>OY743226.1:40405293-41005293 GCA_963555765.1 Orthonevra nobilis
AATTCCGAGGCTTTATGGCAAAATTCTGCTGGACTATAGCCCACGATTTCAAAATGCACTTTTTACCTGAAATCGTAAAATACGATTTCTGAGATATTGATAGCACAGAGTATCACAAACTGAGCACACATTTGAAAATTTAGCTCTGAAAACCATTTATTGACAAAAATATAGAGATATGAATTCCGAGGCTTTTTTGCAAAATTCTGCTGGACCACGATTTCAAAATGCACTTTTTACCTGAAATCGTAAAATACGATTTCTGAGATATTGATAGCACAGAGTATCACAAACTGAGCACACATTTGAAAATTTAGCTCTGAGAACCATTTATTGACAAAAATATAGAGATATGAATTCCGAGGCTTTTTTGCAAAATTCTGCTGGACTATAGTCCAGGATTTCAAAATGCACTTTTTACCTGAAATCGTAAAATACGAGTTCTGAGATATTGATAGCACAGAGTATCACAAACTGAGCACACATTTGAAAATTTAGCTCTCAGAACCATTTATTGACAAAAATATAGAGAATAGAGATATAGAGATATGAATTCCGAGGCTTTTTTGCTAAATTCTGCTGGACCACGATTTCAAAATGCACTTTTTACCTGAAATCGTAAAATACGATTTCTGAGATATTGATAGCACAGAGTATCACAAACTGAGCACACTTTTGAAAATTTAACTCTCAGAACCATTTATTGACAAAAATATAGAGATATGAATTCCGAGGCTTTTTTGCAAAATTCTGCTGGACTATAGCTTTTACCTAACTTTTTACTTTTTACCTGAAATCGGTTATTACGATTTCAGAGACATTGATAGCCAAGAGCATCACAAACTGAGCACACATTTGAAAATTTAGCTCTCAGAACCATTTATTGACAAAAATATAGAGAATAGAGATATAGAGATATGAATTCCGAGGCTTTTTTGCAAAATTCTGCTGGACTATAGTCGTCCAGGATTTCAAAATGCACTTTTTACCTGCAATCGTAAAATACGATTTCTGAGATATTGATAGCACAGAGTATCACAAACTGAGCACACTTTTGAAAATTTAACTCTCAGAACCATTTATTGACAAAAATATAGAGATATGAATTCCGAGGCTTTTTGCAAAATTCTGCTGGACTATAGTCCAGGATTTCAAAATGCACTTTTTACCTGCAATCGTAAAATACGATTTCTGAGATATTGATAGCACAGAGTATCAGAAACTGAGCACACATTTGAAAATTTAGCTCTGAGAACCATTTATTGACAAAAATATAGAGATATGAATTCCGAGGCTTTTTGCAAAATTCCGCTGTACTATAGTCCGGGATTTCAAAATGCACTCTTAACCTGAAATCGTAAAATACGATTTCTGAGATATTGATAGCACAGAGTATCACATACTGAGCACACATTTGAAAATTTAGCTCTGAGAACCATTTATTGACAAAAATATAGAGATATGAATTCCGAGGCTTTTTTGCTAAATTCTGCTGGACCACGATTTCAAAATGCACTTTTACCTGAAATCGTAAAATACGATTTCTGAGATATTGATAGCACAGAGTATCACAAACTGAGCACACATTTGAAAATTTAACTCTCAGAACCATTTATTGACAAAAATATAGAGATATGAATTCCGAGGCTTTATGGCAAAATTCTGCTGGACTATAGCCCACGATTTCAAAATGCACTTTTTACCTGAAATCGTAAAATACGATTTCTGAGATATTGATAGCACAGAGTATCACAAACTGAGCACACATTTGAAAATTTAGCTCTGAAAACCATTTATTGACAAAAATATAGAGATATGAATTCCGAGGCTTTTTTGCAAAATTCTGCTGGACTATAGTCCAGGATTTCAAAATGCACTTTTTACCTGAAATCGTAAAATACGAGTTTTGAGATATTGATAGCACAGAGTATCACATACTGAGCACACATTTGAAAATTTAGCTCTGAGAACCATTTATTGACAAAAATATAGAGATATGAATTCCGAGGCTTTTTTGCTAAATTCTGCTGGACCACGATTTCAAAATGCACTTTTTACCTGAAATCGTAAAATACGATTTCTGAGATATTGATAGCACAGAGTATCACAAACTGAGCACACATTTGAAAATTTAACTCTCAGAACCATTTATTGACAAAAATATAGAGATATGAATTCCGAGGCTTTATGGCAAAATTCTGCTGGACTATAGCCCACGATTTCAAAATGCACTTTTTACCTGAAATCGTAAAATACGATTTCTGAGATATTGATAGCACAGAGTATCAGAAACTGAGCACACATTTGAAAATTTAGCTCTGAGAACCATTTATTGACAAAAATATAGAGATATGAATTCCGAGGCTTTTTGCAAAATTCCGCTGTACTATAGTCCGGGATTTCAAAATGCACTCTTAACCTGAAATCGTAAAATACGATTTCTGAGATATTGATAGCACAGAGTATCACATACTGAGCACACATTTGAAAATTTAGCTCTGAGAACCATTTATTGACAAAAATATAGAGATATGAATTCCGAGGCTTTTTTGCTAAATTCTGCTGGACCACGATTTCAAAATGCACTTTTTACCTGAAATCGTAAAATACGATTTCTGAGATATTGATAGCACAGAGTATCACAAACTGAGCACACATTTGAAAATTTAGCTCTGAGAACCATTTATTGACAAAAATATAGAGATATGAATTCCGAGGCTTTTTTGCTAAATTCTGCTGGACCACGATTTCAAAATGCACTTTTTACCTGAAATCGTAAAATACGATTTCTGAGATATTGATAGCACAGAGTATCACAAACTGAGCACACATTTGAAAATTTAGCTCTGAGAACCATTTATTGACAAAAATATAGAGATATGAATTCCGAGGCTTTTTTGCAAAATTCTGCTGGACTATAGTCCAGGATTTCAAAATGCACTTTTTACCTGAAATCGTAAAATACGAGTTCTGAGATATTGATAGCACAGAGTATCACAAACTGAGCACACATTTGAAAATTTAGCTCTCAGAACCATTTATTGACAAAAATATAGAGATATGAATTCCGAGGCTTTTTTGCTAAATTCTGCTGGACCACGATTTCAAAATGCACTTTTTACCTGAAATCGTAAAATACGATTTCTGAGATATTGATAGCACAGAGTATCACAAACTGAGCACACATTTGAAAATTTAGCTCTGAGAACCATTTATTGACAAAAATATAGAGATATGAATTCCGAGGCTTTTTTGCAAAATTCCGCTGTACTATAGTCCGGGATTTCAAAATGCACTCTTAACCTGAAATCGTAAAATACGATTTCTGAGATATTGATAGCACAGAGTATCACAAACTGAGCACACATTTGAAAATTTAGCTCTGAGAACCATTTATTGACAAAAATATAGAGATATGAATTCCGAGGCTTTTTTGCTAAATTCTGCTGGACCACGATTTCAAAATGCACTTTTTACCTGAAATCGTAAAATACGATTTCTGAGATATTGATAGCACAGAGTATCACAAACTGAGCACACATTTGAAAATTTAACTCTCAGAACCATTTATTGACAAAAATATAGAGATATGAATTCCGAGGCTTTATGGCAAAATTCTGCTGGACTATAGCCCACGATTTCAAAATGCACTTTTTACCTGAAATCGTAAAATACGATTTCTGAGATATTGATAGCACAGAGTATCACAAACTGAGCACACATTTGAAAATTTAGCTCTGAGAACCATTTATTGACAAAAATATAGAGATATGAATTCCGAGGCTTTTTTGCTAAATTCTGCTGGACCACGATTTCAAAATGCACTTTTTACCTGAAATCGTAAAATACGATTTCTGAGATATTGATAGCACAGAGTATCAGAAACTGAGCACACATTTGAAAATTTAGCTCTGAGAACCATTTATTGACAAAAATATAGAGATATGAATTCCGAGGCTTTTTTGCAAAATTCCGCTGTACTATAGTCCGGGATTTCAAAATGCACTCTTAACCTGAAATCGTAAAATACGATTTCTGAGATATTGATAGCACAGAGTATCACATACTGAGCACACATTTGAAAATTTAGCTCTGAGAACCATTTATTGACAAAAATATAGAGATATGAATTCCGAGGCTTTTTTGCTAAATTCTGCTGGACCACGATTTCAAAATGCACTTTTTACCTGAAATCGTAAAATACGATTTCTGAGATATTGATAGCACAGAGTATCACAAACTGAGCACACATTTGAAAATTTAACTCTCAGAACCATTTATTGACAAAAATATAGAGATATGAATTCCGAGGCTTTTTTGCTAAATTCTGCTGGACCACGATTTCAAAATGCACTTTTTACCTGAAATCGTAAAATACGATTTCTGAGATATTGATAGCACAGAGTATCACAAACTGAGCACACATTTGAAAATTTAACTCTCAGAACCATTTATTGACAAAAATATAGAGATATGAATTCCGAGGCTTTATGGCAAAATTCTGCTGGACTATAGCCCACGATTTCAAAATGCACTTTTTACCTGAAATCGTAAAATACGAGTTCTGAGATATTGATAGCACAGAGTATCACAAACTGAGCACACATTTGAAAATTTAGCTCTGAGAACCATTTATTGACAAAAATATAGAGATATGAATTCCGAGGCTTTTTTGCTAAATTCTGCAGGACCACGATTTCAAAATGCACTTTTTACCTGAAATCGTAAAATACGATTTCTGAGATATTGATAGCACAGAGTATCACAAACTGAGCACACATTTGAAAATTTAGCTCTGAGAACCATTTATTGACAAAAATATAGAGATATGAATTCCGAGGCTTTTTTGCTAAATTCTGCTGGACCACGATTTCAAAATGCACTTTTTACCTGAAATCGTAAAATACGATTTCTGAGATATTGATAGCACAGAGTATCACAAACTGAGCACACATTTGAAAATTTAACTCTCAGAACCATTTATTGACAAAAATATAGAGATATGAATTCCGAGGCTTTTTTGCTAAATTCTGCTGGACCACGATTTCAAAATGCACTTTTTACCTGAAATCGTAAAATACGATTTCTGAGATATTGATAGCACAGAGTATCACAAACTGAGCACACATTTGAAAATTTAACTCTCAGAACCATTTATTGACAAAAATATAGAGATATGAATTCCGAGGCTTTATGGCAAAATTCTGCTGGACTATAGCCCACGATTTCAAAATGCACTTTTTACCTGAAATCGTAAAATACGAGTTCTGAGATATTGATAGCACAGAGTATCACAAACTGAGCACACATTTGAAAATTTAGCTCTGAGAACCATTTATTGACAAAAATATAGAGATATGAATTCCGAGGCTTTTTTGCTAAATTCTGCTGGACCACGATTTCAAAATGCACTTTTTACCTGAAATCGTAAAATACGATTTCTGAGATATTGATAGCACAGAGTATCACAAACTGAGCACACATTTGAAAATTTAGCTCTGAGAACCATTTATTGACAAAAATATAGAGATATGAATTCCGAGGCTTTTTTGCTAAATTCTGCTGGACCACGATTTCAAAATGCACTTTTTACCTGAAATCGTAAAATACGATTTCTGAGATATTGATAGCACAGAGTATCACAAACTGAGCACACATTTGAAAATTTAGCTCTGAGAACCATTTATTGACAAAAATATAGAGATATGAATTCCGAGGCTTTTTTGCAAAATTCTGCTGGACTATAGTCCAGCATTTCAAAATGCACTTTTTACCTGAAATCGTAAAATACGAGTTCTGAGATATTGATAGCACAGAGTATCACAAACTGAGCACACATTTGAAAATTTAACTCTCAGAACCATTTATTGACAAAAATATAGAGATATGAATTCCGAGGCTTTTTTGCTAAATTCTGCTGGACCACGATTTCAAAATGCACTTTTTACCTGAAATCGTAAAATACGATTTCTGAGATATTGATAGCACAGAGTATCACAAACTGAGCACACATTTGAAAATTTAACTCTCAGAACCATTTATTGACAAAAATATAGAGATATGAATTCCGAGGCTTTATGGCAAAATTCTGCTGGACTATAGCCCACGATTTCAAAATGCACTTTTTACCTGAAATCGTAAAATACGAGTTCTGAGATATTGATAGCACAGAGTATCACAAACTGAGCACACATTTGAAAATTTAGCTCTGAGAACCATTTATTGACAAAAATATAGAGATATGAATTCCGAGGCTTTTTTGCTAAATTCTGCTGGACCACGATTTCAAAATGCACTTTTTACCTGAAATCGTAAAATACGATTTCTGAGATATTGATAGCACAGAGTATCACAAACTGAGCACACATTTGAAAATTTAGCTCTGAGAACCATTTATTGACAAAAATATAGAGATATGAATTCCGAGGCTTTTTTGCTAAATTCTGCTGGACCACGATTTCAAAATGCACTTTTTACCTGAAATCGTAAAATACGATTTCTGAGATATTGATAGCACAGAGTATCACAAACTGAGCACACATTTGAAAATTTAGCTCTGAGAACCATTTATTGACAAAAATATAGAGATATGAATTCCGAGGCTTTTTTGCAAAATTCTGCTGGACTATAGTCCAGGATTTCAAAATGCACTTTTTACCTGAAATCGTAAAATACGAGTTCTGAGATATTGATAGCACAGAGTATCACAAACTGAGCACACATTTGAAAATTTAGCTCTGAGAACCATTTATTGACAAAAATATAGAGATATGAATTCCGAGGCTTTTTTGCTAAATTCTGCTGGACCACGATTTCAAAATGCACTTTTTACCTGAAATCGTAAAATACGATTTCTGAGATATTGATAGCACAGAGTATCACAAACTGAGCACACATTTGAAAATTTAGCTCTGAGAACCATTTATTGACAAAAATATAGAGATATGAATTCCGAGGCTTTTTTGCAAAATTCTGCTGGACTATAGTCCAGGATTTCAAAATGCACTTTTTACCTGAAATCGTAAAATACGAGTTCTGAGATATTGATAGCACAGAGTATCACAAACTGAGCACACATTTGAAAATTTAACTCTCAGAACCATTTATTGACAAAAATATAGAGATATGAATTCCGAGGCTTTATGGCAAAATTCTGCTGGACTATAGCCCACGATTTCAAAATGCACTTTTTACCTGAAATCGTAAAATACGATTTCTGAGATATTGATAGCACAGAGTATCACAAACTGAGCACACATTTGAAAATTTAGCTCTGAGAACCATTTATTGACAAAAATATAGAGATATGAATTCCGAGGCTTTTTTGCTAAATTCTGCTGGACCACGATTTCAAAATGCACTTTTTACCTGAAATCGTAAAATACGATTTCTGAGATATTGATAGCACAGAGTATCACAAACTGAGCACACATTTGAAAATTTAGCTCTGAGAACCATTTATTGACAAAAATATAGAGATATGAATTCCGAGGCTTTTTTGCAAAATTCTGCTGGACTATAGTCCAGGATTTCAAAATGCACTTTTTACCTGAAATCGTAAAATACGAGTTCTGAGATATTGATAGCACAGAGTATCACAAACTGAGCACACATTTGAAAATTTAGCTCTGAGAACCATTTATTGACAAAAATATAGAGATATGAATTCCGAGGCTTTTTTGCTAAATTCTGCTGGACCACGATTTCAAAATGCACTTTTTACCTGAAATCGTAAAATACGATTTCTGAGATATTGATAGCACAGAGTATCACAAACTGAGCACACATTTGAAAATTTAGCTCTGAGAACCATTTATTGACAAAAATATAGAGATATGAATTCCGAGGCTTTTTTGCTAAATTCTGCTGGACCACGATTTCAAAATGCACTTTTTACCTGAAATCGTAAAATACGATTTCTGAGATATTGATAGCACAGAGTATCACAAACTGAGCACACATTTGAAAATTTAGCTCTGAGAACCATTTATTGACAAAAATATAGAGATATGAATTCCGAGGCTTTTTTGCTAAATTCTGCTGGACCACGATTTCAAAATGCACTTTTTACCTGAAATCGTAAAATACGATTTCTGAGATATTGATAGCACAGAGTATCACAAACTGAGCACACATTTGAAAATTTAACTCTCAGAACCATTTATTGACAAAAATATAGAGATATGAATTCCGAGGCTTTTTTGCAAAATTCTGCTGGACTATAGTCCAGGATTTCAAAATGCACTTTTTACCTGCAATCGTAAAATACGATTTCTGAGATATTGATAGCACAGAGTATCACAAACTGAGCACACTTTTGAAAATTTAACTCTCAGAACCATTTATTGACAAAAATATAGAGATATGAATTCCGAGGCTTTTTTGCAAAATTCTGCTGGACTATAGTCCAGGATTTCAAAATGCACTTTTTACCTGCAATCGTAAAATACGATTTCTGAGATATTGATAGCACAGAGTATCAGAAACTGAGCACACATTTGAAAATTTAGCTCTGAGAACCATTTATTGACAAAAATATAGAGATATGAATTCCGAGGCTTTTTTGCAAAATTCCGCTGTACTATAGTCCGGGATTTCAAAATGCACTCTTAACCTGAAATCGTAAAATACGATTTCTGAGATATTGATAGCACAGAGTATCACATACTGAGCACACATTTGAAAATTTAGCTCTGAGAACCATTTATTGACAAAAATATAGAGATATGAATTCCGAGGCTTTTTTGCTAAATTCTGCTGGACCACGATTTCAAAATGCACTTTTTACCTGAAATCGTAAAATACGATTTCTGAGATATTGATAGCACAGAGTATCACAAACTGAGCACACATTTGAAAATTTAACTCTCAGAACCATTTATTGACAAAAATATAGAGATATGAATTCCGAGGCTTTATGGCAAAATTCTGCTGGACTATAGCCCACGATTTCAAAATGCACTTTTTACCTGAAATCGTAAAATACGATTTCTGAGATATTGATAGCACAGAGTATCACAAACTGAGCACACATTTGAAAATTTAGCTCTGAAAACCATTTATTGACAAAAATATAGAGATATGAATTCCGAGGCTTTTTTGCAAAATTCTGCTGGACTATAGTCCAGGATTTCAAAATGCACTTTTTACCTGAAATCGTAAAATACGATTTCTGAGATATTGATAGCACAGAGTATCACAAACTGAGCACACATTTGAAAATTTTGCTCTGAAAACCATTTATTGACAAAAATATAGAGATATGAATTCCGAGGCTTTTTTGCAAAATTCTGCTGGACCACGATTTCAAAATGCACTTTTTACCTGAAATCGTAAAATACGATTTCTGAGATATTGATAGCACAGAGTATCACAAACTGAGCACACATTTGAAAATTTAGCTCTGAGAACCATTTATTGACAAAAATATAGAGATATGAATTCCGAGGCTTTTTTGCAAAATTCTGCTGGACTATAGTCCAGGATTTCAAAATGCACTTTTTACCTGAAATCGTAAAATACGAGTTCTGAGATATTGATAGCACAGAGTATCACAAACTGAGCACACATTTGAAAATTTAGCTCTCAGAACCATTTATTGACAAAAATATAGAGAATAGAGATATAGAGATATGAATTCCGAGGCTTTTTTGCTAAATTCTGCTGGACCACGATTTCAAAATGCACTTTTTACCTGAAATCGTAAAATACGATTTCTGAGATATTGATAGCACAGAGTATCACAAACTGAGCACACATTTGAAAATTTAGCTCTGAGAACCATTTATTGACAAAAATATAGAGATATGAATTCCGAGGCTTTTTTGCAAAATTCTGCTGGACTATAGTCCAGGATTTCAAAATGCACTTTTTACCTGAAATCGTAAAATACGAGTTCTGAGATATTGATAGCACAGAGTATCACAAACTGAGCACACATTTGAAAATTTAGCTCTCAGAACCATTTATTGACAAAAATATAGAGAATAGAGATATAGAGATATGAATTCCGAGGCTTTTTTGCTAAATTCTGCTGGACCACGATTTCAAAATGCACTTTTTACCTGAAATCGTAAAATACGATTTCTGAGATATTGATAGCACAGAGTATCACAAACTGAGCACACATTTGAAAATTTAACTCTCAGAACCATTTATTGACAAAAATATAGAGATATGAATTCCGAGGCTTTTTTGCAAAATTCTGCTGGACTATAGTCCAGGATTTCAAAATGCACTTTTTACCTGCAATCGTAAAATACGATTTCTGAGATATTGATAGCACAGAGTATCACAAACTGAGCACACTTTTGAAAATTTAACTCTCAGAACCATTTATTGACAAAAATATAGAGATATGAATTCCGAGGCTTTTTTGCAAAATTCTGCTGGACTATAGTCCAGGATTTCAAAATGCACTTTTTACCTGCAATCGTAAAATACGATTTCTGAGATATTGATAGCACAGAGTATCAGAAACTGAGCACACATTTGAAAATTTAGCTCTGAGAACCATTTATTGACAAAAATATAGAGATATGAATTCCGAGGCTTTTTTGCAAAATTCCGCTGTACTATAGTCCGGGATTTCAAAATGCACTCTTAACCTGAAATCGTAAAATACGATTTCTGAGATATTGATAGCACAGAGTATCACATACTGAGCACACATTTGAAAATTTAGCTCTGAGAACCATTTATTGACAAAAATATAGAGATATGAATTCCGAGGCTTTTTTGCTAAATTCTGCTGGACCACGATTTCAAAATGCACTTTTTACCTGAAATCGTAAAATACGATTTCTGAGATATTGATAGCACAGAGTATCACAAACTGAGCACACATTTGAAAATTTAACTCTCAGAACCATTTATTGACAAAAATATAGAGATATGAATTCCGAGGCTTTATGGCAAAATTCTGCTGGACTATAGCCCACGATTTCAAAATGCACTTTTTACCTGAAATCGTAAAATACGATTTCTGAGATATTGATAGCACAGAGTATCACAAACTGAGCACACATTTGAAAATTTAGCTCTGAAAACCATTTATTGACAAAAATATAGAGATATGAATTCCGAGGCTTTTTTGCAAAATTCTGCTGGACTATAGTCCAGGATTTCAAAATGCACTTTTTACCTGAAATCGTAAAATACGAGTTCTGAGATATTGATAGCACAGAGTATCACAAACTGAGCACACATTTGAAAATTTAACTCTCAGAACCATTTATTGACAAAAATATAGAGATATGAATTCCGAGGCTTTATGGCAAAATTCTGCTGGACTATAGCCCACGATTTCAAAATGCACTTTTTACCTGAAATCGTAAAATACGATTTCTGAGATATTGATAGCACAGAGTATCACAAACTGAGCACACATTTGAAAATTTTGCTCTGAAAACCATTTATTGACAAAAATATAGAGATATGAATTCCGAGGCTTTTTTGCAAAATTCTGCTGGACCACGATTTCAAAATGCACTTTTTACCTGAAATCGTAAAATACGATTTCTGAGATATTGATAGCACAGAGTATCACAAACTGAGCACACATTTGAAAATTTAGCTCTGAGAACCATTTATTGACAAAAATATAGAGATATGAATTCCGAGGCTTTTTTGCAAAATTCTGCTGGACTATAGTCCAGGATTTCAAAATGCACTTTTTACCTGAAATCGTAAAATACGAGTTCTGAGATATTGATAGCACAGAGTATCACAAACTGAGCACACATTTGAAAATTTAGCTCTCAGAACCATTTATTGACAAAAATATAGAGAATAGAGATATAGAGATATGAATTCCGAGGCTTTTTTGCTAAATTCTGCTGGACCACGATTTCAAAATGCACTTTTTACCTGAAATCGTAAAATACGATTTCTGAGATATTGATAGCACAGAGTATCACAAACTGAGCACACATTTGAAAATTTAGCTCTGAGAACCATTTATTGACAAAAATATAGAGATATGAATTCCGAGGCTTTTTTGCAAAATTCTGCTGGACTATAGTCCAGGATTTCAAAATGCACTTTTTACCTGAAATCGTAAAATACGAGTTCTGAGATATTGATAGCACAGAGTATCACAAACTGAGCACACATTTGAAAATTTAGCTCTCAGAACCATTTATTGACAAAAATATAGAGAATAGAGATATAGAGATATGAATTCCGAGGCTTTTTTGCTAAATTCTGCTGGACCACGATTTCAAAATGCACTTTTTACCTGAAATCGTAAAATACGAGTTCTGAGATATTGATAGCACAGAGTATCACAAACTGAGCACACATTTGAAAATTTAGCTCTCAGAACCATTTATTGACAAAAATATAGAGAATAGAGATATAGAGATATGAATTCCGAGGCTTTTTTGCTAAATTCTGCTGGACCACGATTTCAAAATGCACTTTTTACCTGAAATCGTAAAATACGAGTTCTGAGATATTGATAGCACAGAGTATCACAAACTGAGCACACATTTGAAAATTTAGCTCTCAGAACCATTTATTGACAAAAATATAGAGATATGAATTCCGAGGCTTTTTTGCAAAATTCTGCTGGACTATAGTCCAGGATTTCAAAATGCACTTTTTACCTGAAATCGTAAAATACGAGTTCTGAGATATTGATAGCACAGAGTATCACAAACTGAGCACACATTTGAAAATTTAGCTCTCAGAACCATTTATTGACAAAAATATAGAGAATAGAGATATAGAGATATGAATTCCGAGGCTTTTTTGCTAAATTCTGCTGGACCACGATTTCAAAATGCACTTTTTACCTGAAATCGTAAAATACGAGTTCTGAGATATTGATAGCACAGAGTATCACAAACTGAGCACACATTTGAAAATTTAGCTCTCAGAACCATTTATTGACAAAAATATAGAGAATAGAGATATAGAGATATGAATTCCGAGGCTTTTTTGCTAAATTCTGCTGGACCACGATTTCAAAATGCACTTTTTACCTGAAATCGTAAAATACGAGTTCTGAGATATTGATAGCACAGAGTATCACAAACTGAGCACACATTTGAAAATTTAGCTCTCAGAACCATTTATTGACAAAAATATAGAGAATAGAGATATAGAGATATGAATTCCGAGGCTTTTTTGCTAAATTCTGCTGGACCACGATTTCAAAATGCACTTTTTACCTGAAATCGTAAAATACGATTTCTGAGATATTGATAGCACAGAGTATCACAAACTGAGCACACATTTGAAAATTTAACTCTCAGAACCATTTATTGACAAAAATATAGAGATATGAATTCCGAGGCTTTATGGCAAAATTCTGCTGGACTATAGCCCACGATTTCAAAATGCACTTTTTACCTGAAATCGTAAAATACGATTTCTGAGATATTGATAGCACAGAGTATCACAAACTGAGCACACATTTGAAAATTTAGCTCTGAAAACCATTTATTGACAAAAATATAGAGATATGAATTCCGAGGCTTTTTTGCAAAATTCTGCTGGACTATAGTCCAGGATTTCAAAATGCACTTTTTACCTGAAATCGTAAAATACGAGTTCTGAGATATTGATAGCACAGAGTATCACAAACTGAGCACACATTTGAAAATTTAACTCTCAGAACCATTTATTGACAAAAATATAGAGATATGAATTCCGAGGCTTTATGGCAAAATTCTGCTGGACTATAGCCCACGATTTCAAAATGCACTTTTTACCTGAAATCGTAAAATACGATTTCTGAGATATTGATAGCACAGAGTATCACAAACTGAGCACACATTTGAAAATTTTGCTCTGAAAACCATTTATTGACAAAAATATAGAGATATGAATTCCGAGGCTTTTTTGCAAAATTCTGCTGGACCACGATTTCAAAATGCACTTTTTACCTGAAATCGTAAAATACGATTTCTGAGATATTGATAGCACAGAGTATCACAAACTGAGCACACATTTGAAAATTTTGCTCTGAAAACCATTTATTGACAAAAATATAGAGATATGAATTCCGAGGCTTTTTTGCAAAATTCTGCTGGACTATAGTCCAGGATTTCAAAATGCACTTTTTACCTGAAATCGTAAAATACGAGTTCTGAGATATTGATAGCACAGAGTATCACAAACTGAACACACATTTGAAAATTTAGCTCTCAGAACCATTTATTGACAAAAATATAGAGAATAGAGATATAGAGATATGAATTCCGAGGCTTTTTTGCTAAATTCTGCTGGACCACGATTTCAAAATGCACTTTTTACCTGAAATCGTAAAATACGATTTCTGAGATATTGATAGCACAGAGTATCACAAACTGAGCACACATTTGAAAATTTAGCTCTGAGAACCATTTATTGACAAAAATATAGAGATATGAATTCCGAGGCTTTTTTGCAAAATTCTGCTGGACTATAGTCCAGGATTTCAAAATGCACTTTTTACCTGAAATCGTAAAATACGAGTTCTGAGATATTGATAGCACAGAGTATCACAAACTGAGCACACATTTGAAAATTTAGCTCTCAGAACCATTTATTGACAAAAATATAGAGAATAGAGACATAGAGATATGAATTCCGAGGCTTTTTTGCTAAATTCTGCTGGACCACGATTTCAAAATGCACTTTTTACCTGAAATCGTAAAATACGAGTTCTGAGATATTGATAGCACAGAGTATCACAAACTGAGCACACATTTGAAAATTTAACTCTCAGAACCATTTATTGACAAAAATATAGAGATATGAATTCCGAGGCTTTTTTGCAAAATTCTGCTGGACTATAGTCCAGGATTTCAAAATGCACTTTTTACCTGAAATCGTAAAATACGAGTTCTGAGATATTGATAGCACAGAGTATCACAAACTGAGCACACATTTGAAAATTTAGCTCTCAGAACCATTTATTGACAAAAATATAGAGAATAGAGATATAGAGATATGAATTCCGAGGCTTTTTTGCTAAATTCTGCTGGACCACGATTTCAAAATGCACTTTTTACCTGAAATCGTAAAATACGAGTTCTGAGATATTGATAGCACAGAGTATCACAAACTGAGCACACATTTGAAAATTTAGCTCTCAGAACCATTTATTGACAAAAATATAGAGAATAGAGATATAGAGATATGAATTCCGAGGCTTTTTTGCTAAATTCTGCTGGACCACGATTTCAAAATGCACTTTTTACCTGAAATCGTAAAATACGATTTCTGAGATATTGATAGCACAGAGTATCACAAACTGAGCACACATTTGAAAATTTAGCTCTGAGAACCATTTATTGACAAAAATATAGAGATATGAATTCCGAGGCCTTTTTGCAAAATTCTGCTGGACTATAGTCCAGGATTTCAAAATGCACTTTTTACCTGAAATCGTAAAATACGAGTTCTGAGATATTGATAGCACAGAGTATCACAAACTGAGCACACATTTGAAAATTTAGCTCTCAGAACCATTTATTGACAAAAATATAGAGAATAGAGATATAGAGATATGAATTCCGAGGCTTTTTTGCTAAATTCTGCTGGACCACGATTTCAAAATGCACTTTTTACCTGAAATCGTAAAATACGAGTTCTGAGATATTGATAGCACAGAGTATCACAAACTGAGCACACATTTGAAAATTTAACTCTCAGAACCATTTATTGACAAAAATATAGAGATATGAATTCCGAGGCTTTTTTGCAAAATTCTGCTGGACTATAGTCCAGGATTTCAAAATGCACTTTTTACCTGAAATCGTAAAATACGAGTTCTGAGATATTGATAGCACAGAGTATCACAAACTGAGCACACATTTGAAAATTTAGCTCTCAGAACCATTTATTGACAAAAATATAGAGAATAGAGATATAGAGATATGAATTCCGAGGCTTTTTTGCTAAATTCTGCTGGACCACGATTTCAAAATGCACTTTTTACCTGAAATCGTAAAATACGATTTCTGAGATATTGATAGCACAGAGTATCACAAACTGAGCACACATTTGAAAATTTAGCTCTGAGAACCATTTATTGACAAAAATATAGAGATATGAATTCCGAGGCTTTTTTGCAAAATTCTGCTGGACTATAGTCCAGGATTTCAAAATGCACTTTTTACCTGAAATCGTAAAATACGAGTTCTGAGATATTGATAGCACAGAGTATCACAAACTGAGCACACATTTGAAAATTTAGCTCTCAGAACCATTTATTGACAAAAATATAGAGAATAGAGATATAGAGATATGAATTCCGAGGCTTTTTTGCTAAATTCTGCTGGACCACGATTTCAAAATGCACTTTTTACCTGAAATCGTAAAATACGAGTTCTGAGATATTGATAGCACAGAGTATCACAAACTGAGCACACATTTGAAAATTTAGCTCTCAGAACCATTTATTGACAAAAATATAGAGAATAGAGATATAGAGATATGAATTCCGAGGCTTTTTTGCTAAATTCTGCTGGACCACGATTTCAAAATGCACTTTTTACCTGAAATCGTAAAATACGAGTTCTGAGATATTGATAGCACAGAGTATCACAAACTGAGCACACATTTGAAAATTTAACTCTCAGAACCATTTATTGACAAAAATATAGAGATATGAATTCCGAGGCTTTTTTGCAAAATTCTGCTGGACTATAGTCCAGGATTTCAAAATGCACTTTTTACCTGAAATCGTAAAATACGAGTTCTGAGATATTGATAGCACAGAGTATCACAAACTGAGCACACATTTGAAAATTTAGCTCTCAGAACCATTTATTGACAAAAATATAGAGAATAGAGATATAGAGATATGAATTCCGAGGCTTTTTTGCTAAATTCTGCTGGACCACGATTTCAAAATGCACTTTTTACCTGAAATCGTAAAATACGAGTTCTGAGATATTGATAGCACAGAGTATCACAAACTGAGCACACATTTGAAAATTTAGCTCTCAGAACCATTTATTGACAAAAATATAGAGAATAGAGATATAGAGATATGAATTCCGAGGCTTTTTTGCTAAATTCTGCTGGACCACGATTTCAAAATGCACTTTTTACCTGAAATCGTAAAATACGAGTTCTGAGATATTGATAGCACAGAGTATCACAAACTGAGCACACATTTGAAAATTTAGCTCTCAGAACCATTTATTGACAAAAATATAGAGAATAGAGATATAGAGATATGAATTCCGAGGCTTTTTTGCTAAATTCTGCTGGACCACGATTTCAAAATGCACTTTTTACCTGAAATCGTAAAATACGAGTTCTGAGATATTGATAGCACAGAGTATCACAAACTGAGCACACATTTGAAAATTTAGCTCTCAGAACCATTTATTGACAAAAATATAGAGAATAGAGATATAGAGATATGAATTCCGAGGCTTTTTTGCTAAATTCTGCTGGACCACGATTTCAAAATGCACTTTTTACCTGAAATCGTAAAATACGATTTCTGAGATATTGATAGCACAGAGTATCACAAACTGAGCACACATTTGAAAATTTAGCTCTGAGAACCATTTATTGACAAAAATATAGAGATATGAATTCCGAGGCTTTTTTGCAAAATTCTGCTGGACTATAGTCCAGGATTTCAAAATGCACTTTTTACCTGAAATCGTAAAATACGAGTTCTGAGATATTGATAGCACAGAGTATCACAAACTGAGCACACATTTGAAAATTTAGCTCTCAGAACCATTTATTGACAAAAATATAGAGAATAGAGATATAGAGATATGAATTCCGAGGCTTTTTTGCTAAATTCTGCTGGACCACGATTTCAAAATGCACTTTTTACCTGAAATCGTAAAATACGAGTTCTGAGATATTGATAGCACAGAGTATCACAAACTGAGCACACATTTGAAAATTTAACTCTCAGAACCATTTATTGACAAAAATATAGAGATATGAATTCCGAGGCTTTTTTGCAAAATTCTGCTGGACTATAGTCCAGGATTTCAAAATGCACTTTTTACCTGAAATCGTAAAATACGAGTTCTGAGATATTGATAGCACAGAGTATCACAAACTGAGCACACATTTGAAAATTTAGCTCTCAGAACCATTTATTGACAAAAATATAGAGAATAGAGATATAGAGATATGAATTCCGAGGCTTTTTTGCTAAATTCTGCTGGACCACGATTTCAAAATGCACTTTTTACCTGAAATCGTAAAATACGAGTTCTGAGATATTGATAGCACAGAGTATCACAAACTGAGCACACATTTGAAAATTTAGCTCTCAGAACCATTTATTGACAAAAATATAGAGAATAGAGATATAGAGATATGAATTCCGAGGCTTTTTTGCTAAATTCTGCTGGACCACGATTTCAAAATGCACTTTTTACCTGAAATCGTAAAATACGATTTCTGAGATATTGATAGCACAGAGTATCACAAACTGAGCACACATTTGAAAATTTAGCTCTGAGAACCATTTATTGACAAAAATATAGAGATATGAATTCCGAGGCTTTTTTGCAAAATTCTGCTGGACTATAGTCCAGGATTTCAAAATGCACTTTTTACCTGAAATCGTAAAATACGAGTTCTGAGATATTGATAGCACAGAGTATCACAAACTGAGCACACATTTGAAAATTTAGCTCTCAGAACCATTTATTGACAAAAATATAGAGAATAGAGATATAGAGATATGAATTCCGAGGCTTTTTTGCTAAATTCTGCTGGACCACGATTTCAAAATGCACTTTTTACCTGAAATCGTAAAATACGAGTTCTGAGATATTGATAGCACAGAGTATCACAAACTGAGCACACATTTGAAAATTTAACTCTCAGAACCATTTATTGACAAAAATATAGAGATATGAATTCCGAGGCTTTTTTGCAAAATTCTGCTGGACTATAGTCCAGGATTTCAAAATGCACTTTTTACCTGAAATCGTAAAATACGAGTTCTGAGATATTGATAGCACAGAGTATCACAAACTGAGCACACATTTGAAAATTTAGCTCTCAGAACCATTTATTGACAAAAATATAGAGAATAGAGATATAGAGATATGAATTCCGAGGCTTTTTTGCTAAATTCTGCTGGACCACGATTTCAAAATGCACTTTTTACCTGAAATCGTAAAATACGAGTTCTGAGATATTGATAGCACAGAGTATCACAAACTGAGCACACATTTGAAAATTTAACTCTCAGAACCATTTATTGACAAAAATATAGAGATATGAATTCCGAGGCTTTTTTGCAAAATTCTGCTGGACTATAGTCCAGGATTTCAAAATGCACTTTTTACCTGAAATCGTAAAATACGATTTCTGAGATATTGATAGCACAGAGTATCACAAACTGAGCACACATTTGAAAATTTAGCTCTGAAAACCATTTATTGACAAAAATATAGAGATATGAATTCCGAGGCTTTTTTTGCAAAATTCTGCTGTACTATAGTCCATGACTTCAAAATGCACTTTTTACCTGAAATCGGTTATTACGATTTCAGAGATATTGATACCCAAGAGCATCACAAACTGAGCACAAATTTGAAAATTGAACTCTGAGAACCATTTATTGACAAAAATATCGAGATATGAATTCCGAGGCTTTTTTGCAAAATTCTGCTGGACTATAGCCCAGGATTTCAAAATGCACTTTTTACCTGAAATCGCTAATTACGATTTCTGAGATATTGATAATAAACAGTATCAAAAACTGAACGTACATTTAAAAATTTAACTCTCAGAACCATTTATTGACAAAAATATAGAGATATGAATTCCGAGGCTTTTTTGCAAAATTCTGCTGTACTATAGTCCATGACTTCAAAATGCACTTTTTACCTGAAATCGGTTATTACGATTTCAGAGATATTGATACCCAAGAGCATCACAAACTGAGCACAAATTTGAAAATTGAACTCTGAGAACCATTTATTGACAAAAATATCGAGATATGAATTCCGAGGCTTTTTTGCATCCCTGTGCATTTATCCAACCAGCATACATTCGATATTGCATGAACACCAGGCCTTAAAAAAGGTTTGTTCTCGTGACAATCGCTCAAAAAAAGGCTCGTGTCGATTGGTGCATAGAATTGCTAAAAAAATACGATCGCGGTGCTTCAAAAGACGTTTATAAGATTGTCACAGGTGACGAATCATGGATCTATGCGTTTGGGCCTGAAACAAAACAACAATCGACCGCGTGCGTCTTCGAGGACGAGCCAAATCCTACAAAATCTGTTCCTGGAAGAAGCACTTCGAAGCAAATGGTCGCCTGTTTCTTCGGCAAAACTGGTCATGTGGCGACTGTTTCACTTGAGCAACGTAGGACGGTCAATTCTGAGTGGTACACCACAATTTGTTTGCCTGAAATCTTTGGAGAAATTCGAAAAACGAAAAAGAGAAGACGAATCATTGTCCACCATGACAATGCGAGCTCTCACACATCGGCTCAAACCAGCGCCATTTTGACCGGCCAAAACTTCGAATTGATGAGTCATCCACCGTACAGCCCTGACTTGGCACCCAATGACTTCTTTTTATTCCCGCATATCAACAAAAAAATGCGTGGTCAACGATTTTCGTCGCTAGAACATGCTGTTGAAGCGTTCAAAAACCATGTTTTGGAGGTGTCTCAATCGGAGTAGAAAAAGTGTTTCGACAATTGGTTTGAGCGCATCAAAAGTGTATAAATCATGCTGGAGAATACTTTGGCCGAATGGCCGACAATTGGATCCGAATTGTGGTCTTATTGAGCCAAAGGATACTCAATCAACTGTGAGAAACGAGTGGCATGAAATACATTTCGCATTCTCCTGTAATGCGTCACTATGCCAGAAATAAAACAACGTTCAGAATTTTCAAATATGAATTAAAACATCCCAGAGATAGCTGATTTGAAGTGTGACTTGTCACGACAACAGATAAGCAGGAATTCCTTTGGCAAAGTCACACAAGTCAAATTCCAAATAAAACCAAAATGGATCTACCCTTCGAAACAAAACTTTTTCATTTTGCATTAACTTATGCTTCTGTGGGAGTCCTTATCACAGGACTATGGATCCAGACTATTAGCTAGATCTACGTGATGATAGTGGAACCCATTATTCGTATAGCTCGCTCATATATGGCAGACTGGCACGTCAAAAATAATGAACGCATTTAGAAATATGTATTTCAGGACACTGAACCCTTTTTTATGAACGAAAGAAAAAAAGTGTCGAATTGTGTAAGTTTTGCATTTACAGGGCTTTAATTTTGATAGACAAAAATGAAAGCTTTACCGAGAAGATTCCAACGTCTGCCGAACAACATAAAACTGCACGTTTGTTTGCTTTTTTTTTTTCTGTTTGTCTCTGACGGAACCTTCAAGAAATCGTATTTCTCATTTTCGACAGAGGGTATGAGTAAGCGTTTCCCAACACCACCCCCCTTTTTGGCATGTCCTTGAGCAATGCACAAGGATAACATGATGCTTCTATTTACTTGCTTTCATTTTTTTTTTATCAACTTGCACAAATTCTCGACTCAGATGATGATCCCCATCCTGGAGTCCAATTTACTCGTTATCCTTCATATTTCGCACCCTCATCGAATGGAACAGCACACAAAGTTCCAGCACTTACATACTCGTGCACACTCCAATGCATGAGCAAAAATGCAGTGCCAAAGTCAAGTCGAAGGACGAAAAGTTTATAGCATCGATATACATGTCGCTGGGTGTATCCTTCAGAGTGTCATTCAAGAATCCTTTTGCTTACGCTCGTACTCCAAGCGTACTTACATGTGTACTGGTGGTGCTAATGCTTACCTCTGGGGTGAGATAATTTCACTTGAAGAACCAAAACGACTGCGAGGACGAACGCTTGCTTGCTGCACAATTTCGTTTATTATTGCGCGCTTGCAAAAATAATAAAAGGATAAGCTGGGTATTAAAATGCTGGAGACGAGGATGTTGTATTTCGTGTTTCACCTCCATTGTTTTATATGGCTTTTAGTTTATTAGCATTGAGTTATCCTTGCGAGGACGAGTAGAAGGAAAACGGTGGACCTAGTGATTTAAGTGCACGAGTTGTAAAAGAGGAGTGGCATTAAATGGCTTGGTGTTGGATAACGAGAGAGAGCTTGGTACAAGGATCAATACTTTCTAATCCTTATAGGATGTGATTCATGTGATGAATGCAAATAGCTCTCTAATTGCAAAGCATTACTCTAATGTGCGGTAGACAGAATAATAGCTTGCAGCTGAAGAAGAACATTAGAGTAAAACGTGAATAGAACCTTTCAACACAAGGTATTCCTTAAGTACACGAAAATATACTGCGAGGGGAGTCCTTAAATAAAATGGACAAGTAGAGGACGCCAAATAGCCACCCATCTGTTGCGTATTTTAAAAAGAAGTTATTACAAATGTACATACGTTTTGAGCATCGAAAGGATGTGACCAATATCCTTTTTCTGCGAGCAAAGAAGATCGCAGCTTTTAGCTACTTGCAGGCTATTATCCTTCTAATTGTTGCTGCAGCTTGGACTGTCTCCTGCAGGCAAAATTCTTGAATTTGAGTTTCAATTCTTCGTTTGTGGTCAGAGCTACATCGTAATGACCAGGAAACGTTTCTTAAAACCTTAACAAAGTGTCGACCGTAATAATGCAAGTCATCGCTACTGAAGGAGAATGTTGATAAATTGGGGAAGCTGTTTAATTTATAGTATGTCTGCTTATTTTCAGTCAGTCAGAAGTCATCGCCCTGAAGCTGGAGATTCACATAAGTTGATGTTAAGAAAGTCGAGTCAGACAAGTTCCTTTTGGAGTCTTGCAAGTGGTTGGCATCTTTATCATTATCATTGCACAGCTGACTTAATAATCCGTCACTCACTGAGCTGGTTTTGATTTCAAGAAAGCCTTCACAACCTACTGGCAATCAAATGCGAAGAATGAAAGGCGCAATCTGAAGGTTAATTTCCTAGAACTTTTTTTAAGTCCCGTATGAATCCTTTAGCCAGAACGCCGTCTGAAGAAGTGCCAGTGTGAAATATGATTTCCCACATTTTGTCTGTCCTTGAATTGACTCTAACTGAATTGAAAATTGACAATCTTTCAGATTTTTCAATGTCTTTGACTCTTTTATTCGATTTTTCTTGTTTTTTTTTGTGAAATTTGTTCGCTCTTAAGGGATTATGACTACCCTTAAACTGAATTTTGCACAGAACACACTGAAGGACTAAAGAACGAATTGAACGATTGTGTAGTTGTTTGAAACTCAGATATATCTTGGTTCTAAATCCTTGAGATGAAGTCCAAATTGGTATTTTGACATCGACTTATTTGTATTCGCTTAATTCGCAGTATTATTCGAAATTAGTTGATTTTTAAGAAAATTGTGTTCTCGCAAATGATACTTTGATACTTTGACTTAAACGTCAAATTGTTGCCATATACAGTTCTGTCCTTACTGATGACTCTTCGACAAAGTGGAGTGGAACGATTGGGTCAAAGGTATTCTGGAACTGAGAGACATGCTGATTCCAAAAGCAGCGCTTCCATCTCCTTCAAAGGCAGGCGTTTTCAAGATCCATATCATTTTGGACGCAAGAACAAAAGCCCATGGAGCAGTTGCGTTTGTGAGATGGGTCGAACCTTGCAGAAAAATCAGCATATCCTTTCTATGTTCCAAGAATCGAGTCGCTCCATTAAAATCTTGTGGCAATAATGAGCTGACTCTTCCCAAGATGGAACTTACGGCTGTACTAATAGCTGCTCGACTTCATTCCTATCAGTTTGAACTAGTAATGCAATATCACATGTGAACGGATTCTAGAATAGCTCTGAGTTGAATGCAAGGGAAAGATAATCCTGCTGATCTCCTGACGCGAGAAATAAGCGGCCATATTCCACGAAATTCTTCACTCTGGCTCCGTGAAAACGATTTAAATTTTATGAGGAATGAGCAACTGGAACCGACCGCCATTATTTTAGTCCTGTTGGATGATCCAGCTCCTTGTACAAAACTGCTGTATTTTTGCAGCTGTGAAAATAAGAGTTGTGTGGGCATGATCGTCAATTGGTCAGTGTCCTGTACAGACCGCAACAAGTCTAGTAATATCATGACGGGTTCGCACAGGAAGATCTTTTGTTTTTGATTGTTTGTATTCGAGTAAAATTTTCCTTGAAGTTGCACAGTTTTTCAGTCTGGCCCATCTGAGGTTTGCTGCTTCAAGGAAGTATGAGTGCTGAAGGGCAAATCACTGTCTAGCAAGTTCATCGGCCCTGGGATGTCACTGTGACCGGGAACCCATTTAAGGGAAATGAGTTGACCTTCTAGCGATGCTATCTCAGCTCGGCATTTCTGTTCTTATTCTGAATTTCAAGGAAAAGATAAAGGCTGCTTGACTATCAGCGTATATGGGAATATAAAAGTAAAAAAAAAATTTAGGAAAAGTATTCAATTCCGAAGTGAGTTTTAACCGCTTAATAAAATTTTACAAGTCCACTTGGTCAGTAAAACCTGCTCTTCGAGGTCGCAGACCAAGGAAAACAACCCAGTGTGAAGATATTATGAAAGTAAAAACAATCAAAGGATGTCCCTATATTTCTTCTCGAGGAAAAAAAAATTCAAATCGACCTGGATGGAAGCGTGAGAAGGCTCCAGAAATGAGCCCTTTTATTTTTTCAAAAAACAAGTTAGCAATATTAAAATTTGCTCATGATCACATCAACTGGAATGTTAAGAAATGGAGGTACGTGTATTTTTCGGTCAAGTCCAACTAAAATTTTGAGAGTTCGAATGGTTTCCGTCGTGTTCGAAGGCCAGCCAAAGAGACCCCTTATCTGTGGTACACCAAAACCACTGTAAAACACTGTTGTGAAGTTTTTCTGGGCGTGGACTTGGACCGATTCTGGAATATATAATTTTTCACACCATGAGGAACAGTTGCCTTTAAATGGACATTTCAGCAGGACAACGAAACGAAGCACACGTCCAATACGGTAAGGACATGGTTTCAAGAAAACCCGATCGACGTGCTAAAATGGCCAGAACAGTACCCAGATCTGAACCTCATAGAAAATCTATGCAAGATTGTAGTTCGCCGAATTTCAAGCAATAATTTAAAAACTTAAGATGATATCCTTGGAAACATTTTGCAAATAATAAGTAAATAAATATTTTTATAGAGCCCATGCACTGAAGTAATAAAACAAAGGATTTTCTTCCAAATATTAGCATAACAACAAATAGTTCATAAAAAATTATGAATTTGTTTAAAATTGCGTTTGTTTTGACCAACACTGTATCTGTCAGAATAGTTTTCAGTTGTTCAATTCAGTTTTTTTTTGTGTGTGGCCAAGTATCAATTCAGTTTACAATCGAATTGAATCTTGTTTGGAATACTTCAGCTTCAATAAAAGACAGACTGATAGGTAAGCGTTAAAGCGTCAAAGCTAAACCTGAATAGTAGAAGTATGTCTTTAATTTTTATAGCTGGCTCGCTCTTCAAGAGGATATGAATACTTTTATAATGCGTAAAGCATAGAGCGGGAGGAAGAATTAGGAGAAGAATGAAAGATTTATTAGTGTATTGAGAAACTCAGATGAATTCGGTTTCAACTCACTTCCGTGAGTGGAGCCCGAAAAGTCACGGAGGAATTTTTATATCGACCTTTTAGCTTTCGCCTGATTCGCACCATTTTATTCGACATTAGTTTGATAAAAGCACTTTGAAAGTTTGGAAGGCATTAGTTAAAAAAAACCCGCTGTCAGTGTTATGCCTTCACAGCAGAGCCATCTACACACAATCTACACAAACCACCATTTTGACAACACTAAATAGGAATTAAGCCGGTACAACAACCACAACAACAACGTCACCCATTAGTCAGACTACTATCGCTGGTCGACCAATCCAGTGATAGTGCCATTAACTTTATCCCAATGGCAGATGGTAACTGGACCAGTTTTTAACAAACTTCACCACTCTGGGAATTGACCCTGCGACCTATCAATTGAAAGACAGGCGCTCTACCAACTTCGCCACCCAGCTGTGTTTAAAATTGGTGACTAAGCCGATCTGAAAATACGGTTTAAAGGTACTCATAAAGAGCACAACAACAAACTTCAATTTAAGCGTATAAGTATCTGAAAGTCTTTTTAAAGTATATCAGAGGAAAGGCATTGTAGTCCATGTAAAGGTAAAACTACAGCCCACCATTCCATTCAACTGCAAGTTGCTCATGGATTTCATGTTTTATTAATCAAGGATCACGATGATTCTTGTACATTGAATTAAACCTTTGATTGACCGTGATCAACACAGCTGGATTTCAAAGTCGATTAAGTGGCTGCCATTCAATTGAAGCGACTGATAGCTCATAGGTTCGAGTCCCTATTGAAGTCTTGTATATTCTTTTAGCTATTACAAGAACCATCAATCAGCAAAACTAGTCTGACTGAAAAGGTGGCTATGGCAAAGTATTAATGCCTTTGGAAATTCATTTTCTTATTCTCTAGTACAAAAAAAATTAATTTCGAAGACAGCTGACAAAGATCGGCTTTTGGCGAATAAAATTCTGTGAATTTTAAGCGAATGGAAAAAATTCGATAGTTAATTCTTAATTCCTCTTCAGATGCCATAAAATTCTAAATTTAATAAATCTGAGCTTCGATGCTTTACCTAAATCTTCTAACCGCTCTGTGCAAAAATTGTTATGAGGGTAGTCTTAACCCATTGGGAGCATTATTTGATCGCATTCTTTCGCCTTCAAATATTCGAAAGTAAATGTCATTGCGATGGTCGAGAGACTTCAAACGGACGAAGATATTGGATGGCCTCAATTCTTCGAATATGGATTTCATATTAAGGAGGCCAGACTTGCAAGGCATATTCATGAAAAGGCCTAAAAATGCTAGGATAAAAGATCCTTGGCCGAGTGAAGAGTAGATTACAGAGTTAATGTGCGAGTGAGAAATTAACTTCACTGGAGAAACGGCTTCATTGTAAATGAGTAAGCTCTGGTAGGTTGTGGTAAGCTGACACTTGGAGTCAGCTTGAGTCAATGGAGGACGATATATCATATGATCTTTTATACGAGTCGTCGGACGATTAGGTCGACATCATTGATTGTTAAGATAAAGAGCATTGGGCTAACATGTGTACCTTTAGCGAACCTTGAGATTGCTGTCAGTCGATCAAAAGAGCTCCACTAGAAAGAAAGTCGGTACATTTTTGTAGCAATTGTCAAATTGTCCGGACCATCATTTTGCACTTAACTAATCTTTTCTATTACCAGTTCCGATGTAAGTAGTGCTTCGGTCGTACGGTTGCTGTAGTTCTTGCTCTTTCGAAACAAGCCGCACCTTTTTTTTATAATAATTTCATGCGCCCTAATTTAAGGGATTGTATAAACAAATCCTAGAGTAGACTTTCTTCATTAGGCAACATCTGCTTATTAAGTCAACATAGCCCCTTAAAGTCATCCTCTATAAGTCAGGTAAGAAAGCTGCATCGCATCAATTCTACTACAATCTTCAACAGAGATTCGATATAAAACAAACCAAATAAAACTCAACAACCAACTCAGGATGCCCTGGTCCTTGTGCCATGCCAGCTCTACACAGTTCTCGGATTGTGTCCTTGCATAAATTCGGCACTTGACATGATCTGCTGTTGCAGCATGTGCCCACTCGAACAATCATGACTCTTTCGCATAAATATTTTGTGTGCGGTTTGATTTTAAGAGCCTTTTATAACCAAAGGCCCAACCCGTGTAGAGCTGTTGCTCCGCAGCTATCTTACGGGTAGAGTCCTGAAATTTTTTTTAACGATTTGCATGGAAAGCCCAAATGAAAAAAAAAAGAAATCCACCCTACACTGACAAGTGCTCCTCCTGAGTTGAGTGTGCTTCGTTCTATTGGATTCGAGTGAAGTTCTATTAGGGTCACAGTATATGTCGCACAAGGGTGCTTTTAAGTTTTGAATCATCGGTCATAGTTTTCTGATTTCGGCAGTTTTAGTTAAAAGCTGGAAAAACTGTGGGCACGTATTAAGTTTTCAGTCTTCCATATATAAGGAGGAGTTGGACAGATGTCAAACCGAGAGTGGAGGCAGACCTTCCAGACCAACAAGTTGCGAACCAATAAATTTGTAATATTTGCTTTCAATGCGGTCGGGGATCGCAGTCGGTATAGTCGGATTTTCCCTACAATTTAGTTGTGAAAGCTCTATTTGCATTTGGGGTGCCTTACAGACTTAAGACTTTTGTTGTGAGTCTAAAAGGTAGCTGTAACTATTGATTTAAAAATCAAGCACCAGAGAGACAGAAGCTACAGTGTTTCAGGATCCTTCACTAGTCTTCCATTAGACGCTGTTCAGAATCCTGGAGAGCCCAGAGGATGACAGATGACAAGAATGCATTAAATCGGGTGGATTAACATAAAAAGGTCCCAAACGAACAATACTACCGGTAATGCCCAGAAGGGAAATCAGTCGGAAAAAATGGAAAGAAAATAACTTTTTCCCATAACATTTGCGCTTAGCCGTCTTTTGGAGCTAACTCGAAACCAAAACCGAAGTGGAACGGTAGAACGAGATGGATTTCTGAACCTCAAAAAATGTCACTGCTCTGAAGCTCAGTGGAGAGTAGGGCGAAGGAGAAAATTCGTCTGGAGATGAAGAAGCAATGGAAATTGAAAAACTCTTCGAAAGGACAATGAGAAAAATCAAACCAAATTTCTTTGATTCACGAGAAGACTCTGGCTCAGGGAGTGAAACAGTTTCCATCGCAGTCATTCTTTTTAGAGCATTGCCAATCACACGCGTGAGATTAGACTGTGAAAAAAATATAAGATGTTCTTTCCCATTCTGGAGTCTGAAAGCAAAGTAAAGTATTCAAAAATACAACCACTTCCAAGTGGAAGAGAAATTGGATCAACACGTCGTGTGAAGATGCGGCTGCAGCTTATAAAATTGACGAAGCTCTGGACGAGAGCGTACTTGTGAAACACCAGATAATATACAAGGCTGTTAAGAACAACTTCGAATAGTCTAGTGGAATTCGCACACCAATCTGGTGGTGCTGGATAGACCGCGTACCAAACTTCGACCCTGACAGCTCCACGGTCCAACTAGAAGAAAACATGACCGGCCCAGATAAGATAATTTATTCCTTGAAGTCTTATCTCGACTTGAGTATCCAGATATTTCAGGGAAGGCTGAAAAAGAGGTAAATGATCGTTCCCTTAAATTCCAAAACCGTTTTCTCTCTCCGAAATGAGACTTCATTAAAATGATATCCGAGACCATCAAAGTCCTGAGCATGATTTTTAATGCGCACCCAGGAAAGGTTGAACGATGATGCATACTTTCAAACACTTAAGTGCTAGACAAGGGTATCAATGGAAGAAAATGCCCATCAGAAGATTTGAAGAAAAAGAGATGGCGAAGAAAGAGAAGGATCTTCGTTTATGTTTCATTCGGTTGTAGCTAAGTTCCAAACGAAGGTTTTTCGAAACAGGGAAGGGAACCTAGTCAACAAAATGCATGTCTAGCACCTTTTAATTGCAGATATGCACCGTCCCCTCCAATTGTTTAAAAGAGGTGATTATCTTCCAGCTGAAAAAAAGAAAAATTAGACCATAGTGGATATCTTTCGAAGACATACTTTAGAAACCGCATGTACTATACTTCTGCTAGGCAAAACAGATGGGTTCATAGCCGCTGACTTAGACAGCAAAATGCTTGATCTGTAAAATATTGATTCTGAAAGTTCAGCTTCGAGAATATAACCACGAAGTCTATGAACTGTTCAAAGTTGTAGATGAAGTCTAAAAAGACAAAGCTGTTCGACAACACTTTTTTGGCCGCATCCATCAAATGGACAATTTTGCTTCAACAAGGATCAACTCTGAATCATACTCTGGGATCAGGGAACAACTAGAAACAGCACACCCGAGCTCGAAGAGAGTGGAAGGCTGACTTCGTCTCAATGAGAGACTATTGACAGCCACCACCAAATCACATTAACTGGACTAGATTCACAATATATCAAAAAAATGCTTCTCTTGTAAGCTTTTCAAATAGTTTAGATACTTTAAGATTAGAACCAGGCTTGTCAATGATTAGGGGAGAAGTCTCAGAAACATGCTCTCACCAGTCCGGAGTCTAAAAATTATTTTAATTTTTTTAATTTTTTATTTTTTAAACTAGGATTAATGTTAAAAATATACGCTTCCGGTAGACTTGGACAAAAATTTTACGTTCTAGTGTAAGAGATTTTTATCTTGAGTGTTACAGGGTGAGCAGCCTACCCCATTTAAAAAAAAAATTATTTGTTGAATAAATATTCAGGCTCTCGAGTCTGCAAAATGTCTTTCAGAAGTCATAACGATCTGTATTTTAGAAGACTGTCAAAAGCCACCCAACAATGTGCTTTGAAAAGGCCATTTCATGTTAAATATATAACGAGCCATATTATTAGTGACCACGTTGACTTTTCTCGTGCTCCTGTAGCCAGGTTAACAGAATATTTCACCATACGTTAGTTTCGGAAGGAGGAGTGCTTTTGCCAATTTCAGCTTAGTATTTCATGGTACGAAGTGCTGTTAAGCCCAAAGAGCACGAAGTCCACCCTACGCCTTGACAATAACTATGTCTCCTCGAGTATCCTTAGATAAGGTTCAACCAATGCTTACGAAACGGAGGAACGATAATCTTTTTCCAAGTCTGAGCTAAAAACCTCCACTGTATGGTCAATCTCACAAATATCGGGTTTTTCAATAAGAGCGCTACAATTTTTTTTTTAAATAAAACAAAAACGGTTTTGGATATCAATAAATTGGTTTCCAATAAATTGATTGTGTCATTCGCTGTGTGGCTTGTGGCACCGTCCTGTTGGAACCACATGTCCTCCAAGTCCATATCATCCAATTGGGGCCAAAAATATTCGGTTATCATTGAACGGTAGCGATCCCCATTCACAGTAACGTGCTGGACTTGATCATCACGAAAGAAGTACGGCCCAATGACGCCGCCGGCCCATAAACCACACCAAACCGTATTTTTTTCGGGATGCAATGATGACTCGTGGAGTACGTGTGGATTGCTGCCTGACCAATACCGCATATTTTGTTTATTGACGGAGCCATTCAGCCAGAAATAAGCCTCATCGCTGAAGATGATTTTTCGATTAACGTTGAGGCCACTGACTCCGAATTTCGGTAGTAAATTTTAATAATTTCGATTCGTTGTTGGCCGTATATCTTTCCATCATGAGATGGCAATCCTTACTGAAGAGAAATGTCAAAAGAGCGGCAAGAAATATGGCGTCGTTTGCTGTCCCTGTCGCACTACTTTTGTAGCGTCCCTGTTGAAAAACCCTTTAGAACTAGCAATCGGCGTACATGTGGACTATACAATGCTTAATTATTGTAGTACATCGCGAAGAAAATGGGTTCCAAAATAGATCCCTGTGGTACACAACATTGTATGCGAATCAACTGTGACTGTGTGTTTGTTGTCTTACATTTATTTTCTTAGCTCTCTTCACAAGACTGTATGGCTGATCGTGTCAAAAGCGTTTGAAAAGTCCAACAGTATGGTATGGTTACTATTAAGGACTTTCTGGAATTTGTCAAATATATATAAAAACCCAGTCTTCCAGCTTCAGCTTCAAGCTAAAATATTATCTTTTTCAAAACAAATACATGACCTTAATATTTTACGTTTAAAAAAAATCCATCCTATCTGGATGCCTTCTGTTCAGAGGATTGCTCTCGAGGGTTCTTCGGATATTCACTCCTCTTGTGTATATACGAAATGTCTGTTTAAAGTATGCCCTACGTGCACAGCAGGATTTGCGAATGCTTAAGGATATTTTGTTTCGGTTTCATGGATTGGATGATTGTTATTCGGTCGGTCGTATGTTGCCGGTTGTGAGTTTCATTTTAATTCAAAAGCATTTCGCTTGTCAAGGGGGATTGATGCACCGCTCAAATAGAAAAAAAATAGAACTTCAGCAATTGAAAAAAAGGTAAAAATTGAATATCATGATTTAATTTTTAACTGTAACTCCGCTAACGGGCTAGATAGCAAAACGTCCATCCAAAAATAGTCATAAATGTCCTCATGAAGTTCTACAAAGCTTACCCCAATAATCATTGGCAATTGTCCTTTTACGTCGAATTACAATCAAAAGCAATCGCCAATTATCCGTTTTGGTCCTTACAAAACTATTCATTTTCCACCCAAAGGATGTGTACTCATTTGTTAGCCACAGGATAAAACCAGATAATCTACGACTTCATATATGAGTAGATTTTTGCAAGTTTCGTAACAAGGATACGCAGGCTATCCAACAGAAGACCACACACCTCCAACGCCTGTTCTTATCCAATTCAACTTGTAGTGCAATGACGGCTCTGTCAAACCATTCGGTTGGCATTATCATCTCCTGAATGGATAGGCACTAATGAAACAGAAAAAAAAACGAGCTTCTTCGTACAACTGATCCCAATCCCAATTGTTTAGCACGGGCGGAGGCGGTAACATTCCAATCGCCTCCTGTCCTCCTTTTGACAATCGAATAATGAATGTACGCAGTAATCCTGCCAGCCGTACTGTAGTTGTTTGTGTGTCCTTTTTCTCTATACACATCGTGTATGTTTCAATGTCCATGGATTTGGATTTATTTGAAAATATGATACTTGCCGGAAAGAAGCAATTAAGCAAGGCGGCAACCGACCGACCGGTCCGACCGACTGCCCGACCATTCTATTGGGGCGGCTGGACGACGTCGAAGGACGTCGCAACATCGAAATTCTATGCGAATTTATTCAACAGAAGGTCGGGACGTGTTTGTTGTTATGTCTGGAGTTGCTGGTTTTTTTTTTTTTACGGCAAGTCAAAAATGTAGGGTATGGTAGATTTAAGCGACCCGTTTTTAACTTGGAAATTTTGGGTGAAATGCCACAAGGTTCAATCTTGACACGCTAACTTGTTCTGTTGGCAAAATTGGGGATTTGATGGCTTCTCCTGGTAGAGTTGGCGATCAGGTTTTTTTTTTTTTTAAATTTGTGCACTCGATATTGTGGAATCTCTTATAAAATCATATAAGAGCTACCCTTTGAGCTGTTTCATTTAAGTATTATCTGACAGTTCCGCTTCTGGCATAAACAAGTGATAGTGCACCACCGGGTTCCGGTTTGTCATGGTTTTATTATAATTTGTTCGCTCTCAGGGGGATTAATACCCCTATTATCCACAGAGCAAGCAGGAGGATTAGGAGAAGATTTAAACGATTGTGTAGTGATTTGAATCTCAGCTGTTTTTTTTATAGTTTCAATTTCTCATTGGCTATAGCCGGGGTGGTGACATAAAGTTTCAATGGTTACAAAGCCTCACTAAGACGACTTCAAGTCAAAGAAGGAACTTCACATAAGATGTGTTCCGCTGTGCGACGTAACCAAGAAGACTACGATTTTTCTTTGTTTCATAGCAAGCTTGTCTGGGCAAAGTGTTCCATGAGTAAGTAGAAGTGACAAAGAACTGGTATGCAGACACAGTTGGTAAGTGTCGAGGATGTATGAGTTGACCCGTTCTGCTGGAGGAGGCGAATCTCATAATGGAGATAACCGGGTTGTTGTGCAAGAAGGACATCCGAAAAGAGGCTTACTGTGCGAAACTGAAGAAGCTTATCAATCGTCATGCCTTATAGTCTATCGTATCTGCGTAGACACAGCAAACACAGATATCTATATGGGTACAATAAAAGTTTTAGCTAGGAGAAGTCGTATCTTAAAAGATGTGAAGGAATTTGTAATCCACAGAGTACGAAGTAAAGCACAAGTCTTTCCTCCGAATATGTTTATATGGTTGTCCCAAGTTAAGTTACGATTAAGGATATCCCGACTTTTTTAACATTGTTTAGATGTTTTATTGACTCTTTGTTTAACATTATAGGAGTGAAATATGAAAGGTTCGTGGTATTTTTGGAAATGGCAATATCCTGACCATAGGCAAAAAATCGGACATCGGTCCACGGATTGCATCCTATCGGCGAGGCGCGACGATATTTTTAATTTACACTGTGAAAAATTATGAAGGCGAGGAAGCTTTTAACACAAAATTGAGTGATTTAAAGTAAATGACGTTGGTTTTGGAACTCTAGTATAAGAAGCTAACTTGTACTCGCGCTGGTCGAAGACACAGAAGATAGGATCATTAATTTGATCACAATGGCAAAACAATCACTGCAGGATTTGGACATTTGATCTGTAAATTGATCCAGAATGCCTGTCGCTCTTTTATCGCTACTTTTACCACCAATACTCCGAAGAAATAGCTAATTACGTGCTCATCAATTTACCCTTAAGCCTATTTTCGGGCTTCTGTGATATTTAGTCTTTTATAGGCCGAACATCGCGCATGTGGAATGCATTACCTCGCTCTATGTTTCCTACAGCAATTTAAGACCAATGTGTGCCTCTAACTTCTTTCTCTCCCTTCTAACTTTCCTTCTGCTCGTGCTGTGTAAACTCACTATAGGGGTCCAACCAATCCCTTGATCACGTGCATTATTAAAAAAAAAAAAATAGGGAGCTTAGAAAATTGTACAAAGTAATAACCACGCGTGGACGGAACTCTAAATACGAGCCAAAGTCTACAGGCGCATTTACAGCGTGGCCCAAAAGTACCCATCGGATTTAATTTTGCTATATTTTCAAAATGGAATGCTGTAATTTCCTGGACTTTTTTTTAAATGTGTTTCTGGACCTTTAGGTTTTTTTTGTGTAAGTTGTTGATACCTTGAAACGTTTCGTACGTTTACGGATCACCTGCGCTTTGGTACCTCTATGCTTTAAGGTACGAAGCATATCAATCTATTCAGAGCTTGTACTTCGAACGAAAGATTTCCGCCAAATACCTTGACTTGGATGTACTGGTTAATAAAAACTTTTTAAAGGCATGTCTCTTTTGCTCGTATTCAGTTAAAGCTCTAGCCTATCCTGACTTAAGTCTATGCTGAAGTCATTTAAAAAAGGGTACAGTGCTTTGTCTAGGTCATTATTAGATTGAAGTAACTGCAAGACGAATATCTACACAACTTTTTTGTCCACTGTGATGCGACATGAGTCGTGCTTCCTCAAAATCGAAACATACAGGCTTGGTTTGTCGCTTGAAAAAAACCTTTTCCGTTGTTATTCTATCTTAGTTTGACAACGCCAGGGGAATTCGCCAATTAAGTAAGACACGGCTTCCTTGTAACCAACCATATACCTACAGTATCCTGTCATTATATCGACAAGACCTACGGTGAAGGTTCAGCAGCTTTTTAGTTTTTTTTTTCATGTTCGAAAAGCAACCTCATTAAAACGTCTCCTTTGCAATTTCCCTGGTTCAGCTTGGAAGAGGTTGCAGTGATCTAGAATATAGCAGAAGAGCTCTAGATCTAATTTGTAGCAGTACATATGGAGTGGGATCAATGGGAGTGGAGTCGGGATTAAAAATTGGAGGTGAATCTGAAAACCAAGCTAAGAGTTTTCATTAAAACTTTTCCTGAAACTTTTTTGCAGTAGTTGATTTCTTAGTAAGATTTCAGGACCCTATCGGCTGGGTTCCAGTATAGCTTTGAGTCGACTCGATAAGTTGCAGATGAGCCTATGAGAACTTGCAGCAAGGTGCATGCCTCTGATAGTCTTCCCTTGATGAAGAAATTATCCCTCTCCTCTGCAGTAGTCTAAAGACTAATCTGGAAGTCTTGCAGAACCACTTTCTATTGTTTCTGTACGGCTATTATAACAATCATCCTCAATTTAAAATCTTTGTATACCATAGTTGAGTCCAAACCGACTTCAATTGAGTTACCTTTCGTGCGGACCTTGAGTAAATTAAAGATGAGGAGACCATGGTTGATAATTATGTTCATCTATTAGTTGGTGAAGTGTTCGTCCCTTTACTAGCATAAGAAATATAGTTAATCCTCAACATTTTTATCAACTGCCAAAATATATAAGAGTTGAAAGAAACACAACCCGGACATGTTAAGGTTGAGTGTCTGCAGCCTTAAATCCTTACAATAGGGTAATCTGTTTTTTGTTCCGCACACAACTCATTTTCAGTATGCGTTTCCTTTGACTCTCACGGAAGGTAGACAATACAAATTTTCGTTTCGCTACTCCATGAAACCCATTGTCCACAAAAATGTGAATCTGTATCCTCGTTCTCAGCTGCGGCAGAGTCATTATTTACCCCCCTTGGCATTTAGGCAATACGATGGCATGGAATTTCCTTTCGGAAACACATACCCGCCCACATGTGTGAGGGCTCTCGTAGACGACGACGACAACGACGACTGTATATGGGAATTGGACTACTCAGTAATTAAGCAAGTACATTCACCACCCCCTTCCGAATGGCGTTTGCATTTATCGTCGCAGGACTATTGCATTTTGGTATTTCACTAAACACCCCTCGGTCCTCGAGCCCACCATCAAGAACTTAACTAAAGCATTTACGATAAGCGCATAAAATATAAGTCCTGGCAAACGACCTACGGCCTAAAGGATATGTCTACATTTCCCCTCGACTTCACGAAATTGGGAAACTTTTTCTCCCTCACATTGTTGATTTTATTCTTGGCCCTTACTTATGAGTTCCACCATACGGGGCGGCGTGGCGCCCGCCCTCGTTTAATTAGAAAAAAGTTCTGAAGAATGCACGACGAAGCTGATTAATAAACTCGCCGTTCGCAGGATAGTTTTCCACTTCCTGTGTGTGTGTGTGTGTCGAAGTATCCAATTTTCTTCATAAATATTTGAATAGGTTTCCATTCGAGATGTGAAGTTTTTGTCGGTTGTGGGGGGGTTGAAGTTGTTTTTGCTAATATGTGCGGCAAGGTGTCACTTTTAGGGTTATTTAGGGATCGTTTTTGCTGCGAAGCCATGCGTTGGATGTGTACATGTATAAGGGTTACTGACAAGTCAAGTTAACTTGGCAATGTATCGAAAGTTTGGCAATGAAGGGATGAATTACTGTATTTGCTGGCCAGACATGTTTGCCCTCGACTCGAAGGAAATATCGATGGGACGCAAATATTTGATTGAGGTGTTGTGCTTGTGTGTGGGTGGGTTCTGTTTTAACAGAGATTTCAAGAGCAGGAAGCTTCGGCCTGGAACTGATTTGATTTGGGTGAAATAATCGTTGAAGGATATAAATTAAGCGTTTGATGACCAATCAGTTTCGATATGTTTGTTTAGACAGTGAGTCGTGTTGCCTTGTTGGACATAGGGTTTGATTTGGAAAACATTATGACGAAGGTTGAGTGATTTTACAAAGTTCAAAGGTAATGTCTTAACTTAAGTGAGACTTCGAACTTTTTAAAAAGCAAGCAAAAAATAAAAAAAGGAACAAGGTCCAATCGAAAACTGCTGAGCATAGTTTAGTTCATGTAAGAATGTTCGGCATATTTCCTGAAACTGTGTCCTTGATTTACAAAAAGGAGGTAAAACGGTTCGCCGAATTCAGCGCAGTTATAAATTTTCGCCGAAATTGGGGAATTGACTTTAAGCTCATAGGATAAAGTCGGTCTAACAGTCGCTATGAATGACGATTGACACGCATCCAATCGACTATCTCGATGAAATCAGTCTAGAAATCATTTTGAAATGCTTCATCCATGCCTTTGCTGAAGTATGCACCAGCCCTAGCGTAACCGCACCTAAGTAAACTATTTGTGTGTTGTTTAGATCCACCAAGATTTTGGCCAACACAAGCCGAGCGTTTTTTTTTCCACAGTCTGGAAGGGGAACCCCGAAATAATTACGAAAAGAAAGCCTTGTTGAATGGCGTCCTATTTCTACTCTCTGTCTCTCTAACTGATGATTTAAACAACAACTAAATAAACTTGGCAAATTTTTTTTCAGGCGAAAGCGCTTCTGTTGACAAAACAAAAGCTGATCAATGGAAGCAAATGATAACTGCAGAGGTTGTTAGAGGATTCAAACTGGAAGACATTTTTAATGTGGATGAAACGGGAAAATGTTGTTTTTTTCCAAAAATCAATGCTTTAATGAGGAAAAAAAGATATAAATTCAATATTTAAAGTATTGCCCATCGCTAGCCACACATTTTTCGAATTTTTCTGGCAATTCATGGATAGCCGTTTTGAAAAATTCGACCGGCTTGGCCGCAATCCACGAATCGATCCATTTTTTGACATCATCCAAATGACGGAAGTGCTGGTCAGCCAGGCCATGTTGCTTCGATCGGAAGAGATAGTAATCGGATGGCGCAAGGTCTGGACTATACGGCGGGTGGGGTAGGACATCCCATTTGAGCATTTCAAGGTAAGTTTTGACGACATTTGCAACATGTGGCCGAGCATTGTCATGTTGCAAAATAACTTCGTGTCTTGCGACCGTTTCCGGCCGTTTTTCCTTCAGTGCTCGTCTCAAACGCATCAATTGTCGTCAGCTCATAATTAACAACACCCTTCTGGTACCACCAAGTGCACAGCATAACTTTCAGGCCATGAATATTCTGAACGGCCGTCAATGTTGAGGCATGTACGGGGTATCCATACGTTGCTTGACGTTTTGGATTATCGTAATGTACCCATTTTTCAACACCATTGACGATTCGATGCAAAAAAGACTTCTTTTTGTGGCTTCAATTCACACGGCACCCAATGTCTTACCTTTCGGATCATTCCCATTGCTTTCAAACGTTGGGAAATGGTTTGCTGAGCGACACCAAGTGATTTTGCAAGTTCTTCTTGCGTTTGTGACGGATCTTGATCGAGCAATGCCTCCAATTCATGGTCTTCAAACTTTTTCACCTGGCCGGGGGGTTCTTTGTCTTCGGTGTCGAAACCACCATCTTTGAACTGCTTAAACCACCGCTGACACATTCTAAGGTCTATAGTAGATCCCGGGTAAGCTTCGGTAAGCAATTGATGACGCAAATGTTGTTTTGATGGCACGAATGTAGACATTTTAAGGCTTTACAAAAACTTGTGTGTTTTCACTAATGACCAATAACCTAGACTGAAATAATTAGACAATGACATGAAGTTTCTGATGTGACAGCTGTCATGGTGTCAAATTCACCTTAGAGTAATAGATATGAAGTTGTCTGCAATAACGACTTTTTCAACCGGTAGTCCTATTAGAAGCTTATAAAGCTTGAGTACCTCCCGCCCAACATGACTTCAATAGTTCAGCCAATGGACATGGGGATAATACAAAATTTGAAAGTACACTACAAACGTCGTATACTAACAAAAGCCTTAAAGATTTGGGAAACCAAAAAAGAAGATTTCAAAATATCGCTTTTAGACTGTGTACGGGAACTTTTAAGAGCATGGGTACAAGATGTAACTCCCTTTACAATTGAACATTTTTTTAAAAAGGCAGGATTAAGAGACGAGACATCAGGCGAAGAAGATGCAATTCTGCTCAATTTGCTTAGATCTGAGAACGAGGACGCGAATTAAATCGAGCAAATATGGAACAAGTTAACAGAAGCCAATTATATTTTAGAAGAAATAAATAATGTTGAAAATAAAGCAAATGAAAGTGAAGATGAATAAGAGCCAGAGTTAATTAACATATAAATGCCAGGAAGAATCGAAATTGAGATGGCGATTGAAATTCTGAAATCTGCAATTGAATTGACTGAACAAGTACCGGATGAAGATCAAAACCGTCTCTTTAAACTGGAGTCATTTTTTTTTATAAAAACAAACACTCCACCTGTGATGGCCCAATCAAAATTAACAAACTTTTTTATGTAAAGCTTTTTGTTATTTTATATTTAAGCCAGGGAAGATGTTATTTTTAATTTATTTTTTTTTCTGTTACCTTTTTTTTAAATTATGTTAAATCCTTTTATTAAATAAACGCTTTAAAACAAAAAAAAAATGTTCTCTCTCTAATCTCGAATTTTTTCAAGACTCTCTCAAATCATGGTATCCCGTGAAATTTCGACTTAGGGAGAGTCCACTGTATATAATTTCATGAAAAAAATGGTGTAAAATAGAAACAAAACATTATATGAATTTTCAAAATCACCTTTTTAGCATGAAATAACGTTCTGGAAACGTGGAACGTTCTGTTGTTCGGAAGGACAAGTGACAAATACACCATCAGTACTTCATAACATACAATTTATTCTTGGGGTTAAACATAAAGAGAAATTAAGCTATTTTTAATTATTAAATACGTATTTAAAATATTACTGGTTGTTAAGCCATTTTGGTGAAAAAAATTTCTTATTCATGATTATTTAATCAAAAAAGTTAATTTTTTAAAAACGTTTAGGCTTTTCTTTCGCATCTTAAATTTGTTGATAATATATTAAATAGACGGCAAGTAGTTACAAAATCAAATTGAGAGAAAATAGCTTTTTTGATTTTGGGAACCTGTAAAAATCTGCTTTGTTAACACGTAAATTGTGATTCCAGATTTGAAAAAAAATCATTATAAGTGTCTTATTGGAAGAATTGTAAAGTGCCTGAATAAATCAAAAGTTGAGGTTCTGCGATTAACTCGATAGATAATCCGAATCGCGTTTTCTTTAAATGTGTACCTCCCCAAGATGTACCTACCTACACCAGATGTGGTATTTTGGATTTTGACAGGCCATTGTAAACCATCATTTAAACGTTTGTATTACAATTTGTCTTACGACTCTGTTAGAACATTGTTTTAAGTATGTAGTATGGTCCCTCCTCAATCAATCAATGTACGGAGGAGCATTCGCCTAGGTAGAATCTCGTGCATCCGGGATAGTGATAGAGTAACACCAAATCTTGCGGAATCATGCCCGTAGTGTTGAAAATCATATGGTTTTGTTAATAATAAGAAGTTTATGAAACTTCAGTCCGGGATAATTATTGGTGGAGTAAAATTGGTCCTAGAACGGATCCTTGATAATCTTCGCTGAACTCGAGCATTTATTAAATCGTATGGCAAACTTCATGATCTCACCTATCCCAATATTTTGTACCTGAGGTTTCTCCTAGTCCGAGTCTATGCAAATGGAGGTTAAGATTAATGTGCATTGTAACCAGTCCCACCATTAGCCTTAGCTTCCGGTTGCTGCAGTTGAGAGCTCGTTTCGCTACCGGTTTTCGGTTTTCCTAACATCGATTTTGCTGTTCTGCAAGTTGTGAGGTTGACCCAGTGATTTTTTTTAAATTCCCGGGTTGCCCATTCATTAATAGCTCTTTTAATAGTTGTCAGCGCGAGGCCTTTTTCTTTTACAGGGTTTTGGTGACTATGTCCTGCTCCTTTCCTAGCCAGTTCGTCAGCTTTTTCGTTTCTCGTTTTAGTTTCGTATCCCGGCAACTAAGTTAGACTGACGTCGATCACTGTTGCTTGTTTGTGTTTGCGCTTCTTTACCAGAGTCGATACTGATAGAGGGTTTGTAATAATTTTGATAGCTGCAGTACTATCGGAGCAGATGAGTATTTTCTTCTCCCGTATGTTGAGCTCGGTGAACTTTTCTGCTCCAGTTAGTATTGCGAAAACTTTAGCTTGAAACACCGTGACGAATGGTTCAAGTTGATTTGAGATTTCTATAGGTGGGTTCGAACAGTAGATCCCATCCCTAGATTCGGTAAATATGTAAGAACCCTCCGTATAAATTATGATAACGCTGGGTTCTCTTGTTGGATTTCCGTTCGTCCAAGAAGTTCTGGTTGGAAAAATTGTCTTGAAATTGTTTTTGAAGGTGAGGGTTTTAGGTAGGTAGTGGTGTCATCTTTCTTGTCTTAAATTTTTTACTGCAGCTCGAAATGTGAAGATGCAATATGTTCAAAAATAAATCAAACGCATTGGAAAAGGCTTTGTGTGTTTTGTTCTTCACCTTACTGTTACTTACTGCACAGACCACATTCATTCAAAAGCTGAACAAATTTACAACCAGAATGACAAACGTGTTCATAGTTATGGTATCAAAAAAAAACTGTCACCAGAATGCCAATTAAAACCTGTACAATAGCAATTCCTTTCAAAAACAGATCACAGAATTAATGCTAGTTTCTGAAACTCACCCCACAAGCATAAATTGCTTGATAATTAAATATGGTAAGAGTAAAATCTAGGAAATCATGCACACGGTAGAAACTTATGCTCTGGGGAGGCAGTTAAAACGTAACACTCTCGAAACATTTTCAGAAGAATATACCGAGGCTACATCCATCTGCCTTAAAGTGTTCTAGATTGCATCAATTGATGGATCAATGGATCAATTAATAGGCCCCCAAGATCTCTAAGTTCACGTCATAATTTTGGTTTATGAAGATGATGTCGTTGGCTCTGCTTTGAATGCAAAATACTGAAAGCACAGTTATGATGCGATTTCCAAAAAAAAACTAATGAGAAACAAAATAATATTTTGAATAAAATACTGCGAATTGAGTGAATGCAAATAAGTGTTTAAAACCACTTCAAAAATTTTCCCTTTTTCTCTTAGTCCGTCCTCTCACTACAGTCAGATACATTATAAGGAAAGTGATAAGTCCTTGATAGTAAACTGATTATAAAAAACTGGGAGCACGAAACTAACTCCAAAACAGAGACAAGACTTTTTGAAAGACTAAAAAAAGTACGACACCAGTTTGTCTGGAAGGGCAAACAAAATGTGCCTAAATTGTGGTCGAAATCAATGTAAAGTTTTAGACATAATAAGGGTGTTAACGTCCAACGTTCTGTTAAAGAAAAGTGTGGTTATAAAAATCAAGTAATATATGACGATGGATTTTTAATGGTCTGAGGATGTTCATTTTCCTTTTGTGGTGGATAGCTCATCCGTATTGATTAAATCGTAAATAAGGAGAAGTACAGAACACTTAACCATCGGGCTTACCATAAATAAGCCTGAATACAACAACAATGAAAAATTAAGTTTGTTTTTAGGGAGTTTTCGAAGTGCCAATTTTGTCTGGACGTGGCCGGCCGTCGGAATCCTTTCGCAAAACTAAAAGAATGCAATAAGAGAAGAAGAATACAGAGCCTAAGTAACAGTAATGAAACAGAAGAACTTGCATATGCAACTTAGATGAAGATCATGTAGAGTGAAGGAATACTCACTTAAGGACCTCCGATGGTTGCATGTTTTCCTTTTTTGTTCTCTGATATTTTCTTCCACAGGATATTTTTATCGCTCCAAACTTATGCACATTAATTAACTTTGAAATCTTTAAAATGCATTGTAAATTGACACTTTTTTCCATTCAAATGCAGACTTCTTAGGTGATACCAACGCTGTTTACTTCGTGTTCAATTTGTTTCCATATCTTGGGAACGCTCTCCTTGGCCTTATGTGCTTAATCTGTTGCATTTCCTGGGTATTTTTCCTTTGAGTTGGTTAGTACAGTCAAAATCGGTTATAACGACTTTCAAGGGACTGACGAAATGTTTTCAAGTAGAGACCCATTTTTTTATATTTTTTTTTCATAATTCTTATTTATTTTTTATGCACATACGAGTATCTTTGTACAAATAAACATAAATACTATTTATTTAAAAAAGTGGAAATATCCAATTGCTTAGTTTTTGTTGTTAAAAACTGTTTTTCAATTATTTTTTCCATTTGCATTAGATTTTCAGAAAAGATGTTGCCACCGACATCATTCAATGAAAAAAATGTTCTTAAAGTGCGCACAGAATTCAGAGCATCTTCGATCGTTGGCTGAACAAATTCCATTTTTGATATAAACAAAATTTGTTTGTTATATTTTGATCGAGAAAATATTAAAGTCAGTTACCTTCTTCTCCTTCGCTTTCTTGAGGAGCATCATTTCGCACAAAATCAACAATTTCTTCATCAATCACATACGCGGCTGTTAAAAGGTGCTCGTCAACTAGCAGTAAGTCATCAAATGAACAGTGGAGTGCATTTTCAACTGATACAGTATTTTGAAGCCACTTAAGGGCCATTCATCCTCTTCCTCAAAATCTTCTCTCGTTTGGGCATTTTTCAATCCCGAATGTTTGCAATGGTTGAACAAGTAACCCTCTCCCAAGCTTTTGAAATGAGTAAAATCGCTTCCAGTAAATTAATGTCGCGTCGATGTTCGATATTTTTAATTAGCTCTAGCACTTGAAGCTTCCTGTAATTTACTTTCAGAGATCTTAAAATTCCTTGGTCCATTGGTTGGAGCACCGAGGTAGTATTTGGTGGAAGGAACTCAAGTCGTATTACTTGCAAGCCTTCCACTGCTGGATGTGCAGGACAATTATCCACGAGCAATAAGATCTTTTTCTTCTCCTTTTGAAGTCGGTGGTCCCAGTTTCGCAAGTTTTTCTCAAAAATTGAAGATATCAGCATTTCTTATTGCTCTCATAATCTATTGGAAGCCGTTTTACATTCTTAAAACATCTTGGGTTTCGTGATTAACCCACAACAAGAAGTTTCTCCTTTATTGTACCAGTCATATTTGCACCTACCAGTATAGTTATTCGATCCTTAGCCATTTTGCCTCCAATACATTTTTCACCTTTAAATTTCAGCGTATTCGTTGGAGTCATTTTAAAAAATAGACCAGTTTCATCAATATTAAAGATGTTTTCATCGGTATAATTTGTCCGAAGTTGAGGCCAAAAAACCTGCAACCAATTGTCTACTGCACCTTTAAGAACACTTTTGGCCTCTCCTATTATTTTGCCACTCACAATTCCGATACGTCGTTATGACTGATGTCGTTGTATGCGATTTTGACTGAAGTTCCAATTGTTTTCTATTTGTTGCATTCGACTTTTGGATTTTCTAACTTTGTCCTACGAATTCCGCAAACAAATTGCGATGAAATATTTCCCCTTAATTTGATTCAATTTTTTCATTGGAATCGAATTCACGAAACCAAATTTTTCCGTCCCTTTTTTTTTGGAAAATCATCCACGATATCTTTTTTCCTCGCAGGGATAAAATTTCGACGGAATTCGAATTCGCGATAGGGCTTATTATCTACTTGAAAACAAATTCTACGAGCCTCGATTTCCATGATGGACGAACTATTTACCTACCAAATTTGTACGGAACCTTCGTTGCGCAAGTCCGACTCGCATTTGTCCGTTGTTTTTTCTAATGTAACAAAAATTCTTCTTCACATTCCGGCAATATTTTAAAATTGCCCGTTAGAGAGAAAATTTGTAAAAAAAAATGTTGAAAGTTTTCCAGACCAACAACACTGCTAAGTTTTTCATTGCTTTTCAATCCTCAACCGATGATTATCTATTTTTCTTCAAATTCAACATGATCTTTTCGTATTCGTACAAGTCCAACAAAATCACTAAAACCACTTGAATCACATAAAACATTGAAATTGTCTTGTCATCTGTCATTAAGATAATCATTTCGATCTTGCAGCCAACGGTTCCAGAAAAACCGTATAACCTTATCGGTCGCAACACCTCTATCACGAAGATAAGAACACCCATTAACGTCACCATCGACCATCACGGATGAGCGATAAAATCTCACAAACGAACTCATGAGTCCATTCGACCCAACGCAATGTCAGATGTTTATCAAAAAGAAAAAAAAACAACACCTCTCTGCACAGCTTCAAATGATTTCCCCTTCCATGTGACTGTCCAGCTGTGCGTCCGCCGGGGATTGGTTCACTACATATGCTCAAATGTGTCACCTCCATATATGACTCAACTTCAGACGTCCCTCCGTGCATCGTCGTTACTGAAATGTGACAAAACCGCGTTAAAAAATCATTTACACCATCAGACTGCACAATCAGTGGACCGCGCGTTTGGGACACCACCACCTCCACCGCCATCGCCACCACCTGTGCAAGGCTCGTTCGCATAAAATCCCGCCAAACAATTAAGACCCAAATTAGAATACAGTCCAATCGTGTTCTAAGCACTCAGTGCTCAGTTGGCGCATTTGTTGCCCATTGTGCGACAATGAGGAGCCCAATGTCACTCCAGCTTCGACGCTAGACTGTCCTACAATAATTGGGCTGTCTACAACAGTGATTCCTGGATTACATGAAAGTATCTTTGTGTCTTTTGTTTTTGTTTTTTTGTTGCAAAAAAAATTAATAATCGAAGTTGGAAAACGATTGCACTGAAAGTCTGATGCTTTTGTGGCGGGTAATTACTGCGCTCTGCGGAAACCACTTTGGATGCATTGCCTGAGCCATAATTAATGATCCGTGATAGTTGGTAATAAATTTTATTTCTTTATTTGGTCATATGAGACCCGTCCACTGAGCGACGCAACAGTCACAGCGACGGGAAACTTAAAATGATATTAAATTTTTTTTTTTTTTTAATTTTTTTAGCCGATTGAATTGGGAATGGCTTTTGTTATTGATAATCATTGACGGGGCCAAGCTGAACGGGCCCATTTTGAGTTGACAATTTTATTGAGGAATGACCGAAGGTGGTCGGGGTTTTATTGATTTTTGTCCGATGATGATTGGTTTGGATTAAGTTGTTAAAGAGTTGAGTACATGACCCTAAAGTGGCTATAATCCAAGATTTTATTACAAAATAAACGTTGTTATTTCGATTGTCATTCCATTGTTTATGACAATGGATCGGGAAAAACAAAAATGCAAAGTAACTTGGCTTTGATTGTATGTTTTCTTCTGGAATGAAATTATATCCTGTGAGATTAAAATGGAAATGCAAGGAACCGCTAGAGTGACGAAATGACCGACGCAGGGCATGAATGCTTATTTTAAGGAGCGGGAATACATGCTTTGTTCTACAACATGTTGAATGAGAATTCTTGAATCTTGATAGTATGGTGGAAGTTGTGGCAAGATTCCTTCACAATCAGTTTGACATTGCAACCTGTTGCAGATTGTCGAACTGACAGACAAATTGACACAAAATTCCCGTCAAATATTTAAGATGTGCGAATATTTAAGGGGGCTAAGGTCGACTCTTAACGTTTCAGATTCCGACTCGAAGCTGATTGTAGTCTCTACAATATGGAGGTTTAATATTAGACGCCGAAATATTCTGGATAAAAAGAAGTGTACAGCTGGATTATAGACTGATTTAACGACAGCATTTGACTTCCCGTGTCAATCATTACATACTGCTTAGGAAATTGGAAAACGCTGGCTTTCGGGGGTTTATTTGCAAGTACCTCAAGGTTCAGTTTTGGGACCAATACTCTTCTTAATTTGCATCAATTCCTGGCTCAGTTTTCCGTTCAAAGGATTACTTGAACCATTCGCAGATGATATTGGTTTTGCCTATGGTTCAAGGAGTGTTTTAAATTTTATTTCGAACATCAATGCTGATCTCGAATTTATTAAGACTCTGGTTTGCTGAGCATAATTTAGTTATAAGCTCAAAAACTTAAGTTATGTTCATGGAACTGACTGCCCAAGGTTTTAAGCTAGGTCTCTGCACTTGCAAAAAAAAGTTTGTCCTCTTGTACTTTTTATAGTTGTCTCAGCTGTAGCGAAAATTGTTTTCAAATTGAAAATGTTGTATCTGGGACTTGTCGTTGACTCGAGGATGAGCTTCAATAGCCATTCGAGTGATTTTAAAAAAAAACTATTTTCGTGGTATACTCAGGGACTTTTATTTTCTGGGCAATATTTGGTCTACACAGTTAATGTTAAAGATTTATTATGGAATTTTGCCTTCTAGATTGGAATATGGTATCACCTGTTGAGGAAGAGTTTATTCGAATAAAATTCAGCCACAATTGGCGCTTCAAAAACACATTATAAAAAGAATTTGCCGTAAGCCTCGTTTACATCCTAGATTTCCATTATCCAAAAATTTGAAGATTCTTTCAGTTCGACACTTGTACTGCTATAAAGTGCTGGAAATTTTCTACATGAGGTCAGGTGATCTTAACATTAGACGAGTCAATAGTTATGTTTTACGTGGCAAGTATCTGTACCGCATCGGCTTTTCGTACAAGCGCATTCCGTAGTCTTAATGGTGTGGTTTTATGTCGTTAATTTATCAGACTTCCGGATTCTATCAGAGCACTCACACAACTTCTTCAGTTTATAAAGCGTTGAAGCTCCCTTCTATAATTATATTATTATATAAAAAGAAATATAAATGTCATTATTATATTTCTTTGTGACGACCATCCCATGCGTAAAAAATTAATATGTAAATATTGTTATAGAAAAAATAATAAATATATAAAAAAAAAAAAAATTCCTGCATACTCTAATCCAGAAAATAGCTGATACCACTCAAGGCTCCCAACCGACGCCGTCAACAGATGCAACCCACAGGCTGATGGTGCAGCGCAAAGCTCGAGTGGCAAAGTAATAGTATAGAGACGAGTAAAAGAGAAATATTTCTATGATGACGAGGGCCCCCACTTCAAGGATAGGTACGGAAATATAACAAGTAAATTCTACAAAAAAAAAAGAAGAGAAAAGCCTTGCTGCAGGCAACGAAACAGGAATCTAGATGGTATCACCATTCCGCAGGGAATTGTGAATGTAACCAAGCTTCATTTCAAGCAGCTGCTTAACGAAAATGACTCAATGCCAGCCTTAAAATTGTTTAACCACGCACTGGAGAAGAGGCACAAAGCTGTGAGTTCAAATAATTCAGCCAGATTCAGGCGAACTAAGGCTTGGGAGTACGAAGGCATGCTCGAAGACTGAAATCTAACTTTCGAGGTGTATCCTTGATTGAATTCTTTTACTAGATCCATTGCCAATATCCGTTTGGCTCCCGGGACGGTAAATCTACAACAGACCACATTTTCACACTACAGCTGGTAAAGACCTGCGAATTTAAAGTCGATACTCATGAGCAATTCATCTACTCATAAGCTGCATATGCGGGCATATATCACGCTGAACTATTCAAAGCGTTGAGCAATTTCTAGATGTCGGAAATACTTATATTATTTTGATGCACAACGCTCGAAAGATCACAATAATTGGGACTCCGAAGATTCAAGCAACAATTGTCTTCAACCTTTTTCTTGAACATTTTCTGGGGCCAGCAGTTGTCAACGTGGAAAGCCATAATTATTTCAAGTCCATGCAGCTGTTGTGATATGAATCCAACTCACCGTCATAGAATCTGTCACTGTGATTGAAGTCACAACTCTCACACCTACACAGAAGAGTCGTCCTTGCGCAATGTTTTTTCTGTATGTCAAAGCGACAAGGATTAAAATTTTTCTATTCTGAACACCGAAGGCATGCTCTACAAAACATTCAGCGCTTCAGTTCTTCTGTGACAATAGACTAGACAGCAGAACAGATTTTGAGGACCTTCGAAAGCAAAGATTCTTCGATATGATATATGAGAATAGGCTCCTGTCTGAAACACAAAAATCCGTCGAATAGGCTCCAGCGTCAAGCCACAGCCACCGAAATGGAAGCCCGAATAGCCGGTTCAAGGATCGCTTAACTTGGTGTAATCAAGTGGAAGCTGCATGCCCGAGACCATGAAGGATAAAAGCAGCCTAAGCCTAGGTTTAGAACTATCAAGAAACGAAGTAAGAAATAATAATGCCAGCATATTTCTAAGTTTCTAAAATTATGACACAAATCTCCATTGAACTGGATGGAGACTTCTTCTTCACCGGCGAGGATATCTCCAATCGCTTGTGCTCTATGTCATTTCTAAGGTAGGAGTTGTGGACAAGTACACACCTTATAAATACTTTGAAACATTATCTTTCCTCTGGAGATCTTCAATCAAAAAGAAGATATCAACTTGGACTTTGATTTTGTAAGCTCCTCGGCGTTTAGGGGAGCTTAAGACTCTGAAGTCACTCCTGGGGGTTTTCAAACAGTGCCTTGAATGTCCTTATCTCAAAGTTTTGTCAGTCGGTAAAAAGTTTGTTGATGTTGTAAGTTTTTTTGCGTGTTGGGATTTGGAATCCTGTCAGTATTCTGAACAATTAAATACTCTTGTATGCCAGGATAAGGTCTACTTCGTGTACCTGCTAAGAAACACAGAATCTATGACGTTTCCACAGATATTAATCCAAGAAAAATTTTGATAATCGGGCCCATTACAAGAACTTTCAACCATGAAGTTAAATGGACACATTGAATAATCACTGTCCTAAATAGCGTCCCTTTGGGGACAGAGATAATGCATCCTTACTAATTTCTGATTAATTATCTCTGAATTTATCATGACGCTTTGTTTTGATTCCAGACTAGTCTTGAACAAAGGGCTTCCGAAGAAAGACACTCGTGACTGGTAAACAATGAATCAGACGGACAACCCTGTTGACCCAGAAAGGTAAAAAATGATTTATTCATCGAATTTAAAATTTAATTGAGACGCGAAATTAACAACAAGCAATGCAACCAAGCCCTTGTTTTTATGAAGGACACAGTTCTATTTGAGAATAGCGACTTTAATTGTTAGGGTCAAGGGGGCTAGCTATTAAAAAGCTTTCAGTCTTTCCGTCGTGCTTATGAAATTTATACTTTAATTTCACTACTTCTTCAATAAGACCAGTAGGAGAGATGCACAGCATTTGTAAGCAAGGGATAGTTAGCAGGTCAAAGGGCTGATCAATACCTGCCGTAGCGCTTGAACGGTGTCTAGAGAAGGCTGCAATCTGGATTAAGGGGTTGAGGTTGCACCTACTTATCATTTGGATATGGACACTTTGTGATCGAGAATTCTGGTGCACAGTGGTCTTTCTAGAGCGAACGGTTTCCATAAAGGGCCAGAAAAAATATACTGCATAAGTCGGACAAGCTGCCTCCCGCCTCTGCGTCAATGGAAATTAGCACTAAGGACGTCGGGCTGAGTCACACTTATCCCGCAAATCGATGATGATGATAATGATGAACCTCTTCAAGCAGAACAGAGCAGTAGCAAGCCAATCTCATGGCAGACCAAAACTAAGCAAACCCTTCGCAAAATAATGGGCGTGCTTTATTGCACAACAGCAACTCACTGATTTAAACTTCTGGAATAAGAATTCCGAAAATAGAAAAGGACATCCTAATAGACAATCTGTCCATGAGAGTGTGCAGGAGAATACGAGGCAGTCGATTTCGCGTCATTCATAAGAACGTCGCGTCGTGATAAGGACCTGAACCCGTATCAAATTCTTAGATTGGAAAAAATGAAAAAGTTGATGTTAAATGTTGGCCAAACTGGTGCCAATCCCAACAGCTATAGACTATAAAGTCTCAAAAACAAATGATTAGTGCGTCAGCTGCTGAGCGGTAGGATCCAGGTTCAAATTCGGCTAAAACGGTCACGGTACCACACCTGTCAAGATAAGGCTTCTTGGGCCGTTTGGAGTCAGTTCTCATGGGTCACTGTCTTATCTTCTTCACCACCCAGAAAGAAACCTTCTCTGAACCTATTTCCTCCCCACAGAGTTTATTACGTTAATCCACATAACCCTCGTCGTATCACAATGGTTCAAAACGCTGTGTGCCTTGTGGAATTACTCTGTTACTTAACCTTACCAAAATGTTTAGCCGAGCAACGCGCTACACCGCACGAAGACTGGGTTTCGGCACTGCCGAAGTTTCGGCCGATTTTTTGCGGAAACCGAAATTGTCGCCGAAAAGAATTTTCGGTCGAATCTGGCCGAAATCAAAACCGAATGTTCCGTCGTGATGTGTCCGAGGCAGTGAGACAATGTTGGTTGGTGAAAGTGTCGAAAATATCGCTGCCGTTCAGGCGTCCGTAGTAAACGATCCAAATCAGTCAATTCCATGGCATCGCTCAGACCGCATTATAGCGTATTCTGCGTTTCTTGGTTTACACCCATACAAGATCAAGCTGACTCAAGAATTGAAACCGATGGACCAATTGAAGAAGCGACGTACGTTCTTCGATTGGGCTCTGGAGCAGATGGGCCAAGATGATGAATTTCACCGCAAAATCATCTTCAATCACGAAGCTCATTTTTGGCTCAATACAAAAATGGTCGGGTGACAATCCACATTTGCTTCATGAATCACCACTTTATCCACAAAAAATAACTGCTTGGTGCGGTTTGCTTGCCGGCGGCATTATCGGGCCATATTTTTTCGTCGACGACAACGATCGTCACGTTACTGCGCCAAGATTACCGATTATTTTTAGCTCGAATTGAAAGATGTAGACTTGGACGACATGTGGTTTCAGCAGGATGGTGCTACAAGCCACACAGCTCACCTTACAATTGATTTATTGAAAAGTAAGTTTGACGATCGTGTTATCTCAAGAAATGGGCCGGTCAATTGGCCGCCTCGTTCGTGCAATTTAACGCCTCTAGATTATTTTCTTTGGGGCTACGTTAAGTCATTGCCGACGATTTTGAAAGAGCTCAGAGCCAACATTGAACGCGAAATAGCGACCGTTTCGGCCGAAATATGTGGTCGAGTCTTCGAAAATTGGATCCAACGAATCGACCGCTGCAAACTTGCCCGCGGTGGCCATATGAACGAAGTCGAGTTCCATTCATAAAAGTTTCGATTGTACTTCAAGCCGATAATAAATTTTTTGGAATATGGCTTTCGTTTTATTTAGAAAAAAAAAATGTCCTTATTAGGAAACCAGTTAGTATTGGAACCAATGCATAGAAAGGAATGCTACATTTCATTCACATGTCATGTGCACAATGTACTCGTTATAAACTATCAGTAGTCCACCACCAAAACTCAAGAAGAATGCCAGCAAAAATGAGCCTTTAATCCTACGGCACAGTCTTGAAAGGCACTACAAGGCTCAATAGGTTAGGTTAGGTTGAAGGGGCTGAACTTCCTGAAATTGGAACTAACCATTGGGGGCCTGAAAAGTCCATTATGATTGCCCATAACAAACTTGGTGAAAGGATTTGGTGCTCGTGATGAAACTCATTAGGTCCTTGTATGATATGATTTATAAGTGCTTCATCTTCCCTAAGCGTACTGTTCCCTGTGAAACGAACTCGTCACGCCTATAGATTGGAGCATTCGGAAAGGATGTGCCTTATGGTCTCGGTTTCTTCTTCATCCTGGCAGCTCCTACAAAAGTCGTTGGAGATGTCAGGACGCGTAAATCTTTTTTGTTGAAGGCCTGAAGGCCTTTCCTTGTGTTTAGTTCCGGCCAAAGACTACGAGATATGAAACAATCGTTCCATACTTTATTGCTACGTTCTCGCGTCACTGTGTCTTCTTGTTTCTTAAGTTCACACAATGGTATGTGATGTAATCTATCTAGCCTCTCCAGCTCCAGCAATCATCCTTCCTTGGCAAGTTCATTCGCCCTTTCGTTCCCGTCAATGTTACTATGGCCACTAACCCACATGTTGGTAACCTTGTGGGGTTCGCCCATATCATATAAGAACTGTAATGTAGCTACTTGATGCCTTCCGATTTATGATATCCTTTAAGTTCCTTTATAGCCGCTTGGCTGTCCACAAAGACGTTCATCCAAACAAGAGTGAGGGAGTCTGTTAATACCGTCGATGCAGAAGATGACGAAGATTTCAGCTGATAGTCTGTATGAGTTATTGTTGTGCAACTTATTGCGGAAGACTTCATCACCAGTCCCTTCTTCCATCTTTGATCCAACGATGAAGATCTGAGTACCATGTGCTTCGGTTAGAAAGTATGATTCCCAATCCTTGAAGAAGTTTTTGGTCAAGTTATAAAAATGGATCGCATAATCAGTCCTCGCGTTAAACATCGTCCTGAAATAACTAAGTATCCTTCGAAGTGTAAGATTCTCTCAGTCGAACCGCTCTCTTAGCCACAGTGTTCTTCAGATACTCGAGGAAATTGGGGAGTTATGTTCTCGAGACAAAGCTCAATCCTAAACAAGATTGCTTTGAATGGGACAGTAGGAACTGTTGTGGAGAATCAACTTCAAGATTAGTCCAAATCCTTTGCTTTGGTAGATGAACGTGTCTTTCACCTGGCAATAAACAGAGTGACCAAAATGACAGACCAAAGGCAGACTTGTTTCATTGTCCCGGAGTACACTCTTACATATATGTCGACCGGGGCATGACGGCATGGTTTAGGTCTTCCTCACAGTTCTTAAGCCTTCTTTTGAATAAAGGAAGCACATTACTCGATCACTGGAAACGACAGTCCAGAATTCTAAAAAGTCGATGGGCTGCCCTTGAAACTTTTCTGTAGGCGATTTTACAAGGAATCTGAAAAGGATGCCACCGTCACTGCTTTAAGCAATGCAAAGATGCCTTCTCTTGTTATTCCGATTTCTACAAAATCGGCAACTTCCATTCAGAATAAATCAATGTCCTTGTAAATTTCTTCCATTTGGACCATAATCAGCTTAAAAGCTTTGAAAAAAGAAAAGTGCATTTCTCGAGATAAATTAAGGCCACGTACCCCTTGGAAATTTCAAGAAAGTTATAACCACCGTGCGTCAATCGACGAGTGCATTGTGATGAGCGTTAATCACTTGTCGGATTAACACGGGACGCACAGCACCACATATGGAGGGTTATGGCTGCTGCCGCTTTTGCGGTTTGATTTGTGGACGTGCTCGTCCCTCTCCAAATCCGTGGCAATCGTCTGATCTTCGAGGTGAAAATTGTTAAATAATAAACAAATAATAAATTGTCGGTGTGAGGGCGCTCAACGCCGGCATAAATTATTATTTGTTTCGACTGTGCTGTTTTTGAGGAAATTTATTTTTATCACGAGGTGATGCACGGTTCGGTTCTGTTTGCGGGCGCACACACTTCAGAGAGTGCACAAGTGGGAGTAGCTAATGGATTTCCCTGCTAACCGCAATTCAATTAAAATCGGATAAATAACAGGTTTTTTTTTTATTGAATTCTATCCAGTGGGCAGGAATTTTTAGGGTGGCAAAGTGGGTGGTTGTTCCCTTGTTAATCCTTGTAACCAGACAGAGACCTCGAGGAAACCCAATAACCCGTATGGGTATGTAGTTGTTTGTTTGTTTGTTTGGTATGCTGCCACTTAATTACAACGGCGATATCTACACGTGTACCTTGGGTAAAATGCAAAACAAACGCGCGCTTGTGAGTAATCGTTGTTGACCAGTCTTCAAGGATATCTCCATTGGTATGTGAACATGTGTTTTAACTGGAAAATAACAACCCCTGCTTTGCTGTGGGGTGAATATGATATTATGTGCTTGGCTTTCTGTCATAGAGTCTCGTGCAAGTTAATCTTTTTTGCATTCGAAATGGTGGAAAACATTATTTTTCCATTTTCCATTTGGGTTTACTTATTTCGGGTGAAATCGATTTTGAAATTGTGTCCTGCTGGTGATACATTTATTCATGCTTTGAATGGTTTCCTGTGTAGTTCATGGCATTCTATTAAATTTTGAAATTAAGTTTCCTATTCGGGGGGCAAATATCACATGGCCACTAACTCGATGCTATCGATTAAAGGTCCTCGAAAGCGAAGGTATTATTACTATTTCGCCATCAATACACCTATAGTAGCAGCTGTGAAGAAAATATCAGAATTTGTCGGACTTTCGCAAAGAGTCATCTAAAAAATAATCAAAGGACATCAAACTGGAACACTACAATCACCCAAGAAGAAAATTCTTCATCGGCACTGGATCACTGATTTGGACAATTTCGATTTGGAGGCCATAAGAAGGATATTCTACTCCACCAATTTGACAAAAAATCTATGATGAACTTGAAATAAGCTTAAGCCAGACATCACCTTGAAGAGTTGTGAAAAGCAAAGGATTCAGCTTTCGCAAGACGGAAGACAATAGGAGAATCCTCTATGGAAGGACGGGCATAAAAATTCAGAGGATAAGATATATCCAGTAAAACAGGAATTTCCGTGAAAGTACAGATGAGTCATACTACTGTGTCCAAAAAATAAGGTGACATATGAATTTAAACTGCGCGCGTCGAAGGATTTGGAAATTTTTCTTTCTTTTTAGGTTGGTAGTACTGTCAGTGACATCTATGTGAAATTTCATGTCAAAATATATTCATAGTGTTTGAGATACGCGTCGTTTTGTGAGCTGCTAATAGTGAGTTTTTCGGTTTTTGCGATTTCGAAATTTATTGAGCAAAGAATTTGCATTAAATTTTGTTTGCGGAATCAATTTTCTGCTGCGGATACGTTGAGGATGGTGTAGAAAGCCTTTGATGATGAGGCTATGTCTAAAAAAATGTTTACAAGTGGTATAGTGATTTCCAAGCCGGCCGTGAACGTGTCGAAGACGAAGAGCGTTCTGGGCGACCATCAACCTCAACCGATGAAGCTCACGTCCAACAAATCAAAGATTTGGTGTTGAAAAACCATCGATTAACGATTAGAGACCTTGCTGATGAAGATGGCTTATCGAAAGGCTCAGTCAATACCATTTTGAAGGATGCTTTGGGCCTCAAGCGCGTCAAATCTCGACTGGTACCGAAAACATTGAATTTTTTGGAAAAAAGGCGTCGCGTTGAAGTGTGTGAAACAATGCTTTCCGACTACCAGGATGTCATGAAACGCATTATAACTGGCGATGAGACTTGGATCTATGCTTACGACCCCGAAACAACCGATCAATCGAGCGAATGTCGTGCCAAAGGAGAGCCGAGACCAAAAAAACCGCGCCAAAGTCGCTCAAAAATCAAGGTCATGTTGACTGTTTTCTTCGCTTATCGTGGTGTTGTGCTTTATGAACTCCTTCCAACCGGGCCGAACAGTCAACAAGGAATATTATTTGAACGTTATGCGTCGTTTGCGTAACGCTATACGCCTAAAAAGGCCGGATTTGTGGAAAGACAATTCTTGGTTTTTACACCACGATAATGCACCATCCCATACCGCACTCGAAATTCGTGATCATTTCGCCAAAAACTCAACCCATATCGTTCCGCAACCACCGTATTCACCTGATCTGGCGCCGTGCGACTTCTGGCTGTTCAACAAGCTCAAAAGACCGCTCCGGGGACACCGTTTTGATACGATAGAGGAGATTCAAGCCGCAGCGAAGACGGAACTGAAGGCCATCCCGGAAAGTGACTACAACCAGTGTTTCAAAGATTGGAAAATCCGTTGGCATAAGTGTATTGCATCGGGAGGGGATTACTTTGAAGGGGATGAAATTGATTTGGAAGAATAAATAAAGAATTTTCAAAATAAATACAATGTCACCTTATTTTTTGGACACAGTAGTATAATTGGTTTTCTTCTTACTTGTCGGATAGAAGTCAAAGAGTGAAACTTGATGGAATCTTCAGTAAGGAGTTAAAAATGACTATTGGCGTTCCTCAGGGATCTGTACTGGGACCAATTTTATTCTTGATCTATATTAATTATGATCTATATAACAGCTTATGCTGATGATATAGCTTTTACATATTCAAATAACAACTTGTTTATATACTCAGTAAATATACTCAGACAATGGTTGTTTAAACACGAGTTGCTCATCAGCGAAAAAACAAAAATGAGTTAGTTAGTTAGTTTTGTATGACTTTTATTTTCATTTTAAATTCATTACATTCAATGTTCTAAGTCTAATATGGATTGGCCTACGGCCGTCTACCAGATTGACAAATAATTTAATCTTTATTTTTTGTTTTTTTTTTTAAAAAGAAGAAAAGCAGAAAGATATATTTATACATATATATATATATATATAAAGCACAACATTAAAAAGCTTCTTCAACTATACATTTTCTATAATGCAGTGCATTTCTGCAGTAGTTGTAAAGTAAGTCCCACCCTCGAACTCCATTTAAGATTTGAATTGCTTCATCTTTTTCCAAAATATACGAATTGAAGAATCTCACTCGAATTTCTTTTAATATTGGGCATATTGCAAGGAAGTGATATATATCCTCTCGTGTCTCCATATTGCAAAGTTTGCACAAAATAGGTAGCTCTGGGCGGTGTGGAATGAAATTCAGACTCAGTAGCTCTCCCCTGATTTTAAAAATGATGTTGATTTTTTCTATAGAGTTGCAGTTTAAAAAGTAGGTTTTTTCAGCTAGAATGTGATTCAGCTTATTGTAATATGTCCTATACTGCGAAGACTGTGCATCCATTACAAATCGATCATACATGCCTTGACCTACTTTTTCCAACAAAACGTTGAGTTGTGCCCTGAGCTGTTCAAAATGTCCATCGGGTGATATCCTTATGGTTTCTCCACAGTCTGATGCAAGGCGTTCCCATTCGTGAAAGAAACTTGCACTGCTTCTTATTACATTCTTGAGTACAATTTTTGGCAGTCTATCGTCACTCATTGCCATAACTTTTATTATATACTCAAAATGAAGTTTCAATGTTTCCAAAAACATAGGCGGTGTACCAGTCTCTAAGAGCAGTATATAATTACAAAACGATGATTTGCAGTTTAAAATGTGTTTGTCCAGTTGATTGTGATGTTTCCTTTCACGCCAGTTCTTGTAAAAAATTGTCCTTATCTGCTCATAAGTGTGACAAGAAAAACTTTTATGAGGATTCAGTGTGTAGTTCAAATTGTTTCAAAATAAAAGGTATTGAAAGTTATAAATATTTAGGCGTTTTAATAGACAAAAACCTTTATTGAAAAGCACACGTTGATGAGTTGAAAAAATATATGTTTTCTGTAACCCGCCAAATGTTTCTCCTTAAGCCACATTGCTCAAAAAAAAATTTATTATTGTTCTATTATGGACTTGTTCACTCTAAGTTACAATACGGTATTGCTAGTTGGGGTGGAACTTATAATACTACAATTGAAACACTGAACATTGCCCAAAAACATATTATGCGAATTATTTGTAACGCTTATAGATTAACCAGTAGTTGGCCTTTGTTTTTTAGTCTTCGAGTTCTGTCAATAAAACATCTTTACAACTTTAAAGTTCTTAATGTTTTCTTCATGCGGAGCGATTACAGCGCTACTCTCAGAAGTTCAAATATATATTCACTAAGAGCAAATAGTATGTCAGTTGTAAATACTCCTCTATCTAAGAAAACGCACTTTTCAAACTTTTATACTGCGAAAGCCCCTAGGCTTTTCAATAAATTGCCACTTGTATTGTCCATAGTGCAACCTTCTTTATTTTTAAGCGAAGTAAAAAAATTTCTCTTAAGAATGGATAGTTCAGCGATCAAAGTATACTTAAGCTCGGATTTATAATTTGTAACCTCACTTTTAAATGTTTCAAATTGTAATGATTTTGATTGAAATTGAAGCATCTTTGTTTTCTCTTATTCATTTATTTTCTTATTTATTTATTTTTGTATGTTTAAGCATTTGAATTTTTCATTTATGATTTTTTGTTACTTATTTATTTATTTTTGTATTGTTAAACATGAATTTACCCCACACCTGCTTAATATGTAAAATCAAATTCTACTAATAAATAAATAAAAAAAAAATTGGTTATTGTTATATCAAGAGTGGCGGGCAGAAGTACTACGTTTAATCTGGATGCCATGAAGAAATTAGCAGAAGAAGAGTTCGCAAAAATTACGGTCGAGGTGTGGAAAAGGACCTGCGATAAAGCTGTAAGGACATTAGATAATTTTTTGACATATGAATCGAGTTGGGATACTTTCACCGGAATCATCGGAATTGTCACTAGACCCGGCGAAGACTCAACAAATGAAATCGAAAGCTACGACTAGGATGATTATGATAATACTGGCGATGATTAAGTGCTATTGCATTCGAAAAAATAACATCTAATAAATAAATATTCATATTATGAATATGCTTTAATTTTTTCAAATTTTCAATACCCACACGTAGACTGCTATATATACTTCTGGCCTTATAATGAAAATGCGAATATTTATCATCAAAAGTGGTTTTATTGTTTTTCAAAGCATTCTCCAGCATGATTTATACACTGCTGCATGCGTTCAAACCAATTGTCGAAACACTTTTTCCACTTCAATTGAGACACCTCCAAAATATGGTTATTGAACGCTTCAACAGCATGTTCTGGCGACGAAAATCGTTGACCACGCATTTTTTTTCTTGATGTGCGGGAATAAAAAGAAGTCATTGGGTGCCAAGTCAGGGCTGTACGGCGGATGACTCATCAATTCGACGTTTTGGCCGGTCAAAATGGCGCTGGTTTGAGCCGATGTGTGAGAGCTCGCATTGTCATGGTGAACAATGATTCGTCTTCTCTTGTTCGTTTTTCGAATTTCTCCGAAGACTCCAGGCAAACAAATTGTGATGTACCATTCAGAATTGACTGTCCTACGTTAATCAAGCGGAACATTCGCCACATGACCAGTTTTGTCGAAGAAACAGGCGACCATTTGCTTCGAAGTGCTTCTTCAACAAACAACTTTTGTTGGATTTGGCTCGTCTTCGAAGACCCACACGGTCGATTGTTGTTTTTTTTCAGGCCCATACGCATAGATCCATGATTCGTCACCTGTGACAATCTTACAAACGTCTTTTGAAGCACCGCGATCGTATTTTTTTAACATTTCTTTGCATCAATCGACACGAGGCTTTTTTTGAGCGTTTGTCAAATTGTGAGGGATCCAAGAAGTACAAACCTTTTTTTACGGCCAGGTTTTCATGCAATATCGAATGTATGCTGGTGGGAGAAATGCCCAGGGATGCGTCTATCTCACGGTATGTCACATGACGATCTAGCATTATCAGTTCACGCTCGGTTTTTTTCTTAGGTGAAACCATCTACAACACCATCGCGAAATCTCACTTTGAGTTTTGCGCCACTATTTAATACTCATGCTGCAGCCAGAAACATATTCAAAGGCTTCAAAACCTACAAAATAAAGGTATGAGGACTATCCTAAGGTGCAAGCGTTTTACCACAATAAATTTTCATGCTGGAACCGCTTAGATGAATTTCGTTCAACGCTCGAAAACACGCAATTCCCGACCGGTCATGTGATTTCTACAACATATTTCTTGAATAGATACTGCGAAGGGTTGGATGTTGAGAAGAGTTGCTCCTCATTTTAATGAGGTTCAAATAAAGCCCGTCAAATAGGAGCTGTGATAAAACAGGCAGTAAAGGGTAACATAAGAAAATTAGAAACAATGGTGGACGTCCGACGTTGGCATGTCCAAACAACTGGGACCACAAGTCTTAAGTCAAAGGACCGAAATGATGCTCCAGAAAATAGTCATCTTGCCAGTTCATGTATGCTGGATGAGAAGCAACGGCAGCAGAACTGATTTTAGGGACCTTCGAGAGAAGGTATCCTTCTTGGATATACGAGTATCCGATGATGAAGAAGATTAATAAAATGGACACTTATTCTCCAGCCACTGAAAAAAGGAGGACGAGGCTCTGAATGTACGAAGCTTGTTATTGACCAATTGGAAGCAAGTTCCTTGGACGGTGATATTCAAGGGAGTTAAATAAGTAATCTTCCAAAGCAGAGGGTTATCTTTACCAACTTCACAAGTCTGATGGTTGATTATAATAAAAATCGTTTCAGAAAATTTTACATCCTCTCTCCAATCCGTTTATGCTTCTATTCAAACTATGCATCAAAACTCCTGACCACATAAATAAAATAAAGCTTCATTTAATCCGATTCGTCAACCAATAGCCACGTTTTATACAAACGACGACTTCCATGTCCATTTACGACTAGCTCCATAAAAATTCCCCAAGATGACCATAAAAAAAGATAAATCTTCTCGTGTCATCGCACACAATAAGTCACAGAACCCCTAAAGATAAAGGTCAACCAAAATAATTACGAATTTCCAATCGCATCTTCGTAAATCATTCTCGTGTCTCAGAGCCTCGGTTTGTAAATCTTTTAGTTAATTGTGAAGTGTACATTTTTCTGATCCCAATGATAAATAAAAAAATTAAAGTCACGTAGCAAGAGACCCAAAGAAATGGTGCCCCGATAAGAACACGGTTGCGGGTTTCCTGGTCTTGACAGTACGATTCAACCTGATTCCAAGTTTATCCCACCGGATTAAGTCGTATTGACAAAAAAAAAAAAAACAGAGCTAATTTTTAGATTAAAAAAGAATATATTTAATTTTTTTTTTTAATGAGATCCATTAAATAAAGTGTTGCGCTCCGAGGCTATCTTTGTGAGGCGATCGTTAAGAGCCGAATGAGTGTGTAGTGGAGGCCTTCAAAGGTTAACGGGGGGTCGCAATGAGTCGCCGGACGCCGCGCCGTTCGAAAGGATGCAGGTGATAAATATTCCGATTGCGTCCTGCATTCCAGGTGTTGCATCATTGAGGCGAAATTATGCATTAATCTTAACGGTTATGTTGAATCACCACTTAGAATGTGATTCAGATTCACCGATTTTCGGAGTTGGAAGCCCACGCGCGTGCTTAAACGCTAGGAGGAACATTTTTGAAATGATTGCTCATAATTTGTCGGATAACATTTTATCACCGCCCACAAGCCATCGGCTTGCAGTGGCTTAGAGTTTTGGGGGGGAGGACACTTTTATTGCCCAAAAGCGTGTCGATAAAATGTGCCATTGGCTGGGGGGAGGGGTCACTTTGTCGAATGCTGTAAGTGTGTACGCGGGGTAGATCAATGTTCAGAGATCACAATGTGAACAGCGATGATTTATGCGGGGCACCTCTGGTAGCGGAGGCTGTGCCCCGAACTGAATCGATAATGTTTGTGTCATAAAAGTGTAGATACTGTCATTAAATCGAACACTGTTCGTGTCACAATCGGGAGTGTTTAGGTTTTTGGTCGTTTTTCACAAGTTTTATTAATACAGTTGGTCTTCTGAGTGTCACGACAAACATGCTTCCGGCGCTTATTGTGGAACGACAGGAACAGATGCAGTTTGAACTGCTAACACCTGCGCTGAGGCTCATAATTCAACACCCACAGTGGTCTTGATGTAAGAGATTAAGTTTCACTTTAATACGGAGGGCAATAAAATTCCTTGCACATTCAGATAAGATTTCCAACAAATTTTCTACTAGAGAAATGATAAGTCTGATCTTTTGTATGGATTGCCAAAACTCCTGGACGACAACTTCACAAAGCAGCTTAGCAGCATTCTAGACATTAGCCACGCTCTACACGATGGATCCAGTTAAAATCTGAAGCTTATTTGAAATGTTTGATTCAAGTTCGCAGTAAAGTCCTCCAATAACCCTTACCCTGCGAGATAGCATTGTCATAAGAGAGCAGCTCTTATAACCAAACACTAATCAATTGTGGTGACGATGCTCTGGCTTGGATCATGCCTCAGATCAACTCCCAAGTTTTGAAAAATGAAAGCATACCCCACGACTGGAATATTAACTCTACAAGAAAGGCGATTCTATTACCTGCTAAGCCTACCGACGCATAGCCCTACTCAATGAAGCCTTAAAAATCCTATCAAGTGTACTGTGTGAACATCTTTAGCTCTTTTGCTCCGGGAAAACTGATCCGCTTGTATCCTACAACGCTTAGAAATACACGATGAACCGTGCAGTTTGGACCCAAATCTCCGAAATATTCCAAACATGTACTGGATTTTGGCAAGGAGATCCATAGTCATGTGACGACTTCAATCTTGCCTAGGAACGGATAGTATAAGGAGCAATTTTTTTCAAGTCCATCCTGTTTCTGGGATACTAAGACGACATCCACATTAAATGACACGGCACCACAGTGGAGACCGACATTGTCAAAGCATCTAGGGTCCAAGCTCTTAACACGCAGGAGAAAATACTGTTTTTCAAAACGCTGATTTTGCTAGTCGTGCTTTACGTGGCCGGCCTAAGGATCTAAGCAACTGAAAGATGCGTGCTCGGGACCGACAGAGCTGATAGGCAGCTCTGTCTCAGGCTCTGATCCTTCAGAGATCACTTGCTTCATAAAAAAGTAAGTAAGTTAACTATACACACAGATTTTAAAAGCGTTGTAAGCAAAAAAATAAATATATAAATAGATGATGACCTTAAATTCACCGAACAATTTAAGAAGGGAAGTAAATGCACTGCAGTTCAAAAAATGCAAAGTCGTCGTCATATCATAAAACTAACGTAAACTCTGAGCTATAATTAGATCACAGGTGGAATTCAAAAACAGTTTCCCAACAAAATGTTTGTCAAACTCAAAAATGTCAACCAAGCTTCACTTTGTTGAGAATAAATTCTCAGCCTAAACTGGGCCAATCGCCATATCACCATACCCATATCACCACATCCAATCATGTCGAAACTTCCCAGAATAATAATTCAACAATTCTACAGCTTATTCCAAATCACCAACGCGGAGGAAGGCTTGTGTAAATTTAGAGCTGCTCTTCCAGCCCAATTCTGAATAATACTTAAATCCTACTTCACACACCGTTTATTCCAAATTATATAAGGCTATGTTTTTTTCTGATCTCAAGCAAATTTAAGCAGGAGTTCCACAGGGACGCATTTTGGGTCCAACATTATTTATTCTTTCACTATCGATTTTCCATATCCATGCTTATGAGAGGGAGTTTAGTCCTGCCTTGACATAACAAAAGAAGTCAGAAAACCGGTATGGACTGCACCTAATCAGAGGGGTACACCAAGAACAGCACCAGCAACACACCGTCAACAAATTGTGACTCCAATGGATATTTAGAGTTTTGAGTTTTTTTTTTTTTTTTGTAACTTATCAAAAATTGCTCACAAGTCACATCGACTTGAAATTTTTAAAAATTAAAAGTTAACCAAACTCAAACTTTCCTCAGATAACTCTCCTTTAGTTGTTAAACTCATTGAAGTCTCACTAAAAGAGCCTCACGAACTTAAAACGCACTTCTACTGTTGTGGTTACGTCCATATCATGAAGAAGCCACTTCAGAGAAGACTCACACATTACTTGATGAGTTCCTCAATTTCCTACAGCTTGATTTACAAACCTGTCAATATGCACGAAATATTACGCTTAGGCATATCTTCAAATTCTGTTTTACTTGGAACCGAGATAAACATACCGGGAACATCCAAATAGCGATCATCATATGGTATGGATGGGTTCTCGTATCTGCTGGTATTTCAAACGAATATTCAAGCTTTTCTGAAAGCTGCAGAGCTGCTGGAAATTAAATCTGTGATTTTTTTATTAACGTAGATAATGAGGCTGCGATAAAAACTGTTGGATTTCCTCCAGTTAACTGGTCTTGAGTAGCTAGAAAACGCTCACGGAAATATGTCTTCAGATCAACGTCGAACGGCTTGAAAAAGTTGATGAGCTCGCAAAAACTAGAGACAAATTTCCAAAATCCGGTGTGGAGAAGTTCGCCGAAGGTTAGCCCAAAAGCTGAGCTGACCATAGATTGTGTTATAATCCGGAACAAATGGTTTCAAAGGCTACCTAACCAGCAATGTACTTAAAAAAAAAATTGGTTTGGGTGCGAGTAAGATTGCCCATACACTAAACTTTCCAAAATGAAGGTGCTATTTTATTCGCCGGCATCATTAAATTTAATTGGGGTTTTCGAAACATCATTCATTTCCTAGACAATTGCATTGCAAACAAAAAATAAGAAACATATTTTTTAAGCTGCTCGTAGGAATATATTTGTTTTCGAATTTAACATTAAAAGATCACACTTTTCTCTCAAGAGCAGCTTGAGTTCTCCATCGACATCCTACAAAAATGGACGAGCTCGGCAGGCATGCCAAACCTAGATATGGCTCGTGGATGCTGTCAAAGACAATATTGAAATTGTTGAAAAGATTAGGGGTACCGATTTGGAGCTTCTAGGTTTTTCCCAAGATTTGTCGTAATGTTAATATTTGGTCCATGGTGGACATTACTGGTCTAAAGCTACACTGATATGAACCTTTTAAGTTGTTGACGAACTGCTTCAAACGTTCACATAATACGGAAGCAAAGATGTTATAGTTTCTTAAGGATTTGGACAAACAATACTGAAGTTCCAATCATCGGGCATGCTTTATTCTGACCATTTGTTGCAAATAAGTTGCTCCATACTCCTAACAAAGTCATGGCTCAAGTGGCTTATTTTTCCTGTTGGTAGAACTTTCGAACCTAGGAGTCACACTGCAGGAACAATTTCCAAGCACTGCCTTGGGTACATCAAAATATGAAAGGGCTTTGGCTTAATACTGTTTTAGTCTTTTAGTTAGTTTCTATAGTTTATAACTAAAATAAACTAAAATTTCTATGAATTTTGTGCAGAAACTGCCCGATAGGAAGTTAATAAAATTATATGGGGAGTAGTTAAAAATGGGTACAAAGCTCTTATGACTGCCTGCTAAGGAAACATGCAATAAATTAAATTTAAACATTTTTTTTAAACAAAAAATGTAAGTGACATTTTTCATATATGTATAAATTCTAGGTTCAGAAAAACGCCACTCTTAGTAATTCGTCGTTCAAGGGACCCCATATAAATAATACAGATTTTTTCAAAACGTTAAACATTTACATTTATAAATTTAAGAACTTAATGAACTGATGTACACCATCCGTTTTAAATTTAACTCTAACTTTTAAATTTTTATTTATTTTACATTTGGAAAATATCTATATTGATACACGTCACTAGAATATTCCTATCAACGAAAGCCTATATTATGAAGACGAATTGCTAAGAGAGGGAGAGAGACTCATCAAACAGCCTTTAATTTTTTCCAAAAAAAATTAAGCTAGATTAAAATCTGTTCATGCTAACATCAACTGGGCCGTTACGAAATGAATGAACGTAATTTTTTTTTTAATTTTAAGTATTCAGATGGTTTCCGTTGAATTCAAAGGCCGGCCCAAGATGCGTTTTATCCACTTTACACCAAAAACATTGTAAAACATGGAAGCGGAAACATAAGGGTGTCTGGTTGGTTTTTCTTGGCGTGCATTTGGACCGATGAAAAATGTTAGTTTGTTTCTTGTATAGGGACATTCTGGAAAATGTAATGTAAAATAATTACGCCGTGGTTCAGATGTCTCTAAAAGGATCAGTTCTGTAAACAAATCGAATTGACTTGGGAACCTATTCTTAAAAATTGGTTCGGGTGCGAGTAGGCCTGCCCATACCATGAACTTCCCATCTCAAGATACAAAAGAAATAGGTGCTAGTTTATTTGCCTACACCATGAAATTCAATTCGGATTATGAAAACATCATTCATTCCCTAATCAAATGCAATGCAAACAAAAAGATCAGATACATATATTTTTAGCTGCCTTTGAGGAATACCATATACTAGTATGTATATGTTTTCGTATTTTGGATCATTTAAAATACGAATTGCGTATTTAACTTTGATATGCTAACATATTTCAATACTTTTTTTCTGACTGAGTTACATTTCTACTAAACGAAAATTAGATTTATAGTTTCACTGCAGAAATAACTTAATAGAATTTAATTTAATAATTTTTACCGTTTTTTTTTTTTTAAATGATAGCTGGATGGACTTTTTTTTGTCATTAATCATTTAATTAATAACTTGAGGTGGCGTTGCAGTCCACGTAGCATTGGTTGAATCTTCTCCTCCACTCACAGTCAATGCAGATGGGACAAAAGATCACACTTTTCTTTCGAAACGACCTAAGGGGCTTTCATCCTATTTTGAAAGTGTCCATGCTTCTGCACCATACAATAGGGCGGGGATGATAAGCGACACTTCAGTTCTTCGAAAGAGGGCATAGCTTTCTTAACCAGAGGTATTCTTCGTTTGATCTCAGCGCTGGTGTTATTATCTGTTTTTACAGCGGAGCCAAGATAGACAAAGCCCTAACTACCTCAAAGTTATAGCTGTCTATGGTAACGTTCTGACCCAGGCGTTGGATTTGGTTTTTCTTGATGGCAGCATATGTTTCTTTTTGCCCTCTGGTGTTGACACGGTTCTTTTGCACTATTGTCCCAAGTATGATGTTGAAGAAATCGCATGACAGTGCATCACCTTGTCTAAAGCGTTGTTTGACATCAAGTCAATCGGTGATACTTTGCCGACCTCAATGGAGCAGCTTGATTTCTCCATCGCCATCCTGCACAAAAGTACGAGCTTGGCAGGGATGCCAAACCTAGACATGACTTCATAAATCTCGTCTCTGTGGACGAAACAGACACCAAAATCAACATTGAAATTGATGAAAAGGTGGTTCGTACTGACCTGGCGCTCCTGGGTTTTTTCCAAGATCTGCGGTTATGTTAATATTTGGTTTATGGTGAACTTTTGTGGTCGAAAACCACATTAATACGGACCTATCAGGATGTTGACGAACTGCTTCAGACGTTCACATCATACGGCGGAAAAGATGTTAAAGGCAATTTTGAGGAGATTGATACCTTTATAATTGGCTTCCTACGTTCAGGATTGTTCAACCAATACTGAGATTCCATTCATCTCGTATGCTTTCTTCTGACCATGTATTGCAGATGAGTTGGTGCATACTCCAAACTAAGTCATCGCCGCCGCTTTTAGAAGTTCTATCTTACTATCTGTACTTCGTCTAGGTCAGGTAGATGGCATTGTTCGTTCTTTCATGTCCTCAGCATTGACTGCAATTCTACTTCCATTTCGAATTTTGCAGGCTTCGGTTTGAGGTTTATAACCTTGAGATAATTGTTTTTGCTGGCTGGCTGTCCATGGCTTGCATTAAACGTCCAATGAAAACATTTTCGACTGTAATATAGGACCAACGACCCAAAATCCTAGCCAGTCATCCCTATAAGAGTATCCAACTCAACGTGAAGATAAGATATCTTAAATTTAGATTTGCGAAAATCGATTTCATTACAATCTATTGATAAATGTTGTGATATATTTAGTAAAAATTGAAAAATTGTTTGCTTACTGCAGATATACTGGTCATATACACCAAATCTCTAATGGGCAATATATTTAAGTATCAATAAAGTAAATATTTTCGCTGCAATAAACATAAACATAAAAATTACAACAACTTTCACATTGAAAGTTGAATTTGCATTCACTTTTGGCAGTCGTTTTTCAACTTCTTCAATAAAGTGTTATAAATCCGAAAGCCAGAATTATCACATATTATATAGCTTAGTTTCAAAAGTACTACATTTTATAAGAACTTTGTTTATAAGGATTCAAATTTTTTAAAAGTTTGAGGACCAGTTGCATAGTGACACAAACTAAATTTCGAGCATGAAAATTTGTCTGAGTTACCACTGAAACATCACTTACAAATCATTACTATTACTAATGTTATTAGATATAGGAAAAAGAATTTTAAAAAGTTGTTTTGAAATGAGCAAAGGGAAATTTGTAACCAGGCTTTGGTTTTTTTTTTTTTTTTGTTTGTAGAATTTAAATTGTTTCGATATAAGCATTGTGAAAGCCCGCTTATCTTATTTGTTAGATTGCTTTCCTTTGGAGGATATTTACCATTGCTCTGAATAGTCTCAGTCCAGAGATTTCGACCGCCCTTCTTTCCAAACTGGGAACTGCTCAGCATAGGATCCATTTCTTCAGTTTTCTTTGCAAAATTTGATAGATGTTTCCAAGCCGATTTCGAGAGATTGTTTATCTCTATATAATTTTCTGGAAAGTCATTTAGCTTTCTCTTGTCGCTTTTTCTTTGAATTCAATTGCCTCATAAGTAAGTTGCGCCATGAGCTTCTTTTTGCTAATATATTATAACGATAAAAAAGCGTCAAGCTACAGCCGAGCAGGTTTTGAACAAAAAAACTGGTGCCCCATAATTTTCTAAGGATGTTTTCATGTGTCAGGGTTGCAGACGTCACTTTGAATCTTGAAAAATGGGAAAGACTTACAGGATTCACATTTCTGAAACAATTTTCAAAAAACTTCCGTAGAAATTTGGATCAGGAAATAGAGAAAGTGGCACATCAATGTATGAAATGGCCTCAACTAAATACTTTTTTAGTCTATTTGGTAGTCTCTATAGTTGGTAACTTACTTAGTTTAGTCAATTGGCTAAATAAACATAATATTGATGAAAATGTTGGCATTAAAATTGAACAAAAAAAAAATTTTATATAAATTTGTCCGGAAACTTTTGAACGGCAGTGTATATATTTATGCATATTTTTTTATGTGATAAGGTAGCTATAAACTATAAGCTTAATTAATTTTGAACTTTTTTTATTGGAAAACTAAATTGATTGATTTTAATTGCAGAAGTGAAACTGTCCCTTTTTTTGACAGTTTTTTCGTCATAAAACTCAAACCACCCTGTGAAATTTAACCAAAAGCTTTTCAGGTGATCTTTATGCACACACGCTTCGAATGAAACCAATTTGGCTTCGATAGCTTGATTTGTTCTCGAGTTAGGCTGTACGAAAGAATCCGCACAAACGTACGTACGTACGTACGTACACACACACACACAGACATCTTTCTAAAAATCATGGAATCCGACTACTGGGACCGCCAAACGTGGAGAAATGTAAAAATTTTGAATTTCGAAAATCGGACCGATTACAAGAACTTCCTGATGGGAAGTTAAAAATATTATAAACAATTTAATACACTCCATGCCGAGGAAAATAATCAAGTGTGAGCATAATTGTACATAAATAGTTATCTACATAATTAAGAATTTAAATTTAAATTTAAAAATTGAACGCGTTTTACTAATTTTGCAATACTTATGAAAACTATTTTCTTTTTTATAACTATATTTTTTTTTTATTATTTTATTTAAATTTTGAAATGTAGAATAAACATGATTTGAATCATTTATGAAATTTTAATTAACACAAAATGAAGGTTGTTTCAGTTGTTTATGTTTCGGCCAAAACAGCAATGTACATGCATGAACAATTTCACTTTAATTTCCTGTTTTTAAAAAAATATATTTTTAATTGATTTATTACTTTTAAACATTAAAGGTTTATTATTATTATTAAATTATATGCAGCTGAGGTTTAGTATTAAATTTAAATTAAATTAAATTAAATCGTTTAATTATTAGTTTCAAGTCATTAGGAGTAGAGTTCGCTTCTAGCCGGTCCACTAGAATTTCACTACCTTATTATTGTATTGTCACCGTACTAACTGCATTGTTTTTAACTTTTCAATCCCTCTCGTTTGACACTTATAATGACCCTATGAAGGGCCGCTGGGCCTCAATGGGCCCAATATGAATACTGGTCTCGTATTTTGCATGAAAAATAAATTTGACAAAAGATATAATAATATTGAACAAATATTCAATTCTATTTCATGATGCCCGCGTTTCGAGTTTTCCGTGTGCGAGGCACATATACATATACATTGCAAAAAAAAACAAAACCATTTAGGGAATGTCTTGCGGTGAAGTTCACCTTCGACTCCACATTGAAAACAATCTTTCCGTTCTTATCGCTTTCCTTTGCTGGCTCCAAATGGTGGTCAATAATGTAAGAAGCCAAACCAGCAATGTCCAAAATGTTATAAAACAATGACCATCGGTTTGTTCCACGTTTGCAAGAATCTCCGGAGATCATTTGATCAATGGTGTCAACACCTGCTTTATTAGCATTGTAGTGCGATATTTAGGTTGGTTTTTTGAGCGACACTCTCATGATCGGAAGCACACGTGTAATGCTCTGTCAACAACACAACGATGGCTTTACTTGGCCTTGGCGCGTTTAATCACAAGGCATGTTTTTCATTGTAAAAACCAAACAAACTCTGGTACGGTGGACGATTTTTTAATTTGTTTAAATCAGCCGGGACGAAACGTTTGTTAGAGCAAACGGTGCCCACAAATGCGAGCCCCACTTGAATCAAATGAATGCATTTATTTCATCTAGATTGGTTGGCTGCCAAACCTATGGGATAGCTGTTGGATGTGCTTCGTTCCAAGTGGCCGGCCAGTTCGTGGGGGTGTTTTCATCCACATAATTCCATCTTTGCATAAATAAAATTCACCCGAAAATTGTTCAGACATAGAGTCATCATCAACAAACTGCTTCTTCCACTTCCAACTCGACCTCAATATCAGACGCATCTCCAGCAATATTATCACGCACATAATCTCCAACATTATGATCACCATCACCAAATAGTTCCGCTTCCTCAGCACTATTTTCTTCCAACAACTTTGCTATACGTTCTGCAATAAGCCGTCCACACCTTTTTAGTAGATTCGGAACTAAATTAACATAAGACAATTAATTTGTTTTTCTTTCCATTTTTCGCTACACATGGAGAAGGAGTCATTAACAAAGTTTACAAATATCAAAGCAACACAAATTATAAAAAGGCAAAGGCCCATCGTAGAGTAAATTCCAGTTCAATCGGTAAAATGAACCCAAAAACCCATCACACCCAAAATTAGTAACAACAAGGTCAATGTACTCGTTTTTATGCATGTACTATTGTACTACTATCCTTGGAAAACCTCACGATTTAGGAAACAACGCACAGCAATAATAATATCCTTTTACTCAAAATCTATAGTTTGGTCCAACATTTAGATACTGTGTACTAAAATACCTGCACCTAACAAAGTGTTAAATTAATTTTCTTGAATTCATATTCCCGCCTTCCATTTATACGGTCCCAAAACTCCAGCTGCGCAAACATTCAATTCACCAGCTGATGCCGTCTGAGTTTCGGAATTCAACAAAATCCTAACTTTATTCACTAAATTCCATTCCCAGAAGAACCTTCCCAAAAAAAAAAACACACACACAAACCATCTGAAATTTGTTCATTCAACATTCGGTTAGTGACCCCGTTACGGTTCCTTTCTGAATCTCAGCACCGATCGACATCACGATCACCTGAGCTGCGAGCAACAATTTGTGTAATCCCTTCACGTTCGAAATTCCTTGTTCCACTTTTTTTGTGCAGCAGGAAACTCAAGACGAATTGTTCATTTAAGGGTTCTCCTGCTTACACTTAGCACGTCTCTCCTTTCATCTTTATTCGCGATAGGATTTCAAATTTAGCTCTTAAGTGGACAGAAATAAAAACCTCAAGGAACAACGCATGTTCACTTACACACAGGGACCATGCAGGTATTCAAGTGATCCATCCACGTCTGGCTCTCTAAATCCTTCAGAAGCAACTCCAATTATGTGCCCAAGGAACCTGAAAGGGAGAAAGGAGCAAAAGAAAAAAAAAATAGGAACGAAATCCTAAATTAATTCGAGCTGGAACAGCAAACATAAAAAAAACATCCTCTTTCAAGTGAAATCGGAGTTGAAGTGCAACAGCTGTTTCCTTGCAACCGGTTTCCACTGCCACCGACATCAAGACACTTTTATTAAACGGACTCGCCGTTTGTGTGCCTGCATCCTGGTTTTAGGTTTATTGCTCCTTTTGCTGCTTCTCTGAATTTTGATTGAATTTTTGCATTTGAAAAATTAGTCAAACGTCGAAGTAGGGAAATCGAAATTGAAATTCTGGAAACGTCCATTCGAATCTCAGCAGAAATTATTTTTGTGACTGACTGAAGTCTTGTTTCAAGGAAGTAAGAAAGTCTATTCAACAATGACATGCGTGCATGGGTTTTCACTTTAAAAAGGTTATGCAACAAAAACCCTTCAAGTTTTGTTGCTTTCGACTCAAATAGAACAATAAATGCAGTTCTTAAGTGCTTTATTCGTCCTTGAAATCTTCACTACTATTTTTAAAAGGAAGTTTTTAAAGTGGCTTGTAGTTGAAAACCCCTTCTTTGCAGGCAAAAAATTTAAAACCGCCTATTTACAAATTATAATTAAAACAAAATAAATAATATAAATGAAAAAAATAAAGATGAAAGGACTAAAGAAACAAGTGAATTCAAAAATAGCAGAAAATAATATTTGGAAAAATTTAATTTTGAGCCTTTTTTGCTTTTTATTTGCTGATAAAATAATTTTTTTGAAAGAAAATTTTGTAAATAAGGCAGAAGGAAACCATCGGCCCTCTTCTTTTAACCCTTCAACATGGCACTTCATTTAAAAAAAAGTCCAATTTAAAGCCTTTTTTTTAAATATTTAGGATACTTTCAGAAATAAAACATTTCTGAAAATACTACTCCAGTTTGAAGCTTTTTCCCGCTCAGTGAAAACTTAAACAGTAGTCAATTAAAATCCTCTCTATTAAGTCTTAAAGCGTAAGCAGCATGATAAATTATTTTTTTTTCTGTCTCCCTTTACTTAAAGGATACCATCACGAGACTGGCAATGAGACTTTACGAGCTAATAACACAAAGGATCATTGCGATAAAAATTTATAACGTAACCTTCAAACTTCAAGGTTGTGACGGAATCCGTTTTCCAGCAACCATCATCTGGTCCTAATCACTTCCTTCATGACTGAAGGACACACGGTTGTTGTTGGACGAACTTGAAAATCTCCTCGTTGAAAAGTTTTTTTAAAAAAAAAAAGAACACAACAGTCAACTGTTGATTAACGTTCTTCCACCACTGGTGCGAAAAACCAACCCCTCCTTAACCTTGGTCCTTTACACAATTGTCCCTCTCTCTAGGAGCCACTCAAGAAACCAAAACCAGCGAACGTCATTTGAAATTCACCCTTGAGCTTCTCTCAAGGCCACAAACATTTCTCGATTGGGGTGCACCAATGCCAAATTTTTAGGGTGCCGGGACATCCTCCCGCATTAAGGATAAGGAAATGAATATCTATTTTCTTTTTTTGTAAATGAAACCGACACAGCTGACCTTGCTACGCAGAAAACTTGTCAAAGTGTCACCATCATCGACATCGTCTAGTGTAAATGTTACACGCAATCCGTTTCGTATCCTGTGGAGCTGATTGGCCATTAGATGGTATTCGTACATATACAACAATATCCTTGCACTTCTTAGCTCCCTATCACGCTCATCGGTGGTTTTCTTGGTTAGTTTTGCGGAATCAATGAAGGATAATTCCATTCTCTTGGTCCTTGCCGAAGGTCAGTCGAGCACTCGTGGCTTTCGATTGTGTGCTGGCACACAGCACGATACTAGACCGGAAAACAGAACTTCTGTGTGAGCAGCTCCGTTGGGGCCATGTAGCAGGAAATAGAATCCCAATTTCCCTTGTCGATTGTGGAGTGAACTTAATTTTATAAGGGAATATAGAGTGGGTCGGTCTAAGTGAGTGAATTGGTTATGCTCTATAAAGTGTTGACGCTGTGAGGCGGCACAGAACTGGGTCAAGGCTAACGTGGGTTAGTTTTCTGTGTCAGGGAATTTCCCCTAAATTCTACGTGATGGCTTTGAAGCTTTATTTTTAATGGATTCCTTTTCTTTGTTCTTGTTTTCGTCCTTTTTTTTTTGATTAAAATTTGTTTGGGTATGTCCTTGTATAAATTAAGTGAGTAAATGCATTCTCTTTCCGTGGTGATTTCTTTTAACAAAGTTGGTATTCGAAGTTGGGGCATTTTCTGGCAAAAAGAAGGACATTATTGGGACGAACGTTAAACAAATCCAAAACTTTTTTATTATTAAGTTTTCACTCGCGAGCCAGGTCCTATTTTTTTAATTGACTATGCAAAGTTCTTTCCCGAGACACACAACCGCTGATGTCAGGGGAAAATTATATTTTTTATGGCCGAAAACTTGCGTGTCAATCATAGAAGTTGGTGCGTTGATCATTTGAAAGACCATTTCATCCAAGCAGTTGGTCCTGTCTATATCCTTTGCTGTTTGACACACAAGTTGGCATAAAGTGTATGACCACGTCGGAGGATGCTCTAATTTTTTTAAGAAGTTAGCAAACATAGAATACACGTCGTCAATCAATGGATACTCTTTCAAAGGATTACTCTCCACGTTTCGAGGTCCTAGTAGTCGGATTCCATTGTTTTTAGAAAGATTTCTGTATATGTGGTGGTACGTACGTTTGTGCAGATTTTTTCTTCCAATCAAGCTGTCGAATATGTTTCATTTGAAGCGTGTGTGCATGAAGATCACCTGAAAAGCTTTTGTAATTTGATAGGATGGCTTAAATTTTATGACGAAAAAACTTTAAAAAAAAAGGATCATTTCACTTCTTTAATTCAAATCAATTTAGTTTTCTAATTAAAAATGTTCAAAATCAATTAAATTTATAGTTTGGAACTGACTTACCAGATAAATAATTATGCATGAATATATATGCTGCCGTTCGTAAACATGTTTTTTTTCAATTTTAATTCCAAAAATTTTATAAACATAATGTTTATTTAGCCAATTGACTAAATTAACTTATTTATGAACAATAAAGACTTACTTTAAGACTTAAACTGTATTTCCACGGTAGTTTCGATCGATATATGAATTTTTGGATCCTCAAATGTAGTAATCGAATGTGCCGAAGTTGCCCTATCTCAGATGAGATTCAACAACCAATGAAAGGGCATATCCCCAATTTACATCAAAGGATGATCTCTTGGTCATCTTCGGGTCGCTTAGAGGTCAGAAATCTGTAGGAATCGACGGTATATCAAACATTATTCATAGACACCTCTCTATAGAAGTGGTAGACTTTTACACTACTCTGTTTAATAATTTGCTGAATAAAGCACATTATCCAGCTCATTGGAAAACAGCGGTAGTACAACCGATTCCGAGCGGAATAAAAACACATCCAATCCGGCAAATCTCCGTTCGATAAGTCTCCTTCCAAACATCAGTAAGATATTTGAAAGGGTGATCAATACAGTCCTGGCAAAGTGGGCTGAGAACGAAAATATTATTTCGGATAACCAAGTTGGTTGCAGAGCGGGGCATGATTGCAAACATGCCGCGTCTAAACTGATATCGGATATCCAATGGAACAAAGGCAAGAAACGATGCACGGGTGCGGTGCTGATCGACTTGAAAAAGGCCTTTGTCACCGTATGGTTGCAGGGGCTCTTTTTCAAGTTAGATCAGCTGGGCATAAGTAAACCACTGCTGTATATACTCTTTAATATGCTCACCGGTAGAACGTTTATTGTGAAGAATGGCAATGTAACTTCTGGTGGAAACTTTGAGATCAACAACGGTCTACAACAGGGTGTAGTTAATATAATTCGCCGATTTTATTTACTATTTTCATGGGCGATCTTGTAGGCTCTCTTCACCTTGTAGGTTGAAGATCAACTTCCAAAAGTGCGAATCCATTTTGTTTAGGACGCCGCTGTCTGGGGCCTTTTGGGATACCAGAATTAATTGGCGAAAGTTCTCTATCGTTGGACAATTCGGGCAGCCACTGACGAGTCGAAGTGCAGTCAGATATCTTGGGGTCTGGCTCGATCAGTATCTTTATTTTAACAAACATATAGATATAGCCAGAGCCAAAGCGGCCTATGCCATGACAAAGAGACTGTTTCACAGCAGCCAACTCGATGCCAGAGTTAAGGTGATCTGCTACAAGGCCTCCATTCGGCCTATGCTTACTTATGGATGTCACGTGTATTTAAATGTGGGAGCAAGCTTGATGGAAAAGATTCGAGTTTTCGAGAGACGATGTCTAAGGGCATGTCTTCATTTATATAGTTCTATAGACGGTACTATATAACGGGGCCAATATAATCCGAAAGGATAATTTCATAATTAAACTTACTCGGAGACACGTTGCAAGAGCAATGAACTCAATCAATAACCTGACCTTCGGGGCTAACTACCCCCACCTTCATGTACTACGAGACAGTTCGCCTTAACGGCTTTACTCCACCAGAGGCTTTCCTCTATTTTTCCATGTCGCCCGAAAGAGTGTTGACAGGCGACTTGCCACCATGACGACCATGAATAAAATTGATGTGTTCAAAGCTATGCAATATGAGTTGACGCCTTCTTTAGTGGAAGGGCTGCTGGATTTCATGTTTCCACAGACAATCCAGCCAAAAATGGTCGGAACAAGATCAGGTATTCCTCGCTGACCACGTACTGCAGAACCATTTATTATACTGAACAATTTATCAGCACCGATGAGTACATCAATGTGACCAGGAATATTAAACTTAGGGTCAGCTAAAGCAAACGAAACGAATGACTGTACATTTGAAACGGTAGAATACGAAGTCGGCAATAAAGAAGATATTTTTGAAACAACGAAGCACTCTAATTCAATGACATCTTTAGTGAAGCGGGAATAAATTTTCAGCATTACGACTCCATTCGTAACACCTGCTGGTGTTGCTCCCACTCCTGCGATGGGTATTTGTGCCTTTCTGCGTATCAATCCTAATCTCTGAACTGTTTGCTCTGTAATGAAAGAGACTTGAGATCCCGAATCTAGCAACAACCGAATGTTTTGCAGCGTTCCTTGCTTATCACGAATTTGAGCGAAAGCTGTAGGCAATAGAGTTTGATGAGAACGAACGAAAGAACTTCTATTTGCCTGAGCTATTGATGAGCAAAGCGAAATTGGACCGGTTGTTGTCGATGAATTGATGGTCGAAGAAATACCAGACGAAGATGAAAAATCAGAAACTGCAATCTTTGTCGAAGGTTGAATGAGTACGAGCGAGTGATGCCGCGAGTGACAAGTCCTGCACCGAGACTTAGAATGACATTTTTGCGAAGAATGGCCAGAACGAAGGCAATTATAACAAATCGAGTTTTCCTTAACGAAAGTACGACGGGCGATGATATCAAGTAAAAGAAATTGTGGACATTGATGCAGAGAGTGATCCCCTTTGCACTTTGGACAGCTGTTGAGACTTGCTTCTATGAAATGAGATTGAATTTGCTTTGGATTCTTCCCACGAGATTGATTGGAGCGAGAAAGGGATTGAGCAGACTCCAAAGCATCACAACGCGCATTTAAAAATATTAGAAACTCCTCGATTAAGGCGTTGGCTCTTGTCCCTATCTCTAGTGACCAAGCTTCCCTTGTATCTTGGTCTAATTTCTGCGAAAGGAGAAAAATTACCCAAGGATCACGTCCCGTGTTTCCCAAAGAGTCTAACCCGCGAATGTTTTCATCGGCCGAATCGGAAAGCTTTCGAAGAGACTGAATATTATAAGTGCTGATATTTGGAAATGAAAGAAGCGATTGTATATGCGATTGAATAATGAAGTTGGGCCGATCGTAGCGCTTTTCTAATTTTTCCCACGCATCAACGTAATTAACATCCGAAATTTTAATATCGCGAATAAGATTTGCAGGCTCCCCACGTAAAAACGACTTCAAGCAATGAAATTTCTGTGTCGGAGACATATCGGAGTTATTGTCAATGGAGCCAATAAAATTATCTCTAAAGCTGGGCCATTCCTTGTAGTCCCCGTTAAAAACCGAAATCGAAAGTTTAGGCAAGGCTATAGAACACGTGGATTTTTTTGGCTCGTTCATCTTTTTGAGAAATAATGCCTATTGACTAGCTAATTTTTCGATCACCGATTCCGTTGCCGCGGGTGTAGGGGGATAGGCTAATTTTCGTTCGCGAACAACTTTCACAAAGGTTGATTGGGCAATAAAATATTTATTTTCGTATTCGGGAAAATCAATACTCGGATCGACGTAATCTTCCTCTTCCGAATAATTGAAAAGTTCATCCGTTAACACGACAAATTTATTCCACGCGTCTTGAAGATTTTCCAAACGAGTTTCGAGAAGTTCAAGTGACACGCGGTCATCTAAGTTCTCAGCGAAAAGTGCTGCCCGAGTCAAAAGCCCTTTAACATGACCACGTTTTGCCTTAATAGCATTCATTTTAAAGTCTTTGTACGCAGATTTGTAGTCTTAATTGAACGAATCAAAATGTTTTACGCAAATGAAAAACGCACTGTACTTTCAATCGATTCAAAATTCCGTTATTCCACTGCATGTGTTTCTATCACTTCACAATAATAAAATGTCCATTTATTTCTCGAGAGGCGAAAGAAAAAAAAAATTAAAAATGTTCGAAATTGCACCAGGAAAAAGCATTCGGTTTTCTATAAGCAAGTAAATTAATACACAAATAAATATTTGCGAAAAAAATCAATTAATTAATAAATTTGGCTAGCGAAGGACCAAGGTGATGTCGTACGAAGCTCTGAGGAAGTCTCCGGTTCAGTAGAACGGCAGCAGTCTGGGACAAGGAGGACGTTAGTAGACAGGTGGTTAAAGGAGGAAGAGAATGCTTAGTTGTTGTCACTTAATGTCATTATTTATGTCTTCAAATATTGTTTCATAATGCCTGGCCGGCTTACTTAGTTTTTAGCATAAAGTAGTTCGTAAGATAGGTTTAGGTTAAAGATAAGGTTAAAGATGTTCTTGGTTGACAATTCACTTATAATGTTAATTAAGGGGGGAAATGACAGTAGCACACAAAAAAATAGGCATATTTTTGGGAATTCATTTTGGCTGAATAAAAGTATCAATCGAAAATCTGTAAAGTAGGTTTTATAGCAATACTATAAAAGTAAAAAATTGAATTTTTTCAATAAAAAATTTTCAAAAATGACGTTTCGATGGCCGAAGACGTAAACTCCTTAATTTTTGACCTGGAAGAAAGCTCCAAAATTTTTTGGTTTTCATATAACAACAGCTAGCGAGCTACGTAGGATTTTTTCGATATATTGATATTTTACAAAATGGTGCATGTTTGAAAATAAAGTTAAATTTTTAACAAAAAAAAAAAACGCCATAAAATCGTCGATAAAAAAAATTAAGCCATATAAAAAAAAAAAACTTACGTAGCTCCTTGGAGAAAGATATTTCGAAGCTACTGTCAAAATTTCAAAGATTTGCTCGAGTTATGTCTTCGGCGAGCTCAAAAAAAGTGTTTTCGAGAAAAACGCGTTTAAAGTTTTAAGTACTGAGAAACCATATGAAAATATATGAGCATATCGGAGAGGCGTTACCGCAGAGTGAAAAATTTGGTCACTTGGACACTTTTGCCGTATTCCATCATTTGGTATATTATTTTAAAGACCCTAAAGCACCTTTTAAGCGATAAATTTTCTCTCGAAAAATTGAAAATTTTACTGTGATTTCCCCCCTTAAGTATATTTAAAATATTAAGTAAGTATCGTCGAAAGACAAAGTCTAATCAGTTTAATCAGGTTTAGTTTAGAGCGCCGGCATAGGGCCAGTAAGTAAATTGTAAAATTTAGCATTTTAATGTTCAGCAAAGAAGTTATCACGAATTCAATTAACTACAAATGCATTTAAAAAAAGTAATAAAAGAGATTCAGCAAGTAGAAGTGTCATAAGACTTCTGGTGTACCAAAGTTGCTCAAATGAAATAAAGCATAGGCGGACTTTCGTAGTATTTTAATAAGAGCGGTTATAAACTTGGATGCGCCATCTTAAAAAAAATCAGGGTAAAGAATACAATGATACACAAATTTTGCGAAGGTTACTCCAAAGTTTCTTTGCTGCGAGGGACTTATTCAATTTCGAGGCAAAAGTGTTTTTCTTTGCTCAGTATGCCTGAGCTTATAAGTTTTGCATGCCAAAACAAGCATAGCCAGATGGCCAGTAGAAAGGACATCCCACGATCATGAGTCCATTAGTTTTCAATCATTAAGTCGACTTAAAAAGTGTCCATTAACAATTCAAGACCGCTCATATAGCAGCAATCAGTCTGAGTCATAATTCACATCGCCGCACAAACCACTCCTGAGCTGTGATATAGAAAATGAAAATCATTTAAGAAACAAAGTAGAGCCGGCAGCCTTGTTCGATTTAATTGCAAGTACGGCCCCTAGAGGCCATAACTCCTCCTCCTCACACCAAATGACCTTAAACGATCTAATTACTATTCGAGCCCAATTGAAGGCGAAGAGAACAACATCAAAGCATTCCTCAGAGCCCAGACAACTCTTCATCAAGAGAATGCTTCCCCATGACCCTGGCATCTATTGCAGGCTACCATTAAATATTCGCCACGCCACCGCGTCCAGTCGCTATCAATACGAATTCGATTTGATGCCCCACCAAATTGGCCTACTCCCAGAGTTGCACGGGGGAATCGGGCTCGAATCGATTTACCAGCCAAAGTGAAAAATTAGCAACTGCTACGCTCCAGCTGGTACGTGTCATTTGCATCATCAGCAGCCATCATCGGGCTAATAATCAAATTACCGACCCGACCACCAACCCCTTGCATGTACGTCACGTACCCCAAGCGCACACATTACCATAATGAGTGGGCATTGTAATTTGCGCTACTTACCGCCTACGAATGGATTGTGTAACGACATGTAATAATCGGTTCCCTCGCAAGGTAGTTGGAATCTCATGACCTGGTAGTTCCATAGAAACAGTTGATTTTGTGAAAGTGGTCCGGCCCAACTGGCTGAGGCACTTTAGAATCCTATTTTTTTTTTTTTCACAAGAAAACTATCCGCTCAATGATGCTTCACGAGAAATGCGCCTGCTTCGGGTTTAAGTGGCATAACTTCTGTCCAACGCAACAACGCAAAAAAAAAAAACAATGCTGGAAGCTGACCGGAGCCGGTGTTGGTGCTGGTGCCGACAAATTACCACAGAACAGAACAGGAAATATGCATTTAATCATCTTTTGCGGATACCGCAAAACACCAGCAGTCGTCGTCGACGTCGTCATCGTTGTTGTTGTCATTGTTGTCGCCGGTAGAGCGAAGCCTGAAGGACGTTTGGCGGTTGGAGTGGAGTGCATGTAGTATACGAGTACTCGTTTGCGGTTTGTCGAAGGACTTTTTGCTCGGTTTTGACATAATTTCCAAGCATCTGGTGGAATGGAATTTTTGTCGTTCTCCTTTGAATGCCTTCGGAAGAAGTTCGTTGTTGTTTTTTTGTATGTTTGCAGGAAGGATCACATAATTGCTCCACGTGTGTTGTGTCGTATGAAGAGGAAGCAGAGCCACCTTAGGATTGCACATTAACGTGCAAAATGATCCAGTTTGATGAATTGTCGGAATGCATTGTAATTCACTGTGGAGTCGAGTCGAGAATGGAAATTCAAGTTGAGTAAATTATAACTATGGAGGGGAAAAGGAGGCTGGAACTAGGGATTTCGCGCCTCACGTAAAAGGCATTAAGACAGTCTATACGACATTTTGATTTCTTTCATTTGATTCATGATTACCTTTCATTAACTTTTTGAAATCAAATTTGGAAAAAAAAGGATGTCAGGGGGACAAGAAGATGATTTATAACCCATAATAAGGTCGGAAAGCATAATATTTGCACAAGACCCTTCGGACATTCGTGGACGGAACTTTCGGAGCATGTTCTGAGAACGATGTCAAAATCATGCTCGTGGACTCTAACCATTTTCCAAATTCAGAGGACAAGAAGAAGCTGCAATTTGTCTCTGTATGTACCGTGACGACTGGAGACAACACGTTCTCCAAACTTGGTTTCCAATAAATTGATTGTGACATTCGCTGTGTGGCTTGTGGCGCCGTTCTGTTCGAACCACATGTCCTCCAAGTCCATATCATCCAATTGGGGCCAAAAATATTCGGTTATCATTGAACGGTAGCGATCCCCAGTCACAGTTTCGGGATGCAATGATGACTCATGGAGTACGTGTGGATTGCTGCCTGACCAATACCGCATATTTTTGACGGAGCCATTCAGTCAGAAATGAGCCTCATCGCTGAAGATGATTTTTCGATGAAAATCCGAATCATTTTTAAGTTGTTGCTCAGCCCAATTCACGAACATACGATGCTTCTGCTGGTCAAGCGGCTTCAGTTCTTGCGTCAATTTAATCTTGTAAGGATGTAGGCGAAGATCTTTTCGCAAAATTCGCCACAACGACATCACAGAGATGCCCAACGCTTGAGAACGACGTGTGAGAGACACATTTGGGATTTCTGCAACTGAAGCCTCAGCGGCAGCAATATTCTCGACACTTCGGGCACTTCTTTGTCTCACTGGCACGGAAACATTTTGTACTGTGTCTGTGGACTCAAATTTTTCTACTAGACGCTCAATTGTTGATCTGCTACGACGATTATGACGACCATAAATTGTATGTAGCGCTCTTAACGTTGAGGCCACTGACTCCGAATTTCGGTTGTAAATTTTAATAATTTCGACTCGTTTTTGGCTCGTATATCTTTCCATCATAAAGTGGCAAACCTCACTGAAGAGAAATTTCAAAAGAGCGGCAAGAAATATGGCGTCGTTTGCTGTCCCTGTCGGTTTACTTTTGTAGCGTCCCTGTTGAAAAACCCCTTTATTTGAATTTCAAAAAGAACTCAAAGAGGCTTTAAGTATCGAGAGTCTATTTGTAAAGTCTGGTTGACAAGTTCAACCTTAACTATCCTAGAGATCACTTTGGGACCATTTTTCTTAAAGAGTCTTGATCCACAGCCCTGCAAAACCTAACCCATTGTTTACTTAAAGATTTATTTCAAGAATGATGTATTAAAACACATTTTCAAATGTCTGACAAAAAGGGCATAAGAAAAATCCAAGCAGCGCGACCTGCTGCAATTTTGTTTTTTGTTGTCTTTCATTTTACAAGATTATTTAAATAAAAATAAAACAATACTAATTTTTTTCGAATACTTTGTCACCCACAAACTTAAGCGGTCTAAGTAGCCAACGCTTTAATAAGCATGGCTCACTCATCGTATTCATAACGACACAAGCTCTTTACGATATATTTAAAAAGATCCTCCATTAACGTTTTAAAAAAAAACAAGCCTCGTTCATGTCTCTTTTTGTGCGAATACCAATCTCCATGCTATTCCATTAGCAATATGCTCACCACAAATTTGTACTCCTTTGACTCCTCGTAATTGAATGAAAGGCGAAATTAAAATAAATCTCCCACCTCCCATCCCGGCCGAATGTGCAGGCCACAGCACATCCTTTACATAAATTATCCCCCCTCCAATTTTTATTCAATTAATTACCACAAAAGGGTACCTGCGTCCAGCCGCCTTTGCCCGGCCAATAAACCGCAGCGCACTTCATCCACCGCTCCAACCCGCTTATCAAAAGGCCGTACCGCCTTCATCAATAAATTAAAAAAAAATTTATATTTTATATTTTTTCGCACACAAATTTGTTTATTTGCGGAATTCCAAAAATACCAAAGTGACAATTAAAACTGTCATCATTAATTATTCAGCAATTCAGCGAAATTATGGTTTTTTTTTTGTGTTTATTTTTTTTTTTTATAGAAAATTCACGTAAAAAATAAAATTCATTGAAAAGATTCGCGGCTAACGTTGGAGATGAGTGAAATGACCTCTTAGCCGAGGCTCTTCTGCTCCGCGTCGCGGCGTCCTTCTGATGATGAATTGGGACGCTGCAAGTGTTTCTGTCCGCCCCCGTTCGAACAAATCCTTATTGTTTTTTACGACGTCTTTTGAAATATAAATTTCGTCAGCTCTCTGCGGTGGCGGCTATTCACATCCTTTTCAATGGCGATTTGTTAAACATGATCGTGGGAGGGGGGGTCTCTCGTCACCAGAAGGTAGCTTGAGGAAACTGACCCGAAACTCGTTTCCTCAACGCTACGAGATCGAATTGAATCATGTTGGAGGTCTTTGACGATCGCAGGAATAAATTCAAGGCTTGTATCTATTAAGGCCTTGAGTATTCAGATGGCGATCATGTTGAGTGAATATTTTATTTGACTTGTGTTTGTCTTCCGTGCTTAGATATGCAAATTAAATGGGAATGAGTTGCAAAATAGTGACGCTTAGTCACCTCTTCTTCTTTCGCAATTTGAGGTAATTCTTGAGAACCCACTTCCGTGGCTTACATCATGTCTGTTATACATTCAAGGAAGTAATTCGTTGGGATGTAAATCAACCACACACTGTTTTGTTCTTGCAGATTAAATCGGTCGGATAAAAAAGCAGCATCACCTCCACTTGGTACCCGGATGATTAGTATTCGACTCCATTGCTCCATTGGTACATCATGGAGAACTTTTTCGCTGGTTTTTGAGTATGAAAAAGTAAGTGATCGTGCTTCAGTTGTAACTCTCTCGATCTGGTATGCAAGATGGCGAATACAATTCTGCGAATTAAGTGAATGCAAATTAATAGATGAAAAATTCTATCTCCATTTTCAGAGTCCCTTGAGAGCGCGAAAATTATAAAAAAAAGGTCCTGAATAGAGGCTCACATCATCGTGTGACGACTTGGCTTGCCAATATCACATACGACTAGGCTTATTTTTCAACTAAAAAAAAGATGGACTTGGGCAAAGAACGCTACTACGATTTCCTCAAAGAGATTATTTTTAAATCAACGCGAAGAATGGTGACCGTTAAGAAAAGACTCGACAAAAAATTTTCCAGGTGTAGCCAGCCACTCGTGCCGTTTTCTAAATTTCGGGGAGAAGAATATCTCGTTGCAGTCAGCAAAAAGTGGTCTCAGAAATCTCGAGAGATAATGTACATGCTTCTCGTGAGATCTTTTGCTTACCTGCATCTTTGTACGCGTATATTTCGTGTACGCAAACAAATTTAGAATTCAAAAAGGTCTATTCTAAATACATACATCTATGATTTGATACGAACTTTACATTTCGCAGTTAAAAAAGGAACTCATGTTGAATTGAAATTAATTTTATATATATTGTTGATTCATACATTAACCTAAGAGGTACAGCATCGCGGACTTTTTTGTAGACCTTTTTGAGTTCTACAACTTTTCTATAGAAAGTAATTAATTGTCTCTTACCGTTAAGGCAGCGTTAGCAAAACAACGCATCCGATTGACTGATTTTTCATCGAATTAAGTTACAATTGTGGTCACCATGAAATTTGATTTTACTTAGTTCACCCTGAAGGTCCATTATAAATATTGTTGAAAGAATTTTTGAAATTGCAAGAGCAGTTTGGAAGATCACCTTCTACATGTAGACCAACAAACTTACGAACTTTTTATCATTATAATATTGTGTTTACCTTAACAGATAGATTTGTGTCATCGTGGACAGTTTTGGGCTCAAAAACTTTTCCATTGTAAGCAATTAAACATCCTATTACCGTTAAGACAGAAAACGCAATCGCTCAACTTTTTTTTAGTTACAAAATGGGTCGCCAAGTTAGACCCCTTTCATTTAAATGGGATAATTCATAGCCTATGTTCATTTCGAATGTCCACGTCCACACCTCTTCTGCCTCTTGCAGTAAAAAAGTTTACACCCCAAGAGGCACTTGCAAAATTTGTTGAAGGCGTCTCCAGCAAAATTATCTACCCCTGTTACTCATTGATAAAAAAAAATCAAAAATTGAATCCTGTTGAAATACAACTGTAAGCATTGCTCTTGATTACCCATTTGCGTTGAAGAAACCGAACAGCTTTTAATGCTCGGTATGTGCGTCAATTCTAGCCTACGTTGGAATGACCACATATTCGATATAGCCAAGAATGCAGCAAAATGCTTAGGTTTTCTAAACCGTTGCAAGAAGTCTTTTACTCCTTCTGATTTAGTCATAATTTATAAGGCTTTCATTCGGCGTAAAATGGAGTACAACGCTCACATCTGGGCAGGTGCACCCAAGACCACCTTGCAACTCCAAGATAGAATTCAAAAGCGAGCGATAAAACTTATAGACGATGACAACATATCGAAAAGAATTCACTCGCTGGAACACCGTCGAAATGTGTCTTGCTTGACTTTGTTTTATCGCTATTTCTACCACCAATGCTCCGTCGAAATAGCTATTTGCATTCCGCCCCTTCAGAAATTCACTCGCAACACCCGTACATCATCGAATGCTCATCAGTTTACCCTAAAGCCTACATGCGCTTGTGGAATGCATTACCTCGCTCTATTTTTCCTTTGCACTGCAACGTACAACAATTTAAAACCAATGTGCACTGGTACCTCCTTTCTCTCCCTTCCACTTCTGCCCGTGCTGTGTAAAAAAACACTTTAAGGGTACTTCAAATCCCTTGAGCACTTGAGCACTATTTAAAAAAAAAAAAACCCAGCATTACGCCTTTGCAAATATATCGAAGGTGTATTAGAAACGTCTTTAGGGGAAGAAAGGAAATATTATGGTTTTGATTTTCAAAATGGGGGCTATGATGGGTCGCAACAGAAGCGGTATAAGCAGAATTTTAAAAACAAAACTGACAGTGATGCTTATCATGTTGCAAAGCTGTTGGCAAAACCCAGTCGATTCTTCTAGATTTTGCAGGCCTATACGCATACGCTTCATTAGCGAATCTAAGGATGTTACTAGATATGAAATCAATAACATTGTGAAAAGCAAATTGCGCATCACAGAGAAACAGAAGTAACGAGTGCTAATAAAATAGCAAGAATAAAGCTTATCATGTTGCTTAGAATGGTTGACGGTAAAGACTGCAATGCTGCTACAGATTATGCCTCAACTTCTGGACGGACTTTTTATTATATCAATAAATTTATTAATACTGAACAAGTCAATATAGAAGCAATAAAGTTTGGACTTTCAATTCTTCATGCATGGATTCGCTTTTTACCTTTTTTTAAATATACTTTAAAAAAAATGGTAGGCACGATTGTAATGGAGAAAATCCAAGGCGCCTTCACGGAGCAAATGTGGCTCCTGGTAGATGTACCCAAAGTGGGGATTTGGTAATACTTATGACGGCAACACGTCCAGAAGGTTTTTCGATGATCTGGAGTGTTCTTCTCGTATAACAGGGGTAAATCTTAATTTGAAAATTTGCTTTAAAACTATCTTCGAAGTGATTTCTAGTGGATATAGAATTACTGCCTTCGCTCACGATACATGCAACAGTAAGGCCACGTCACCAACTTTACACAAATTGTTAAAACATGGCGCAGAGGTAATAAACAATGCAATTTTGCCTACTGATCAACTATCGGAGGAGGCAGCTGAAGCTCGTGTTCTTCGTAACAGAGACGTCTTACACAGACTGATTTTGAGCTCAGATCCGTATCTTAACAGCCTTGGAGCACGGAAACACAGGAGAACTAAACCTTTATCCTTTATGCTAGTAGGCACGAACTCTTTTGATCGCAAGCGAACTGCCTATGCCTCTAGAAAACGATAACAACAGTAGTATGGATGATATCAAATAAGAAGAAGATTTAGACGATCTTTCACCTTCCGATTCTGATTAAACACGTTTTCTTTAATAAAATAATAAAATAATATTTGTTGGGTTTCAATTGATTAATTTACAAAAAAAAAAATCAGAAAATAATTTTGAGCGTCTTTTTTGGTAGAAATACTCCACTGTGCCGCGGTTCAACGTATCAGGTTGGCAACTAAGAAATTGCGGATTTCACTCATAGATGGCTTTAAATGAATTTTTAGGTTTGCTGACGTAATCGAAATGTCAAACACATTTTGTTATTTGATAGTTGGTACTTCAGGTGTCAATCAGCAAAAACAATTTTTTTGATCGTTTATGTAGTTTTTGTTTGGCATTTGTTGAAAATTTGAAAATCAAAACGAACATTCACGTCATAAACACACATCGCAAGCTCACAAAAAGTTATGTGCTGTTTATTGTGACGAAGTTTTGAAAGAACGTCAGTGTAAAAATTGGTTTGCCAAATTTCGTTCTGTTGATTTTTCACTCAAAGATTGAAAACGCTCTGGTCGTCCAGTTGAAGTTGATTACGACCAAATCAAAGCAATAATCGATTCGGATCATCACAGTACAACATTCGAGATTGCAGAGAAGCTTCATGCTTTGAAAATCGCTTAAAACAACTTTGCTGTGTACGAAAACTCGATATATGGGTTCCTTATGAACTGAAAGAAAATCCTTTAACACAACGCATTAACATCTGCGATTTGTTAAAGAAACGTAATGAAAATAACACATTTTTCTAACGATTGATAACTGGTGATGAAAAATGGGTTGTTTACAACAATGGTGATATTCATCAAAAGAAAGTTATGTTATCAGTTTGGTGGAATAACAAAGGAATTGTCTACTTTAAACTTTTACCACTCAACCGAACGATTGTAGAGCCGAACTTCAAAAATGACTGCTTTTTGAAAGAAATCATTAAGCAAGTGCTTTGAAAAATTAATAAAAATGAAACTTACAACACACTTAGATCACAAGGATATTCTCCGCGCGGAACAGTTTGGTTTTAGACCATTTCATTCCACAGTGCACCAAATACATCGTATAACCCAGCATGTCAAAACCAACTTCGCAGAACGACGAAGCACAGGTATGGTCCTTCTGAACGTAGAAAAAGCTTTTGATACTCTTTGGCACAAAGCTCTACTACGTAAGCTCTTCACCCTTGGATTCCCCATTCCTTAGTCAAGATAATTCAGTCCTTTATATCAGACAGATCCTTAAAGGTTTTTTTGGGGAACTGGTACTCGAATGTATTCTTAGCTGAGGCCGGGGCACCTCAGGGTGCGGTTCTTTCACCCATCCTGTATAACATTTTTACTTCAGATTTCCCGCGACTGAATAATTGTGAATGTGCTGTCTTCGCAGATGACACATGCATTTACTCATCAGATGCAACTGGTTTCAACATTGAAATTAACTTGCAATCTGCTCTAAACACAATTCAAATCTATTTCAATATTTGGAAGATTAAAATCAATGCTTCAAAGACTCAGGCTGTCTTTTTTTACGAAGAAAAAAAAAGCCTGTTTTCTGCCAAGCAACATACTTCTTTTAAACAGCACACAATTGGCATGGAGTTCGAACACCAAGTACCTTGGGGTGCACCTGGACAAAACATTAACCTTTGGCCTTCATATTCAGGAAACTATCAAAATACTTTACCCTCTTATTAATCGAAAGTCTAAATTAAGCATTGACAATAAAATAATGATTTTCAAAGCTATATTCCGATCCATTCTCTTCTATGGGTCCCGTGTATGGGGTAATTGCGCTAAAAGTCATATACGAAAATTGCAAGTAATGCAAAAGAAGCTTTTGAAAATGATTTTGAATTTACCTTGGCTTTTTGGAACTGACGAGCTGAATTTGGTCGCTAATATAGACAAAGTACCTGATAGACTGAATAAATTGTCCGAACGCTTTGTTTGGTCATGTAGTTCTTCTGACAATCACTTGATTTCAGGATTAATTTAAATTAATAAAAGTTACCATATGCATATTTATTTATTGTTAATTATTTTTATTTTATTTCTAGTCCTGTTGGTTAGTTTATTTTGCGTTATATATTTATTTATTTATTATTTATTTATTATTATATTTATTTATTTTTTTCTTTTATTCTATTTAGTTATTATTAATTTAATATTTATTTATTATTTATTTATTTATGTATTTATAAATTAGTTAATTTATCTATTTATTTATAACATAATGTGTTAATCACTTATTTAATTAAATTCTATGATAAATAATCTTGCAATCAAGTATTGTTTGCCACCACCGACTCTCTCCTCTCGAGTCAAAATTTGTTTGAAGGTAGCTTTTCCTTTAAAAGCTTTTCCTTTCACAGTTAATTAAGATCTGCGATATTTTATTGTGTAAAGTTTATGCCAAATCACTGTAAAATGTGCAAAAGTTGAATCTTTTGTAAAAGAATATTAGTTTACGCTACAATAAAGATCTATCGAACCACCCAACCGAGCGATCAATTCAGATGTCTACATTGAACAACTAACAAAATTGAACTACGCAGTTGAAGAAAAGCGGCCCGAATTGACAAATTCAAAAGGTGTAGTATTCCATCATGACAATGCAAAGCCACACACATCTTTGGTCACTCGGCAAAAATTATTGGAGCTTGATTGGGATGATTTGCCACTTCCACCATATAGTCCTGACCTTGCACCATCAGATTACCTTTTATTTCTATCTTTTGCCTGATGGCAAAGGGTCATTGCTCAAAATGGCCAATACATTACAGAATAAAGCTATTTCGTTCCATGAAAAAATTATCTCTTATTAACTTCCCATCAGGAAGTTCTTGTAATCGGTTCGATTTTCGAAATTCAAAATTTTAACATTTCTCCACGTTTGGCGGTCCCAGTAGTCGGATTCCATTATTTTTAGAAAGATGTCTGTGTGTGTGTGTACGTAGGTACGTACGCACGTGCGTTTGTGCGGATTCTTTCGAACAGCCTAACTCGAGAACAAATCAAGCTATCGAAGCCAAATTAGTTTCATTCGAAGAGTGTGTGCATAAAGATCACCTGAAAAGCTTTTAGTTAAATTTCTGCAAAGAATACTGGACTGAATGTGATCCTCTCAAAGCCATATATTAACCAGAAGAAAAAGATCCTATGCTGAGCAGTTCTCAGCTCGGAGGGAAACGCGTTTGAAATTTTGGGACTGAAACTATGTATTTTTTGAACTTAAACCACATCACAATCACAATCAGGCTTTAATATTCCAAGCACAAGGTCGTTCGTACAAGGTCGTAGAAATAATTTCAAAAATACATTGGACAAGGAGTTCACATAAGCGGTCTTTCACAATGGTCACAAATTTTACTTTTTCTCATTTCAAACGCTTTTCAAACTTTTTTTTACTAGAATAGTAATAACTTGTAAGTGACGTTTCAATGTTAGCTCAGCATAAGTTTAACTTTCCTGCATATTATTTCTTAATTCTGGCAGTCTGTCCCTAACGAGTTAAAACACTTTATTGGTGAAAATTTTCAAAAAAAAAAACAACAAATGCAACTTCCAATGTGAAAGTAATCATAATAGAACTCCAAATTTGCAGAAGATTGGCTAAGAATTTTTGTCGTTGGTCATATATTTTTCTAACTTGATTCGTTATAAGTTGGTTATTTTGGTCACGGACAAAACAGTTTTACTAACAATCTGATTGAACAATTTCCATTCTTTTGGCAATCAAAACTCCTGCACAAAGTGGTCACTAAGAAAATAAGCTTTAAATGAAATTCAGAAACTACCCTCTCTTGTTTTCTATTGACCAGAACATAAATGCAAATGTTGGAACAAACGGATTGTAAAACAGCTAAATGCGAGAAATATGCTATAATTGCCATGCGTGACAAATTTTCAAGTGTTCTAATTGTCAGTTTTAATCCCGTGCACAACATTCTCAAGCATGAGTAGCGCGCGATCGACGATGTTGACATATAAAGAAACAGGAAAGAGGTTCGAAAAAACAATTATCTCAGGGTAACAGACCTCAAACCAAAGCCTGCAAAGTTCAAAGTGGAAAAATCATAGTCGAATTGCAGTCAATGCTGAGGACAGCAAATATAAGACGACGCAGGCCAACAGCGTCTAACCGACCTAGACGAAGTAGATAGCAATAACATTTAAGCTAAAATCTAATAAAGCAACTTAAGCTGTCGAACTTTTCAATGCGACGACAATGAAACAATTAAGCATCAAAGATGAAAATGGAATCTCAGTTTTGTTTGCCCGCTCTAAAAGGAAGGAGACTGTGCCTGTGTGGAAAAAACGCATCACCTTTACATAAATTTGAAGGTTTGGCATCCCATCCAAGCTCGTCCTTTTGAATACTAGGGCAAAAAGAAATATATGCCGTCATCAAGAAATGCGACGACAGCTATAACTTTGTGGTAGTTAGGGACTTTGCTTAGGCTTCGCTGCAAATACAGATAATAACACCAGCGTTGAGGTCAAACCGAGAATATCCGTGGCTTAGAAAGCAACTATGTAAAGCCCTTTCTCGGAGAACCTAAGTATCGGCCTACCATCACCATCCTACCAACAAAACCAATTTTATTTTCTAAAAAACAATCCACAATTACTTAGTTGCCAACCTGATAAGAAGACTCCAATTTTGTTATTCTGTGCTGCCTCAAAAATTTGATGAAACCAAGCGTCTAATCCTTTTGGAATAACAATGACTAGCGTGTCTCTTTAAGGCTTGATCATATAAAACGCAAATGAAATATAATTTAATTGTGTGACAAGTCGGCAATTTGCAGTTTCAAAAAAAAAAAAAAAAACTAACCTCAAACACTGTCGCGTCCCGCCACACTTTGGGGTGACCGAAGGCAAACATATAAAACTTATTTTAATTACCCCAGCACGGGTATTATACCCATTCTTCTATTCTTCCAGCCAACAGAGCCACATTAGATATTCACAGATTTTAGTGTCGTGTCGCTAGTGTCTCCTTTCATGAATTATTATCATTTTGTTGGGGCAACAAGAACGATGTCTGCAATGACAGCCAACAACACACAATAGTGACAACAAGAACACCACGTCTGTGTGTCCCCATTGGAATTGGAGATGGACTCGGATTTGGATTCGGATTCGGTTAGGAAGATTCACTGATATTGAATACGAATACCAAATGGAGGGCTGTTAAACGGTTTAATTACACATTTTACGATCAGAAATTAGATAATGGGTTGTAAAACAGTAAAACAGTGAATTCACATTCAGATGGCTCTCGTTGCGGCACGGCGTTGCGGCGTTCAGCCGGACAGTCGGATGTGTTCGGTCGGTGTGGTGCTTTAATGGGTTTATCGACCCATTTGCTAATTGATGGATGGTTACTCACTTCACTGTATGAGCACGGGTAGTTAATGTGTTTACAATCCGACTATCTTTCTATCTATTGTTCTGAATAATTTCGAGTTGGTTTTTTTTTTATTGCGATGCGGTGAGTAATCGAAGGGCCCCGCCAAGACAACTAGAAAAGTTTATTATGCACTATTTTTTTTGTTTGTTTGTTAACTGAAATGGATGTTGTGGACACATTAACATGCTGTAAATTGAATAAAAGATATGGACACGGGTCAGAGTCCGACAAGTGTATCGTGGCAAATAATGGAATACAAAAATGTTCGGTAAAAGACTGAAAGCTAAGTGATCCGTCATACTGGAACTCTTTCTTCACTGAATGTCACTGTTAATGCGGTTTTGGTGCCGTGTAATCAACAATGTTGAGATAGTCTTGCAGGCGCATTGCATTATATTGACGACTGGAAATTGTCGTATAATCGGCCTGTAAATGCATTAGTGATGCAATGATGGATTTCTCATCCGGACTGTTATTCAATGAGGGAACGACACCTTATGGCAAGAAAGAAGATGTTCAGGAAATTCTCAAAAAAAAATATGATTCCGGAATCTTTCGCCGATCAAGCCACAGGCTGGTCTCTCGGGAAAAAAATACTCCCCTTCATCCAAGGTTGCCTAAAATATTTTACACGGAAGATGCCGGCAACAAGTTATGGATTGACGTTTAGACCTTTTAGGCCACTTAAAAGTTAATGATTATCACGGCTGAATCAATTGCGTTTCAATTAGATCCTGATTGTATCCATGATGCTATCACTAACCGGTGATTGATTCCGCATTAGCCAGGGGAACTTAATGATACCTAAGAAAACTTGTTTCTAATGTCTACGACCAAGTACTGTCCAATCGATTTTTCTTACTTGTTCTATTTGTGGATGTGCCGAAGCGTTTCAATCTAGTAATTTTGATTTTCAGCCTATAACCCGAAATTTTGAAAGTCGTTGGTACCTAATCTTTTCCGACTTCAAGCGGTGCAGTACTATCTCCAGTACTATACAATATATACACCTACGACTTCCCTCGATTTAACGACCGTAATATCGCCATGTTCGCAGATGATACATGTTTATTCACATCAGATGCAAGTGCTTTCAGCATTGAAAACAAATTGCAATCTGCTTTGAATGAAATCAGTTCATATTTTAGCGACTGGAAAATAAAAGTTCACGTTTCGAAGACCCAGGCTGTCTTTTTTTTCAAGAAAAAGAAAATCCTGCTTCTTACCTTACAACTCTTTAGTTATAAACAGTACACAGATTGAGTGGAAGTTTGATGGAAAGTACCTTGGAGTCAACCTTGACAAACGTCTGACATTTGGTCCCCATGTTCGAGAAACGATACACAAAATAAATCTTACAATAAAAGCCTTGTACCCGTTTATAAACCGAAAATCAAAGTTGAGCAATTAAAAATAAACTTCTGATATTTAAAGCAATCTTTCAGGCAATGACATTTTATGGTTCACCCGTTTGGGGCAAATGTGCAAAGTACCATCGATTGAGTCTACAAAGAGCCCAAAACAAGGTACTGAAAATAATTCTTAACTTGCCGTGGCATTACTCAACGGACAAACTCCACGAAATAGCAAATATCGAAAAGATTTCGAAACTTTTTGTAAGATACAACGCTAGATGCAGAATGTTAGACAATGCTTTAATCTCAGAACTAGCATCTGAAGAAAATAATTTGGAGCCTGACTAGTATATGCAATATATTATTTATAATTCATTATTAATTATTCTAATCTAATATGTATTATTTATTATTTATTATTCATAATATATTATTTATTATTTATTATTTATTATTTATTATTTATCATTTATTATTTATTATTTATTATCAATTATTTATTATTTATTATTTATTATTTTTTATTTATAACTTATTATTTATTATTTATTATTTATTATATTTAAATATTTTTAATTTATAAACATATGCCTTACATATTTGGAATATGTAGGTACTTTGTTTTTAGATGCAATGTCAGTGTATATTGATTTCTCTCAGACCAAAAGTCATAGAGTAAAACATAAATATTTTGTTAAATTTTTGGTCTTTATATATATATTTAAGAATTAAAATTGTTATGTTAATATTTCGCTACAATAAAATGAAATGAAATAAAAATAGCGGTGCTGATGGAATTTCTAATTGTGTACTGAAAAGTGGAGGTCTTGGCAAATGTTTGTAATCGTTGCGTTTTCGAAGGAATATTTCCCGAAGATCAATTCAATTTTTTTCAATTTTAATGCGGGTTTCTAATTCTTCAATTCATAACCTTACATGCTTAACAAAAATGCTTAAATCTAGCTCGATTAACTTAACTGTATATATGTATACTAACTTACTGGCCCTATGCGGACGCTCTAAGCTAAAACTAACAATTAACCCTATGTCTTTCGACTTAATAATATTTATTATATTTAAATTAAAATTACTAATAATGAAACTAAGAAAAAAAGATTAATTTTAAGAAAAACTTAGTATCTGGATATTTATGTTTTTTACTAAAATTAGACTGAAATGCTAAACTACAAACTAATCTAAAAAATAAAATCTTAACCAAACTAACAATAATATTAAAACTACTTACACAAAACTTTCCCGAAGGTCTTAAATGTGCAGATGTCATACCTTTACTCAAAAAAAACTTCGCTGAGGAAATCAAAGGCCCATCTCAATTCTTTCTGTTTTTTTTTAAGTAAAATTTTTGAGAAATTAATGAAAAATAGAAGAGTGATTTACATTTGATAAACCCATATTTTCATAATCATGTTAAATTTGGTTTTCTAAAAGGCCTATCGACGGATGATGCGCTCTTAAAGCTGGTTTATTCATTGACATTACCAAGGCATTCGATATGATGAGTATTTTTGGGCCACACCGTAGTTGAAAAAAATTAACTCTTCTTTATTGCAGAGGAGAGCAACCGCTTTTTGCGATCCCATTCACGGAACTCTAAAGAAGGACTTCAATGTATGAAAACTTTTCCGTGAAACATTGAGCAGCTCCGGGGAAGCTCCTTGGCCACCCTAATCTCAAGGATTTTTTTTTCTGTTTGAGTACCCGCGGAGTAAAATCAATGATAATAGTCCGGGGTCATACGATTTCTCCTTTAAACTTGATTACGCTGCGTTTTGCTGTAAGTCGGGAAGCCTTCCTCGAATCTTTGAACTCCTAATTCGTGAACTCTTTGTTACTATAATCGTCCAATAACCAATCCTTACAAAATTCAAATGGCGCAGGAGCTGAAGGTTAACGACCATAGACTACGATGTGTGTTCTCTGAATGGGCTCTGGAGCAGTTGGAAACTGACCCAAATTTTCATCGAAAAAACATATTCAGCGATGAGGCCCATTTCTGGATATATGAGTACGTTTGGGATAATACCAATCTACATGAGGTCCAAGAGCGTACAATGCAATCCGAAAAAGTCATTGTTTGGTGTGGATTATAGGCTGGCTGCGCCATCGGTCCATTTTTCTTGGAAACCGACGTTGGCCAGCCCATTACCGTCAACGGCGAGCACTATAGGCCGATGATTATGAACTTCTTTTGGCCTACATTGGATCATATTGACACCAAGGACATGTGGTTTTAATCGGATGGCGCTAAGTGCAACACAGCTCACGCCACATTGGATTTACTGCACGAGTGATTCGAGGGCATGCTCATCTCACTTTGAACTGGCCACCGAGATCCTGCGATTTGACCCCGTTAGACTTCTTCAAGCCACAGCGGCCCTCAAAGCCAACAAAGCCGATCCCATCGGACAAATTCAGTGCCAGAGTCTTGTAAAATTGGAAATCTTGGTTGGCCTTTCAAATGATTAAAAAAATTCAGATGATATCATACTTTGTTTTATTTATTTTTATTTAAAGATAGAAAGGATTTAATGAAAGATCCTTTAGGTTACATTATCAGCTGTACGTGAGTTTCTATAAGGAAACGTTTTCTAAGCCTGCACATTTTGAGGATGTCTTCACCGTGATGTACCGTGACGAAGTCCTCCAACAGACTAAGGTACCATATGCAACGGAAAAGATCCACAGCACATCTGGTATCACAGCTTGAGAGACTTCAAAATATCTATGAAATGGTGGACAAATTGTCACGAAGCTTTATCACAACGAAGACACTAATTTCATTCTTACCCTGAAAGCCTTTGTTTAAACGCATTTCTGCTCGCCTTAATGGGGAGCACTTGGGCTTCATAATTTTTGTAACATGAAACCCGCATTTTCTTTGTTGATGAAAACACAAACACACTGTGCAGTTTTTTTTGAAACCCCTTTGGAAATATTTTTACGCTCTTAGATCACACGCAGATATGGATACTAACATTTTCCGGGAACATAAAAGACACAACTCCCACCCAGCGAAACAAGGGTTCAGAGGCTCTTTAATACTCTACATACTCCTTAATAAATCATTCCCTGAACGGTCAGTAGCCTGCGGTGAGATAGCAGCTTTAATGACCACAGCGACATAATCGAAATGCAAATCCGCGTTCATTTCCATAAGTCATAAATTAAAATGACACATCATTTTGTACCTACAATAAAACCTTAACTTCACGCAACCCCAACCGTCTCTTACTTCCACTTCCGACATTGCCAGCCTCCATTTCCCCGCCGCCCAAAATACAGCGCGTAGGTACTCGTTAAATTTAAATTTCTAAATTCTATTTCACACCCCAGCCTTAATGTCGTTCGCATGCGTGTAATTCGACGGTAATAAAACCTGCGATTGCACACTGTCAATGGAATTAATTTATTTGGTGAAGTGATTTCGTCCCGGCTAACAACAATAGGAGTCGCAATTAGATCCGTATCCACCATCATCATAGAGACTCCGATTGGAACAAATCGTATGACTTAGACTGTCCCTAAGTAGATCAAGCTCTGGCAATAAAATTTGCCTTGCAGTCGCGACCAGCATAATGTTATCATCGCCTGTGATAAAAATAAAAATGTTGTTTTTATTAAAATTTACGAGCAGTAAAAGTTGTAAAATGTTTATTGCCGGAATAGTTAACACTAGTTGGATCCTGTTTCGTCATTAAGTCTCCACCCCATGCTTTGGTCGTGAAAATTGCACCCGATTCTGTGGGGGGAACTTTTTGCGGGTCACTGCAGAACAATGCAACTCATTTGAAAAACATCTTTTGTGAGTGAATTGAACAAAAGACTAATGACTTGTGTAGTCCACCGAAATGTAACAATAGTTTTGTATTTTGGGGAAGGATAAAGACGAGAAGGAGTGGAAGTGTTGTAACAAACTTAAGAATTAAAAACCTTTGTAGACGATTTTCGGAATTCAAAATGTTTACATCCATCTCCACGTTTCGAAGTCCTACGAGTAGGATTCCATTATTCTAAGAAAAATGTTGGTGTGTACGTACGTGCGTGCGTATTTTTTCGCCTCACATAACTCGAGCACAAATCGAGCTATCGTTTCCAAATTAATTTAGTTCAAAGTCTATTTGCAGATTGAATACTTGAAAAGGCTTTGGTTTAATTTGATAGAGCGCTTTAAATTTTATTGAATTAAAGTAAATTAGTTTTCTCATGATAAAAGTTTAAAAACCATTTATCTGACCGTTTTCAACTTACTTGTAAGTAAGTTTCGGTACGGCAAACAATCGGCAGAAACTTCGGCGGTGCCGAAACCCAGTCTTCGTGCAGTGTAGCGCGTCGTTCGGCTAAAGGTTCAGGTAAGGTTAAGTAACAGAGGCTTCCACAAGGCACACAGAGTTTTGGCCTATTGTGATACGAAGAGGGTTATATGTATTAACGTATCAACCTTTGTGGGGAGGAAATGGGTTCGGAGAGAGTTCCTTTCTGGGTGGTTAAGAAGAGGAAGATGGAGAGAACTAGTATGCTTCTCAAATGAACTGAGCGAGGTCTTTTGGGTTTTCTTAAGCAAGTTGGTGCAAAGCTATGAAGAAATGGGAACAAATGAAGATTCCTATGTCCTTATATTGCTATGACCGGACATGCATTGAGGAGATTTAGTAGCTTTCTGGTTCTCTGTGTGTTAAGGAGATTCCAGCTTTGCCTGGTGATGTTGCAAGATGGTTGATGTATTAATTCTTTATGCTTAGTTGCATTGTAGGGTGTAGGGTGCATTGTACCTTCACAGGCAAGCTCATCTGTTCTGCAGTTTCCGTGGATTTCCCTAGTTCCCCGTAAAGGTGAACCTTAAAAAAGTGAGTTAACTCCTTAAGGGATTCGCGGCATTCCTTGATAAACTTAGATGTGGATTTTATGTCAGCTTGGCTGTCGGACGAAGTGAATATTTTCAGAAATGTTACTTTACAACAGCGATTTCGCGGTCGTGGTAAAACGTGGAAGGAAAGTTCTAGACTAAGATTACTTAAAAAGATAAACTTCCACTTTTTGTTCGAGTTTTGAACCATCGGTTGTTATCTTGATGTTGCCGGCCGATATCGGAAAATTTGTTTTTGAGAGTAAATTGTCCTCGGTCGTAGGAAGATGCTCTTTTTATTGCTTGAAGATAGTTTCCAATTTTTAAGTAGATCCCAATACTCGAAAATCGTTGTCCTTTTACACACCGTCCTCCTTTTGTATACGAGGAAGGTTGCTCTCTCATAACAACGGGTGTCGTAAGTGGTTGAGACGTTTTTTCGGCACACAACTGTCATTTGGATGGTTTGGTTTCCTGCCAACATTAGTTCACCAGGTTGTCAATGGGATTCACTGGGTTCATGACTGAATTCCTTAATACTGTTGCTCATTTAAAACGTTTAGTTATCTCAATATTTTTTCATGTGACATCAAAAACTAAACATCAGTTGAAGCTAATAGAGCAATTCACGCTCCCCCCTAGCTAGCAATAAGCGTCGAGCAGACCGCCTCACACATCAGTCATTACCACTGCCTCACATCACTTCTATATTTACCAAACTTGTTAAACTAAAAACTTCCCTAAATAGACAGCCACCGAAGCGTGTGTGATGCAAATTGCAGGCTATTACTCCATTTACACGATAAAAACAGATTAATTAAGCAAAACACAACTCGGCCTGCTGAGTGGGATGCTGTGTACATTTGTATCTGGTGCAGCGCGACATGTCACCGATTAGCTATTTTTGGATGAAAAGATACAAATTCATTCCGGAAAAAAAAAAACGAAAATCGAGGGCAACGCACCAACAGCATTAGTCATCATCTGTGTGGTAAATAACCTCCCCAAGAGTTCCATAGTGTAGTGTCAGCCTGGTCCCATTGCACATGTGCAAGTGCAGTCCTTGCGGTTCTCCACTTTTGGGGTGCACTGTGCACAAGCAACGAGCACGGGCGACAATGAAAACGACAACATTCATCTGTCTTGAGTTGTCACACATTGGACGGCAGCAGGCGGTGCCTCAACGACGAGGATATGCACTTGCACATGTGGAACACAAGTTGCAGGCGGTGCGTGTCAGTCGACCGACCCGAATCGCAGCAACAGCTCCATAAAAATTGATTAACAACCCTCCTCGGGGGAAAGCAACACCGAAACAGCTCACATAACTGACGGGAGGATCACGAAGAAAACGACGACATCAACGTTGGTCGCCAACCTCCAATTCCATCGAGAATTTCCTTCAAAAAGGAGTCGCTGGCGGCGACCACTCAGTGTCACTATCACACGAGGCACAAGTCGTGAAACTATTCGGGGTTGCACTTTTTTTTTATTTCATTCTAATTAACCCGATTGATCACGGAACAGGAAGCCGGCGAGAGAGAGAGTGCATGTCCCGTAGATTGGTTCGCCACTTGCCACGCAAATGAAAGTGTCGAAAGCGCAAGAATGGGAACGAAGGACTTTAATTATTTGATTTAAGTGAAATGGCATTTCAAGTGTTACACAAAACGAAAAAAAAATCTCCTTCTACAAAGGTAAAGGGAGAAACCATCCCAAGGGGGACAATTATGTCCTCCTGGATGGTGTTGTTGCTTCTGCTTCGGTGTCTGATTCATGCACGATGTATCATCAATAGAGGACGAAATGTATTAAAAAAAAAAAGGAAACAAATCGTCGTCAGACGTCAGACGACACGATTGCACTTGATGCCAAAAAAAAGGAGTAAAAAAATAAAGAGGAAAACGAGGACAGACGCATTTTCACTATTTTCGTGCCATCGAAGGGAATGTGATGTCTGCAATGCCAAGCGTACTGTGGAGTAACATGCGAAAAGTCCAACGATGCATCTCGAGTGTAAACACATCCGAAATGGGTGAGTGTGTGTTTTTTTTTCGGTCGTGTTCCAATAAACAAGGACCTACACATGCACAATGAACTTGCTCCAGTTGGAGGTGTAATTTTGTAATGTCAGTTTGACAGATGACAAGCTCATACTTCTGCGCGAATCGTATACTGGCGGACTAAGCAATGACAATGACATCCACCTTAGTCCATGGGTTTGCAGACGTGACAAATGCTTTGCATGCTCTCGATTGTCCCAAGGATGGTGATATGGAATATTGGATGTACGATCGGTCACAGATCTGAGCTAAAAGACGTGTAGACAAATTGTCTGCTTTCCAAACGAATGACGATACCCCATAAGTCGGATAGTTTCGTGCCGTAAAGATGAAGGCTGACAAAACAGGACGAGAACAGAATCGGTATCATCCTTGTGGCAGAGCTTCTTGTGTAACGTGAAGACCATTTTAGAGCTCAGCGGTTGGGTATGGAAATTGCCAGTGCACTTGCTCCCCAAGTCAGATACTAGAATTACACAGCATCATTGAGAACATCCCAAAAGAATAGCTTCTGTTTGTTTACGGAGATGTCCTCTTATATTCAAACTAAGTCTAAGAAGACTTCGAAGACTGTCATAGACCAAATAGTAACGACACCTACAACAACGATGGTGAAGATATTCGTAGTATGAAAATGTCACATTGCTAAAAACCTTCACTTGCAGCAGAGGCAGATATGAGCCTGTACCCAGCTTCACAATTTTCCGGGTTGAAGATCCTAGAAGAGATGTGGATACACAGTAAATTTGTCTCCTCCGAGCAAATGAACAAGTCCTAATTTGAAACATGAAAAGTGGCCTCTTCAATGTCATCAACAAAGATGAAGCAACCTTTCTTGGAGAGAGCTAAATCGCTCGCCATCTGTAGAAGAGCTTGTCTTGAAGTTGAAGTACCTTAACAGACATTGCAATAGTCTTTGCGAAGAAGAAATCCTTTTTTAAATTCATATAAAGTATGGAAGACCTGTTCAGGGAGTTGGTAGAAATATCTTCTCCACAACAAATCAGGCTATGTAGGATCTATGACATCATCAAAAAGTCGCTTAGTAGATTAACTCAGCAAACTGCATTAGCAATGTTCGAGGCCTACTCTTTCTGCCTGACCACCGAATTCTCTACAGCAGCATTATTGCGAAGGACTTTAAATGAAAAGCAAGGATAAGCCTATGTTATCCATCGGCCCTTTTCTTTTTAAAAAAGAAAGTTAGATAATGCCCGAAGAGAATACAACAAATTATCTTGGCTTAATGACACTCCTCAGAAAGGGTCTTCCGAACTTTGTCAGTTGACAGCGGCCATCTTGCCAAATTCACTGTCATTTATTCGATCAGTTTTGCCAAATCACGAGGGCACAAGTTGCGCTTCATCTATTTTAAGATCGCCATAGTTATCCTTCCGAGAGGACTTTTCGCAGTGTTATGGATAAATTTTAACCCACTGGTACGTCGATGAAACGTAAGATTTGTCCGTGAGAGTGTGCAGGAGAATCCTCAGAGGCAGTCGATATTGCGTCGTTTACAAGAACTCGACCTTTCGCAGACCACAACTTGGTGAATTTTGAGCCAAGATTTGGGAATGAAATCGTACAAAATTCAACTGAACCAGGAGCTGAAGGTAAACTATATTAGATAATGACGTGTAATATTTTTCATCGAAATATAATTTTCATCAAAAAATCTTCTTCAGCGATGAGTCCCATTTCTGGGTGAATGGGTACGTCAAAAAACAAAATGAAATCCAAGAGCGTCCAATGCATCCCGAAAAAGTCATTGTGTGGTGAGGATTTTGGGCTGGTGGCGTCATCGATTCTTATTTATTTGAGAACGACGTTGGCCAGGCCATCACCGTCAACAGTGAGCGCAATAAGTCGATGATTACCAACTTTTTTTGACCTGCATTGGATCACATGGACACCAATGACATGTGTTTTGAACAGGATAGCGCTATGTGCCACACAGCCAACGCCAAATTGGAAATTTTGCACGAGCGATTCGCATTCGCAGGGCATAGTCATCTCACGTGGAGATAAGACTTTTTCTTGTTGGGTTTTCTGAAGTCACAGGTCTATGCGAAAAAGTCATAAACCAAAGCGGCCCTCAAAGGCAAAATAACCCATGCCATAGGTTGGTCTAACTCATCCTGATCTAAGCGCCAGAGTTATGAAAAATCGGACATTTTGGATACGCGCCACCCAGAGAAGTCGCGGCAGACATTTGATGGATGTTATATTTCATACATAATGACATCGATAGGCCCTTAAAACGAATATAAAATTTCGATGAAAGCTCACATACACTTTGTTACAATGTTCTGAAAAAACTTCCAAAACTTCGCTGTAAAAAGACGAAATAACAATTGACAACGCAATCTCACTGAATTGAATGACTCTTTGTCACAACTCAATCGTAAGTCCCTCAAATATTGCGGAAAGCTATCAAGAAAAACAGATGGGGCCAAAATTTGCTTTGGAGTACTTCTCCAAGACAACAGACGAGCACACAGTGGTTTTTGAATTGACACAAAAGTCACCTTATTTGGCAAATCTGGACCCAGTGACTTCACCTGAATACATTGGATTCACTATGGACACGGGCGGATTTTCCGAGCCCTTTATCTGACAATTTTACTTGTTTTCGGAACCGCCTTTTGGAGTTAAATTTTCGACAGTTTTGAGCTGCTGTAAATTCAAACAGAATGGTGATAATAGGAGGTTTATATTTTGCTTCAATTCCTGCGACAGTTGGACCTCTTAAACGAACAATCTGAGATCCTTATGCATAGTTCTCCGTAGCCAAGTGCGATCAATATTCAGTAACTGAGTTTTTTGGCAAGTTAAAGTTCTCGGCCTTAGGAACACAATTTCGACACTTTGCGCAGCATTTCGATCCACAATAGAGCATCCATTTTAGAAGAAACTTGGCAATATGTCTCAACGATCTCCATGCGTAAGTCCATCTGGCTGGGTGCGCCTGCCTTTAAATGGATCACTAAATAAGTCCCCGGTGAGGATTCTAGGGTAAGTGTAAAACCCTTTGCTTATTTTGGGATCTGTTTCAGACACAATTTACCTTTAGAATAAAATTAACGGCGCTATCTCTAGTGTTGTCGACCTGCGACAGTAGTCTGGCCAAATGTGTGACCCTGTCGTAGTTATTACTGTATCGGCTTGCTCATGCTGGAAATCCAAGCTCGTGTTGTCAAAATAATGATTTGTGCGCAGATGATGCGCAGATAACACTGCCAACAGAGTGATCCAAGCTTTTAAACCACAATTTTTAGAATATCAACTTGTCTCCTATAAGACGATGTAAAATTGAGTGCCCCCAAAAAACCAATTCCAACTTCTCTCGTAATCCTTCTGCTCGCTCTATGCAAAGTACCTACATGTTAAGGGTAGTCATAGTCCCTTGAGAGCAAGCGGCGTTTCTGTCAATTTAAAGAGAGTATAACCCAACGATGGCCCATCTTTTATGTTAACTGTTAAATGGGCTCAGTGTCATCTGGTTGGTTGGTTAGTATGGGCGTCCTAAGACTCATTAAATCTACATTGGCTCCATTGTGCCCATAGTCGAGATGTGTGTATGGAAAAAAAATTTATTGTCGAACCATCAGGAGTCTGGACTCAGCATTAACCAAGTCGTCCAGCCCATTAAAAGAGTAACTGCCAAGGATTCGCAATCTAAATTTTCTAGTGCGGGACAATCACATAACAAATGACGCACAGATTCTTTTTCTTCGGCGTCTTTGCACTTTCTACAAAAGTCGTCACATAGTCGCTCCATATGAGTGCCTGTTAATATGCCTAAGATGAAGCGGATATCCTTTCGAGTTAAGCTAATGAGATATCTGGATCTAAAGGCGTACAGGACTGACCACAAGAGCTTGGCTGTTGCGCATATTTCTGCGGAAGGAGCACCGGTTATTACAGAATACACCGGCCCCCGTGCCTAACCATCAGTATAGGAAGCTAGCTTAGCATCACAATAGACAGCGTCATTTTCCCTTTCCTCCCCACGAGAAATAAATTTAAATACAAAATTTCCTGTTAGAGTCTATTGAGGGACTGATGTAGTCCGTTTCAGTGTTTCCCTTTAAGGCTTGAAGTAGGAAAGAGGCGTGCCCTTAGGCTTGTGTACCCATAGACATGCTTCTCTTAATTTGAGCGCTGTCTTAGCCGCTCTATTGCTACAGTAAAGCTCTAGTGGTAGCGAATTCAGCATTGACTGCAGTGCTAAGGTTGCTGTCGATCTCATCGATCGGTCACCCCTAAGCAACCAAGTCTTTGAACCCTTGTGACTCTTACAAGATGATAATTCTTCTCAAGAGCCTTCCACCAGACTAGTGAACTGTAGGTAAGAATGGGGTTCACAATGGCGGTGTATAGCCAGTTAGCCATCTTCGGTTTGAGTCCCGGGTGTTACCGAACCCCTTTTTACACATGCCTTTCCCACACGGTTTTCGATGTTGTCCCTCCAGCTCAGTTTTTAGTCTAGAATGACACCGAGATATTTTGCAGTCAATGCCTTAAATCTTTGGGGGTTCGAACGTTGCTATCGCTCTTTTCCTGGTGAGCTAGCACTGCCTCAGATTTAGACGGGTTGACTTCTTGTCCACGTTCTCTGGCCAACGCACGTACTAACGAAAATGCAACGAAAATTCATTATCTGTCCATATTTCGACCAAATTTCCATGCTTAATTGAAATCTATTCCTATATTTGTCCACGTCCAGTGTAGTAAAATTGAGAACTACAATTTCTGGTTCCTTGCTCCATTCCAGCTCCTTTGATAATAACCACTGAACTGTTATTGCGTTCGAGTTGCATTAGTTTTATTTTTCTTTTGTCGGTGTTTTTCACCCTGCTACTAGGATCTTGTAATGTTTTCAAAGTAAATTAGAGTTGAACGTCCTGCTTCCTTCTCCGTCTGTTTTCTTTTTTTTTTTTGTTTCTGTGTTCCATCTTTGGTTTCTCTTTGACTTTGTTTTGATTCTCAGCGTCTAACGTGTACTTTTTAATTCGCTAATTAACTGACGTGTTTTGTTATTTTTGTGTTGGTCCTTTATCTCTTCTTTAACTCAATCCTCATTCATTTGATATTTGTTTAGGTGAAAAATTAAAAAAAAAAAAAAACTGCAGTAGCTTTCTTTAAGGGTTTTTTTCTTTCTGCTCTATTTTCTCTGTCATGTTGTTTCATTCGCAATTTATGGAAAATCGGTGAACGAATCTTAGCTCAGCTAGAAGATGGGAATAGGACACACTCTTCTGTGTCTTCTGTTCTTGTAATGAAATTTATAAAAAGGACACAAACAATAATTTAAATTCACATCGATGGTGGTCGTTTGTGGTCCTATGTATTGGCCATACATGATTCAACGATGGTAGATTAATGACATGCTCGGAGACATTTGTTGCTGTTGTTTGTTGTCCAACATGCAAGTAGTTGGTGTAAACACAAAAGGACTTGCATGGTTGTTTTTCCTTGATACCTTCCTGATAATTAATTTTATATACTATATAAAGACTTATAGAAGAAGTATGAATATTTTTGCTGTGGAAGCTGCCAGGAGGACGTGTTCCCAGCTTTGTTGGAATCCAACCAACATGTGCTGAACATATTTAAAGTGCAATAATTTGTTCCTTCACCTTAAGAGTTGCAGAACTTATTTAATAAAAATTTAAGAAAATGCGGTTTTTGTTATTAAAAATAGGACCGCGTCTCCTCCATTTCAGAATGCATCAAAGCAAAGGTTAAGTCTGACCCAGTTTTTAAACATCACAGAAGATGTCACTGTTTTCATTGTTATTGGCAGTTTATTGAAAAGGCGTCAAGATGAAACCAAGGAAATGTAACGATAAGAAGCAGTGCGGGAAAAAGGTATAGATACAACATTCAAAACTTTGTTCATATAAACATCTCCCCAAAATCCAATACCATGTCGAAGCCTCGATCGGAATATAACATAGTAAATGGTTAGCAAAAGTTCTTTGGAACAAACATTCTTTAAATGACGAAACGAAAATAATTCTTTTGCAAAGCTATTTTTGAATCGAAATATAGCCCCAAGTGTTTTAAAACACTGAATTTCTCAGTCAAAAAACACTTATCAAAACAGCCCTGTGTTGAACAGAATGTTAAGAGAGACAGACCAGACGCACATGCGCAACTTTGCTGTAAATAGCTTTCACACTCATGTGCATTTTGGTAAGCAGATTAAAAAAACTTAATTATCGTAGATCCAATAAATGTAGAACCCACTTAATATCACAAATCACAACACAGCGTATTGATATTAATAAGGAACAAAATGGGATCCAATACAGAACCCTGAGGTACGCCAAAATTCAAAAGCTTAATTTTGTTTAAAGGGGATAGCAATACGCTTAAAATAATGAAGAAGATTCTTTTAGCAACAAAAGGTACTCAATCTCAATGAGAGTTTATATATCATACAGAAGATCGTCTGAAGCTTTTTTTCCAACACTTTTGTCGGCCCGGCAAATCGACAATAGACAAAATTCTCACATTTTGACTTTTCGGGGCTTTCGTGCGATTCTGGAATGTTTTTTTGGACCATCGCCTCTCCACCGAACTGTCGAATGGCAGTGCCACTTTCAAAATATTTTCAGCACCCTCATCTTTGATTTCCTGAAAAAGGTAAGTCGAATGCGGGAAACATTTGCTGAGCGCATAATTTCGCGTAATGAACTTATGAACTGGCTTCCATGAACCTGTGATCTCTCACCTTTAGATGACTTTCTTTGGAGGTATGTGAATTCACTAGTCTATGCCGATAAACCAGAGATGTTGTACGATTTGGAGGTCAAAACTCGCTTTGTTATTGCTGACCCAGTTTCTCGATGAAGTTGTCGAAAAATTGGCTACAGTAATGGCATCAAATTATCTATTTAATAAAGCTAATATCAGAAACATTAACATTAACTTCAAGTACTTGAATTCATATTGAATTTGTAAACCTCTTAAAAAACAACTTTTACATAAAAATTGCTTTCGATCGTGACATCTGCCTGCCGCAGTATCTGCTGAAGAATGAATGAATTTCCTCGTCTAAAAAAAGGGCACAGTTCGTCGCGTGTTTTTAAGAATTGTGCGACATTGTCGGATCAGTTTTGGCGAAATATCAAATTTCCTCATCCCTTTGTATAGTTAAGTGCAATGAAAACTATCATACACAGCTTTGAAGTCGATGGATAGCGCGGCGATACTCCCGCTTGAAATTTGTTGGGCTTTTCCAGGATTTTGCGCAATCTGAAAATGTGATCTTTTGACGAAGTGCCATGCTTGAAGTAACAATAGTATTGACCGATTTGGGTTTTTTAAAAAGGCCGCAGGCCTCATATATTGTTGTATGTTATTATATATATAATAAAGGGTTTTAAAATAAGGACTTGACAACTTTTTTTTAAATTAAATTAATCGATTGTAAGGTGTGCTGTGTGGGCTGTGGCACCATCCTGCTGAAACCACATGTCTTCCAAGTCCATAGCTTCCAAATCGGGCCAAAAATTATAGGTAATCATGGCGCGATAACGCTGGCCATTGACAATAACGTGACGATCGTTATCGTCGATGAAAAAATATGGTCCACTAATGCCGCCGGCATGCAAACCGCACCAAGCAGTTATTTTTTGTGGATGAAGACGTGATTCATGAAGCAAATGCGGATTTTCACCCGACCAATAACGCATATTTTGCTCATTGACAAACAAATTAAGCCAAAAATGAGCTTCGTCATTGAAGATGATTTTGCGATGAAATTCATCATCTTGGCGCGTCTTCTCCAGAGCCCAATCGTGGAATGTACGTCACTTCATATGGTCCATCGGTTTCAGTTTTTGTGTCAGCTTGACCTTCTATGGGTGTAAACCAAAATCCTTACGCAAAATACGACATAATGTGGTCTGAGCGATGCCCAATTCATCAGAACGAATTTCGGTAGAAATTTTTTTAAATTTGCGAACGCTGTTCGTTTGTGAACTTTATCATGATAAAAAAGTTAACTTTACTGAATAAATTGACAGTGACAGTTCGATGATACGTGAAGGGGTGCGTTCACAAATCAAATTCCAAGTTGTCAAGATCCCATTTGAAAACCCGATAAAAGACACAGCTTGATTCTTTTGCGTTCTTAAAACTTTGCATGTATTTTGATATTTATATTTTTATGGTATGGTTCATCGATTGTTTAAGCTCCACTTCAGCTGCAGTTTTGGCAATATTGCTGTCGCCGTAAATTATTTAAAATAGCGCAGAATGTCATTCCTAATAAAAGGTTTACATTTTTTCAAAGAAATCGACATACTTCCCAACGTAGCTCAAAATTCCCATTGATTTAAAAATAAACTAACTAAATTTGTGTTTTAAACTCGGTTCAAATATTTTTACAGTATTAAAGAAAAATAAAATGCAATCGCAAACTAATTTTATCTCCCGTCATGTATTCACAATAATAAAATAATAATAATAAAACAATACTAAAAATAAAAAATAATAATTTGATAAGCAGGCTTATGGGTTTTTCGCATGCAGTAAAAAAAATGTTTTGAAAGTTTAAATCATTCAACTTGTTTGTCTCTGCGACTTATCGAAATATAACAATCACATGTTATATCGATTGACAGTTGCTAAGGACATTCAAGAAAACTCCGTTCGCTTCTTCTTAGCATTTAAGAGCTGAGCTAAATGCTCAAGCCTGCACTCGGACACTCAAAGGTTGACTGCACGGATGGCTTTCTCAGGAAAGCCAAAAACAAAAATGAGACGGAATTTGCAGAATGGGGTCTGCATCGCCAGCATTGGAAAAATAGTTTTTGGTCATCCGAAACCCAAAGTGAAGGGCTGAATACCAAAACTTCGTTGTATTGCATAGGTCCTCTGTTTTAAACCAGGGGCACTGTGAACGGCGTGGTATACAAAGATATTATGCCGTCACAGGAGACTTAAGCCTAATCGGACATTTTTGGAATTCTATCCCAATTTCAACATTTCAACTAGAAGAATCTATGGAGATGTCTTGATGTGTTAAAAAAACAACGATGGGTCCACTTAATATCAAAACATCAAAGTAAAGTTCACAGTAAGTATCTTGAATGAGCTGAAAATATTTCAACTGTCCCTAATATTTTTCCCACCACTGTACGCATTACTATTTATATATTTATAAATATATATTTTTTTAATTATTTGCTCGCTCTTCAAGAGGATATTAATACTCTTATTATGCGTGTAGCAGAGAGCGAGCGGAAGAATTAAGGGAAGAATGAAGTATTACGTAGTGGTTTGAGAAACTCAGGTGTATTTGGTTTCAACTCACTTCCGTGGGTGGAGCCCGAAACAGGACCGAGGAATTTTCATATCGACCTATTAGCTTTCGCTATATCGCTCTACAAATCGGGCTTGGACCTATCAATCGAATCAAACGAAAGGCAGCCGCTCTACCAACTTCGCCACCCAGCTGTTAATCTGGTCCTCGTGGACTTTAACTACGCTTAATATACATAGGAGAAGAAATGAAGAATAGTGGTATGATTCGAAAATTAAATAAATTTCGGTTTCTATTGCTTCATGGTTGGCGTCCGAATAAGGATGGATAATGAGATATCGATTAATTTGCATTCGCTTAGTTCGCAGTATTTTTTCGCTACCGTTTGTAGATTACATCTGTACAATTGTTGTCAGCGGTTTACATTCACCGCAAGCCGATGACAAGATATTGCTTAAGTTTGGATTTTGAAATGCTTGCTGTAGGCTCCGGCTATTTCTACGATTCTGTGAGGTTCAATTTTGTATCTGGTTCAACTTATTTTCATAAGACGGTTGCTAAAAACTGAATGGTCAGAATCGACAGTAGCCTATCTGAAGGTTGGGGCATACACCAGGGTAAACATCCGTCCTCATTTGGAGAGGTCAGTCCGTTTTCTTGGTATTATGCCCTCCATGTTTTTTTTCCTTACGAGTAGAGTAATTTGTCCTCTTTTTTATCAAAAAATTTGTCTACGATTAAGATTCCTCAGAATTAAATCGCGTTAATATAAAATATTGACAGCATCATTTTGCCAACGCATTTTTTTCGCAATAAAAAAATTTGAAAACAAGAAAAAAAGCTGGTCGCGATCGAAAAAATCTGGCCTTGCCATTCCGCACAACCCAACTTCTCTTTCAGATCGAACGAATGCACTTCGAAGTTAGTTCGGTAAAAAGGTAATTGGCGTGAACTTTGTCACCCAAATTTCGAAGAACTGCGTCCAGACTACTCTCGAAGGGCACAGCAAAACCCGCTGGTCGACCTTTTTTCCTAGTTTAGAGCGAATATTTAAACTATTCAAACCCCTAAGAGAATTCTTTCGCTTGCAAGAAAAGTGTCCAACAATTTTTTTTTAAGTTCTTTAATGATCCTTGCGCAAAAATATGTTTTTTTTTTCAAAGTCAAAGAACCCTATTTTATAAATGCGTTTTTCATTTAATTGACAGAAGCATCTCTTGCTTTGAAAGATTTAAAATTTAAACTGATTGCGAGGAAGTCAGAAGTTTCCTTACTGAAATACTCTTTCAAAGCTTGAGTTTGAAGGCAGTATTGACATATCAAAGCTTTATCAATCCTTTTACAATCCTGAATTGACTACTGAAGTCAGTGGGAGCGTTTAATGATGTCGAACTCTTCGAATGGGTAGTTTAGAATATAAATATTTCAATTGGGGATTCTATTGAAAAAAAGCTTTTACAATGTATAGAAATTTAGAAATGATCTTAAAATCACAATTAAAAGTTGAAACACTAGAAACACTTATTATTATTGTTTGAAAGTAAATTACAAGAACAATATTTGCTTAGCCATACTTGAGAAGCGTAAATGTTTTCTTGATGTTGGTTTCTGATGATGTCATGAGTAGTTCTTTAAGTGAAAGAGAGCAAGATGTGATGAGTGCGTCCTTAATCTTCTGGCAGTCGACGAGATGTTGCATGGATTGGGATGTGTTATTACAGCAAAGTTGACAGTTGGATGGTGTGGTTTTGTTCAGGAGGTACCCATGAGTGATTTGTGTAGTATGTCCCATTCGAAGACGCAGAAAACATGTTATAATTTTTTTGAACAGCTGGATGGATATACTGTCGAAAGGCCTCCGGGGTTAATCGATGAGTAGTGATGAGTGTAGTCTTTCCAATATGTTTGCCTTTTAATTTCAAAGAGTCTATTGATTTCTCTCTAAAGGTCAAGGCAAGGTTGAGGCAGTTGAACATTTGGAGTGGTTCCTTAATCGCTAATTTTGCTACTTGATCGGAGTTCTCGTTTCCTAGAATTCCCATGTGCCCAGGCACCCAAAGAAGCTTTTAAGTTTTTTTGTGTTGTATCAGCTTATCCCTGATGTCTTCGATAATTTAATTTTTGTATTTTAAAGCTTCTAATGAAGAATGGCTATCTGTACAGACGATTGTAGTTTTTGTCCCGGCAGCTATTGTAGCTTGCAGTATAGCTCTAGCTTCTGCGGTAAAGGTTGAAACAAAATGCGCAACAAACCTTTTGTCAGGACCCTTTGGTTTTCATCGACAACTGCAAATGAAGTGCAGGGTTTTGTCTTAGAGGCGTCGGTAAAAACAAGTTTCTAATGTTGGTTCTTGAATCGCTTGGATACTTCGGAGAACAGTGCCTTGTATACGTCGCTGTGTGTCTAGTTTTTTTGGAATGCGTTTAGATACAATAAACTCTTGGTCTAATTGCCAGGGTGGGTGAGTCGGTGTCCTGTGCATGTGAATATCGAAGGAAATGTTGAACTCTTGGGCTGCGGAGATTGCTATGCACATAGTTGACGGTTGTTTTGAGTATTTTTTCAGCGTCGGATGTTATTGGCGATTTTTAAAATGATAGAATCTTCGGTAAGATGAGTGCGGTTAGATAGTCGATTCGTTGTTCGATCGATAATAGACCAACTTCTGTTAGTATATTTTTTATTTGGAGTGGTTCGGAAAGCTTTAAGGGCGCATCTGAGAGCTGCATGATATTCAGGTTTGATTGTAGTGAGCGAAGATTTACTGCATTTCCCGTAGATAACAAGGCCGAAGTCAATTTTTGACAAAATGATGGATTTAACGACTCTTATAATACTGTTTGTATGGGAACAACCATTTGACGAGGATAAATACTTTATTATATTTAGTCTGGTAGCTAAAATTTTTTTTAATGACTTACAATGTTCGTTAAAACTAAATTTGGAGTCGAATATTACTTTAAAGATACTTAATGTGTTAACATTTTTTATTGTTATGTTGTTAAAACTAAAGTTGTGCAGGTTTTGGCAGCTTGTTTTCTTGCAGATATGCAGAACTTCAGTTTTATCGAACGAGATCTTGGCACCGGATAATTTGCACCATTTAACTATGTATGTCTGTTCCTTAAAAATTGTCCTCTATTTTGCCTCTGGAAAAATGGCCTTTGCCCCAATTAGCACGATTTCGATTAAATTGGCAGTTCGATTGTACTAGAAGGTACAAGCTGTGTGTCATGTGTGACAAATGTCATCTTCGAAAGCTTTGTAAAAAAATTTTAAAGATACCAATATACATTTACAGAGCTTTCGAAATATATTCAAAATACAGTTTTTGGGCCACTCGAAAGCTGACTACCACACTTGAATCCCTTTCTTCCCGCTTGCAAAAGTTGGACACTTCGAAAACCTAACCATGTTGCGATTTTTTTTGATTCGAAGCGTTTGAATTCCCCCGAAACTTGATTACCTTCGAAAAGTACTTCCGTCATATCGTAAAATGATTTTGACAGTCAACATTTGGTTCCTCTCATTTTTTTTCGAAGGGGGAATCCCTTCGATCAATTTAATTGGAAAACATTTCAGCAACTCGTCCATCGATCATTTATTATTTTTTCCTCGTCGTTTGTAGCTGTATTAACACAGTTTCGCGGTTGCAATTAGTGATCGTGATTTTCCAATTAATTTATTTAAATAATTTTATTAGTCATTAAAGCAACAAAGAGCCTCGTCGCATTCGCGTAGTCATCATCGGGAAACGTTTCACGAACTGCATGTTTCTTGAAATATGTCACATTGTAAATTTATTAATCCTCTTGGGCAGCGTTCCTTTGGTTTTTTGTGTCTTCTTCGATTCTTCGATTCAATCTGACCGATCTGAGCAATTAAATCCATGAAAAAAATAAAAATAAATGTACAGTTTTTTCGTCCATCGGGCATGGGGTTACATCTTCTCCCGGGGCGACTGAATCATTCCGTGTTTCTGTTTTCAAGGCATGCTCAAAACCAGTGAAATTTCGAGAACCATAAACCGTAATAGTTGATTACGTGATAAAAGATGTTGTTGCTGTGTTGCTTTTTTTTACGTTTTTAATTAACCGCTAATTAAATTATAATAATTGTGTCATTTTGATTGCATTTGGGAGCACTACGGTATTCTGTTACACTTGCACTCTTACGCCTTGACAGGGTGACAGATGTGGACCTTAAAATTATTTACGCTGTCAGAAGTTGAACGTTGCGTTTGTTTGTTTGTTTTTCTTGTTGTTTTCGTGTGGTTTTTATTGCTTCACTTTCCTGAGATAAAGTTTATTGTGTGCCAATTTTGGCAATCAAGAAAGTAAGGAAGTCTTTTGCGTGAGTGTCGAGGCAAAGTCTGTTTTAAAATTTGATGACCCGATTTAAAACAAGTGCCAGTCACGAAGTCATCCACTTTTGGTAACTTTTGGATTTGTTTGTTTTATAATGAAAAGTGAATCAGTCAACATTTCACTTTTTGTTGTTTTTTTTTAAACAACTTAATTGCTGTTTGACACACATTGCAGAAATAAGGAAACATACAGTCGCGAAGGCTGATAGTGTTTTAATATAAACCTTTGGGACATAAAATAGATACACGTATAAAATGGTGTTGGAAAAGGCTGACACTCTTGCTATAGAAGAGCGTTCATCCATCGATATGAACTATGATCTTCCTGCTTCATTCCCAGCCAGTACGTCAGCTTTACACTTTTTTAACTTCTACAACTTTTCTTTACTTTTCTACGAAGCCGTGTGCAACCGCTATCGATTGAAACCACTTTAAATTCGGTTGATGAATTTGTTCTCAACATATGCGAGACGAAAAAATACGAACTTACATGTGTACAAACACACAGACACCATTTCGGAAACACTGAACACCAAGTTCTTTGACTTGATTGATTGGTTGGTTGGTTAGTTAGGGTGAGCTTTGTTAGCCCATTGTGTTCCCCCTTTTCCTGTGTGGAGAAGATTTTGGTTAAAGAGGGGAGTTTTAGTGAAAAGAAGGTGGGTGATATTAGAGCGATTCTATAGATTGTCTGGACATGTATGGTCGAGAAATCTTTTTGTTCGTTTTGTGAACTTCATGATCTCACCGATCCCAAAATTCGGTATCAGTGCTGAACCCAGTATTTCGTATCGCAGTCTCGCTGTTGCTGGGCAGTGGAAGAGGAAGTGCTCCAGTTCTTCCTTTTCCTCCTCACAGCTTTGGCATGTTGAGGTTTCTGCTAGTGCGAGCCTATGTGAGTGGAGGTTAAGGCTTGTGTGCCCTGTTACCAGTTCCTTTAGCCTTAGATTCCGTTTGCTGGAGTTCAGAGTTCGTTTCGCTACCTTGCAAGTCGGTTTTCCTATATATCGATTTTGCTGTTCTCCACGTTGTTAAGTTGCCCCAGTGATTTTTCAATTCCCGGGTTCCCCATTCGTTAGAAGCTCTTCTGCTGCCTTTTTTCTATATAGGGTTTTGGTGGCTATTTCCAGCTCCTTTTCTAGCCAGCCCGTCAGCTTTGTCAAGGATTTGTAATAGCTTTGAAAACTGCAGCACTATCGGAGAAGATAAATATTTGCTTATATGTATTCGCTCAGTTCGCAGTATTTTTTCGGCATTGTTTGAAGATTGCATCAGCACCTTTGTTGTTAGCTTAGCGTCTTCAACTTATTGTAGATTTATTTATTGAAGTTTTCAGTCTGATATGCTTTCTGTAGGCTCTGGTTATTTCTACTGTTCTGTGGTGTTTGATGTTGAACATAAATTTTGTATCTGGTTCAGCTTGTGAGCATAAGAAGATCGCTAAAAACTGAATGGTCAGAGTCGACATTAGCCTGTCTGAAGGTTGGGGTATACATAAACAGATAAGTATTTGCTACTCCCGTATTTTGAGTTCAGTGAGGATGATTAAGGATCACTTTGATCCTTAGACGACACCACCGTTTATGACTTGGAACAGAGTCTCTTCACAGAAACGAAAGTAATTCAAAATTGTTGCTAGTTCGGCAAAAAAGATAACCGTATCAGAATTTTGGAATAACTCTGTTAGAGGCTTTTACTTCCCAGACTCAATCGAGGATTTCTGAAAGCTATCAAGGAAAGTTACTTAACTTTCTACTTAATGGGCTCCCGACCCGTGAAGAGTCTCTGTCTGAGAAACGGCAGCCTTCCACTCTTGTCGATATCGGGCGCGCGTTATCTCGGAACATCCATGATCTACAAATTGAGAGTATGCGCCTGGAACGTACGTACGCTGTACAATTCTGGTGTTGCTCAAACACTTGAATCAGATTTAACCGCAATCCAGGAGATAGAATGGATAAACTGTGGATATGTTGGATACAGCTGTCACAAAAGATTTCACATGTTTAGGATGCGGAAGCGGCTATGCTCAATGGTGATTGATCCGCATCGTAGAATCAAGGAAAAGATGATGGATAAATTTCGAGTGGAACTGTTGATTCACTAAGACAATGCTCAAAATAAGAAAACCGAAATAAAGATGGTTGCCATTCGAAAAGCAGGCTTAGAACTACTCGAACGCTCAACTTTTTCGTCGCATCTAGCTACAAGCGTCATCAATCTCTTTCTCCTGAAATGGTCACGAATTTGAAGATTGTGATAGAGAATATGAGAAGAGATGAACTAAATGTACTGACTTATTAAAAGATTATGTAGGAAAATAAATAAGTTTTTTATTTAAAAAAACCATGTTCCGTATGTCGGTTTTACGGTCCTCAAATGTTAACCGTCGATTTCTGGAAAATAAACTTTCTAATGTTGATACGTCCTCAGTCCAGGGTTAACCTGCGATCCATGTAGTTTGATCTTTAGCCACCTCCAATTGCATATACTTAGTTGGTCTTATGTCTTGCCTCCCTAAACAGTTGCTTCGAGAGCCTTCTGAAAAGAAAAAGGATCTACAATCACTCGAAAAATTTTTACTCTCGAAAAGCGACCAAGAAAATTTTCATTCGCCTTTGATTAGATTCATTCTTCTACACACTAAAGAATGACCGGAATTGTATGAAACTTGCATTGTTACAGTTTGGTCTTCAAGAAAGGGACCTTCTAAGCCCAACTTCTGGCACTATGGCAAATGTAAGTCTTCGTTTGATGGCTGCCATTGTGTCCTCTGCGGATTCCAGGTCGACAAAGTCACTGACTTCCTCGAAGTCGATGCTGTTGCCGAAAGTCTGCAACCAAATTTAAGTCACAAAGCGCTAAGGATATCAGCAACTGAACGAAAGTCAAACTATGATAGTACCTAGGTTATAAAGTCTCTCTTTGGGCTTTAAAGAGCAGATCGAGTTCAATAGGTTAATTTAGTCAAAAAGTTATCTATTCAGCATTTTCATTTCGGCGGCTGTGTAGCAAGCAAATTCGCATTGTTTGGAACTCGAAAAATCCGCAGGTTTGACTGATTGATTTTTAGATTGAAGGCATTGGTGGCCAATTTTTCCTCCCAGAATGCAATTGAAGACACATTTGAGTTAATTGGAGCGCCACCCTGTATGGTGTGACAGTATTTTTTGTATTTTTTTTTTGCTAATTTAGTTAGATCAGTCGTAATCAGTGATCAATCGTTTCCGTGACGCATCTTGAATACCAGGGGAGCTGAGATTGACTCTTTAAAGCTTTTATTGTGGACTGCCATTAAAGTTTATAGCATGCGAGTAATCCGGAGATTCAGGTACAGAATAAAGTGCGTTAAATTTTAAAAGTTTGATAAAAAAAAGTGATTCGCATAAAGTCTTAAAAAAAACGTGTACGGGTAGGGTTCCGTATCGCCATACAATAAACAGTACAATTTTTTTATGTTTAAATTCTACCTTAACTTAAGGCGTAAAATAAAGTTGATAGTTAAAACATATTTTAATTTGGAAAATTTGTATGTTATTTTAAACTTGTTCTTGTGATGGGTTCGCTTTTCGAAATTCAAAATGTTTACATTTCTCCACGTTTCAATGGCCCAGGAGTCGGATTCCATTGTTGAAAGATGTCTGTGTGTGTTTGCGTGCGGATTTTTTTGCCTCGCATTTCTCGAGGATCAAATCAAGCTATCGTTACGCTTCGTATTTGCAAAATGAACACGTGTTTTGGTAACATTTGATTCTGTAGTTTAAGTTTATACACAAAAAAAAAACCCCGTCCAAGTGCAAGTCCGGCTTGCGTATTGAAGGTTCCGTACAAATACGAAGGTATGTGAATAGTTCATCCATTACGGATATCGAGCCTAGATGAGTTTTTTATATAAAGCACACTTTAGGTTCACTTGTGTCAATTTCGAAGCCTGATTTTTTTACAGCTTTGAAGGGCGTTAAATTTCAACTTTAAATTTCAACTCGTTCCTGACAAAAAAGGATGTGAAAGAAAGACGGACAGTAAAGTGATCCTAGAATTTTTCCTTTTTTCGTTTGAGGAAGGGAACCTTAAAACTGTCAAAAAGAGACAATTTCACTCACAATTTCATAACATAGGTTTAATCGGAACTTGCTGATTTGTTAACGTTTTCAGCGATATCTCATTCTGAGGATCACCAGCCGACCTACTCGCAAATATTTATTGCATCATCTACTAGAGATGCTCCGCTTCACTCTGAGTAAACATCACCTCCTTCTCGTATCGGCTAATAAGACTTAGAATACGCTCAAAACTTCGAGGTATCGCTTTGGTCTTAGTCTTGATACAAAATATGCAAAATCAGTTCAAAACTTACGCAACACCCCATCGAGCTTGAATCATTACTTAACCTTACCTTATCACCATCGCCGAAGCATTCCTATTTGATAAGCATCATCAACGGCATCGAGTATTCCCTTGAACAGCTATAAACCAATCCATTAGTCACATTTTTTTTTCTGAGGCTGGTGGAGCTGTTTAGCTCAAATTCGAAATTCCGCAGTGCACGAGCCTCGGCCCACACGAGTCTGTCTTATCTGAGTGGTTGAGTAATTCTCTCATGGACGAACCGCAAATGTGCGATACGGAAGAAACATGTGAACTGAAATCCGATGCGGCACCAGCTCTGGATGACTAACACCAGTCAGAGGCGACGAAAATTGCACTCGGTCTCGGGGCGGGTGGCATTCGAGATATTAAAAGTGTTCCGCATTCGATATGCTAACCAGTGACGTGGCGTTCTACAAAAAACACCAACCACATTCCCACGTTTGTAGGTTTTAGGAATTAGCAGAATTACACCGTAATTTTTATGTTGGAATTCATTTGAGGTCCTTTTAAATCCTTGCATGAATTTGTACTCTACTCTTCTCTTGACGGAGTGTTTAGCTCGCAGAGCATGATTAACGTAAGTAGGTTGTGCGCCCCGGTCTATTGAAATGCGAAAAGAAGGCATCATGCTTTGAGCTCAAAGATAACTTACATGATTGTTGGGATTAAGGTCCTTTGAAATGGAGCCGACTGATTAATTAAAACGTATCCTTGTCGTTGATGCATGAGCGGTTGACTTTTGCTCATTAGATCAGTCTATCTGTCAAAGTGAAGTCAGATAGTTCCGAATAGGCCTTTGAATGGTATTCCAAAGGCGGTAATAATTGTAAAAAAGGTTTCAATGAACTGTCGACTGCAGGTATTATTTTTCTTTTTTATCAAAGACCAACTTTGTGGGTGAAGGCTTATTAACTACAAAGCTTTTGCCTTAAGAGTCTTGTGTGTCAAAGAGACATGTTTTTATATTGCGAGGGTCTAAGGGGTATTGTTGTTGACTTTGAAGTTCGTTGGATCATCAGGATGTCCTGAGAAAAATATGTCCTTTCATTTTCTGTTTTCAGTGCAGGTTTGTTTCGCAAAAAGAAAAATGGCTGAAGGGGAATTGGATAAGTTCCAGATAAAAAGGTGCAGCCTTTCCTTGAAACCGAACGTTTTCCTGGTTATGGATGAAGCCACAATTTCTTGGTGCTGAAAATTTCAGAATCTCGGCCGGACAGTCCACTGCAGCCACTGATTTAGATCTTCTTCGATGAAGCCGATAGCTACAAAGCAACTGAAGTAAGTGACAACGATAGAAGTGATTTAGACTAAGTGGGTACTGTGAACGACAGGACATCTCTTTGCAACCATTCTATATTGAGTAAGGAATTATATGGAATAAACGTATGGAAGAAATATTTCATATTACAAAAATTACGATAAGCAGTGGTGCTTAAGTGAGGAGAAGATACTGTGTATGAAAAAAATTTGCATAAATTATAGTTAGAATTCATTTAGAATTCATTCATAAGGAATCATATCAGAATCGATAGAGAAAATTCTCGAAACCTTAGAAGAAGACAGAAAACGAAGAGATGAAGATTTTGTTAAGTCATAGAACAGAGGGTAAGTTTGATACCCAACAGGTTTTCGACAATGTTTTCTAAGATCATGCTTCTGCAGAACCAATAGAGCCTGTACTTTTTTTATAAGTTTCAAATATAGGAATAGATTTTTAAGAATATTCTTAAAATAAATGCTACATTTTATCAAGATTAGAATAATCAAAAAATATGCTAGTAAATAATTAAACAAAAATAGTTATAAATTTAACAAATAAACAAAATGCAAATATTAAAATTCTGAATTCGAATGATATACAATTGTAAAATTAAGAATTAAAATGCCCTAAAAATTAACACATCTACATACATAATATTTTCGTATCACAGTGGTTGTAACCAAACTCCTGCGAAACGGCTTGACCGATTTTTATGTGTTTATTCGGTAAGTCGTAGAAGAGGTCGTAAACTATTTTTCATACTCCTTACTGATAAGAGTGTCTTAATTTACACCATTCCACCACCAACCCCCATTTTTTAATAACAATTTTAGTACAATAATAATCTCCAACTCTCATTGGTCAATAACTGATCAGTTATCAATCGATCAGTGATCCCATATCCCTGATCCCTATAACTTTGCACCCAGCAAACAGAACGTGCAAAATTTTGTGTGAAGGGAGTTAGAATAATAAAAGAACAAATACATTATCTGTACAGTGTTTTCCATAATATAATTTGATTTATTTTTGTGCAGTGAAAAATGCCACAGAGACACAAAGGGGCCAATCGAACGAATAGAACTATTTAGACATGCGAAATAGTAGAGTCTAAAGAACTGACAACCATACGGACAATTTACGTGGCATGTTCTCGCGTGGGTAAACCATCCAGTTTTTTTATTTTGGCTAAAGACCGACTAACCAAAAATATCGTAAACTCCATTGAACTTCGAGATTGATATTGTTTTTCTTATAAATCGTAAAATTTTCACAAATTGCATACATGTGAATGAGCTGCCTAATTTAATTAAGCACTGCTCCGTTTACATGTTTGCAGATGAGGTCCAATTGTTCATAAGTTGCCCTGTTAAGCCTCAGTAAATCAAAGATAATTGTCATCTATCGGAGTCTGTTGGATTTAAAGAATTTTCCTACAATCAAACTTGGACAGTCTAGCATAGAGTCTTTCTTCGGTTAAACATGTTAACGTCACAATTGGAAAAGTTTATGGGCTTCTGTGAGTCCTATGGGCAACTCAGTCCCTTACGCCTATTTAAACAAAATCAATCCTTGCAAAAACTCTTCTGTTACCAATTATTTTCTATTGCATCGAAGTTTTTTGTAATGTCGACTACAAAGCTTACAATAACATCGCTCGGTATAACTACAATCGCAAAAAGCACGACCACATATCTTTTTTCTCGAAACTTATATACGGATGTTCTTTAGAAAACATGAGTAACCGCTTCTCTTTAACCTGCATTCACGGCATCAACCTGATTACCTTTTCAATAAATAACGTTTTTCTGTATCTCAAAGGAATCTAACGCTCGTTCCACCAAGATTTAATACTTTGACATCAGATTGACAATTTTTCGTTCACGCGACTTATCTGTGGAATTCCCTCCTAATTGACGACAAAAGAAGAGTTAGAGACGCAACACTTTTCAAGCAAAAAATATCTTAGTTTATGGCCATGGCCCAAGTTTAAATCATTTTTGTATAATTTTGAATTTATTTAACTTGTTTTCTTTCTACTTATTGTCTTATCCTATCTTACTTTATCTACTTTGTAACCGATTAATATATTTAAGAAATGTCCTTTCATTGTAGACATACACAAACTTATATGAAATGTTTTTACTGTGTGAGTTAATAAGCTTCTAATAAATTGAAATTGAAATTGAAAGTAAGTGATAGCAAATATGGATATTTTTTTTTTAATTTATATATAACTTAAGAAAGATATCATTTAAAATATATTATTTAAGTTTTATTATTTTTAAAGGCTGTCATCGTCCACCGCGCAGCATTCCCTTTTCAATCATAGAACACATCCTCACGTACTTACAATTTAGTTATTTTTTATTTAACTATCAAAACATTCCAAAGAAATGATTTTTATGTATGTATATAAAAATTTAAAATTCAAATAATAAAAAATAATAAATTAAATATTAATAGGAAAAAAAAATAACACAAATATTCAAAGTTTACAGCTCAAGTTTTTAAAACTTAAAATTCAAAAAGATTTAATCCAATTTTCATTCTGCATTCCATTTCATATATAACTTCCCTCTGGAAGCCGCGTCTGTTGATTGTTCTCCTTATATAAGAAGGGACTGAGTTCCAATTTTTTTCCAATTTTAATGAATGTTTTATTCTTCAATTTATAAACTTACATGCTAAACAAAAATGCTTAAATCTATATTAGCTTAATTAACTTAACTATTTATTACCTAACTTACTGACCCTATGCGGGTGCTCTAAGCTAAACCTAATAACTTAAATATGTCTTTCGACTTAATAATATATTTTTATATCTAACTAATTAACATTATATAAAAACTAATAAAATATTTGTTGTTTTAATACAAAAACTTAGTGTCAGGACTTTGATTATACTTAATCTAAATTAAAAACTAAACTAGAAATTAATCCTAAACATAAAATCTTTATCTAACTTAAAATAAAATTAAAACTACTTACTTACTAATAACTTACTACTTACACTACCTTATATAAATGTAAGCCGGCCAGGGCTAACAGGACATGCTTTGATTTGCCTTAAGGGCACCCAAAATACATGTTTGTATTTCCTTTCGACATCCACTCTGTCGCGGTCTGACACCGCCCGTCCACAGCTTTTCGACCAACGTGGAAGTTTAACGGTACCGTTAATCTATATTGGACCAGCCTTTTCTGTCGAAATAGAGAAAAGCTTCAGGGGGAATAAGGCCGTTAAGGCGCATTGTCTTGTGGTGCATATCATTGGGGTAAAAAGCAATGTGACTTCTGTGAAACAGTCTCTTTGTCAAGGCAAAGGCCGCTTTGGCTCGGGCCAGAGCAGTTTCTATATGTTTGTTAAAATATAGATATTGATCTAGCCAGATCCCAAGGTATCTGACAACACTTCGATTCGCTAATGGCTGTCCGTTTTGTCCAACAGTAAAATACATTCGCCACTTCTTTCTAGTATTTCTAGAAGCCTCAGACAACGGAGTCCTGAACAGAACCTTTTTCGGAGTCACATTGCAAAAGACTTAGTTCTGAGAGTTCCTGAGGGACTGAATTCCATAGCAGTAAAGAGTGGACAAAAAATTGTTTGCGAGTTACTTTATATTCAAATTTTTGTAAAATATAAGCCATGGCTCGATTTCATTTAGCCAATTGTAGTCTTTGAAACAGGTTTTTGAGCATCTTCTTAGTTTGGAGATTGAAAAAAAACCATTAAGATCCCTATATTATTTAAAAGTCATATCAAAAACTCTTTTGGCGTATTCAAAGATGTGGTAAGACCTTCGAAGATTGTCAACAAATCGCACAGCATTGTTAAACGCCAACCGAGCGCCCTCTTAATTCTACACAAGAAGGATGCCACGTATTAACTCTCGTTTTTTGATGAGGTACCACATGACTCCATGGTATGTCCTGTTTTATTTCTTCAAATGATTTTGCACATTTTTATGCAGACGGTGGAGGAAGTATCAAACTAGGAAGTAAGTAGATGGCCATGCGTATAGGACCAATAAAGATTCGTTCACAGTAAATAGTCGAGTTGAAGGTAGCCTGCTCTTACTCCACTTGATAGTAGAATTAGGTGGATCAAAACTTTATTTCTTCCTATGGAGTTCCAGGAGTTTCAAATTGAAACCAGCTTTTTGAGCCCGCTTATGACAGTATTTAGAAATAGAGTCAGTTTAGGTTTTGGCTTCTTTACCAAAATCAATGGAGAATCCTAACCACGTCAAGTCTACAAGAGCGGACATCAACGTTCCGGTTTATATAATCTTTTTTACCTACAAGAAGTACACCGAAGTCAAGAAAGACCTCACCTTCGGTATCACAAATAACAAAATTGCATCCAAGGAGCCCTTCAACAACAATTGTTCATTTTTCCCTGCTCTGCATGACAGAGACGTTAGGAAGTTAGTAAAAACGTTCCCAACAGATCCATTCAACAAACATATCCTTGGCTTGGCTTCTGCCTAACTCCATCATAGCGAATTCAATTTCTTCTCCAATTTCCATTCGTAACTTTTTCCAACACGAAAAGAAAGATGTTCACAGATAGAAACTCTTTACGACACTGAGAAGCCTTTTCTGAAATATCCATCCCTATCGCACCGGGATATCGGCTTCGACACATTTTATTTAATTCCCAGTGCTATTAAACGTCTACTGCACACGGACGCACACTCGTTCATTGTTGCACATACCAATTGGATCCTCTTCTGACAGTAATAGCATATGTCAAATGCTTTGAATGGCACAACATCAGCAAAAGAAATGCTTGCATCCTCGGAACCATCATCCCCGTGCTGACGTTCACCTTTTGTTGTGCGGCTTCATATGGAGCTCGAACTGCCTCCCTTCTATTTACCATCAGCAATTGCAACTTCAGCTCTCATCGTCCGTCCGTTCGTCTGTCGCGTCGTTCAAAATCAGTATTTTACTGAGTTCATGTGCCGCTATACCTGCTGGCAAGACTGCTCCTTCACCTTCTGCCTCCCACTGTCTATCATGTATCCATGGATGGATGATGTGCACTTTTGCACAACTGTATTCATTTCTGTGCACAGGATTCCTTTTGACTGGTGTTGATATCCTTTCTGTCTGGGTTTTGCTTTTATTCTCGCCTCTCCACTTGGATTTTATTATCTCGTTACAACGAACGCAACCCGATTTGGAGTTTCGAGGAGCAAGGATCGTCGGCGTCGACAAGAGCTGTCGATGGCCGGAATGATTTTCCGCAGCAGTCATGATGAAGCGTTTGTCAGACAAATCATACCTAGGATAGTCCTTGGTCTCCTTTACAAACCCAAGGAATAATATTTACGTTTTTATTTTTATCCGTTGTGTTTCCACTAAAGTGACAGTAAAAAGGATGTCACTGTGATGGGTTCATTGATCATTTAGTATTTCACACACAAGGACACACACTCTATTGCGGTTGACAGTTGATACAATTAATTTTCGTAATGGAAATTGATAGTTTTTTATTTGTTCGCCAAAAAAAAAGTGATATCAACAAACGGGAATCCGAAGGCATTACTATTTAATGAATTTAATTTTGCGCCCCCACTTCCAGCAAGGACATCATTGGAAATGCTTTAAAATGCAAATTCGTGAATATACATATCTGTGGATGCGTCTATGGAAAAGGGAAGGAAACAATCACCTAATTTATTGTATAACATTGCGTCCGGAATGCAAGGAAATTTTGCGGTTGCTGTGAGTCGTCGTCCTGGTGGTTGTGGTCTGTAGAATCAATTATTTAAATTAAAAGTCGAATGAACAACACACTTGGGAGCAGACGGGGATCTTCTCTTAGGGTTGGTTAGTTTGTTTGGTATGTATGTATGTATGTACATAAGTATGCTGCATGGCCAGACATTTTGGTGTGGCTGTCGGTTGGTTTCGAGAGAAGACTCAGGATGTTAAGGATATTTTGCAATTTCCTTGTGTCTAAGTTATTTTTTTGGGAAAAAGTTTTCCCTTGCGTTCGTCCTTCGGAAGGAAGAGGTCGTTTTGGGTGATTTTAGATGGAAATTCTCGCAGCAAATCAAATTAATATCGCAGACATTTCGTTCCATCGATTTTAACTATGGGAACAAGCGTTCACTTAAGTTATGATAATCGGGTGCTTTATCCTTGAATTGGTTGGCCAAAGGATATCATTGGTGTTTCTGTGTTCTTATTCAGTTTAATTGTGTATGGAGTTTGGCGCTAAAATGTAAATTTTTATTTTTGTGCAAAATGAAAGGAAATGGAAACAAGAAGGATAATTTTTGGCCATTTGGTTGGAAGCCCAAAGACTATTCGAAACTTAATGTAACATTTCCGGGTAAAATATGTTTTCGTTGTTGCATGAGATGCATTAGCGTTCCGAGTTCCAATGTTTGAGAATGATTTTGATAAAAAGTTGAAGGATCTTCTCAGTTTCAGAATCTCGAAGTTTAGGACCCGTAATGACTTTAATGGCCGCCTCTTTGTTTGGTTTTGAGGTTTCGTTTCCCAAAAGGAACAATTATAAAATCATTTTGTTGTCCATCTGTCTGTTACCACCCCTTTGCTCAGGAACGCTCAGATCAGCTCGACTGTAAGAAAATAAAACTTCTAAATCGAGGCAGTCAAAAGATATCGCTGCTTTTGCCGCAAATTTTGATGCTCGCTAGGGAATCGAAACCTAAATGGTACTTCACATAAACAAAAAAGGGGAAAAACACTTCAAAGCTCGATTTCCGTGATGGACAAACTACAAGCATACCTACGCGTTTGTACGGAACCTTCGCTGAGCGCGACGGATTGTTTTTTTTTATAATTTTATGATATGCAAGAAAAACATCCCTTACGCGCTTAAAAAATATCAGAAAGCTGGGCTGTATTTTTGCGGTACGGAAAATGTCTATTTGCGCTTCAACAAAGTGTAAAAGCATTGCAAAGTGGATGCTGCGTTGCCAAAACTGTGCTAATTTTGAAACAAAATAAGCCCGAAAGCCTTGTCGTGCCAAAGATCTAAAAAACAGTCGTACCAGCTTTGGGTTTAAAGAGCCCAATTTACTCAGGAAGTGAAGTAAAATGAAAAACATCTTGTCAGATGAGACAAAAAATATCCACAAGTGTTTTCAGAGTGAAGTCAATGCATTGGGAAAGAATGATTTTTTGTTGGAAGGGCGGCATAATTGGCTTATTTTGTTGGAAGTATTTATATACCGACAAATGCGGGTCGAAATCTTTCTGGTGAGCTAGACAAACTCTATGCTATTGCAAGTTCGTTTGACGATGTTATCATTGGAGGAGATTTCAACGCACGACATACTAATTGGGGTGATAGTACTATAAATGCAAATGGAAATACATTTAACAAATGGTTCCACAATGGAGCATTCTTACAGCTCAACTTGGTTTCACCCTTTAGTCCGACTTTTCTAACTTGAGCATTACAACCAAAAAAATATATCCAACTCAGAACTTGACTAAATAATTGACAAACTTAATGAAAAAATAAATTTATGTGTTGAGAACAACAGTGTCTTAATGAAACCTAAAATCATGAAGTACATTCACTTATCAAACTTTTTTAAAAAACTTATAGAAATTCGGCAAATATGGCTCAGGAAATTAAAAAAGGACAGAATAGAGTCAGAACAGAACAGTGTCTGAATAAAATCATAAGAGACAAAATAAAGATAGGTCTCGATAATAGGTTGAGAGCACGTTTGCGGTATATAAGACCTTCCCCTCAGGCGGTTAAGGAAATAAACAAAATAACAGGAAGAAAATCGTTTCGAATAATATTGCTAATGACTCTATTACTTGTGATGGACAAGAACTATGTGATATTGAGGCAAAACTATATGCTTTTAAAGATTTATAATATATTTTAAGCTTTATTCAGAAAAAAACTAGTAATTTTGACATGAATCTAACGACCGAAGTTATTTCGAAAGTTCATGATTTTACTGAAGCACACAAAAATACAACTATAACTTCCGTTTCACCTCTAAATCCCATTTCTGATCATATGTCTTCACCGTTTACCACATCACAACAAATTAACACATTTAGAATGTCTCTAAATAATAAAAAATCGTACGGCCCTGATCTGATCTCTAACTTCGTCCTCAGAAAGTGTCACTTTGCGTAAGATGTATGTCTTTTAAAAATCTATAACCATTGCATTAACAATGGTCAAAAATACTTCCCATAGCTAAAAGAAGTGCTTCAAAGGATGTTAAAGATTTTCGGCCAATTTCATTGCTGTCAAATATAGGCAAATTATTTGAGCGTGTCCTATGTGAAAAATTGGATGATTTTTGCGAACAATTTGACATAATCCCAAACAACTAATTTGGTTTTAGAAAAACCGAACATGTATTGCTACTCTTGGGAAACAATATAATTCAAAACCTCAGGGTAAAATGTGTACTGTAGATATTGATTTCCAAGCAGCTTTTGACTCAATTTGGCACAAGGATTTAGTATATAAACTCATTGGACTTAATTTCCCTGCACCATTCATTAAGATATTAATCAGCTTTTTGAGTTCAAGAAACGCTTCAATTTGTATTGACTCTGAGTTTTCAGAAGAATTTCCAATACACTCAGGTATTGCCCAAGGAACGATTATAGGTCCAACGTTGTATAATATAGCTGTCTATGATTTCCTTATAGATGACTCTGCCTCGAACGAACCCGGCGCTATTCTAAATGCTGACGACACAATAATCCTAGCAATTGGAGTTAGGCCCCGCTCTGCCCTACATAAATTAAGAAACTCGTTACCTTCACTAATTTCCACAAAGATGTGGATTAGTTTGTTTTCGAAATTTATACGGCTTGCGGTCAAGGAAAGCAAAACTCTCTCCTTAGAAATTCAAAACTCGAAAATATTATTAAAAACGAAAAACTAAATATCTAGGGATACTTATTGAAAAGTTCTACTCATTAAATTTTACAACACTTCTCTTAGAATTAGATATAAATTAAAAGTTAAATATTCAAAACTGATATTATAAATACTCGTATGTCTCTCTGCACATTTCTAGCCTAGTAAGCCGGGAGCAAGCATATATGTACCTTTATATACAAAACTTTTTAAAACACAAAATGTTCCAAAATATAATTGTTAGTATGACAGAGATATTTACCGAAACTTAATTTAGGTAGGCATGCGTTTTGAAGTCGGCTTCATAAGCATCATTGTGTATTAAAAAAAAAATGTTCATTGTCTCAATAAATAAAATTGAATTGAATTGAATTGATCGCCTTATTTTGTTTTCGAAAACAGAAGAAACCGATATCTTTTGGCCAGAAATCCAGGATTTGGAGTATTTGGACTCAGATATTTTTTAGTCATTTTGAGTCATTGTTAATACGACATCTCATTTCTCGACCGCACAACCGACATTGAAAGCAAAACATAAAATGTTGTTCATTTTTGAAATCGTTTTTCCTTATAAGAAAAACTTGAAAAACAAAAGCCAAACGAACCAGCCAAATTCAACTAAGTCTAGCTTGGGTCCCGAAGTTGGGGCAGGAAAGGATTTAACTGATGAATTAGCCAGCAGTGAAAGAAACCACAACCGTGTTGGTCCAATAGAAGTTCCAATGGCGAAATCCTTAACAGGTGCACCAAAAAACAAACCTACAAATCGAGCTCTAAGCTAAAGGAACTTGAATCTCGACGCAAATAGGCTCGGACGAAGTGATACTTTGTTACTTAGCTACTGGGGCAAGCAAAATGAAGACCTCGAACACTTTCACTGCTACTACTCAGTGATGGCAAAACTGCGATATAAAATTAAGAAGTGACCATTGAAATAATTAAACTTGCTAGAAAATCGAAAAGATTTCGTAGCGCTGAACACAGGACAACCCAACTTTCCTTATAAGCTCCAAAAATATTTCTTCCTCCACTACACAAAAGAACCCATATCAGCAAAACTACACAAAAGTGCACAAACAGGATGATTGCAGTCCTATAATTCTTCATGCGAAATTTGTCATCTAACCAAAGCTGAGGTAAATATCCCTAGGGTAGTAAGAACTTGTCGATCGTGATAAATGTAAAAAAAATGGGCCTCATCCTTAAATATAAATTTATCATGACAATTCTTCACTCTGCCTCAAACAAATACTCCATGGGATAAGAATTTGCGGACATCTTGATCGTGGGACAACATGGGTAACAATCAACTAGCAGTCAGATACCTAGGGCTCTGGCTCGATCAATACCTATTTTCAAACAGACATATATAGTATGTAGATGTCGCTCTAGCCAGAGCCAGACCGCCTTTTGCCATGACAAAGAGACTGTTTTATAGCAGCAAAACAAAGAGACTGTTTTATAGCAGCCAACTCAATACCAGGGTAAAGATCATCTGCTATATGGCCCTCGTAAGGTCTATGGTTAATTATGGTTGCCCCGTGAGGTTCAACGTGACAACAAATTCAATGGAAAAGATTCCTGCTTTTGAAAGACAATGTTTCAGAGCTGTCTTCGTTTATAAGGAACTCCAGAGTACCAATACAAAAAATTCTATCGCAATGAGGTCCTATATAATGAGGCCAACTTGATAAGCTTAGCCGAAGGCACATTGCAAGCTCCATGACATCGATCAGTAACCTGATCTCCGGGGCTTTCTATCCCAATTATTTGTATCACGAAAGTGTCTGCACTAACGGCTTTGTCCGTCCAGAAGCATTCCTCTACTTTGATTCAAAAGGTTTGATCCAGAGTAGTTTGGCGGTGCCACTTTTATCTTCCACGTCGCCCGTTCAAGTGTAGACAGGCGACTCAACTACAACCGAAACCGAAGATTTTCTTTTAGCACGGCGGTCTCAATCCTTCAAAGTAAGGTAACCCCTCGGGGCAAACTTGGCCTCTTTTATATTTGGCCGGCTTACATAGACTAAAGTTTCGTAAAGTAAGTAGGATAAAACATTGAAATTGAAAAATAAATACTCCATGGGATTGTAGCAAAAGTATTCAAAGATCTGGACATTCACAAATCCGCTGGTTCAGAATCTATGCCACCCATTCTTTTGAAGACGCATCCGTCCTCGGTAAGAATACTAGTTATGTTTCTTAAGCGTTTTTTAGAGTCTTAACACGGGTTCTATTATAGGAAATGTTGCACGTCTTGCAAAGAAGAATTTAAACGCTTCGAAGCTACGTAGGGTGCTAGATATATTTCTGGCCTAATAATGAAAATGCGAATATTTATCATCAAAAGGGGTTTTATTGTTTTTCAAAGTATTCACCAGCATGATTTATACACTTTTGCATTCGCTCAAACCAATTGTCGAAACACTTTTTCCACTCCGATTGAGACACCTCCAAAACATAGTTTTTTGAACGCTTCAACAGCATGTTCTGGCGACGAAAATCGTTGACCACGCATTTTTTTCTTGATGTGCGGGAATAAAAAGAAGTCATTGGGTTCCAAGTCAGGGCTGTACGGCGGATGACTCATCAATTCGACATTTTGGCCGGTCAAAAAGGCTCTGGTTTGAGCCGATGTGTGAGAGCTCGCATTGTCATGGTGAACAATGATTCGTCGACTCTTGTTCGTTGTTCGAATTTCTCCGAAGACTTCAGGCAAACAAATTGTGTTGTACCATTCAGAATTGACCGTCCTACGTTGCTCAAGCGGAACAGTCACCACATGACCAGTTTTGCCGAAGAAGAAGGCGACCATTTGCTTCGAAGTGCTTTTTCAACGAACAACTTTTGTTGGATTTGGCTCGTCTTCGAAGACCCACATGGTCGATTGTTGTTTTGTTTCGGGCTCATACGCATAGATCCATGATTCGTCACCTGTGACAATCTTAAAAACGTCTTTTGAAGCACCGCAATCGTATTTTTTTAACATTTCTTTGCATCGATCGACGTGTCGATTTTTTTGAGCGATTGTCAAATTGTGAGGGATCCAACGAGAACCAACCTTTTTTACGACCGGGTGTTCATGCAATATCGAATGTATGCTGGTGGGAGAAATGCCGAGGGATGCCTCTATCTGACGGTATGTCACAGGACGATCTTGCATTATAAGTTCACGCACGGCATCAATGTTCTCTGGCACAACGGCCGTGTTTGGACGACCTTCACGGAATTCGTCTTTGAGCGAGCGTCGGCCATGACTGAATTCATTAAACCAGTTTTTCACAGTGCTATAGGATGGTGCTTCATCGCCATACAAAGATTTAAGTTCATCAATGCACTCTTGTCGTGATAATCCACGTCGAAAGTTGTGAAAAATGATCGCACGAAAGCGTTCACGAGTTAATTCCATTTTTTTGGCGAGATGATTTTTCAAGTCTCTGTAAATAAAACAATTCACGATTAAATGACAACACGTTCTGAGTGATGTTATGCTAACAAATGTCAAACTTTCCAATGGAAATGTCAGATTGCACCTGGCAACACTTAGTGTTGCCTAGGCCAAAAATATATCTAGCAGCCTAAGTAGATGGAAGACTGAACTCGGAACAACTTTGGTCTAATCTAAGCGATCTGGGAGTAGGTACAAACAAAAACTTGACTGCTCACTTGATCCTAATGCAATCAATGATCATTTTATAGGCAATTTTTTTAACCTATCAAATTATTAAGCCACAGATAGCTCTATTGGAATAGTGACAGAAAGTGATGTTGCCGAAATCATTCAAGGACTCAAATCGAGTGCAATTTCGGCTGATAACATTCCTCACTATTAGGTTTACTTTTACATCTCATGAGTCACTCCATTACAACCTCGACCTTTTCGTTACCATGGAAAGAAGGCAGAATTATTCCAGTTGTAATTGTCAATTGTTGTTATTCCATCCTCGACCGCTTACAAACATCTGCCAGAGTTGTATGCGAATTAAATAGCTTCGTACTTTGACTTGAAGTATTATGCTGTAAAAAAAAATTGTGACGTAAAAATACCCAATTCCATTTTGATTAATCATTGATTTCAGTCCGTTTCAGAACCGTTAAACGGGCGGACCAGAAGGCATGCAGTACACTGGAAAGGTTGCAATCCCTGTTATCCCGTTCACCGATCAGGAAGAAGAGGCCATGCAGAGCCACAAGATAAGTGAATACTTTTAATGAATTCAAAAAAATTCAGTTGAATTTATTGACTTAAACCAACTAAAGGTGAATTCACTTATGACTTCAACGAAACGTATGAATTCACGGCTGACTTCAAATGAAATTGAGTGAATTCAATTGACTTTTGAAAATGATGTAAATTCTGTGATTGCTAAAAATTTAATGCACCTGTGATTGACTTCAAAATATTGGCGATTTTAGTTTTGCCACCCGAGTTAAGTGCAATTATTATAAGGGTATTCATAACCCCTTGCTCGTGTGTATATGTTAACAAAAAAATAAATCCAATCCTGGATTCTCTGGATTCGAATCATCGGCGATTATGTTAGGGAATAAGTGTTTGAAAGCGGTGCCTCTAAACTCTTAAAAAAAAAAAAATCCTTGACATGTGTTAAACAAGCGGACAAAAGAGTGCCACAACCATTGACCATTAACACGATACTCGTAATTCTCCTTTAGACTCCCTGCGGACATGGGAACATTGTTTCCTCGCGAATGAGAATAGCAATTCAAATTCTTCGCCGGTGATATTGTTTTCTGCTGTTCTTTTATTCTTTCCTTCTTCGTTCACTAGTTTACCAATTTTCCACTTTAAACTTCCATCATGCTCCTGCGTTGTGACTTGAGAGGCTCCTTGCCTTTTTTGCTGGCTGGCAGGTTTCCTTCTTTGATTCTGTTGTTTTGTTTTTTATTTTGCAAGTCTGCTACCATTGTGAACGGTCGTTCCCACATTCTATGAAACGTGACTCATATTTTGTGATATCAGACGCAGATAACTTGAGCTGCGGATTCTGGTGCATACCGTCCAACGAAGGCAGAGTTAATTTGAAGCTTATAAATTGATCAGCATTTAGCCTATTAGCGATGCCACGGGAGCCGGGAGCAGGAGCAACAGCAGAACATGGTGAACATTAGTGGCGAATCATGTGGCCACGAATACCCATTAAAAGGGCACCATCATCGGTTGGTCGTCTTGCGAGATAGTGCTGGTCTGAAGTCTTGTCATTGAGGGTGTCATTGCACTACTTGGGCAGCATTGCGTACGTAGATAAGGCGCGACACAATTCCAGCATTCATTTCCACCAGCTGGTTGGGTTCTGGACGGGCAACGTTGCAGGTCGGCGATTTGAAGCCGGAGAAGGTGATGATAAATGAAATCAATAAAATGATAGGAAAATCTTTTTTAAAAGGTCGGCTTGGGGTGCATAGGTGTCTTGTCCATTAGGACCGCCATTGTGTGGGTGAGTGTAGAAGCTTAAGTAAACAAAATGAACGGAAGGTAAACGATTTGCTGACTGAAGTTCATTAATCTCTGTTATTAGGCTGGTGGGATGGCGGTAACCTCAACGATTTCAGGAAAGCACTGTGCAGATAGATTCAGGTGTTCAATGAACTGTTTGGAGCTGCATACGAGGTTTGATTTAACCCCGCATTTATTTTAATCAGATATCACAACAAAGCTGCATGGCTGAATAGTTAATGCCTCAAGTGCCGCTAAGATTGTTATTTCTTTTCGGAAAACGAAACAGTGATAAAAGGATATTATTATGGAACAGTATCATGATCTAAAAAAGTTTTTTTCTTTAAAAAAAACAGTTAAGAGTCTTACTGAGGCTTCAAAACTGCCAAAAAGTATCTTCGTAATGCGATCTTGTTAACTATCTCTAGAGAATTGTGGATGCTTTCAAGCAACATTTCTGGCAGCTACTGCTAACCAATAAAGACAAAAAAGAAGATCTAGAGTATGATAAAAATCCAACTCCAGTCGACCCCTGTGGCAGAGGCTAATGTGGCCATAAAAAAGTTCAAAAGCTGTGGGCTTAGAAAGATTATCTGACCTTTTGCTCTTTTTTTAGTTAAGCCTTTAATTTTGATGATTTTTTATAAGAGCCGTAAAAGAATTAGATCCTTTCAGAAGATAATTGTACTGAATTCATGCAGCTTTATTCATATAGACTGGGACTTAAAAACAAATCAACATTCTTTTTTAGTCAATAATTGGTGTATTTAATTTTAGCCAATCATTGCAATTCAGTCAAAAGATTGTATTCTTTTGAACAACGTTACTAAAATCACTTGATTTTAGTTGAAGTCCACAGTTAATTCACATAAAATCATTTGAAGTCAGTGAATTCAACAAAAATTCATTTTAATTCTTTTGATTTTTTTGTGGACAATTTTGAAAAAAATTGATCTAAACTTGATCTTTTTGTTTTATTTTTTTTACCAAATTTTTGAGTTTACAAGCGAATTTTTGAAAAACTATTGACTAAAATATTTCACTTAAATTTAGGATTAAAAAATAGGTTTTTGGCTTTCAAGTTTAGAATAGATAGACCCGGTCTTCACACTCATAGGTTTCAAGAATTGCTTTCAGATGATCAATTTTCGTAATAAAAATGTACAAATATGTTTTATCAGTTTATTTACATATTTCATAAATAAATAAATCTATAAAATACATTTTTTTGTGTACGCTTGTTTTGCCATGCACTGATCCAATACTGTTAAAGTATTGACAGAATTTTGTCGTTTTTTTTTTTTTTGCATTCGTTGATGCGTTTCTGGCCTGAGCTGAAATTTAAAGGTATCATCTGTGAATTGTTTAAACGTAAAGATTTGATGCCTATTACTCAAGATTCAACTAACTCTGAACCAATACTTTCTGCTGGGTTTTTGCTGCCTTAAAAAGTTATGCAAATAGCAAAATTCCAAAACAATCACTTTTGTTTTCTCCGGGTCCAAGATAATTGTCTAAGCCGTGACATTTTCAACCATTCTTCGAGCTTGCGATAGCCTGTAATTAAAAATCAGACAAATATGTGTTCTACTGAATGTTTTTCTTGCAAAGAAAAGGCGTCATATGCATACTTTTTTGTTTTATATATTTGCAGGTGGTTCATTTTTTCAAAAAAATGTTGAATTGGCAAAGACACCGCACTCAGATACTCGTCCATTTGCTTCGACTTCGGCCATTATGAACTGGTAACCTGCATCTACGATAGCAAGTTAATGATGGGAAGCATCCCATCCATTGCAGTTGGGTCGTTTTTTTTTTTTTTTAATTTTTCGGCAATATTTTTCCAATCATTTTCAGATTGTGGGACCCAAAAAGCACATTCGTAAGAATAAGTAGAAAAAAAGAAAACTTGTTACATTACTTCATATCAATTTATTACTATATACGTACTTAATACTTAATCAAATATGTTAATGCTTTGTTTATTGCCCAGCAGGTTTCAAGGACGACGTCACTCATATTTCTGGCCGAAGTTATTGTTAAGAATTTGAGGTCCTCATAACTCTAACCAAGAATCGTAAAGTTGCGAAAGCCGAAAGCTTTTTAAGGTTTATTTTGGGGTAAGTTTTAAATACTAAACAAAATCGTACTTTGACTAAACTTTCTAAATTTTATATTAAACTTCCACAAGAAATAGTAAGAAAACTGAAACTGAATGATAGCGATAGATACTTATGCAAAAACAGATCAGCTTATATTTTAGCGATAATCAATTGCTTTTTGCATGTAAATCAGGTTTTCGTGCAAAACACAGCTGCATCACGCCTCTCCTCAATGTAGTAGACTATATAAGGAAAGCAATTGATAAAGACTATGCCTCGTTCCTAGTTCTACTCAATTTCTCCAAGGCTTTTGATACTATCAGCCAATCAATTCTTTGTGAAAAGCTTGCTAGATTTTACGATTTCTCACCCCATACAGCAAAACTTATTTCATCCTATCTATCTGGCAGAAAACAAGCTGTCGCCTGTGGAGACAAAATATCCACGAGGAATTCCTCAGGGTTCCATATTAGGTCCATTGCTCTTTTGTCTTTATATTAACGAAATTACAGGTGTTCCTGATAATTGCTCTATTAACCTTTATGCAGATGATGTACAACTTCTTTGTATCTCCCCTTAAATGCAAATCTATGAATGTATAGTACATATTAACGACGATTTACAAAACATTTATGATCGGGGAAAATTGAATAGTCTTATACTTAATCCCCAAAAATCAAAGTGCATTGTTATTTCAAAAAGAAAATCGCTAGATCTGTTCCACTTTCCTCCAATTCTTCTCTCGTTTTAAATCGAAACTTAACTTGGGATGCGGTTTCCCATTCTGATGTACGGCTTTTCCAGATTGCGATTCAACAGACAAGCTCAATGTCACATTTAATTATATCGCAGGTTACATTTACGGTCTGAGGAGATTCGACACGTGTCTTGTTTCGCAAAAAATATATACGGTATGTGTTTTTGACAAGTTATTGAAATACAGAACACTTGATTTGCTATTTAATATTCTCAAATCACGCCAACCTTCGTATCTCTTTAGTAGGTTTCAATTCTTTGCATCGCCGAGACCAACTAATCTCCTTGTGCCTAGTTTCCCATGTCTGGTGTCTGAACGACAGTTTTTCGTAAAAGCCGCTCGGTTGTGGAATAGTCTCCCGAATCTTATCAGAGAAACAGGTATTTGAATGAGATTCCGTAAAAAAACTGCAGTCCTTTCTTTCCTCCTCTGAGATGAACAACAACATAATAGTGTAACCTTTAACTTTACTTTCTTTTTTATCTTTTCACACTTAAACTTTTAATTTAATTTTAACTTTATCTAATTTCTAACTCTTAATGTTCAATCTTTACTCTTAACTTTCTCCTTTTTCTTATGTATTTGTCTTTTAATGTATATTCTATACAAAGCTGAACATATAGTATATAAAAAAGATATTGTATCTTCATGTACAAGCATACTCAAGAATAAAAATATTAATAAAATGAATATAAAACGCTCTTAAAATAACAGATCCTACGTTTTTAAAAATTAATCAAACAATATCTGTTATTTTACTACACTTCAATATTCTGGTCTCTTGGCTTTCCCATATCGTTGAATGTGAAAATTTGCTGAAATGAAGAACATATTTATTTCCAATTGCTCATTGTCTGCCAAGGATTGAACAATATTTTGGGTAGAATAAGTAAAAACTAAGAACATGTTTGACGCACAAATGTTTTTTTATATATGTCCATATTTATGTTAACAATATAATTTTTTCCACACGGTAGTGCTTCAGGATTAAATAATAATAGGACTACCGGTTGAAAATGTCGTTTTTTTTTCAAAAATCAATGCTTTATTGAGGAAAAATAGATATAAATTCAATATTCAAAGTATTGCCCATCGCTAGCCACACATTTTTACCATTTTTCTGGCAATTCATGGATAGCCGTTTCGAAAAATTCGACCGGTTTGGCCGCAATCCACGAATTGATTCATTTTTTGACATCATCGAAATGACGGATGTGCTGGTCAGCCAGGCCATGTTGCATCGATCGGAAGAGAAAAATAATCGGATGGCGCAAGGCCGGTGGGGTAGGACATCCCATTTGAGCGTTTCAAGGTAAGTTTTGACGACATTTTCAACATGTGGCCGAGCATTGTCATGTTGCAAAATAACTTTATCGTGTCTTGTGACCGTTTCCGGCCGTTTTTCCTTCAGTGCTCGGCTCAAACGCATCAATTGTCGTCGGTAGACCTCGCCTGTGATTGTTTCATTCGGTTTTAGCAGCTCATAATACACAACACCCTTCTGGTCCCACCAAATGCACAGCATAAACTTCAGGCCATGAATATTCTGAACGGCCGTCGATGTTAAGGCATGTCCGGGGTATCCATACGTTGCCCGACGTTTTGGATTATCGAAATGTACCCATTTTTCATCACCAGTGACGATTCGAGGCAAAACAGACTTCTTTTTGTGGCGTTCAAGCAGCATTTCGGACATGTAAAATCGGCGTTCGACGTCTCGTGGCCTCAATTCATACGGCACCCAATGTCCTACCTTTCGGATCATTCCCATTGCTTTCAAACGATCCCAAATGGTTTGCTGAGCGACGCCAAGTGATTTTGTAGTTCTTCTTGCGATTGTGACGGATCTTGATCGAGCAATGCCTCCAATTCATGGTCTTCAAACTTTTTCACCTGGCCGGGGCGTTCTTTGTCTTCGGTGTCGAAATCACCATCTTTGAACCGCTTAAGTCACAGCTGACGCATTCTAACGTCTATAGTATGGCCCGCATAGCATATTAAAACTTTCCGCAAATGTTGTTTTGATGGCACGAATGTAGACATTTTACGGCTTTACAAAAACTTGTGTGTTTTCACTAATGACCAATAACCTAGACTGAAATAATTAGACAATGACATGAAGTTTCTGATGTGACAGCTGTCATGGTCAAAATTCACCTCAGAGTAATAGATATGAAGTTGTCTGCAGTAAAGACATTTTCAACCGGTAGTCCTATTATTAAAACCAATAGTTAAAGTCGCTTTCCTTATAATATTAAATATTTATTAATATTCCACACTGAAATAATAAAAATGCATACTTGTCAGTATTTCATACCGCCTGTAGATTTATACAATTAAGTTTTTAAATTCTTACAAAAATAAAGGTGTTTGCGAAAAAGAATAAACATAGGAGCTTCTTTATTTCTTCTTGTTTTTTTATTATTCGTGGGTTTTACAAATAATAAAGTTCATTTATTCAATTTATTTCTCAATTTTTTGTGTTAATTTTTTTAAGTTGTATTTTAAAAAGTACAATTAAAATTAAATTGAAAAACGCTGAGAAAGTGTTTTTCCAAGTGACACTGAAAACATTTTTAAAAGTTTAATATATTCAAAACTTTAGATAACCGCTCCTTGAACCCGAAGTCTTCCATTAAACCGTTTCATAAAAAGTAAAAGGAAAATCAGAGTAAATGTGCAAGTGTGGTTATAGTACAATCTTTTGTCCGCACAACTGTAATTAACTCCTCTTCTCAGTTAAAGCTATACACAGTGCATAAAGACTGCATCAACAGTCCAAAAAACAATGAAATTTCCCCATTAAAATTGAATCATACATTTCTGGAAAATGATTTCCTAGTAAGGCACGCCACCGATGACATATCCATGGCAATACCCCGACGTCCTCTAACCCACTCAAAGGACATCAGCTCAGCATGCAATCGCATCAATATAAAAAAAAAGCACACACCCCCATTGTACTCCTCCTGCGTGGCCATAGCCAGCAGGTCAATCTTAAAGTCGTTATTCATCTCAATCATAAATGTCAAACAAGACGACAAACGATTCCAACGAGCATATTCTTGGTTCGGTTTGGTTTTACAGCCGGCGGCCATAAAACTTCATCTTCTGTCCAACTGCAGCTCTCCTCTGTGGTTTATCCTTAATAAAATGTAAAAGTGGATAAAAACAAACAGCAAGTGGAGGATAAATTTTGAATTACAATTCCCAGGAGATTAATTAAATGCGTTTTCTACGCACCAAGTGTCATTGGCATTGCAAGTAGTCATCCGCTCAAGTGACGCGTCACCAAGGGGAAGGGCCAACAACACGCCATCAGTAAGGATACCCTTCATGTGGGTTAAAAATAGACGCGTCTGTCTATTCAGCGGCCTATTAAGTTAATCCCCCATAAGTCACAGCATCAGCTGCGCGCCAAATAGATGTGTGTCGCTTGTCAGATGACAAACAAAGCGCGCGAGCGTCACTTAATTAAACGGCCATTAAGGCGGTTGAACTGCTTCTTTTTTTTGTTTGTTTGCTTTTTTCCGACACATCTGAAACAAATGTGATTACGATGCCGGAAGTTGAGAATACCTACAGTAGCATAAGTATTCGAACGCGACCACACCTTCGATTGGCGATCAATGGGGAACGGTTTTCTGGGCAGCCTGCCAAGTCACACATCCTGCTGTGGACTCTTTTGCATAAGAAGCAGATCCTTATTTGTGCATATCACTGTTCATTATCTGGTCAGTGAGAGTTGCGATGCTGAAACTTTGCCCACCGAGTGACCACCTGCTCCAGGTGCGTATTATGAAACCTCCTGGCCGCATTGTGTGCGCCCGGATAGGAACGTTGAGTGCGAGCGACTGTGTGAATATCGTCTGAGTGGAAGCTGGCTTAAGCAGGAGTGTTATTCATTGATCTTTCAGTATTTCGCAACCAGCACTGTTGAGGCCTGCTGGGGTTTTGTTTGGCGGTTTTCTTACAAGCTACAGGGTTAATGCAGGTGATCTATTGGTTTTGCAATTAAGGGTCATTCCAAAGGTGGCATCGAGAGGCGATCAGTCTTCTAAGACAAAATTTGTTGGTTCGACAATTTGCGGAGTAATTATGATTTCGAATAAGTCAGCTATAAAGGGAAGTCTTAATCAAGCATAGCTTCAATGATGACAGCCATTTATTTTCGTGTTGAGAATACATGACTTCTCACAGAGATTCGATAGTATTATTTTTATTATTATTATTATTATTATCATTATTATTATTATTATTATTATTATTATTATTATTATTATTATTATTATTATTATTATTATTATTATTATTATTATTATTATTATTATTATTATTATTATTATTATTATTATTATTATTATTATTATTATTATTATTATTATTATTATTATTATTATTATTATTATTATTATTATTATTATTATTATTATTATTATTATTATTATTATTATTATTATTATTATTATTATTATTATTATTATTATTATTATTCTTATTATTATAATTATTGCTATTATTATTATTGTTATGTCTTAAAACTGAAGTATATATATATTTTTTTAAAAGATACAAGAATAGTGGAAAAATCATCAAAAATCTGAATGAAAACTACGACAGAAAACATTCAATTTAAGAGTATTTAATTTGTACAAAATTAAAAGAAAAAAAAATATGTACAAAGAAATGAATATTTAAATCAGTTAATTAAAAGACATTTATCTTATAATCAATAAAAATAAATAAATGTAAAACTAGAAAGTAAATTTTTAAGAAAATAATAAAATAAATATGTTTGTATGTTTAAACAAAAAAATAAATAAATAAATAATGAAGTAATTAGATTAACAAGTTAATACAAAAAAAGAAACAGAATTGTCCGAATTTAAACATTTGCTCAAGAACTTTTGTCTAAGCTTTAAAATACGGTCGTAGATCAATAACAACGTTCGCTTTTTGAATGTTGATCGTGAGTAGAATGATATGATTTTTAAGAGTTTGTTCTCCTTGATTTGCAGTCTTGAAATATGACAATATGCACAATTTGAGAATGGATTGGAATATGACTACGACATTCTATTTATGAGAGGGTAGAGCATTTTCGTGGCAATGTTACTCTTTTGAATAACTTTGGCCACATGGTCTCGTCGATATGTTTTCCAAGTTGTTTGACGCTATTATCCAAGTGAATGTCGACTCCATTTATATAAAAGGTACTACATTGGAATGAAACAATGATTTCTTTTTCTGTTAGCTTGCATTTTTCCAGCGTTTAGAATTATTTTCCACATGTTATATTAGTTATTTAACAGTCTGACGGCATTCTGCAAATTCATCTCAATATTGCGACAGAATCGAAGCGAAGAAAATCTGTATCTGTATCATTTGCGTACATAACACTATCACAGCTTAGATGATTCTAGAAGTTGGACATGAAGATATTGTACAGCACGATATTGCATTGACACTGAACACCACCATTAACAAACAAAACTTTAAAGCTTCTGTTTGACGAAAAACAAAAAGTGGAAATCCCAAGTTAGACATTTTGTTAAGAAGACAATTGTGCAATACAGTGTCGAGCGCCTTTTCAATGTCTAAGAGGACCATACCAGATGAATTTCTTAACGCATAGTTTAAGTTTTTTTTTACTGACATAGTCTTGATACCTGATGAGAGGAGTAATGTCCACTTTTAAATCCAAATTGTTCGTCCGGATATATGGACTTTGAATTAATTTATATCAAAAGCTCTTGTTAAGACTTTGATAAGGCGGCTGAAGAGACTAATCAGTCTTTAGCTGTTTTATAATGGGTATCACTTTTGCTGTTTTTCATGCGTCGGGAAAGTATTTTATTTCAAGGCATCCATTTTAAGCCAGCTTTAGGAAGATGCTTTATATATACATATATTTTTTTCTCCATCCATTCTAGCTGCTTTCCTAACCGGTAAGCTCCTTATAATGGCAGTTATATATTTCGGGGAAAAATAAGCATCCTGTGGAGTTTCTGCTTTATGGTTTTTTGTTTATCAAATTGACAGCATTATCAACAGCAAAATTTATGTTTGGATCGCCAATGTTTTGAGTAACATTATGGTTTTCAGTAAAAGTCGCTGCAAATGAGTTAGCTTTCTCCGCATCCGAATATAAGTAGAACAACAAATGTACTTATAAGCATATTGTTTGACATTCGAATTTATAAACTTAGTTGCTAATTGTGCGAAAACATTAAACTATTTTTGCTTACTTTGACTGGAACCTTATTTAGTAACCATTTCCAAAACAAATTTAATAAGTTCTTCCATGGTGAAAGCTCATTTCCACTACTTTGTTTCTTCTGGAAGAAAGTGATAGTAAGAATATGATGATGGTCGCGATCTGTGGTAGAAATTTCCTTTATTGAGGATCAACTTCAGGCTGTCTTAAATTTAAAGTTATACTTAAAATTGAGCGTATATTAATATATTAAAGGCATTTTATTATTTTTTAACAATTGTTTTCTTGATTAAAATATTTTTTTTAATTTACATAAAATACATTTTGCTAATATTTAATAAATTAAATTTTTTACATTTGATCACTCAAAATTGAGTGTACCTCAAAATTTAATTATTAAAAAAATAAAAATGCAAAGAAACGGGGCATCGATTTGCCAATTTTTTGGTGAATGATGGAGGAATGCTCTTTCAAACTTCGTTCAGCTTGTTTTTATGCTCGCCTTGTTGCTATGGCTACAATTTTTAGACGAGTTTGATTTCATCCCACAAATGCTCAATTGGATTGAGATCCCTTGACTGTGGTGCGGTTGAGTTCTTTCGGGTTGTTATATTGTTGGAAGCAGAACTCCGAAGGCAAACCCATTTTTTCCGCCGATTGACGCAGATGCCTTTTAAAAATTTAGAGGAATTTAATTTTTTCCATTATCGCCTCGATAAAATCAAAATTTCCGGTAACCCTAGCAGCCTTTGAATCCCAAAGAATGATACCACCTCCTCCATGTCTTACAGTCGGACAGAGATTTTTTTTGAGCTCCTTATTAGGCTTTATCCGGACTATTTGCCTACCAACGGAGCCAAACAAGTGCTTCCTTTGATTCGTCACTGAAATATATGGCCTCTTTTCGAGCAACCCTGACTTTGACATTTTTTTTCCGCAGTAGGCGACAAAAAATTTCTTTTGAAATTGATTTTTTTAGCTAACGACAAAACTTCCTGCACTAATTTTGCAACACTGGCTTTAGGATTCGCTTTGAATTTTCGCACAATAAATCGTTCGTCATGATTGGATAGGATCGTTTTTCCTGACTCAGTTGTATTTTGAATTTGATTGGCTGTGACTAGTATTTTTTTTTGTATTCTCTCAATTCGCAGTATTTTTGTTTGCACGTTTTGATCATCACCCAGCTGTCAGTTCTTGCTCACAGCTGATCATAGCTTCGTTAAAGCTATGTTAATTAAATGTCAACTGCAAATGGTGTCTTGAGCTGATTTGAAAATTGTGAATAATTAACTGATCCAAATGATTGGCAGGTTCCTAATAAAGGCTCATACTTTTCGCCAGACATAATCATAACCATAACCATAACGAGCCGAAAATGTTCAAGTTTAAATTGAAAGTGTCCAAAAACTGAGAGGTTGAGGTAAGTGAACAAGTTACTTGTCGCAATAAATCATAGTTCAGAAGAATCACGTATTCGCTGTATAGAAATATTTAAAGTGCGGCAACTCAATGTTTCGTTTGCCGACCATAAGGATCAGCTGCAATGCCTGATGGCTCTGAATTGTAATTTTGAAAAGAAATTTAGAGATTAATTTTTGAGGGTTTTCGAGCAGCGCAAATGCCTGGAATCAAACAAGGTTGCTCTTATTTTCCACCGAATCTGAAACCGAAACGAAAATTGAGCCTGGTTCTGATTCAAATCGGAATCAAAATCAACTCAGACTCTATGGACTGTCAAAACAAAAATTAAATTAAAAAATGGAAAAAATTCGTTTTAAATTGAGTCTTCTGTTTCATCTCCATTCATTTGAACACCAACTCTTCTGGCATCTTTTTCGATAGCCTAAAAACGGCACGTTGGGTGCTTGCGATAATATTGGGTGAACTTCTAGCCGGAACTCGATGCAAGTGACGTTAAGCAAAGAAATTATAGCTACTCGTAGGAGCGCAATTTTTGTAGACGCGACGTGTCACTTGTTGATTAGGAGGATTCCCTTCCTCCATTGATATGGCAGTGTTCAACAACATGGTAAAAAACTGATGGTTCCATTCAGGCGGAAGTCAGTCACGATTGCTTCTGGTGCCCCTGTATCAGGTCACCAAATGCCTAAGAGTTCGATTCTGCCACTTTTAAAAAATATCCTTTCATTTTATGGCGAACGAGATCCTTTACAGTAGTTAATAATAACTCAAAAGACATGCTTATCCACGGTGTATCGTAATCCCTAGCTGTGGCTAAATTAAAAAAAAAAACCTTCAGATTCTCTTCCTCCCACAAACTGTGTGTCAAGACGCTACCCGAACAAAGAGGATCTCCACCTCTCTGCAGATCCCTCATAGGTTGAGCCATCTAGCATCTAGTGGCTTCTTGGATCGAACCCTATCTCACTTAAGGCAATCGTGCATATATTCCTGCGAAGGAACCCTTATTTTCAGCTCAGTAACTGAAGCTTGACAATTATCCGCTTGTCTGATCATGGATCTCATCACAAAATCTCTTTTAAACACGACTCATTACAACAAATTATATCTTTCGAGCATTAAAAAACGTTTTCACACACCATAATCATCGGCTGCAGCTTAACACGACCAAAGGGGTTCCTTGTGCCTGCAAAAATCCCCCTCAAACGGCATACAAAAGGGTGGAGGAACCCCTCCGAAAATGATGATGAAATAACAACCGACTTTGCCAAGATTAATTGCCTCGAGCACGCAAAGGAACCACAAAATAACAGTGCAACGATCTCGGACCAAAGCTGGACAGGACGATCGTTTTGTCTGGTGCCTCCTGTCAAACCGTTATCGCTCCAACACAGATCGACACATGGGCCTCCCCTTAAAATTAATTATGCACATGATTTAGTACAAAATTTCATATCTGAAGTTGTATCTTTAACGAGGCAAAAAAAAAAACAAGGAAAAACAGCACACACTCAGTTCTTCCTGTTTCGTTTTGGAAATTATATTTTCACTAATTCGACGGACACGTCGACGTTATCCAAAGATTGCACACACATGCACACTGGTATATCTCAATCGGAAAGGATCAACAACCTCTGCAGTTACGGCACACAACTCTGTGTCCGATTTTGCAATGCGACATTGCACGAATAGATAGAGATACTCTGTATCTATAGGCGACTCTGGCGACAGTCTCAGTCTCGGGTTCTATTTGCTCAGGCAGAAATGGGAAGATGTGCTCCAGCAGCTCAGCTCCAGTATTGTGTGGGTAAAACAGCAGAAGGTCATTGCTACGGTGGACTTGTGTCCTTGGAGCCATTTCCAGCCGCTGTAATATGTAAGTCACGAGAGATGCACCACCACTTTGTCGCCGACCGTCATCGTCATTGTGGGAGATGCATAGACTCGTCGTTACTCGTGCAGCGCTCGAGAAGATCCATTGGGATGCGCGACTGCAAGGAGAATGCTGGCGGTCCGTAGTGGTGCAGAGCTCGGTGGCAAGGACAGATGTTTATGCGTGAATTAGTCACGATGGGTAAATTAAAAAGATAAATATACATAACGAGCTTGGTCTTGTTGGTCTTGGAGGAGGTGACGTGGTTCGTGAACTATTTGAACAAAGTAGAACTATAAAGTTTTCCAGTTTTGGTTTTCTGAATATTCATTTGGATTTTTAATGCTTGATTGTAAAACTTTGAATGTGTACTAAATGCACAGCTGGGGAAGCACGACGACTTCCCCAGCAGTAAAAAGTGAGCTGTGAGTTTGTATTTAACCAAAGAAAATCTGTTTTGGTTGGAGGATTGGACCACAGAGTTTCCGTGGTAATGTATGAAGAGAATTGCCGGCGGCACGGCTCAGTTCGTCAGATGTGTCATACAATTTACGCCACCTGATCACAGACATTTTCAAAGATAGCACAGAGGCAGGAGAAGAGAAAAGTTGAATGGATGGAAATTTCGAAGTAAGTCTCTTTTCGAGCGTGTGAAATCCTTTTGAGAAAGTCCTTATCTTGACATTTCTAAAATGATTTTCTGTTCTGTTCTGTTCTGTTGCTTTAACGGGAAAGATATCGGTCACCGAAGATTGGGTAAGGTGTTCAAGAAATGCGCACCCCGCTTTTTGAATGACAGCAGTCAAGCTGGTTCGCCTTCTTGGTGGGGCAACGCTCCAGCTATAGCTTCCTGCAATCTTCTACAAGCTCGCAAAATTTGCTTCTTTTTCCAGGTTATCAACCATCGCAACGTCCCGTAACACGAACGCCTTAACGCTTAAATGACGACGTCCGATTTTTCGATGTTTTCCATGGTCGATTGTTTCAGGATCAATGTACTGCATCAAGGTCTCGTCCTTGGATTTTCATCTCCTATACGTTCCAGCGTAGTAAGCTCTCGATCACTCCCTCCTTGACTTTACCTCTACACAAAGTGCAAGCTTTCCTAAGCTTAGTCTAACGTAATACTCCGGCGTTCCAGCTTAGCTCCGAGATCTAAGACCAAGCAGCTAAAAGACAATGACCAAGACAGAGTATTATGGCACAAAAGAAACAAAGCTCCATAATATGAAGAAGTTATTGATGGCAAATCGCCAATAGACCAAACGTTCATATTCGGCCCGATCCAGAAAAATAACCAAAGAATTTCAAGTCAATTATCACATCCAAATTGTTTTTCGAAAATACACGAGGAATTGTGTAGTTTTTATCAAGACCCTACGAATTATTTTAATTATTTAAGGCCATTCACATCAATGGTCAATGGCTTACGGACGAGTTAACTACAGAACTGGCTACCGGGCCAGTCAACATCAGCCTTGGCTTAAGGGTCAGTCACCTTCATCACTGGCTGGCGAACGAGTCAACTACATAGCCCGCTAGTGAGCCAGTCAACTAACGAGATGATTTAAAAGCTCTAATCGAAAGACCTACTTCCATTTATAGGAATGTGGCAGCATGGGAAAGGATTAGACATTTGTGATCTTTCTTACTGATCTTTTTCCAATGTTCAAATTTGTGACCATGCAGAGCCTTTTTTTTTGTAGTTCTAATGAAGCTTCCAGTATGTATCGTTTCTTTAGGTCAAGTAATCGTTCTATTGATTCCAGGAGATGTGAGGATATAACAACAAGGCTTCAGTCGTCTGCCTTGGCCTTCATCTTTTTAAAATTTACTTGTTGAGTCTAGAAAGCATAATAACGGATTGCCAAGTCAGAGATGGGACTTTAGCATTGGCATTAATTGGCATTGGAATAAATCAAACAAATTAAAAAAAAAAATGTTTTTTTCAACGCCAATGAAAAAACTATAATTAAACGAAAAAAATAATTTCATTGATTCAAAAGCATTTTTTATTAATAATGGTTTATTTTTCATTGGTTTTTAATATCACCAATCTTTCGAAAAGTTCATCAGTTAGATTATGACGACGCTTCTGATCAAAAATTCCAGCGAGAGAAAAAAGTCTTTCGACTGGCGCTGAAGATGGTAATGTTGTGTTATATTTAGCAAATATTTTTTTGATCAATGGATACCCATTCAGTGAATCCATAGAACAATCCTCGTTTGCCAGGAAAGTATCTAATTCTTTTCTAAAAAGAACAGTATTTGGGCTTCTTGATGACTGTGGCTGAATTGGTTCTGAAAGAAGGGGAAAAAGACAGGAATTTCACTTGCACAATACTTGAAAATAATATGTACCATCCTCTTCGCTGTCTTCTAAGGAAAAAAAAATGGATGTCCTTTTACGATGGATCTTTTTTCTCTCCGTTTTGAATCGGCATTTATTTCAGGGCTACTTACGATAACATTCTCTGTGATTATGTTTTGTAGTAATTGAATATTGCAGTTTGGTGCAGTTTCACTCCAAACCGAAATTAGTTTACTACAATTCATAATTTTTACGCTTGGGCATGTTGAAGCCGCAATTATTGAATCGTACGATGAGACTTGTAGTTCGAAACATGATCGAAATCTACTGACAAGGGCATTTTGCATCGTTTTTGAAACTTCCTTCAGGTATTTAATGGGCTCCAAATTTACACAATTTAGCTTTAATTGTTAGTAATGTAGGTGCAAGTTAGCCGAAATATATGTCTTTCTCTTTTTGCAAAAAATCTAAGCCCTCTACAATTAGTCTCATAAGCTGAATATACTACTGTATCCAAATAATAAGGTGACATATGAATTTAAACTGCGCGCGTCGAAGGATTTGGAAATTTGTCTTTCTTTTTAGGTTGGTAGTACTATCAGTGACATCTATGTGAAATTTCATGTCAAAATATATTCATAGTGTTTGAGATACGCGTCGTTTTGTGAGCTGCTAAAAGTGAGTTTTTCGTTTTTTGCGATGTCGAAATTTATTGAGCAAAGAATTTGCATTAAATTTTGTTTGCGGAATCAATTTTCTGCTGCGGATACGTTGAGGATGGTGCAGAAAGCCTTTGATGATGAGGCTATGTCTAAAAAAAATTTTTACAAGTGGTATAGTGATTTCCAAGCCGGCCGTGAACGTGTCAAAGACGAAGAGCGTTCTGGGCGACCATCAACCTCAACCGATGAAGCTCACGTCCAACAAATCAAAGATTTGGTGTTAAAAAACCATCAATTAACGATTAGAGACCTTGCTGATGAAGTTGGCTTATCGAAAGGCTCAGTCAATACCATTTTGAAGGATGCTTTGGACCTCAAGCGCGTCAAATCTCGACTGGTACCGAAAACATTGAATTTTTTGGAAAAAAGGCGTCGAGTTGAAGTGTGTGAAACAATGCTTTCCGACTACCAGGATGTCATGAAACGCATCATAACTGGCGATGAGACTTGGATCTATGCTTACGACCCCGAAACAACCGATCAATCGAGCGAATATCGTGCCAAAGGAGAGCCGAGACCAAAAAAACCGCGCCAAAGTCGCTCAAAAATCAAGGTCGTGGTGACTGTTTTCTTCGCTTATCGTGGTGTTGTGCTTTATGAACTCCTTCCAACCGGGCCGAACAGTCAACAAGTTTGCGTAACGCTATCCGCCTAAAAAGGCCGGAATTGTGGAAAGACAATTCTTGGTTTTTACACCACGATAATGCACCATCCCATACCGCACTCGTAATTCGTGACCATTTCGCCAAAAACTCAACCCATATCGTTCCGCAACCACCGTATTCACCTGACCTGGCGCCGTGCGACTTCTGACTGTTCAACAAGCTCAAAAGACCGCTCCGGGGACACCGTTTTGATACGATAGAGGAGATTCAAGCCGCAGCGAAGACGGAACTGAAGGCCATCCCGGAAAGTGACTACAACCAGTGTTTCAAAGATTGGAAAATCCGTTGGCATAAGTGCATTGCATCAGGAGGGGATTACTTTGAAGGGGATGAAATTGATTTGGAAGAATAAATAAAGAATTTTCAAAATAAACACAATGTCACCTTATTTTTTGGACACAGTAGTATGCTGTTACATAATAAAAACAAATCCACAAAGCGGACTTGTAAATGAATTTCATCCTTTGGAGATGATGGTAGATTATGAAGTCGCGTTTATAAAAGCTATTGATAATGTATTTCCACGGACTACAGAACACGGTTGTCATTTTCATTTTGCACAATGTGTTTATCGAAATGTTGTGCTTTTCAAACTAACTATGCTACAGATACTGCTTTCGCTTTAGCAATAAAAAAAATGATTGGGTTAGCATTTGTACCTCCAGAAGATGTCAATGAAGCATTTAATGTACATATTAATAAAATCTGATTATTTCCACGATAATTTAAATGATTTAGTTGGTATGATTGATTATTTTGAGAAAACGTGGATAGGTGAAGAAAAACGAAGTGGAGTAATAAGGCCGCTTCGATTCAAAATTGAATTATGGAATTCTTATCATGCTGTGGTAAATAATTTACCACGAACAAATAATTTTTTGGAAGGCTGGCATCGATCATTCCACGAACGTGTAAGAATGAAGCATGCAGCAATTGGATATTTTATAAATGTCCTTAAAACAAAACAAGCTTCTGCAGAGTTAATACAAGATCAGCTTAACGTTGGTCGTAATATACTATAAATAAAAATAAGCGACGACGATATGAAAATTATGATGAACGAATGAGAAACGTTGTTACTAAATATAAAAAGAAAAAGAACAACGCGCAATTTTTTTTTTTTGAAGTGAAAAAGTAAAAAAGTAAAGCTCTTTAATCCAGTAAGTATTGCGAAATCTTTAGCTTGGAACACCGTGACGAACGGTTCAAGATGATTTGAGATTTCTATCGGTGGGTTCGAACAGTAGATCTCTGCCCCTGATTCAGTAGATATATAAGAACCCTCCGTATAAATTATGATAACTCAGGGTTCTTTTATCGTGATTCCGTTCAGCCAAGAAGTGGTGGGAAAAATTGTCTTGAAATTGTTTTCGAAGGTGAGGAGGAGTTTTCCCATCTAGGTCGCTTTGTCGTTCTGGTAGTGGCGTCATCGCCCGCACAATTTAGAATTGCTTCGATGGCAGCGGTTGGCGCGAAGTTTTGAGCTCTTGTTATTCCCAGGCATGCCACAAGTTGCACTTTAGTGATCCAGTCGACTAAATACTTTTTATCTATCGTATTCCACCATATGATAATGCGTTTAAGAAGGGTTGGTTTCATTACACAGTTGTATATCCAGTGGACTTGTTTTGCTTTCAGTCCCCATGACTTTCCAAATGTCCTCTTTTCTTTAGTAGTACGTTACTCCAAGTTCTTTTACGTGAAAATATGTCAAAATTTTAAATTTCGAAAATCGGACCCATTACAAGAATTTCCAGATGAGAAGTCAAATAAAAATCCAACAAAAGAAGCAGACTGACGTACGACCTCTTCGGTTCTCTTTGTTTTCCAGGGACAAGTCTAGCCTGGAATACTATTCTTTCGAGATTTTTTTAGTTAACTATCATATTCCGACAAGTAATTTCCGTAGCTCAGATCACATGATTTACTTCCAGCCTTTGGCAAGTCCCACTCCAAGTTCAAAGAGTTCAGCATGCATTTTTAAACAATAAGAATTTGCAAGTTATTCAACTTTTTTTTGTTTGTTTTCATCAACTCAAAACCATACAGTTGCATTTTATTACAAATTAATGACAACCCATCAAAGTGCTCTCATGATGGTTCAGTAACGTCCGCAAACTGAATAGGTACTCCACACTTTATACACGTTTGACGGGTGAGAAGGTGGAACTTCAACAAATCCGCCGCCAACCCATTGAAACACATCCTTTCCCCATACCATAATTCCTTAACCATAATAATGTCCCAGTCAATTGGAATTGACGTTTATTGACTTTTACTGTTTGGAGGGGATTCCAAGCGCTCTTCAAACGGCGGCGGCGGCACTGTCACTCCAGCACATTTTCATCCCTCCTCATGTTAAAACTCTGTCTCTGCATGAACAAGTTTTTTGTTTTTTTGTTTTTTTGATATTCCAAAGAAGCAGATGAGATTGTATTAAAATAAAATTGCGAAATGATTTTACAATGAAGAAGCGCCTCAGGATGAGGCGGGGTTTGGCAGGGAAGCAGCAAAACGCAGCGGTGCCTCAAATGCAGACATACTCGTATAATTATCGTAAAATTCAATAAAAGTGCTAATTAACCGAGTTTGGGAGGACTGATGGCGCGGCGGCGGCGTTACATTAGTCGGACCAGCACTCGGTAGTCTGATTTCCATATATGTGCATCCTTCGGTTATCTGGTATCTTCTTTTGTATCTGCGAACGTTCACATTTTGTTGCGAATCCAGATGTGAGGGGCCACTTTTTTTGGGACCTTTTATTGGTGGATGTGACGAGATGGTTGTTAAGTTAAAAGTGTATGATATTAAAATGGGATTATGCCTTAATTTAAGTGAGCTCATGGCGCATAACAATATTAAGCTGTAACATTTGTTATAAGTCCATCGATTTTTGGTTTTCAGAAGTGTGAGATATTTTTTTTTTTTTTGAAGAGTCATGCATTGGGAAGTTTTGCAACAGTCTTGTCGTTCAAATGTCCTCAAAGGGAGTGTTTGCAGGACTCAAATAAAAAGGAGTCTCTAAACTCTTTGAAAACAAAACACACTCATTCCGGACCTCAGATGATTGAGATAGCGCCACATTTCTTGCTGTTTATATTTCTAAGGAAAACTTCATTCCTATTTGAAAAACGATGGAGTTTATGGAAATAAAAATTTACCCGGAAGCTCATTCATTTGCAGTGAAACAAACGAAACAACGCCCGGATTGACCATTCCCAGAAACGATCATGCAACGCATCAAAGGAAGCCAGACCCTTCTTTAAACAACGTATGTCCTTCTGAAATAATAGGACTACCGGTTGAAAATGTCGTTATTGCAAACAACTTCATATCTATTACTCTGAGGTGAATTTTGACCATGACAGCTGTCACATCAAAAACTTCATGTCATTTTCATTTCATTTCATTTCATTTATTTTATTTTAAAAAGCGGTTTTGTACATTAAGATCTTATCTTTTATAGTACGAGGCTAATTTAACAAGTAGAAACTTACTTAGATAATAATGTAAAATTTAACTTCAGTCTATTTGAATTCAGTTTAAATATAATTCAATTTTAGCTTACAACTACAAATATAATAAAAACTTATATGTTCTCTTAATTTTAATTTTATTTTTATTTAAATTTCAACTTTACTTTGATTTTAATTTCAATTTTGCTGCAAAGAGAAATGGTTGAAGATAGCAGTTTTGAAGCTTGCGGGGTTCGATAAACATTTAATGTGTACGGGAAGTGAGTTCCATAGTCTAATTGCATTGACGAAAAAGAGACGGGAAGAATTCAAGTACGTGTAACGAGGATTTATCAAATTAAAAGTTCGCGAAGAGCGAGTGAATTGCAGTCTACTATACAAGTAAATTGGAGATTTTGTTCGTAATTTGTTATGTAGGAAAATACAGTTTCTTGCGATCATATATTGTTGAAGCGTACAGCTTAGCATGTTTCTGGAAAAATCTGTTACATGTGCGTCTCTTCGAAGTCCATAGATGTAGCGGACTGAATCATTAAAAGCTACTTGCAGTTTATTTTGAGATAGAGCATCAAGTTTACTATATACTACCTCAACGGAACCACGAGAGTTAGTATCAACTTACGTCGCGTTTCAGTAGGGGTGAAATCAGCTGTTATCCAAAGTTTACGGAGACAGCCATATATGCGACCTACAACACTGTTTATATACTTGTCACATGAAAGGCTTCGCGTGATTATAAACCCAAGATTAGTGACCGAATCAACTATCCTCAGTTTACTGTTAGCTAACCATATATTCGGGACCATACTAATGTCGGATCCTGCGTGAAGAATTGGTATAGCTTGACATTTTGCAGGGTTCAGGGTTAGACCATTGGCAATTGACCAGTTATTTATTTCACTCAGGTCCTCATTAATTTTTAATGCCAGGTCAACGAGATTACTTGTTGGGCCAGACAGATATAGCTGGACAACATCAGCATATAAATGGACGGACACATACTTGCACACTGATGGAAGATCATTTATAAATATACAGAATAATATAGGACCCAGTATCGATCCTTGCGGTACACCTTGTATGACAGCTTGAAGTGAGGATCGTTTTTCACCTATAACAACTCTTTGCATACGTTCGGAGAGATAGCTTTTTATAAGTTTGACACCTCTTTCACTGAAACCAAAGTATCTGCGTAACTTCCAGCAAAGAATGTCAAAGGCCTTTGAAAAGTCTAATAAACATAGGAGAGTTAGAAGTCGTTTGTCAAAGGCTTGTCTGATGTCGTCCATTATATTAACCACAGCTGTAGAACAGCTGTGATTAGCACGGAACCCAGACTGAAGTGAGTATAACAACGAGTTAAGGCACAGGTGGTTTTGAATTTGGTTTTTCAATAATTTTTCGAAAACCTTGGACAAACATGGCAATATGCTAATTGGCCTATAGTCATCAGGTAATGAAGCATTCGACTTTTTCGGAACTGGCAAGACTCTAGCAGATTTCCAACATTGAGGGAAAGTAGAGGTCATTATACAGGAATTAATTATCTCCGTTAGGTATACAATTATTTCAGGTAATATAAGCTTTATGAATCGCATGGGTATTCCATCTTCACCAACCGCATATGATTTAATGGATGCAATACTTAGAAGCACTTCATTGATTGTAACCATTTCAAAGTCTACTTCATGGTTAAGAGTTATAGCACTATCCGATCTAAAGTCAAAGTTGTTTGTTTGCTTACTCTTAAGAATAAAATGACCATTTAACTCATCTGGATCTAAAGCACAGCTATTGTCTTTTTTGGCATTAATTCCAATTTGACGCAAATTACGCCATAGTGTCTTAGATGGCAAAGCGGTGTTTAGTTTGGAGGAATAATAGCTTCTTTTTGAGGATCTGATTATGGATGTTGCATAGTTTCGCGCACACTTGTATGCATCCCAGTTCGATACAGATGGTGAATGTTTCCATTTACTGTATAGCCTATTTCTGCATTTTAATGCACTCCGAACCTCAGAAGTGTACCACGGACAGCTTTTATTTCGGACCATTACAACCTTCTCGGGAACATATTGGTTGAATAGGTTGCCAAGTATTGATTGAAAAAAACAAATCTTTTCATTGGGGTCTGGTATTTGCCTACAGACTTCCCATGGTGCCGATCTTGCAGCACTGCACAACTTAGGAAGATCAATAGAGGCAAAATGTTTGTACTTAAATGAGAGAGGAACACTATTGTGCGAAAAAACAACATCAAGGGTGCAGAAGAGCAAGTCGTGATCAGAAGTACTATCTAATGAGAGCTTGTCTAATTATTTCAGTCTAGGTTATTCGTCATTAGTGAAAACACACAAGTTTTTGTAAAGCAGTAAAATGTCTACATTCGTGGCATCAAAACAACATTTGCGGTAAGTTTTAATATGCTTCTTTCATTTAAAGAAAAAAGCAGCCGAAGCGCATCAATTGCTTACCGAAGCTTACCCGGACTATACTATAGACGTAAGAATGTGTCAGCGGTGGTTTAAGCGGTTCAAAGATGGTGATTTCAACACCGAAGACAAAGAACACCCCGGTCAGGTGAAAAAGTTTGAAGACCATGAATTGGAGGTATTGCTCGATCAAGATCCGTCACAAACGCAAGAAGAACTTGAAAAATCACTTGGCATCGTTAGCAAACGATCGTTTGAAAGCAATGGGAATAATCCGAAAGGTATGACATTGGGTGCCGTATGAATTGAAGCCACGAGACGTCGAACGCCGATTTTGCATGTCCGAAATGCTGCTTGAACGCCACAAAAAGAAGTCTTTTTTGCATCGAGTCGCCACTGGTGATGAAAAATGGGTACATTCCGATAATCCAAAACGTCGGCCAATATGTGGATACCCCGGACATGCCTCAACATCGACGTCCGTTCAGATTATTCATGGCCTAAAGGTTATGCTGTGCATTTGATGGGACCAGAAGGGTGTTGTGTATTATGAGCTGCTAAAACCGATGAGCCGAGCACTGAAGGAAAACCGGCCGGAAACGGTCGCAAGACACGATAAAGTTCTTTTGCAACATGACAATGCTCGGCCACATGATGCAAATGTCGTCAAAACTTACCTTGAAATGCTCAAATGGGATGTCCTACCCCACCCGCTTTATAGTCCAGACCTTGTGCCATCCGATTACTTTCTCTTCCGATCGATGCAACATGACATGGCTGACCAGCACTTCCGTCATTTCGATGATGTCAAAAAATGGATCGATTCGTGGATTGCGGCCAAACCGGTCCAATTTTTCAGAAGCGGTATCCATAAACTGCCAGAAAAATGGGAAAAATGTGTTTCTAGCGATCGGCAATACTTTGAATATTGAATTTATATCTATTTTTCCTCAATAAAGCATTGATTTTTGAAAAAAAAAAACTACATTTAGAGATTTCTGAAATACACATCATAAATAAGCTTTTGAAAAGATCCTAGCTAGGCAAATCTGTAATAATCTGAAGCAACATTCATTGCTTTATCCTCTTCAGTCTGGCTTTCGTCCGGGGCATAGCTGCTCTACTGCCATGGTCAACATTATAGAAGAAATAAGGACTAATTTTGACAAAGATAACCTTACTCTTTTTTGCTTGCTGGACTTCTCTAAGGCTTTCGATTTAGTTAACCATGAACTAACTGCTCTGCTTCAAACTTCGACACTTTTTCAATTTTAGTGACAGTGCAGTAAAACTTGTACGTAGTTTTCTTCATAATCGGTTTCAGAAAGTTGTGGTTGGAAACAGAACTTCGGAGTTAAAACGTGTGTAATGCGGAGTTCCTCAAGGATCTATACTCGGTCTCATACTGTTTTGTATGTTCATCAATGACCTGTCGTCGTATTTCGTATTACATCTCTACGCCGATGATGTTCAGTTTTCTTTGTCCAGACCTCTTGACAGTTTAAATGAACTTGCCGTGGACTTAAATGCAGACTTATTGACTATTTATCGGTGGGCAGTCGATAATGGACTTCGCATAAACTCTGCCAAATCCCACGTTATACCGATCTTTAAAAGGACTCTTGACCCAAAATTCTTACCTGATTTTTTTTTACACAAAACTATACTTTCGTTTGTTGATAAAGTTACCAGCTTAGGGTTTGTAACTAACCACAAGTTTACGTGTCATGACCACATAAATCTTGTTGTTGGTCACAAATATGGCTGCCTCAGAAAACTATGGTACACTGCTGCCTTCACTCCTAACGAAACTCGTCGACGATTGGTTTTAACTCTAATTGTTCCTCTTATAACGTACGCTGAGGTGGTCTACTGTAAACTTGACTCCTTATAACAGCACAAACTTCAGGTTGCCTGCAATGACACGGTCAGATACATTTATGGGCTAAAGAGATTCGATCGAATATCTGTTCTATCAAAGAATGTTTTGGGCTGCTCGTTACAGCATTATTTAAATGCTCGTAATTGTATCTTTCTGCATAGAATCCTCGGTAGTAGGAAGCCTGAATATCATTTCACTAAATTGAACTTTTCCCGGTCTCAAATATAATAAAAAATGATATAATAAAATATAATATAGTTTTAGTGTTAAATAAATTAAATTGAAATGAATTGAATTGAAATAATAGAGTTGTGGCATTAAAACGGCACATAGTGTTAATAAGGTTTCTGAATCACCACTTTTACCTACCTACCATGTCCTTGCTTGCGGATACAACTGTCTCCTGCCATATTTTACGCGAGGTTACATTTTAAGTTGACACTCATTCAATAAAAAGTTTGTAGATTTTCTTCACCATTTCTGGTTTGTTCCACTGGTTTGTAATCCACTTCGATATACGGACTGTACAAATTATTCAAGCAAACGAAGGAGCGAACTGGATTCTTGATCCGATCGAATTTTGGTTGGAATGAGGTCCACCTATGGCGTCCGAGACGGACCAATCGGATGCCATTGAAACGCTGTTGAGCGTTCACTTCCCAGGCTCGTCTATTAGTTGAAAGCTACCATAGATAACACTGCTCTAACAGGGTGAAAAGTCTATCTATCTTAATCTGGTACAAAAAAACCCAACATTGTTAACTAATAGCAAACGTACACTCTTGCCACCCAGGTTTTCAAAAAATATGTATTGACGGCAGCGAACGTTTTAAGTTTAAGATAATTCCAAAATTGCAATGCTTGGGAATTTTACTAAGGACGCAAATCCACTTGGGATGGTTCGTTAGTGATTTAACGTGAACATTTAAGGTTCATTTAACGATCAGTTTTAGAAGCCATTGATAACTGATGACAAAAAAAAATAAAATCGAAAGAAAATATTCTTCAGAGAAAAGGTGTCCTCTCAGGGATTCAGATCAATGCGATACAATCATCGAAAACATTCTTCCAACTAACCGGTGCGAAAGATAAGCGGATCGAGAAGAACAATGAGGAACTCTGCAAAAATATGAAAGGTTCTGATTGGGCCTCAACGCAACAAAGCTACTTTGGGAAGAACTTTCCAAAGGGGTTCGAGAAAATTATTCAAAAAGCTTTGCTCGATTGACATCATCATTATTATTGAAATTTTTACCATTCGAAGATTTTTGCATCGCGTTTTTCATCTTTGAGTGAAAAATCACCAGAACGAAATTTAGCAAACCAATTTTGACACTGCCGTTCTTTTAACGCTTCGTCACCATAAACAGCACATAATTTTTTGTGAGCTTGCGATGCGTTTTTTCCTTTAAATGTTGGTTTTGATTTTCAACTTTTCAACAGACGCCAAACAAAAACTACACAACCGATCAAACAATGGCCGCATTCAGAATTCTGGGGAATAAAATTTCACTCAAAACCTAGAATATTGAATGAGAACACTGACTCCAAACGGAGTTGACAGTTTCATATGTCAAACAAATTATTTTTGGAAACTCACTTTCAATTTGTACTTGGAATAAGTTTGTTTTGTGAATTCTGTGTTACTTTCAATTTATACTAGTAATTAATGACTTTTAATTGCTTGTTTTGAATTAAACGATTGAACTCAGCGACACAGATGAAGCACTTTTATGTGAATTAAATTGTGTGCACATGTGCCAAAAAAGTGAACTTAGTTTAACAACAGTAGATCAGTTTCGTTATTCGTTGTAAACAAGTTGCAGAGCTGAGCTTAGACTGGTTGAACAGCCAACTAGAAATCCCAGCTACTGTGAGGAAGTAATTCCTCTGTTCTCGCTGGACGAATTTCGTGTCCACTTCAGGATGAGTCGGGCTTGCTTTTCGGTTAGTACAAAAGTACTGAAATGTACATAAACTTCAACCGATTAATAAACGATTTCAAAATGAACAGCTGACTTTTGACGTTTTATCAATCAACTGCAAAAAGCTGTCAAATATTTTTAACTGCAAATCCAGTTCACTTCCTCAACATATGTCAATTAGCTTTGCCGTCAAATTCATGGGCTCTCGACCAATCAGAGCCGATTGACTTGCTAGTGCCTAGAATTCTGAACGCGGCCAATTTTTATTGCTGATTGACACTTGAAGTACCAACTATCAAATAACAAAGTGTGTTTGACATTTTGATTACGTCAGCAAACCTTAAAATTCAACTAAAGCCATCTATGAGTGAAATCCGCAATTGCTTAGTTGCCAACCCAATATACGTAGGCTGCTAGATATATTTCTGGCCAAGGCAAGGAAAGGAAGGAAAGTTTGACATTTTTTAGCTTAATATCACTCAGAACGTGTTGTCATTTAATCGTGAATTGTTTTATACAGAGACTTGAAAAAATTATCTCGGCAAAAAAATGGAATTAACTCGTGAACGCTTTCGTGCGATCATTTTTCACAACTTTCGACGTGGATTATCACGACAAGAGTGCATTGATGAACTTAAATCTTTGTATGGTGATGAAGCACCATCCTATAGCACTGTGAAAAACTGGTTAAATGAATTCAGTCATGGCCGACGCTCGCTCAAAGACGAATTCCGTGAAGGTCGTCCGAAAACGGCCGTTGTGCCAGAGAACATTGATGCCGTGCGTGAACTGATAATGCAAGATCGTCATGTGACATATTGTCAGATAGAGGCATCACTGGACATTTCTCCCACCAGCATACATTCGATATTGCATGAACACCCGGCCGTAAAAAAGGTTTGTTTTCGTTGGATCCCTCACAATTTGACAATCGCTCAAAAAAATCGACACGACGATCGATGCAAAGAAATGTTAAAAAAATACGATAGCGGTGCTTCAAAAGACGTTTATAAGATTGTCACAGGTGACGAATCATGGATCTATGCGTATGAGCCCGAAAGAAAACAACAATCGGCCATGTGGGTCTTCGAAGACGAGCCAAATCCAACAGAAGTTGTTCGCTGAAGAAGCACTTCGAAGCAAATGGTCGCCTGTTTCTTCGGCAAAACTGGTCATGTGGCGACTGTTCCGCTTGAGCAACGTAGGACGGTCAATTCTGAGTGGTACACCACAATTTGTTTGCCTGAACTCTTCGGAGAAATTCGTACAACGAACAAGAGAAGACGAATCATTGTTCACCATGACAATGCGAGCTCTCACACATCGGCTCAAACCAGCGCCTTTTTGACCGGCGAAAACATCGAATTGATGAGTCATCCACCGTACAGCCCTGACTTGGCACCCAATGACTTCTTTTTATTCCCGTACATCAAGAAAAAACTGCGTGGTCAACGATTTTCGTCGCCAGAACATGCTATTGAAGCGTTCAAAAAACCATGTTTTGGAGGTGTCTCAATCGGAGTGGAAAAAGTGTTTCGACAATTGGTTGGAGCACATGCAAAAGTGTATTAATCATGCTGGAGAATACTTTGAAAACAATAAAACCACTTTGGATGATAAATATTCGCATTTTCATTATTAGAAAAGCATGGCAATCCGCGGGACCCCAACAGACTCAGAAAGCGACGCTTCTAAATGCGGCCAACTCAGCCGGCTGTCGCTTTGTCACGTTTGTTCTGATTTCTTTAATGTACAAAATCACACCCGCCCCACGACATTGTTTCTCGAACAAAGATCAGCTCTAAGAATTCGTATAAAGAACTTTAATCTCCCTCGGCAAATGAATACGCATGCTAATGACAAGGTAATGAATATAGCTGTCATTATCAGAACGCTCGCATCCATTCACATTACCCGGCTATATCGACAATTACTCTGAGATTTTCCATCCAAATTATTACATTTTCCCGCCAGTCGGTGGCGAAGACTGAAACAGTGTTGCTTGTTTTTTTTTTATGGCACACATGTTGATCTAATTCGCGTCCGTCGCTCGTACTCCCATTCGAATTTATAGACTTCCATCAGCGCTTAAAGCATCCGAAACTGGGTTAAAGGTTTCCACACTAATTTCCAATTAAGCAACAAACACTGTGCCACTCGTTCCAAATGCAATTCTAATCCCGCATCCGAATGCTTGCGCACAAACAACATAACAAAAAAAAAAGGGCACTTAACACAATGTCGCAGCCCGCGGGTCTACCGGGCAACAGTCAACAGTCAACAGAGTGTGACACAACAGCCTGCGTGATCTGTTTAAATTCATTTTGAAAATAAAATTGATTTAGATACTCGTGCACACCCCCGCCACCATCATTCGAATAAATCTCAAAAGCGCCAAGTCATCGAGAAGATGCACTCTTGACGGTGGTGATGCAACATCATGCACACATGTTGGCCGGGGAGTCATAAAGCAGATCACACTTCTGCCACTCGAGACGGAATGGGAACGCGACGCAGCGGCTAATACCGCGTACAGCGGCGTATCTCAAGCGAATAGTGTCACCGGAATAAATTATCGTAAATGCGATTAGAAGCAATTTCGAATAACAATTTTTTTGCCTCAGAAGCGAGAGAGAGTGTGGCCAGTCAAGTGGTTTCTAATGTCTTCCTGAAAGGCACAGCACAGGGTTATGTGCCTTGACTCTCGCCATGGGGAGCCATCAGCATCCTCCTCCTGTGTGTATGTCGAGAGAGCGAGATGAAGCATCCCGAGAGAGTATCGTATTTTTTAATGCGCCTCGGCCTAATTTCGGGTCGAAGTTGGTCATCGTTGTCGTTGTCGTCGTCGTCGTAGCGTTGCACACAACCGATAAATTTGATGGCGTATACGGTCATTGGCGGGCACGCGTCTTGTGTCGCCCACGCTATTTAGCCAAAGTGGCACTATTAAAGCGATTGCACACGATCGCGATAGTGATCTCGGATCTTGTGTCTCGATGATGGAAGCGCGAGGGTCGGCAACGGAGGAGACCTAATTAAGTGCGCTGCAGGCGATTCTCGGATACGAATCGGAATCATGGATAGATTTTGATCAAATTAGGGACAGTGGATTTTATTGCTTGCGGTATTAGATAACACAGTGATCGCTGTACAGATTTTATTGGTACCAAGCGGGGCAATAAAGTATTCATACAGAAACTGGTCTGTTGAGGAGTTTATTGGCTAATGGCGCCTCATGCACGATTGTTGATGTAATTGGCAGTAGTTGAAACAATTTTATTGCTGCATGTTTGGTGCTTGAAATGGTCTTAGGCAGCTAAACAGATATCAAACGTGCATAAATTTACATCTCCTAATTTTTTATACTCGCTCAGGGGCGTGGAAAGGATCAGGAAGGAAAACGAGAGAAGTACGGATGCCTTGCTGGGCGGTTACAAAGAGAGCCCCTCAATTTGACTTCACGCCTGAAATTTGGCTTGAGTGTTAATTGATGAGCATATCCAGAGAGGCATTTTTTTACGAAGGAATGCAGTTAGCTGACTCGTTGGTGCATCTTTCATGATAAAAAAAAATCGTGCAAGTGCAAGTTGAACACGCACACAAAGGGTTCCGTTCCATTATCCAATATTGAATGCTCTGAACATTTCGTTTTTATTCTAAGTTTTTTGCAGTCTGCTTTTGGCGGCAGTGAAGGAGCTAATGTATCCATTCGAAATGATGTCACAGTGGAGATTTGGGAGAGCACATCCCTAGCTCTAGATAAAGGTGTCAATTCCGGTAGGATGACGTCAATTGATTACTGCAGTAATGCTGCGAAAAGACCATCAAGAAGGGGAACTTTGTACGATTCGAAGGTTCTTTTAAACCATTCAACCTTATCTGTATTAAATATTTGTACGGATAATTGTGTAAAGAGACGAGCCTGGGAAATACACCTGAAGCAACTTTCTAAATGTGTCTGCCCGGTCCGTCGTGAAAGTTTTGTCATTTTTCTTCTAACCCTACACAATTTTTCTGAACGTTAACAAGCGATTTATGCATCCGCAATGGATTCGCTGCATTTTCTCCAAGCAGCCTGTTTGGATTGTCTTAATTCTGAAGTATATTCAATGATATTTCAGCAAACTTATATTCCCTATATTCGTCCTACATTTTCGTTTTCTCTGCAAAATAGAAGTGTTTTCTGCCTTTTTTTCTGAGTTTCTTCAGTTAGTCATTTCACCAAGGCTTAATAAATTTAGTGTATTTTCTCACATACAGAGTGTTATCTTGTCCGAATCGATCTGACGATACAAAAACAGTCAGAATAATCACGCCGGCCAGCTGGTGACCATACGACTCACGGACCTAGAACAAACACGAAGTTTATCGTGCTAGTCAAACATCAAATAAAGTTTGTGTTAGTAAGACTCAATGCAATCTCATCATACATTAGAGTTGATTTTGATCAGTCCTCAATCTTTGGAGTAAATACATCAACCCTATTGCAACATTACAGAGAAGCAGAAAGCTACTGAATCTCCTCTTTGAATTTCCGGCCATAGCAATAGCAAACTATTGAAATCTATGTTCCCATTTCTTCACAGCTTTGTCCCAAATTGCTAAAGCAAACCCCAAAAGACCTCGCTCCTCTTCTTTACCATAAGGGAGAAAAACCTCTCAATATTCACTTTCTCCCCAATACGTTAACCCACATAACCCTCGCGGTATTACAATGGGCCAAATTGCTGTGTGCCTTGTGGAGTTTCGGCGTGGCTGAAGTTTCGGCGATTTCGGCCGAATTTTTTGCCGAAACCAAAACTCTGACCGAAACCGAAACCGAATGTTCGGTCGGTCACTAGGCTTTGGAGACACAGGCTGACATAATTCTTTGTACGACATAATTCTTTGAACAAGCTGTTGTTCGGTACCCACACAGTTTACTCAAAAAAGGACAGAGACGAAAGAATCAGAAATATCCAGCCGGGATCGAAACGTTATTTCTCAACACTACCTCCACCGTTCTTCATTGTTCATCGTAGATTTTGAACTTCCATTTCAGTGCTGCTCTTCCGCCAAACTCTTGAAGGACCATCGTGACCAAAAATGTTATACTTGCACGACTTTCTCCCAGAAAGACAGATCAGCATCTTTGTGTAGAGAGGCAAAGTCTTAAGGTTTTTTCTTATTCACTCGACTTATGGAAGATTTCTTTTTTGGTGTTCTTGAAAAATATCCAGGGAGAAATTTCAATTGAATGCGTGCTAATCCCTGTGCTACATGAATCCGCGCCTATTTGTTTGATTGTAGGATAATTAGTTTTTGGGTTTTTCCGAAAAGTGTTAAGAATGAGCCTTTCACTCCTCCTCTCACTGAAATGGTATGGGTAGTAAAAAGATCTTTAGCCATAAGAAACAAAAAAAAAATTCAAAGAGGTAGTCCTATCCATGCACGGAAATATATTATCATACAACTTTGTCTATCGTACGGTGAATTTTGGCGACCTATGTAGGTCTTCAATGGACTCGATGGACGTGAGAAGCATCTCATTTTAATTCATTTGGGATCGTATTTGTTAGAAACATGTGAGAGTTGAACCAGGCTCTTCCCAGCTTATGTGTTGATGGTCTGACAAGAATTGTTCATCCGATACATGCTAATTTTTAGGAGGTATTCTAGTCTAGAGGCATGAATTTCATGTAATTTTTGAAGTGTCATAAAAAAGGCAATTAATATTTTTAGTATCCATTTTTTTATTAGTTATTTTTAAACATAACTCGAAAACAGAAAAAAATCAAAAAATAAAAAAGTTGAAAATTTTAAAAATTAGCAGTTGATGAAGCGGTGGTCTCAAAAAATTTGCGCTAACCATACCCACGATTTCAACCCTCCTAGCAGACTACGGAAAAGTTGAAAAGATTTTTTTTCACAAAATGACAAAATGAAAAAAAAAATTGTATCACTTTTTTGACTGTTTCGAATTAAAAAAAAAAGGAATAGAAATTTGGGGATGGGGATAGTTTCAGACATAGACAAGTCTATAAAGAAAACTCTCTAAAAATGTCTGTAGAGCCTGAATCATGGGTATTGGCTTGAAGAAGACAGCTTCGAGAAAAACGCGTTTAAAGTTTCGCGTAAAGTCATGAAATGATATTGTAGACTTACATTTATTCAATCTGCCATTCCTGCTTCATACATCGGACCTTTCTCGACTTCGAAAAAACTATTTTCAACGTTTCTCTCTTCATATCGAACAGTTCTGGCCTCCTTTGATGCGTTGGATGCTAGTATCTCGGAGCGGTCAATCCGGGCGTTGTCTCGTTTCACAGCAAGTGAATGAGAATCCGGATAAAATTTTCATTCCCATTAGCTCCATAATTTTTAAAATAGAAATTTAACCTTGAAGTTGAATTCAACAACTGTTAGCAGCTAGACGTAAGTGAAGACTAAATATAAAAGATACAAGTCACCTTGGGTTCTTGTATTACAATATGTACAAAGGACAAAAGGTTTTACTGAATAATATGGATTCAGGAATACGGAGAATCCCTAATGTCTTGTGTTCGTTTAGTTCCAGCCGAATCGGTTTAGATGCCCCGTCAGCAAAATACCGATATCCCGGAAAATAATTCGAATTTTGAAAAATCCTCTTGTAAACACATTCTTGAATACTTAGACATTGAAAATATAAAAAAAAATCAATTTGTTTTTAATTTCTAGACTAGAATACCCCCTTAAAGTTTTGATCACAATTTGAATAATAATTCTCATCTATTATGCATACTAGCACATTATTTGTTCTGCGAGTGTCTGTAAGAATTTCAACTCCTGCCACACTAAAAGTTTCCGCATGCGCAGTTTGTCCAGAATCGTTTGTCACAATATGGTTCATCAATTCTCGAAGTTGTGATAGTATTGATGTTGCTAGAAATTGGTTCTTGTTTCACTGCGGTAAATTGTTTGTCAGAGTTCTTACTTTGAAAGAGTCCTTACTTAATCAAAAACAGAGCCCATACACTGGCAATCATTATTTTTGGGGACCATTTGTGGACCTTCGTCTATAGTAGAAATATTTTCCGTTGCGCTTTAGCATGTCTTCCACATTCTTTAGTGGATTTTCTTTGTCTGCCTCTGGAGGAAATAGATGTGGCCATTAAATAATTTTGAATTCACTAAATGCATCAATATTCATCTGTTTTTTTTTTTTTTAAGAATGCACAATTGAAAAAATATCTTCAAACATTTATTCTGTGCAAATAAAAGCAAAATCCTATAAAAAAAAGTCGGAATTAAAAAACAGATGTCACTCTCTTTAACAAATCGGATTTATTGGCAAATTCCCAAAAAGTGGAGTCTTTCGAATATTGTTCAAAAAATACATCTCATATCTCGGTTAAGAGGCGCGCAAACTGTCAAACGTGATGAGTGTCAATAAAGCAAACTTCTGTCAAATTTACATTCATTAAACGCACCAATTTTCTTAATTTTCCTTTCCGTAAGAACCTTCTACAAAGAAAAAGAAAAAAGTTGCATGGAATCGGTATGGTCGTCCTCAAGTTAAGGCGTCACCAGGGGAAACAGGGACTCATTTTTAAATGCACAGATTTTCGCAATGTCCATCGCTTATCTTAGACATGTTTTTTTTTGTTTTGTTCACCTTCCGGAGCATCAACACAACTAATGACCTCTCGAAAGTATTCCATTGCTTCACAAGTGCTGCCTAAGCTTCCTCATGATAGCTTGGCATAAAACTTAATGTCTGCGGATAACCATTAGCAGGCCAGCAGCATCCTCTATGAAACCATCAATCATCACCATTGCTTAATCGAAGCCTCCTGCAGAGCCAGAACTTCTAATGAAGCAGTGTGCTTCTGTAATTTCGAAATATGAGATCCACTTTAACTTTACAAGCTATGCAGCTGTGATTGTATGCAACGCAGTGGGATTACCCAGATTCACAATCCCAAATGGATGGATCACATCCGGCATTTATAAGACTTTGCAATTCATTTCCTATTTCCTGTCCACAATGATGACCAATATTCCCAAGTAGGCTTGATACCGTTCCACAGTTAGATGCTGTCCAAGCCTCACCAATGAGGCAAACAAGAACCAAACGACTGCGCTCATGGGTAAGAATGTTGTCATCGACAATTCGTCTGCCCACTAAACTGAGCCAATTCCAGTTTTTTTGTGCTTTTTCTGTCAATCATTTGTGGCTAATAATAGATCTCGCCATCTCGTTGGAACTGCTTGCAGTGTGCAAGTGTGGACAATTTCTGGACCTGCTCGGTGGTGGTCTCTCAGTGGGAAACCACTTCTAACCAAGCACCGAGAAGTGACACCCAAATGTGTTGCGCCAGACTATATAATTGACCCGTTCAAGGTTTCGATTTGGTCGTCCAAAAACATGCCAATCTAATTTTTTTTTTTTTTTTTTGATTTTGGTTGGTTTCCTGCCCCGAATTTGTTGAGCAGAAAAATTGTTGTTATTCTATTGGAATGGGAGGATTGGGTTTGTTTAAATTTTTAATTGGTACCTGTTCTGTTTTTTGTTTTTTTTTTTGTTTTTTTCGGGAGTCTTTGGCGGGCCCCAGACAGACTGGACTTGCACATGCTGAACGACCTCGGCCTCGCAGGGTTATCTACCTGCCAATGGGATGGATATGTGCGAAATTTAGATACAAAAAAACCGACAAACAACAACAGCAGCAGTAGAACCACACCAACCCAAGGAGCGACGACTCCATTCTCCCATTCCCATTCCCATTGCGAATCGCAGCACCAAAGGCGCAGAGGAGTCAGTCAGTCGGTTGCTCTTTTATAAACATTAGTTGGCCGTAAATATCATCAAAATTGCGGTCTTATTTTTTTGGAATTCTTTTTTTTTTTAATATGGATTCAGTGCTTGGATGTATAATTTAGTTATTTGATTTGGTTTTGGTGCAGCGCGGCAACCGACGCAGCGCGGACAGAATTTGATTAATTTGAATGAGACTCGGATAACGTGTAGCCTACCTTTGCCGGCTTGATGTTTGGATGGAGGCGAACCATGCGACACGATCATGATTCATTGACACATGAATGGAATTTTGAAAACCAAAACTGATTGTAGATAAAAAACAAAACGAAATTCAAGAGCTGACCTTGACCATGCGACTAGCATACGAAGCTTCTGTAATCATGGAATGGTTTACCATTTCATTAGGAAAGCAACCAAGTGGCCTTGGGAAAGTTTTTAAAGTTGACCAAATGAGCTACGTGACTGAGTCTGAGCGAAGGCTGCCTTAAATGATTTCTTCATTCTTTAAACTGCAGTTCGGTCTTGTCTTTTTCAAGAATTCGAAGACACTCTTAGTTGGAGCATTTTTGGAGCAAGCATTATTAACTGTCCATCAGGGAGTTCTTGTAATCGGTCCGATTTTCAAATCGGTCCAAGAAATCGGATTCCATTGTTTTTGAAAGATTTCTGTTTGTGTGTGTACGTACACTTAGTTACAAAAGTCAACATATGGTCAAGGCAGTAGTACACAACATGTAAGTCGTTGCATGTACATGCGGTCCTGACGTCACGAAAAATCTCGCATGCGGGTTTAGTAATCATTCTTGTGATCGAATGTCGTTGCATGGAAAAAATATCGGTAGTTCACGGCATGTTGAATTTGTCCCAAAACTGTCGACGGTGGCCCTTTCATGGAAACTATTCGCATGTATTATTGCATGCGTCGTGCGCACATGTCGCGCTAGTACACGACATACAAGACGGCACGCATTCGAACATTGGTTACGTAGTACACGACATGTATCCATGCGAATGTATTTTTTCGCTGTCATGAGTACACTTGAAGTGTGTTTCAGTTTACTACGTAGGCTGCTAGATATTTTTCTGGCCTAGGCAACACTAAGTGTTGCCAGGTGCAATCTGACATCTCCATTGGAAAGTTTGACATTTTTTAGCTTAACATCACTCAGAACGTGTTGTCATTTAATCGTGAATTGTTTTATTTACAGAGACTTGACAAAATCATCTCGGCAAAAAAATGGAATTAACTCGTGAACGCTTTCGTGCGATCATTTTTCACAACTTTCGACGTGGATTATCACGACAAGAGTGTATTGATGAACTTAAATCTTTGTATGGCGATGAAGCACCATCCTATAGCACTGTGAAGAACTGGTCTAATGAATTCAGTCATGGCCGACGCTCGCTCAAAGACGAATTCCGTGAAGGTCGTCCAAAAATCGCCGCTGTGCCAGAGAACATTGATGCCGTGCGTGAACTGATAATGCAAGATCGTCATGTGACATACCGTGAGATAGAAGCATCCCTGGGCATTTCTCCCACCAGCATACATTCGATATGGCATGAACACCCGGCCGTAAAAAAGGTTTGTTCTCGTTGGATCCCTCACAATATGACAATCGCACAAAAAAGGCTCGTGTCGATTGGTGCAAAGAAATGTTAAAAAAATACGATCGCGGCGCTTCAAAAGACGTTTATAAGATTGTCACAGGTGACGAATCATTGATCTTTGCGTATGAGCCCGAAACAAAACAACAATCGACCGTGTGGGTTTTCGAAGCCGGAAGAGGCACTTCGAAGCAAATGCTCGCCTGTTTCTTCGGCAAAACTGGCCATGTGGCGACTGTTCCGCTTGAGTAACGTAGGACGGTCAATTCTCAGTGGTACACCACAATTTCTTTGCCTGAAGTCTTCGGAGAAATTCGAAAAACGAACAAGAGAAGACGAATCATTGTTCACCATGAGAATGCGAGCTCTCACACATCGGCTCAAACCAGCGCCTTTTTGACCGGCGAAAACATCGAATTGATGAGTCATCCGCCGAACAGCCCTGACTTGGCACCCAATGACTTCTTTTTATTCCCGTACATCAAGAAAAACCTGCGTGGTCAACGATTTTCGTCGCCAGAACATGCTATTGAAGCGTTCAAAAAACCATGTTTTGGAGGTGTCTCAATCGGAGTGGAAAAAGTGTTTCGACAATTGGTTTGAGCGCATGCAGCAGTGTATAAATCATGGTGGAGAATACTTTGAAAAAAAAAAAACACTTTTGATGATAAATATTCGCATTTTCGTTATTACGCCAGAAATATATCTAGCAGCCTACGTATGTACCTCTCTATTGGGACTAGCCCAGCGTTTTCGAATAACATGGTGTTAGGGTAATACGTCCGTGTAGTTGGGAGTCGCCACAAGCCCGTGCATGAACGAAGTATTCTTCTCTCAAATTGGTAATTGGCCGTCCGGGAGTGGTCTCATTGATGATATTGCGTTGAACATCTGTACAAAAAATACTCTATTTGTTTAGGAACTGTAGATGATTCTTACCAAGCGAAGAGGAAATTCCATCGTGATATGTGCGAAGATAAGTCCCTTTATCAAAACGCTGTCAAAGACCTTTTCAATATCCGAGAGATACGCAACTGTTCTCTCCTTTCTTAGAAGCCCCAGATTAATATCACTGCGAAGTTTTATCAGTGGATGAATGGTTGAAAGCTTTTCCCGAAATCCATTTTGGTGGTCGGGTATGAGCAGAACTGATTCCATCAGAGTAGCGATATAGGCCGGTACCCGTCAATGTTTGTCCAGTTCATCTTCCTTGGCATTGGAACAATTTAAGCTATTTTCCATGCAGTGGAAAAATGAACTTTTTTAACGAAAAGTTGAAAATGTGATCCGGTCTCGGGGATTTTTTTGAATTCCCACTCAAAGTTATCCAAGTCTATTTCTTCTGCATTCGTTAGAACATCACTGTAACTCTGAGAAACAAGTTTACAGTTATCCTTCTGTGTGTTGAATAAATTGAGTTAACACTTAATGTTAAAATTCTAAGCAGTTATTCAGATGAGGAAAGTCAAATGTGTAAATGTTGTAAAGAGTTGGCGATAGAACAGCACCTTGGGGTGCTCCATCAGTAACTGGAAAGGAGTTAGACTGACAACCATTTACAGAAACTCGAAAACTTCTTCCTGTTAGGAAGGATTTTATCATCTTAATGATGTAGTTTGGGAACTTGAGGATGTAGAGCTTGTGCCATACTGTGTCAAAGATAACATGAGTGCTCAACTTCAAATTAAAATTAGTTTTAATGTACCTTGTGATACGGTGAATTTAGTTGACGGTATTATGTTGAGATCTAAAACCAAATTGTTCAGCAGGTAATATGGTTTACCGTTTAAATGGACTTCCAACTTAATTTTTATTAATTTTTCGAGACATTTGCTGAGTGAATTAAGTAGACTAATTGGTCTATAACTGAAAGGTAAACTGGTGTTTTTTCCTGGTTTCGGTAAAGGTATGACCTTTGCTAACTTCCAAGCAGCTGGAAAGTAATCTTAAGGCAGCTATTGAAAATCCACTGGAGAGTTTTTATGCCGGTTCTTGGAAGATTTTTCAAATATAGGTTACGAATACCATCCACGCCTGCAGATTTGTATGGCTTAAGAGAGTTAATCGATCGTGAGTGAATTAATGGACTCAATTGAGTTTGCAACTGCAGATTCGATGATAGTGTTGCTCCTTAGATTGTTGGTTGACGTATGGTTAGCAACAAATGTACGAGCAAATGTGTTGGCCTTTTCCTCGTTTGTGGACATAACAGAATTCCTGTCTCTGAGTGCCGGTATATGCGTTTTCTTCTTCCTAAAAACTTTAACTATATTCCAGAAGGGCCTAGAATCTTTATCAAGTTTTTGCAATTTAAAATTCCACTGACGATCCCTAAACTATAAAATAAGACAGTCAGCAGTTTGAACATACTACTGTGTCCAAAAAATAAGGTGACATTGTATTTATTTTGAAAATTCTTTATTTATTCTTCCAAATCAATTTCATCCCCTTCAAAGTAATCCCCTCCCGATGCAATGCACTTATGCCAACGGATTTTCCAATCTTTGAAACACTGGTTGTAGTCACTTTCCGGGATGGCCTTCAGTTCCGTCTTCGCTGCGGCTTGAATCTCCTCTATCGTATCAAAACGGTGTCCCCGGAGCGGTCTTTTGAGCTTGTTGAACAGCCAGAAGTCGCACGGCACCAGATCAGGTGAATACGATGGTTGCGGAACGATATGGGTTGAGTTTTTGGCGAAACGATCACGAATTACGAGTGCGGTATGGGATGGTGCATTATCGTGGTGTAAAAACCAAGAATTGTCTTTCCACAATTCCGGCCTTTTTAGGCGGATAGCGTTACGCAAACGACGCATAATAATATTCCTTGTTGACTGTTTGGCCGGTTGGAAGGAATTCATAAAGCACAACACCACGATAATCGAAGAAAACAGTCAACATGACCTTGATTTTTGAGCGACTTTGGCGCGGTTTTTTTGGTCTCGGCTCTCCTTTGGCACGATATTCGCTCGATTGATCGGTTGTTTCGGGGACGTAAGCATAGATCCAAGTCTCATCGCCAGTTATAAAGCGTTTCATGACATCCTGGTAGTCGGAAAGCATTGTTTCACACACTTCAACGCGACGCCTTTTTTCCAAAAAAATTCAATGTTTTCGGTACCAGTCGAGATTTGACGCGCTTGAGGCCCAAAGCATCCTTCAAAATGGTATTGACTGAGCCTTTCGAAAAGCCAACTTCATCAGCAAGGTCTCTAATCGTTAATCGATGGTTTTTCAACACCAAATCTTTGATTTGTTGGACGTGAGCTTCATCGGTTGAGGTTGATGGTCGCCCAGAACGCTCTTCGTCTTCGACACGTTCACGGCCGGCTTGGAAATCACTATACCACTTGTAAACATTTTTTTTAGGCATAGCCCCATCATCAAAGGCTTTCTGCACCATCCTCAACGTATCCGCAGCAGAAAATTGATTCCGCAAACAAAATTTAATGCAAATTCTTTGCCCAATAAATTTCGACATCGCAAAAAACGAAAAACTAACTTTTAGCAGCTCACAAAAAGACGCGTATCTCAAGCACAATGAATATACTTTGACATGAAATTTCACATAGATGTCACTGAGAGTACTACCAACCTAAAAAGAAAGAAAAATTTCCAAATCCTTCGACGCGCGCAGTTTAACCTCATATGTCACCTTATTTTTTGGACACAGTAGTATATCTATATTCTTGGCTTCCAGTCTTTGTCCACAAGTTTCTGGATTTGTTTCTTTACTTTTTTATGGTAATTATGTAGGAAGGAAGTTTGTTGTAACTGAAATTCTGCGTGACCTTTTTGGGCACAACTTGGTTAATGCTTTCGGTCACTGCTGCTGAAAAGAATTGGATTCTTTCGTCAATGATTTGTTCGCTTTTAGTTTCCGGATTGACTACATTGTTTAATCTTAATGTCATTTGCATAGACCGTTTGAAGTGTCTCCAATTTGCATTTTTAAAATCTTATACCATATAACTGTTGGTTCTTGGACCAGACCAAATATTACATTTGACAGGCAAACAGGGTTTGACAGGGTTGAAGGGTTTGACCGAGAATTCGCTGGAAACCGAATAATCATTCAGCGTCGTTGAATGTGTTGGATGTTGTTGGTGATATTTTTGTCATAGTTTTTTTTTTTTTAACTTGTAACACCCTTTTTATTATAATCGGACCTTGTTTTGTTGGGAACCCAACCTCCTTGGTCCCTGTAGTAACAGTATTGGCGAATTTCAGTGCTGAATACTTGGCGAAATTATGCTGATCCCTCATCTTTAAGGCAATCTTATTTTTCTCTGATTGAAACTATGCACTTTAAAACCGTTTCTAAAAGGACATTAAGATAATCACACATCTAGATGGCTTTAATATTCCATGGTAAATTTCCAAGAAGTTGGAGTTGGAGTAGTTGGTTAAAAAGAGTTATACCATAATGAGAGAGTTCTTGGATACGCCGAAATTGACGCGTGTTTGTGTTGTAATTTATGTTTACATTTTTGCTATCATACGTGTCATATTTCAAAACATTTTTAAAGACAAATACCCAACAAGTAATCGCAATAGAATTGAAAATTGGAGAGCACAGCGTTTTAAAAAAAACAGATTGTTAGAGATCAATAAAGGACTGAAGAACAAGCTGCAGAATTAAGACCAGTCCGAACTTCAGTAGAAAATGCTATCGAACTTTAGAGTAGCTGCAATAAAATTGAAAATATCAGAGCCGCGCAGTCTTAAAAATGCATGCAGTTAAATTCAAGTTCATTCAAAATATAAGTGAACATAGTTGTGGTCCATTCAATGAAGACTGTGAATTTTGTCAAGTCAAAAGCTTAAGAGGCTACTCTTCTTGTGGAAAAATAAACCTCATCGCTAAAAAACATGTTGTTGGAAAGTTGGCAAAATTGGTCATCAAAACGCAACCAACCGACGTATGAATGTTCTTCGCGTTCTGTCGTCAGCTGGCTTAAAAGGATGCAGATGCAAATGCAACATGCGCCGTAAGACAATCCCAATTCGATAGATTTTTACCAACGACTATCATATTGATGATAGAGTAAGAGTACCCTCAAAATAGATGTTTTCTCGACCATAGCCCGCTCGACGCATGTGATTAAAAAAGGGATGTCCAGACCGGTCAATAAATTGCATGAGCTTTATAACTCGTAAGTTGCAATAAAGAATATCGGATCTGTCAGGTCCTCTGTGCACTCAAATGAGACCTTTCTTATCATTCCATGAAATACTTTCTTAATGCCCAATCGATTGGAACTGACGAATTACGGTGCTCGATAACTCCATTCCCAATAAATTACACTAGAAGACAAATTCCATGGGTCATTATCCCCATTGACGAATTTGGGAGACTTCAGAATACCAGAACGAACAAATCATATGCATGTGTCCAAGTCTATATAACAGTGCACTCCCAATTAGCCCCGAGGAATGTTCCCTTATCAGTTAACAAATTTTTTTGTGTATCAAACAAACCCCGAGCAACAAGTGACTTTCAGAGAAGCAGCTGTAACAACAACAACAACAACACCAGAATGCCAGAGGTTAATGAACATAAATAACGATCGGACCTAAACAATGGAAGGCCCGCTTCCCGCTTGCAATGCTGCCGCTTGCTTTAACGCTGTCCAATTTGTCCAGAACGATCCGCAATATGACCTTTTGGTTGCTTGGCGATCGTAACTTCGACGTGGGGGAATAGTGGGGAATACGTTGAGGATCGTCGCTCGTGGTGGTACGCGATCTGCCCCGCTCGGGGCTGTGCTACTTGCTCGGTTATGGGTTGTTGTAAAACGTTCGTTGTCTAACAGGAATCCGGCCTGTTTTTCGGGTGCAGATAAGAATTTTATTATTCTGTGTTAATTACGGTGCAACAATTAAACTTTGTTGCTTTTTTTTTCCTCTCGGGTAATCGTTATTTAAAAAAAATGTTACGCAGTAGGCAATTGGAAATTGGTTCTGATTTTTATGACTTTTTTGAGAAGTAAGAATTTTTTTTTTTTTTGACTGCGTGTGACGAATGAGCCGTGTCGGGGCTGTGTTGCTAGCCGATGGTGTGTTGTCAAGGGAGGTAATTTGAGAGAGAAGAAGAAATTTGGATCGTAAAATTATAGTAAAGATTCTAATTGCCGAGGCTAATGAACACAGAAGTTATCAGTTCCACTTTAGTAATTGTTGCACGCATTTCAATGTTGATCGCTACGAATTGATTGGATTTGGACATGTTCGTCAGAGAGAGCCTTTATGACTTTCAAAGTTTTCCGGTTCGATACATGTGATGTCTGTGTTTGTGAGCCGGCATACTAGAATATTTGCGACAAGCTTGTTGGTTTGCGTTCATTGAACTCAACGTCACGTCGGCGTCGTGTCTAATGGCACGTGGTAATAGTGAAGTATCTTTCAATCTGTTCATGATGGAGAATGCTTATTTCGTTTCTCAAGGCCACTTTATTTGAGTTTTAAATTTTACTTTTCCTTTTTTTAACTTTTTTACTAATAAAATTACGTTTTGACGTAGATAAATATGCAGAATGGCCAAAATAGAAAAATTACTTTCGTTGGAAATTTTAAACAATTCGGAAATTTGAAAGTATCAAAAATAACACATCCACAATTTTTATGTCGCTCTTGTACTCGTATTGCCCAACTTCCTTTTGACTTAAGCCTGACTTTTGTGCAAGCTCATTTATTCAGCTCTATCGTGAAATTCTGTATCGTGAAGTACTCGCGGAAATTTTTTTGTCCTAGAAATCAATTTAACAACATACAAATGCTTACTTCTTTCGACTTCGAAATTGAAGTCGTATATTTTGACAGAGACTTTTGTGTAGTTTTTGCCTTGAGTCTATATTTGAGCCCCAAGGAGTTACCGGTGGCATTGTAAGAAGAAACATGATTTCTGATATTCACTCATTTGTATTATTTAATTGATTTCATCAGCATTTAACGAGCCAATGTTGGCATTACAGTTGGAAAAGCAGTCAAATTCATTGCATCATCCCAAAAAATCCGCATGCAGCAGCATCGATAATAAAATTGATGGTGCAATGATTGCACTCTTTTTCTGAAGGTGGGTACCAAAAAAGGTGTAAAACGAGACCATGAAGTTTGGTTCGCACAGTCTTCCTTTTCCGAAATTATTTGCAAAGTGATAGAAGCTTTCGAGTCGGAGCTTGGTCCAACGTTAGTGAACATGAACATGACGACAGCAGAAAAGTCATATTTTTTTTTTTATTTAATAGCTGACCCAGAAAATGTCGTTTTGCCATATAAATTATTTCTAGGGAATATTTTGGTAGTTAAATAAAAAATAACAAACTTATTATAAGGGCATGGGGATGTGGTTTGAAGATTAGGCATGGAGCACTGTGGACAATGTCGACTTATAAAAATAACAAAACACAACAAATTCTTTTTTTTATTTCATTGTAAAGGGTCCGCCAAATAACTTTTTTTTTTTTGAAAATGCTATAAAAAAAACTGCTGAATATTTTCTCAAATTTCTTTTTTTTTATTTGAAAGTACAATCCTTCCGGTTAATAATGAAAAATAACTTCATTCAAATGGCTGCCTCGGCTGGCCATGCAGTAGCCTACATGATCGGTCCAATTTTTAAGCACATTATCGATTGTTTGCAGCTGTATTTCACCAATGGCTTCACGAATATTGTCCTTTAAAGCGTCAATTGTCTCTGGCTTGTCGGCGTAACACTTATCTTTGAGGGCACCCCACAAATAATAGTCCAACGGTGTCAAATCGCAGCTCCGAGGTGGCCAAACGACATCAGCTCTGCGGCTTTTAATGCGATCTTCAAAAACGTGTGGCTCGTGGCGCACTCCTTGCTCATTTTCGAAGAAAAATGGCCCAATTATGCCTCTGGACCAAAATCCGCACCAAACAGTGACTCGTTTTGGGTGCATCGGCTTTTCAACGTATGCGTGCGGGTTTTCTGTGCCCCAAATGCGACAATTTTGCTTGTTTACATACCCGCCAAGATCAAAATGAGCTTCATCTGAAAAGATAATTTTTTTTTGGCAAAATCGGCATCTTCTGTAAGTCGATCGTAGGCCCACTTAGCGAAGCGAAAGCGCATTGGATGGTCAGTTGGCTTCAACTCTTGAACCAATTGGACTTTGTATGGCATCATACCAAGGTCTTTATGCAAAATTCGTCTCAATGATGTCTCCGAAATGTTCAATTGTTGAGAACGACGGTGAATTGATGTTGATTGCGCTTCACGCACACTTTCTGCCACAGCAGCAATATGCTCGGGTACACGCACTGTTTTTGGCTTTTCACGCTTTGGTTTATCGATGAGGATGCCAGTTTCTTTCACTTTTTTCACAAGATAACGAACATACGGAGCTGACGGTGCTTTTCTTCTTCCAAAATCCGTACGCAATTTTCGGACACATTCTGCAACATTACCATGATTTTCAAAGTAATGTCGCAATATTTTCCAGCGTTGTTCAAGCGTATAAACAACCATATTCGTTCAGCGGAAGGATAAAACTTATTATCTGTCAAATCAGACATGAGCTAAGTGTTACCATTCACTAAGTGTTGAAAAACAAAAGTTAGATGGCGGACCCTTTACTTTATCAACTTTGTTCGTCAGTTCTTTGGGCTCTTTTATTTCGAATGTCTGTAGTTCTACTCATGCGATGGCCCAAATTAAGGGGCCAAAGGGCGTCTCTCTGGCATTTTTCACTGCACAAAAATAGATCAAATTATATTATGGAAAACACTGTATAGATAATGTATTTGTTCTGTTATTATTTAACCTAACTTTCACAATCATAAAACACATCTTTATTTTTCTTTTAATTTAAATTTGTATTCCCACAAAATTTTTCACGCATTGAGTGCAAAAGTATTAATGATTGTCGTTTAGTAATTATCAAACTAATGAATAATAAATAAAAACTAAAAACTAATGTATGAGAATGTTCGTGCGAGAAAGACAGGAGACCGGCTTCTTTCTCATCCCTTCTCAGACGACTAAACGACTGGCGGAATTAACTGATCGATTGATAATTGATCGGTTATTGACCACTGAGAGTTGAAGATTATTACAGTACTGATATCGCTATGGAATAATGGGGGTTGGTGGTAAAAGTGTGAAAATTAATCATAATATTCATTTTGAAATGCATAATCATAAAAAAATATAAATTATATCGTAAAAAAAATCTGTGTGCGACACCCTTATCACTAAGGGGTATACAAAATAGTTTGCCATCTTTTCTTTTACCTACCGAATATACACAAAAAAATGCATAAAAATCGATCAAAATGTTTCGGAGGAGTTTGGTTACAAACACTGTAACACTTGAATTTTATACATATTGATTTATTTATAATAATAGAAAAAGCTTTTATAGTTTAAACATCTTACTTATAAGTTTATTTTAAATGTTATAGTGAATTCCTTTTTTTTTAGATTCAGATCTTTCGTCCAGTTTGCCGATTTCAAAATAAGGATTCGCCTTCTTGTTGATATGGAATGTTGGTGCATGACAGTAGTGGATGAAACAAAAAATATTAAGCTGAAGAAAAGAATGCTTGGCTGATCGGTGCAATGATACACCAGAACCTAGTGACTTGTACTTGTTCCTTGTTAAAGCGCGACAACTAAGAAGAGAAGGGAAAAGCTCACATTAAATTATTTTTTTTTGAATATATTAAAAAAATCGAAATGCATAACAATCAATAAAGTATGCACGTATGACACAATTCAACAAAATTAAAATAAAATAATTAAGTTTGAGAGACAAAAATTTATGAAATTTACCAAAATCTTTCAAAATCCGTTTCTATTCGAACGATTTCTGCCTTAAATTTTTTTGTCTCAATTTCATATATTCTGAGACATTCCATTTCTTTATTATGTCACCAAGTTTCTGTATTTTTATATACTTCAATTTATATATTTCGTTAATTTTTTGATCAGTTGACCAGTAATTTTTTTTATTAAATATTGTCCCCCATTTGAATATGATGATTTTTAATTGCATCTACTCCAGATGCGCTGTACCTTAAGCCCTTTTCCTAACATTTCTGTGGTACTTTCGCAGTTGCCCGATTTTTCATGACTTTTGGTTGTATTATTATTTTCCCTGCTTGATCCTTCCAAGGTTTGAAGATCAATATCTAATGAAAATGAAGGTAGTTTAAACTATTTTTGAATTTTGGAAACCTTCCACAGAATCAATTTTTACAATGCTTTCCTCCAGAGTAGAAAGTTTGAACTTTTCTGAAGGCCCTCAACCTGGTGCTTTTCTTTTGTTCTCTGCCAATTTTTTCTCACGTTATTAAACACATAGGTTAACAAAAATAACTCTAAAAATGCGTTTAAATTTATTTTCTTCTACTCAAAAATGGCCTTCACTGGAGGACCGACACTGTTCAGCTCCACCTCCATGGACTTACAGAATTTACTCAAATCCTCTTAAGTTTTTCTTGTGAATCCATTGGCGATGGCCGGACTCCTTTCCACGAAGTCAACGAGGACTTCTTATTGTTTATAATTTGAATTATGAATCGAAAAAAAAAAAAATGAAAAACTAACATTGAATTACTGTAGCAATATTTTTAAATTAAAACTAGGAAACTCTAACATATCACTTTGCTCACCAATTATTTGGGGGAGTTTTTTTCATCTAAAAGTATTGGCTTACGAACAATTTCGCGAGGGGTCCCCATTTTGCTGGAAAATAATTTTGTCGGAATTGGATTCTGGTTTTGATCATCACCGTCAGAATCCAGGCCCGATGAGCAGTGTTCTTTTTTTTTGTTTTTAATCTTAAATTTTCGCTGGCCGAAACTACTGTTCCTTGAGGACACACACCTAGGGATCATTTCTCAGCAGTCAGCCGAATGGAAAATCTCCAATATTTTTTTTTCAAAAATTTAAATTTCGTCTTACCCTTCGACAAGATTTTCGGTGAGCAATGTAACCCTCGTTTCCCCAATCTAGCCGTTAGCTTTCTGTCATGCTCTTTACAAAATTCTTCGTTCTGATACTGGACCTTGAAGTCTTGAAGGAGCTTAACGCATTTTTATCTTTTTTACTGACCTCATTTCTTAGTTAAAACGGTTAAACTTTGGACTTTCTTGTCCAATGAGTTTATGAATTCCAAAAATTAAGGTCCAGCGGAAGAATACGCAACCAGCTTTTTTGCTAGAAAAATTCCTTTTTTCCCCCAGTTGTAGTTTTTGAGGCAAAAATTTTACCATAATGTAAAACGGTTGGGTATGACGTTTGCAGTTTTGGTTTATTACTCTGTACATCGGCTCTTGTCCTGATTCCTTTTTTTATACAGGATGAGGGTGATTTCTTTGTTTAAATCCTAGACAATTCAAATTTCTGCAGAACTCATCTGCCCCCAATCTTCTAAGCTTTGAATTCCTTGGACTTAATATTTTTACAACTATGACTCACAATGAGGCTTAAAATTAAGTTAAAAAAAGTTTTTTCGGATCAACAATGAGGGCCCGACTTATTTATTTTGATAATTATGCAACATATTTTTTTTGTTCCTAAAAAGTAAAACAATGGCGACTTAATCTAAAAGTTTATTTTATATACAATTTCTTAACTACTGTAATACCAGGTATCTGCTTTTCGGTAGAACGATGTCTGGTTACAATTTATGGTGTCCTCGAATCTCTGGTCGCTGATAGCTAACAGGCAGCCCGAGGTACTTGAGCTCCGGCTCCAGAGTCCCGTACATGACCGGAGTATCCTTCTTTCAATGCGTCCGAGTTTCTTCATTTCTAAACCATTCTATGCAGCCATAAATTATTACTGGCCTTGTGAGAAGGCATCCTCCCGAAAAATAGAGAACACGAAATCCACGACAAACTTTCGTCTACGGAGTACGCAACATGATCCGTCCGTCCGTTTAATTTTTATTTTAATTTAATTTTTAAATTGAAAATTTTATTCAACTTAAAATAATTTTTCTCTGACCACTGGACGACAAGCGATAAGTCTTCGTTTATTTGGACTCTTGCGTCTTCAATCAAACCCAAACGGTAGCTGAGATTGATTTGTACATCATCTGCGTTCACATGAATCTTACAGTGTTTCAGCGCTTTATCCAGATCATTGTTGAACATTGTGAAAAGAAGAGGACCGACATTCAACCCTTTCACAACTTAAAAAAAAAAAATAGTCAGGAATTTATATTTTTACGGTCAAGCCTGGCTTAACCATTTATTTGCGCGCTTAATTTTTCGCAAAATCGTTTGTGGTTGGATACATAGCTAATTGCTAACTCCAAATGATCCACAGAAATTTAATCTTGAGCGTAGTACTTTTTGGAGGATTGTCGGATACGAAGCCAGGATGACAAAGAACTAACCTCGATAAAATAATAAGGGTACACACTACACATACTCCTTGAAATTTCCACAAAAAACACATTTTTTCAAGTAACTGACGACTATGTGTGTACCCCACCTGTTGTATCTTTTAAGTATATTTAGTTCAGTCGTTTTCTAAACAAACGTCACGGACTATAAACCGGTGATCTTTTCAGCATCTATGCGTAAAAAAAAAAAAACTGTTTATTCACATAAGAAGGTTTTCATCTTTGTTTGCCGGATTTCCTTTTTTTTTACACCTTTTTGAAATAAACACACCAAAACGATCGTGCTGATCGTCCTCTTTTAAGACTTATGAACTGCAAGTTGGTCGCCTTGAAATTTAATTAGGCCCTCGATTATTTGCCGTAAAGCCTATTCAAAAACACTTGCAGCTAAGTACACGTAACACTTGATTCCCAACCACGATCATCCGACAGGGATATGCTAACCGTTCTGCCAATTAGGATTTCCGCCTAGCCGTGAAATATGATTTCAACCTCAACTACGCGTAACACTTAACCCTACGTGCCTCAGAAAGAAACTAACCAAACATAATTAGCAAACATGTAGAACTTCAGGTTAACTAAGCCGATCGTTATCGTTGGTCACATGACTGATCCTCTATTGTCCAGATTCCATTCGGAACGAGTTATTATGCCAGATAGCATCTCTGCGTTACGCTGCGGTTCCATATGCGAAATGACCTCCGTTTTTGGTTTCCCCATTCGACAGCCCCCCACAGCCCATCCGCACAAATGAACCCGATTTCATATTGTTTTATTTTTCAATTAATTCCGATCGCTGATCTTGATTAACGATCGACTTATCTGTTTGGATGGTGTACGAGTTATGCAATTAATGTTATTAATTCCGACACCTCCGATCGAGCTTGCAGCATTAGCATAACTATTACAAATGTACCGAGGGTGACCTTGGACGTCGTTGTCGTCGATCGATTGACGATCGGTGATTGTGATGATCTTTCTGGAATAGATGTCGGAGATTAGGCAACCCTGATTGACAGATTCTTAATGAAAGTTCTCTTCGTGTGGGGAAATAATCGATTAATGTTGACCAAGCGAGCTTCGAATGCGAATGGATGTGTTACAATGATCAGATTCGATCGGATCGGATCGGATGCGGATTGTTCTTGGATCGTGCAATGTCGGGTTAATTGGTTTTTATGGAACTTGGCTAATGCGATAAGGTTGAAGTTGAGGTGTTGTATCCGCGAATGTGGAAACATGTAATTACTTCATTTGCCCGACTTGATCGTGTGACTATTATCGCAGAGGGAGGTACATGTGGTAATAGATCGATTCATGTTGTCAGCGCGATGAGATGAGCTGTAAGTTTGTATACTTAGGTCACCTTGACTTTAGAAGGTTGGGTAAAGTGGAACTCTTTTAGCGATCGATTTGCTTGAGAATATGAAGCGGGGTTCGATTGATTGAGCACTAAGAAGGATTTAATTGTTCTGATCTTTAAGTTTGCTTTTGTTATTGCTTCGGTAGAACGATTAGCATGGGCCCTGTGCAAGTATGACACGCAAAATCATGAAGCGTTATACATTTTTAAGTTCAACCCATTATTCTACTCACACACATAGACCTTAAATTAGCGATTTCCTTAGCTAAAAAAATGAACTTCAAACCTCAATCCCAATACATCAAGTGCAAAAATATGGGCAGAAGTTAAGACTCTCACAGGAAATAACATAGACCACATTTTATAAGGACAATTAATATAAATTCCGAAACGGAAACGGATCCGTTCAAAATCTCTGAACACTTCACCAAGTCCTAGTCTGCTTTCGCAAATGACAAAAACTTTTTTACTCTTTTTTGCGATGAAAAACTCTCAGCAATAAGCAGTGACAACATTTCGTAAAATGTTTCCTCATCAGCCCAAGCAATCAAATCGCCCATAAACGCTCTAGAATTTGAACGTTGCTTGAACTTCGTTAAGGGCAAAACACAGGAAACGACCGAATCTCATACCCGATGCTTAAAAATTCACCTCCCCAAATAAAGCAACGAATTTTTATCCCTACACAATATAATATTCAATCAGAGCATCATACCGGAGGCGTGGAAAACTGGAACTATAGTTCCGATTTCGAAACCAAATAAACAATTTACAGAAACTTAGTGGATATCGTACCATATCTCTGTTATCTTGTACAAGTAAACTTCTGGAAAAATTATTAACTTAAAGATTATTATGGAACGTAACCAGGTTGCCTTCAAGCATGGTCGCAGCGCAAAAGACTCGCTTCTCCACACTGACGAATTCATTTCATCGGCTCTTTTTTTTCAAAAACCACGTTTCAATAATCTTCAACGATGATGAGGGCCTCTAAAATGAACAGATGCTTCCTAAGGCTTCGACTTGGACGCACGCGCTTAACACACACCTACCTCCTCAGCAAAAATAGACCTGGTTAAGTGGGACCTGGATAATTGAGAAACCTCCATTATTGAGAACTACAATGAGGTCCCGATACTTTTTCATCCAATTATCTCTGGTAATGGGACTTTTTGAATCTGGTAAAATGAGATTTGATTTCTAGGATTTTTTCGAAGTTTGGAAGTAAGCTCCGTATTGATAAGTTTTCTGGCATAAATGGTTGGTTGGAGGGCTTTAAGGTATGACACGATATCGTATTCAAAAATATTTGTGGCGAGAGTAATTCTGTGGACAGCAGGATTAAAAACCTTCCAGTTTTATTACACGATTATTGCCCCGATGACGTATTCAACGCCGATGAGTGGGCTTATTCTACAAGTGTCTACCGGATAAAACATTTACGTTTAAAGGTCAGCCTTGCAATGGTGGTAAATTGAGTAATGATCGGGTCACTGTACTTGTATGTGCGAATGTGTCTGGAACTTAAAAGATGTCACTTCTCTTAATTGGAAAATCTAAGAATCCAAGATGCTTTAAGGGAATTAAATTGCCTGTTAATTATGAAAACAGTAATAAGGCCTGGATGACTTCTGATTTATTTTCAAAGTGATAACGAAGGATCGTTATGTTTATTGATAATTGCACAGCTCACAACAATACGCCAAAATTATACTATCTTAAATTATTGTACTTACCTGCCAATAGCACAAGTAAATTGCTGACCAGGTTCATGGTTCACTACAGAAAGGAAGTTGTACAATATGCTCTTAAATCTAAAGAAGAGGATAAAAGCCCTGAAATCAACATCCTCCAGGCCATCAGATTTGCGAAAAAACCTTGGTTTTCTGTTAGCAAAACCACAATTAGTAATTGGTATAAAAAATCTGGATTCACAGTGATGAATTTGTCTGAACCTTAGAGCCTAAAAGAGAACGTTGGGATCTGTACAACGATCCCAGAATGGAACAAAATAATAACCACCTGTACGAAGGACCAAAATGACCAGCAGCCGACTTTTCAGGATTTCGTTTCTTTGGACTATGATGTACTCATTTCAGAAATGCTCAATGACGATGATATCGTTTCGACGTATTATTTTTTGGAAACAGAAGAAGAAGTAACGGATCCGCCAAATAACTTTTATTTTTGAAAATGCTTTAAAAAAAAAACTGCTGAATATTTTCTCAAATTTCTTTTTTATTTGAAAGTACAATCCTTCCGGTTAATAATGGAAAATAATTTCATTCAAATGGCTGCCTCGGCTAGCCATGCAGTAGCCTACACGATCGGACCAATTTTTAAGCACACTATCGATTGTGTGCAGCTGTATTTCACCAACGGCTTCACGAATATTGTCCTTTAAAGCGTCAATTGTCTCTGGCTTGTCGGCGTAACACTTATCTTTGAGGGCACCCCATAAATAATAGTCCAACGGTGTCAAATCGAAGCTCCGAGGTGGCCAAACGACATCAGATCTGCGGCTGATAATGCGATCTTCAAAAACAGGACGTAAAACATCGAGTGTAGCTTCGGCTGTGTGGCACGTAGCGCCGTCCTGTTGAAACCAAATGTTGCCAATATCCTCCTCTTCAATTTTTGTGAACAAAAATTCGAAAACGACCTTTAACCTTATATAAAATAAATCATTCATGTCCTTTATCACTGAGCCGAAAGCCATAGTTACAAGTTTCGTCGGAGGTGTTGGCTCTTGTCCCTGAACTTTAACCAAATTCTAATAATTGTTAATTCGAAAAGCAAAAAAGCTTACCTATCCGACGTTGGATAGAAAATCAAATGGATAGGATAGAAAGAAGGCCTCTAGAAAATTGTCCTTGAAGGGTTTCCTCAATTTTAACAAATATCACGCCTTGAGTACTATCGAAGCCGTTTACCCAATCTATTCGTGCTGTCAGCAATTATTGTTCGGTGGCCATCGTTAATCGGAGTTCATTCTAGATAAAGACGTTCGTTTTGAAGATTCCTTCGAAAAATCTGCTTTGTTTCGAGAATCGGTCTTGTGAAGGTGGATTAAAAAGCTTGCAGTTTTGGTAGACAAATCGAACAACAGCAAAAGCTTAAGCATACCAAAAGACTCATATCATGCAGTCACTACGCCGTACTCAAATTCAGAAAATAGCCCGATGACCCGGACGTTCGTTATCCAAATTCATACCAACGATAGAAAATGAATGGTGAAGAAGGCAACAGATGTGGCGAAACAGAATGCCCGACTTATTCCAGACCTGCACCGGATTCGGACCTTATTTGCCTTATGCAATTTTATTTTTAAATCTGTCCAAATCCTAATCACTTCTTGGACAAAACGACGCAAGGTAGTTAAGGATACATTTGGAAGCAAATATCAACTTCATATACGAGGTATACATGTATTCCCAATTCCCAGCTCTAAGGACCAAAGTGCTAGAAAATGATTGTCAGTTCTTCCATATGAAGTTCCATGTTGGAAGATGAGTAAAATATCACAAAAGATTTAAAGGAACTTCGAAAATAGCGAATCTCCATTGGATATATAAAGAGGGCAAATGAAGGAAAGATGCAACCGTGAGTTCAATCATGTTCTAAACAATAAGACATAATTTAGTCGACTACAAGTCTTAGCCATTTTGAGTGAATCGAAAAAAATTATCCAGCTTGAAATGCCTTCAAATCGAAGCCAAGATATTCACAAAAAGGAATGACCGATCCTCCGGTTCAAAGATCAAGATATCGCAAATGCCAGAAAGCTTGGTCAAACCAAGTTTGAGGATGATATCGGATCCGTAAAATATAGAAAGCAATTTAAGCTCAGGCCGATTCTTCAAGGACCAATTATTTTTCCGAGAAAATACAAAATATCATCTATTCAGCCTGGCTCTTAAAATCACTCAAATTACAGAAAATATAGCAATCCAAGTTCCATGAGTTGTATTAACAGACAGGTAAAGAATGTGTAAGAGCTTAGCATTTGATTCTTGGGTCTCCAGATCTTAATGAGCCTCTTTTTCGACTGATAAGAATTACCTTTCGAATTGTACAATAAAGGTTGAATTGAACCGTTTCAAGTCTGCATTTTACCAAATAAATGCTGGTATTCCGCAAGGCTCAGTTTTCTCACCCACTCTATTTTTAATTTTCATTTATGGTCTCTTGTCTGACCCTCAGTTCATCATAAGTGCTCAATAAATACACACAAAAAACAAGATTAATTTATAACAACTGAAAATGTATCCTGTGATATCGGGATAAATACTTCCTGACAGGGGATTCTCTCCAAAAAGTCATGTTACAACTTGGATTCCCTCAACCACTTGACCTCACTCGAAAATTTCAAATTAATCATTCACGTCGCTCGTAATGCAAATTCAAAGAAAAAAAAAACCAGCAAGGATATTTGGAAGCGCATGCGATTCATCAGTTCCGGCTGAGTTGTTCCCCTATAAAAGGAGGTCATAACATTTTTACACAAGATTATGGTCGCCGCAAGTTGAAGTTGAACGACCCACAAAACGAACGCTCTCGCCAAGCATGGCAAACGAACAACACAACAAATCCGCAGCGAAATTCAATTTAAAAATAAATCGCATTCGCATACAGCGATTCATCCAAACAGCGAAACAGCGACGCCGGAATCTCTGGAACAAGCAATTTCAATTAGGTGTGAAGCCTCATCACCAAACAGCATGGTGGCGCGTCCAGTTCGAATACCGTTTCATGTGCCCCCGGACCGATAATGATGATGAAATTAATTTATTCCATAACTACAATGCCAGGAACCGAACCGATCCGAACCAGTTTCCTGAATTCTCGATTAATTAATGGAATTAGATTGTCATAATAAGATAAATGTGGACACGGATTCGGGACAGAATCAACTCTGGATCGCCGATCTTTGTCGCTGAATTGCGTGACTGCGAATCGCTCTTATCAGTATCTGCGACTAGAAGGTCATTCCTAAAATGGTCTTTTTTTTTGGTCTCAAGCTATCGTAAATCGGAATTCCAAGCGGGTGAATCATGAGGCGAAACACAAGCCTAGCTCTGGTGGTGGTTGATTATTATTATTGTTACGAAGACATGGTTGAGGCATTCACCGGGCATTACGCATCAAAAGATGGTGTTATGTCGATGTTGGATGGTGCGAACCAGTTCAAGTTGTGGTCAGGGTGTTGCTCTATTCTGAAGGTCAGGCGGGAAGAGTGTATGTAAGCACGGCTCATATGCAACACAGTGATTTGGCGTTGAAGTGCAGATCGTAACGTTTTATGGGACGGACGTCTGGCAGCGGCAATAATCTTTAAGTTTCCAGTCTATAGATGCAATCATGGGGTGGACTTTAGCTAAATTGCATGTTCCCATACATTTTGAATGGTAGCTGGAGGTGACTCAGTGGCCTATTAACATCGCAGCAGCAGTCCCTTGCGAAGCAATGAAATGCATTCTAGTTTTCTGAACCTGATTCCATTTTTGTATAGTTTTCATAAATGGAATGCAAGGGACAAGCTGGTGAGGCATCAGTTGGTATATGTCAATCAGACACGGAAAATTAATCAACTGCTGTCAGGAATCAGCATCTCAACTAAAGGAGAAGTTTTAGTGTTGTTTTTGCTTCTTGTTTTTGTTTACATTTTCACGGTAAGTAAAAAAGGTTGGATGTGCCTCTGGGCGTCGATAGAGCTTCGTTAGTCACAACTGATTATGCAGTCACTGTACCAATTGTGCAACTAAACCCCCTTTAGATGAAAGCCGAATCACAAGTCCGAGCGAGACTCAGGTAGGAATTGATATACAAAGATAGATGCTGTAGAAAGACGCTTGTTGGTATTAGCCAAGATTTTAAGTGCTTCTTACCGGCAGTATACGACCTCTCGATTGAGTCAAATGTGTCGCATTCTTTCGAAACTCAACACTTCAAAAAGACGATTTCTCAATGTACCAATTGTCAGAGACATGGTCACTCAAAGAACTTTTGTACTATGGACCTTGTTTGTGTCAAATGTGCATGAAAACACAAGAAACTTGATTGCCAATTGACAAAACAGGACAACAGTCCCAAATGTGCACTATGTGGAGGCTCTCACACAGCCAATTATAAAGGCTGTGAGATTCATAAAGCCCTCAAAGTCCAACGTTTCCTCCTCCCGACTCCTATCAATCATCATCATCATCTATTGTAAGCACGTTAGTTCCGGAGAACCTACCTTCTGGCCTTCTGATTTGACAAAAATACCCGAATTAATTGACTTTTGTATCGTTGAAAACATATAGATACGTATACAAACAACATACAAACTTTCATGACTTTTATCGGATCATTCACCAGTAGTGATAGAATACTCAACGTACCCAGAAAAAGTAAAAAAATCGAGGCACCTCTCCAACTGACTGGGACAGCTTTCGTCAATACATTTGCATGAACCTATCTACTTCTATCCCGCTCAAAACGCAAAGCGACACAGAAGGAGCCATAATTTACTTTAACGATACCATAAATGCAACAGAATACAAATCAACGCCAGCAAAACAAGAAAGGATAACCAAGGAATTGAAAAATAGACTAAAAATTATTCAACAAACCAATCTGGTAAACTACTTAAAAAATCTGACCCCAACTTCCGAAAATAATTACTCACTTGGGAAGGCCACGAAGCGTATAGAAAACGAAACAAATCATCTACCACTAATAAGAGAACGAGACAATCATGGGCAAGTGATAATCTTGAAAAGGCAACAGTCCTTGCCGAGTACTTCGAGAAAACTTTTACAAACAGTGACGCCGTAAACGACCCAACAATTTTGGACTACAACGATATTACAGACAACAGAAGCATTCACAAGATGACAGAAAAAGAAATCAAGTTATGCATTATGAACGAAACAAGCAAAAGAAAAGCACCCGGTTATGAACTCTCAGATGGTAAAATATTAAAAGAACTTAGCCAGAAATGCCTTTTTATACCTTCGGAACGTGTTCAGTAGCATTTTAAACCTCAAATATTTTCCCAAACTTTGGAAAGTAACCGAAGTTATCGCTATTCCTAAGCCAGAAAACGACGCTATAAAATTTACGTCCCACAGACCAATCAGCCTGCTTCCACTTATATCTAAAATGTTTGAAAAACTCTTTCGAAAAAGGCTTGATACTATACTGAAACAGACCGGGGCTATCCCAACTCATCAATTCGACTTCAGACGACATCACTCGACTTTCTAACAGATACAAAGAGTGGCAAACAAAATTTCTGCGTACTAGTTTACTTGGACGTCGCAAAAGCTTTTGACTCGGTTTGGCATAAAGGACTTCTGTACAAACTCAGTAAACTCATCCCTTAGGATTATCTCTATCTTCTATCACAGGTATGTTGACAAATGTTCCCAAATAATACCCTGTAAATGAAGGAGTGCCTCCAGAGAGCATCCTTGGACCACTCCTTTATCTTCTATTTAAAGCAGATTTCCTTCACTCCAGCAAAGAAACGACAACGGTGGCAACTTTTGCAGATGACACTCTTCTCTTTAATTCCGTAAACCATCTTCAATCTACAACATCCCAACTTCAAGAAACACTGGACAAAACAACAGAGTGGATCAAAAGTTTCGACTGACATCAAATTACTCATTTATAAGAGTATTATAAAACCAATATGGACATATGGTATCCAAATTTGGGAAACAGCAAAGAAGACAAACCTGACCATAATCCAGAGACAGCTAAATAAAATCCTTAGGACGATTACCAACGCAGAATGGTATATACGAAGCGATGATATTCATCAAGACCTGCAAATCAACACAATTGACCAATAAATCCAAAAAATCAGCTTAAACCATCTAACGAAGGTACTTTATAACTCCAATAGGGACATCAACACATTACCTGACGCAGAAACCCTAAGAAAACGAAGATTAAAACGAAAAAGTCCTTTTGATCTATGATAGCTCTCCAGTCATGAAACCTATGTTTTATGTATTAATATGTATTCAGTGTTGTATATACTTACAATTACAATCACTATGTTTGTCTTAAGAGATTTAGATTAGATTAGAAAGTTTTTTATTCGTTCATTTATAATTTCAACTTAAAACTAGTACAATAATTAATATAAAAGGAACAAATAATAGCTACCATTCTTTAACTCGTGAGTTAATATTGAATGATACATTGGAGATATTTATTGATAAGAAACTGATATGGGGTGACAACCAGCAATAAATACAAAGATAATTTGACTACGATATAAAAAATAAGTATAAAAATTCATGAAATAAAACAAGAGCAAGCAAGATAAAGATAATTTTTCATATAAATAAAAATTAAAATAAGGACATCTGCAAGTTATCACAAATAATAATTATCAATGGAGTTTAATTCAATTGTGAATAGCCAGTCTTTCACTTTTTTTAAAAATGAGTTAAAATTTTGAGTAGTTCTAATAGCCAAGGGTAATTTATTAAAGCACTTTGGTGCTGCAGCAGTATAAAAGTTAGAGAAATGAGTTTTGTGAGCAGTAGGTACATTGACAAGGTGCATGTTGTTAATTCTAAGATTATATATCTGCGAGTTTCTACTAGGAATGTTACCACTTTGCTTGAAAAATTCTTTCAATACTTTAAAAACATAAAGATGCCTCATTGGAAGAATTAGTAATTCTTTGTATAGTGGCCAACTTTCGCTAAAACGATTTTTGTTGCAAATTATTCGAATGAGATGTTTTTGAGCAATCAGTAAAGGTCTAAAAGTATTTGCATAGGAACCACCCCAGCTAGACAACCCGTATTGCAATTTAGAGTGTGCAAGGCCATAATATACCGAAGCTAAAATCGTTTTTGAGCAGAATGGTTTTAAAAGGTACATTTTTCGCGTAATAAGCATCAAATAATTTTTCAGATTTTGGCTATGGTCTTTCCAATTAAGATTAACATCAATTGTAACACCTAAATATTTGAAATTTTTTACAGAATCAATTTTGAAGCAAGAATCGGAACATGAGTTTTTATCTTGGAAATTTGATTTACCACAATTGTGTACTGGAAAACTGAATTGTTCACACTTTGAATCATGGAAAAAAAGGTTGTAACTACAAATTGGATTACCAAACGTTTAAAAAGTCATGAACTTAGTTTTTTAACTTACAATTAATTTGTGGTTAGAAAACCAAGTTCTTAGAACTTCAAGGTCCTCTTCAATTTGTAAGATACAGCCAAAATCAGAATATGACTCGTAAGTAAATGCAATATCATCCGCAAAAGCCATTGAAAGGCCATTTAACTGCAGCTTAGAAATCGAGTTTATGTACACCAAGAAGAACAAAGGGCCGAGTACGGATCCTTGTGGCACTCCTCTTTTTAAAAAGCGAGGTTCACTTTGTGTACCATTTACAATTACCTTTTGAACTCTTCCTTTTAAATATGACTGCAACCATTTAAAAATATCTCCTCTAAATCCTGCATTGTACAGCTTACTTACAGCCTTTGTCATATCGATAAAGAGAGCCATTATAGATTTATTTTTGTTTAAGCAGCCGTAAAGCTGACTGCAAAGCTTTAGAATTGCATCTTCGGTTGATTTTCCTGAACGGAAACCAAATTGATTTTCGCTAAAAAAACTGTTTTTATTTAGGAAGCAAGTTATTCTACTAATCAAAAGTTTTTCAAAAATTTATAAAAAAGTAGGAAGAATAGAAATAGGTCTGTAGTTTGTCATACTTTTTTTGTCTCCCTTTTTAAAAAGTGGAATAACCTCAACGCATTTAAATTGTTGGGGGAAACAGCCCTGTTCAACACTCAAGTTGAATAAATAACTTAAAACGTCTGAGACATGAAACGCAATTTTTTTAAGTAAATTACTAGATATTCCATCTGAGGTACAAGAATTTTTACTTTTTAGAGATAAAATAATTTTGTAGGTTTCAAATGAGGTGATAGGATTGAAACAGAAGCTTTTTGCATTTAAGAATTCAGCATCCAAAAAATGTTGGTTATAACAATCACAGGCGCCGCCGGTATCGATAGATGGTTTCAGTGATTCAGATATTTTACTAAAATATTCATTGAACTTATTTGATATACAGCTAAAATCTTTTAGGGAAATTTCATCAACTATAATAGTTTCTACTAAATTTGACTTCCTTGTTTTTCCTAAAATGCTGTCAATAACTTTCCTTTCTTCTCTAATATTACCCTTAGACTTTTCAAACAAATAAGAATAATATTTTTCCCGAGCCAATTCAACCTTTGAGCCAATAGCTTTACACAGTTTAAGATAATACTTTTTTAATCTATATAAACACAGCATTGTATAGTTATCATTTTGATAACAAAAAGTCAACTTAACAACATCGGCACTACGAATATTGATTTTAGAGAAACCATGAGCAAAACTCTCATCAATGTATACTGCAACACCACCTGCCGAATAAGATTCATTACAACAACTAAATGACACGTAGCCCGGTATATCGTAAAGATTCATTTCGTTCTCATAAACCCATATCTCTGTCAAAACTATTATAGCTTATAGGGAAGTTACCAATGTAACATTTCTGTAAAAAATATTATTTGTATATGACAGATATTATTGTATGCTGATTTGACATCCATGGACGACAACAGCGAGCGAAAAGGACGCTCGGTGCTAACAGATACTCACATGTGTCTTTTCTTGTCAAATGTGGCATCAGAGCTTCATCCGGAAGCAGAATCTTCACTTTGTCACGTTCTGAGCTTAGTCAGACAAAAATTTGTAAGAATAATTCAACCTTTAGAAAAAATTGTACCTTCATCAATCAGGAAGAGTATCCAGCAACACAAGGACTTGGCATCCAGGCTCGGCGATTTTCCGTCAAGATAACTTTACTACCAAGTAAAAGTATATATTTTTTTTTAAACGTTCACTCCCGTACAAGGGGTTATGACTACCCCTATAATGTTGGTACATAACACGAATGGAAGGGATCAGAGAGGAAATAGGGATAAGTACTGATGCACTTTGTTTAGGAATTTCTGCACATTGTAATGAGTAGAAAATACCGAGCGTTCGTGTTGTGACCGCAGTTGGGCTTAAGGGTGAATTGATGAGCATTCCTGGCGAGCCGAGTGTTACAATGAAAGTGATAAGGGGCTGGAAGTAGTGGCTTGTGGCAGAAGCGATAAAATATGGTAAGGCTGGAGACGTTACGACGATGGTGAAGAGAGTCAATTGACCTTGTAATATTTTTGTCGTCTATGAGTTTTATCAATCGATTTTGGATTCTATCGACAAAGCTCAAGATGGTCTCTTTGGAGCACCTGCCCATAAATAGGAGTTGTATTCCAGTTTAGGGCGAATGTATGCTTTATATATGGCAGCCAGATCAGATGGAGTAAAGCAGCATTTAAGGCGATATCGGTGATGTGATCCATCCAACCGAGGTTGTTGTTGATACGCATACCAAGTAGTGAACGTTTTTCGGCTTCAGCAGTGCAAGTGCCATTTATGGATAATGGTCGAGGGTTTTCATTTCACTTTAGTGACAGAAGATAGTATAGACTTTTGGAGGCATAAAATTCCACTCTATTCGTAGAGCCCCATGATAGTATGCTGTTAATATCGGAATTTAATGAGTTACTCATACGATGCCGTTTTATTTCCACGGCCAATGATGAGGGACGTGAATTTCGAAACGAATATAAAAAACTGAGAGTGTATTGGATTGATGAAAATTAAAAAGAGAGTCGGTGACAAAACGGAGCCCTGGGGAACACCAGCATTTTAATTGAGGATATCAAACTTGGCACCGTCCAACACAACGGCCCGAAAGGTAGTTTCTAATTTGCGACAAAAGAGCGTGGTGCCAAACTCGGTCAAATGCTTATGTATTCTTATATGGTTGTCACAGATCCTTGCTAATGTTCGAAAAAGGATGTTAGACTTAATGGTCGGTGAACATTTTGCTTGAGCCAAGTCTTTTCCTGGTTTAGGTAGAAATAAACGTTTTTCAATAAGAGCGCTACAAAAGTTTTTTTTAAATAAAACAAAAGCGGTTTTAGATATCAATGAAATTCTTTATTGCTGTGAAAGTACGTTCGATGCCATTATGTACGGAACTCGATTTCTTTTACATGGCCACCACGGGCACGCTTGCAGAAGTACAGACGCTGAACCCAATTTTCGACGGTTTTCAAGCGTAAATCGGCCGATACTGCTGCAATATCACGTTCGATATTCCAAGCGACTGGACCATTTGGTGAGAATGATATGGTCGTGAACGGTAGCGATCCCCATTCACTGTAACGTACTGGTCTTGATCATCACGGAAGAAGTACGGCCCAATAAACCACACCAAACCGTAATTTTTTCTGTATACAATGATGAGACATGGAGTACGTGTGGATTGCTGCCTGACCAATACCGCATATTTTGTTTATTGACAGAGCCATTAAGCCAGAAATGAGCCTCATCGCTGAAGATGATTTTTCGATGAAAATCCGAATCATTTTCAAGTTGTTGCTCAACCCAATTCACGAACATACGACGCTTCTGGTGGTCAAGCGGCTCCAGTTCTTGCGTCAGTTTAATCTTGTAAGAATGTAGGCCAAGATCTTTTCGCAAAATTCGCCACAACGACTTCACAGAGATGCCCAACGCTTGAGAACGACGTGTGAGAGACACATTTGGGCTTTCTGCAACTGAAGCCTCAGAGGCAGCAATATTCTCGACACTACGGGCACTTCTTTGTCTCACTGGCATGGGAACATTTTGTACTGTGCCTGTGGATTCAAATTTTTCCACTTGACGCTCAATTGTTGGTCTGATGACTGCGAATTTCGGTAGTAAATTTTATATCGTATATCTTTCCATCATGAAATGGCAAACCTTACTGAAATGTCAAAAGAGTGGCAAGAAATATGGCGTCGTTGTCGCTCTACTTACGTCCCTGTCGTCCCTGTAGCTCTACTTTTGTAGCGTCCCTGTTGGAAAATCCGTTACTACCCTTACCTTCTGCCACTGCTCTGGAGTTTACCGTAGGTACAGTCAGTGGTTGTTTCAATGTGTCTATTCGTCTTTGCAGAAGTCCTGGTAGTAAACAATCTGTTCCTGGTGATTTAAAAGGCGCGAAGGTGTTAATGGCCCATGCGACTTTTATCAAATCGAATATCTTTACTATGTCTACCCAATTAGCTTCTCCCTGCGTGAGTCTAGAGGACGAGGGATTTGCTGGTTCAGTGGGTGTTCAGAAGCGTTTCTAGAGTTTCCGCCGTAGTAGCCCAGTTTTCGCCCTGCTGTATCAGCTGGTGGCTATGTGGCTGATTCGACAGTATCTTTTTCACTAGGGTTGCCCCATTATTGTCACATATTTCGGAACAGAAGGTTTGCCATGTTTTTTTTTGTTGGCCTTTAAGGTTTCCCAGTCTACTTCTTCTTTAATTATTTTTGCTCTATTCAAGAGACGGTAAAGTAAGTGAACTAAAAAATTATATTACATTAAAAACCCCCAATATTGTGATGAATACAAACCTGTGACTATATTGGAAGGAGAAGTATGTGACGAATCGTTCGACTTAAAGAAGTCCTTGCCAGAATTCAATGGAAATTAGGTTCGGAGCAGCTAGAATGTTGCATTGTCCGATTTTGACAACAATTCTAAGTTAATTAATACGGGCATTTCCTTTTATAAAATGTTGCGGTTATTTTTTACCGAAATGACCAAATTAAGATCCCTATTACAAAATTCGTACTTGAAAATATATGCAACAAACCATTAACGATTATTGCAACAGCAACAGCAACAGCCAAAAGATTTATAGTAGATCCTTTTTAGTCAGGCAATGGGATAAAAAGTTATCATACATGTTAAGGATTAATATAGCTCTAGTCAGTTAAACTGGGCCCTGAAATCTTACGATTGCTGGCAGACCACAAATTGCACAAGACATCTCCCCCTAAGACGCCTATATTCACAAACGATTGGACGGTCTTTGGTGAGCGCAAGTAATGTGCAGGCTTAAATTTCGAAAGTCCAAATCTCTCTTTTCAAGCAAATCTTTAACCTAATATTTTAAGTTTCCTTGAAAACTGATCGTTCATATATAAACGTCAACTCCTAAGCCTTTTTAGTCTCACGGGATTCGTCGTTTGCACCTTTTTCTATTTGTAACTATTTGTAGCTCGATTCTTAAAACAAAGACTTGCAAAATAAGACAGAACGCCAACAGGCATACAACTGTCATTTGCCAACTTCTATAACGCACGCGGAACAGCTCATTTTGTATCCTGGTTTCTCTTGCAACAATCCAGCATCGTGTCGATGTCCTTTCAAACGTCCGCTCCAAAATGTGTAATGTGTCAGCGTACAAGTCGCGTGCCACCCACGGCACGGGAAAATTACAATCCAAACAAAAACGCACCAAAAAGCTAGATCCTTTTACGGAACAATGGATCCATAGTGCCGCCGTCGTTGTTCACCAAACGAAAGAAAAATTCGCCCAGCCATGTCAACATTTGTCGCATAAACTTGTGTCCGACATAACCGACGAACACGCGGAACTTGGAACTATTTAACCAGGTGGCCGCCAGCAACTTGTAGCCAACTAGTGGGCAATTAATAATGCCCACCAGTCAAACAATTAGGTTACTGATTAATGCCGCCTTGAAATGGAAGCGCGGCGAACAACGCCAGCCGCCCAGATAAGCCCCCGGGCAGGTACTGTTCTCTTACAGTGTCGGCCTGTTCAAGGGGTTTTCTTTACTCGCCCAAAGGGATGCCGAATGATAAATTTGCCAAAAAAAAAATACACAAAAACGTGGTCTATTGCATAAGACCGCAAAAGAACGCGGCGGATGAATCATGCTTCGATGGAAATGAAAATGGAAACCACTACTCGTGGATTAGAATCATAAACCATGTGTTGGGATTTCTTTTTGTGGCTCTCGACATCATCATCCTGCTAATTGCGCATTCCGGACACATTCCAGCCAGGCTAGGTAACACACTTCGTCTAGGCTAATTGCCTCACTTTTAGCACCTGATAAGCGGCAACTAGCGCCGAAGCTAAATCACCTCGAACGCTAATCACTCGGATGATTTACGGAAGAGCGTTAAGCAAATCGGTGGCGGTTCGAGCGACGCGACGAAGCGTCTACTCGCACAAAACGAAACACGATGACGACATGACGCATTGATGTGTCGCCGTGTCGTCGTGGTGGCATCAGTTGGGGGCGTGTGTGTGGCGTGAGCGTGAAAACTAATGGGATGAATACCTTGCAGGTGAGTCAGACCATCAGGCGACCATTTAGACGACGGTGGCAGCTGGTGAAGGAGGTGGACGTGTGAAGGGGTGGATAGGTTTTCATGCAAATAAAGTTCGCGTAAGGAGGTTAATTAGGGTACGGTGACATACGACGGAAAGGAATTTGGAGCAATTTTGGAGTGAAGAGCACTTGCTTGCCTTTGGAGACGATTCTATTTGCTTGGATTAGTGTTGATTTGTTTTACACATTTCAAGGGTGGATTAGCATGGAATGCGACTCATAGAGAGTCATAGCTGAGGCTGTTTTTGATGAAGCTGAAGGCATTGTCTATAAATAGAGCATGGCTGATAGGATTGGCACTTTAAGAGTAAATATGTATTTTGTAGCAGCAGCTTTAAGGTTGCTGGTAAATACGAGTACATATGATTTATCAGATGCGTGGTATTTGAGAATTTAACAAAATGCGGCTTGTTTGTTCTACGAGAAATTTTTACCGCAGTTCACTCAATACTAACACTTCTTCTAGCATCTTACAACGCACTGAATGCGCTTCAAACTTCAAACCGGCAAATCTACCTTCGACCTTAAGCAAGGCATTCGCAACTGGTGTGAATTTAGCTCTAATTTTGATTCAAAACTCAATCTTCAAAAGCCTGTCGGAAACCAACAGAGTTATTTCCCTTTTTTATATTTTATCGCGTTCAAGGAATTTATTTTACCAACTGAATGGATATAGAGGGCTGATAGGAGGGAGGTACCGATGCACATTGGTTTTGAATTGCTCTAGGTTATAATTCGCGGAAAACATATGGAGTGGGAGTGTCTTTAATTTTCGTATTGGGCCAGAGAACGCAGAACGAATATTTCGGGTGAGTTAAAAAGTTGGATTGTTGAAACGTAGCTGAATATAATAGAAACAGTGATCAAACAGGGAAATACAGGAGCCATTGCGATCAGATTGAAGTTGGTTTCTTGACTTCCCAATATTTTTATCTCTTGTAAGTCTTCTCTCTAAATTGTGGACCCCTGCGTCTTTTAAGATGCTATTGTCCATTTCAGGTGTAAGGTTTATATTCCATCTCGATGGAAAAGAAGTAAAGATTACAGACTCTTCCAGCTTTTAATGAAATTAAGACATTAAGCGATTAGGTTAGCCTGAAGGGCGATGAACTTCCTTAAGTTGGAAGTAACCATGGGGCTTAAAAGGTCCATTATGATTCCTCAGCACAAACTATGTCATTTTTAGAACATTCTTATGGCTCCTGCTGAAACCATTTGGGGCTCCTGATGAAACTGAAAAGGTCCTTGAGTGGTACCTTTTTGAGTGAATCAAAGTCGTATCGCTTGTAGGTTTGGGGCATTCACAAAGGACGTGTCTGATGGTCTCCATTTCAACTTCAGCCTTGCAGCTCCTTTAAGAATCGCTTTAGATAACGCCTATTCTGATGGTCAGGAAACCCGTCAGGATGCATAAATCATTCTTGTTGAAGACCGGAAGGCCTTTGGTACTTTTTTTCTTTAGTTCCGGCCATAGACTGCATATACATAGAGCTCCATACTCATTGCTACGTTCTCGAGTCACTATGTCTAGTTGCGTGGTAATCATTCCATCTTTACCAGCTCCAGCAATGAACTTGGTAGATTCATCTGCCTTTTCGTAACCGTCTATGTTACTGTGGCCAGGAACCAAGATTATTAAATTATTTAGCACTATAATGCAGCTGACTAATGCTTTCGATTTTACGCTTGGCTGTCCACAAAGATGTTTACTCTTATAGAAGCGAAGTTTTCTGTTAGTGCTGTCGAAGCAGCTCTTCCGATGGCATAGATTTCCGCCTGAATACTACATTCATTTGAATGTCTCCAGCGTAATTGATGTGCAACGTATTGCAAAAGACTCCAGCACCATTCCCTTCTTTCGTCTTTGATCTTGGAGGGTCTTTACTTCCCAATGACTGAGGTAAAAAGACATAGAGCTGAAAACACCCCAATCAATAATAACAACTTCTCATTGTTGGAGATCAAACTGAATCGGAAGCCAACAAAGCCCAAAAACTAAGACGATATGGCGCGAAAAACGACATCAGTTGCCAGTTCATATATATGGAGGTGAATATTGTAAGAGAAGCAAGATAGCAGAAAAAATTTAAGGGACCTCTGAGAGTAAAATTCTCCTTCATTTTTGTCCATGAAGGAGGTGAAGCTTCAACCGCAAACCCTACGGTCTGATGTGGATTTAGTTTGGGAGGCAAAAATTCGTCGAATACGATGGCATGGCACTTAAGAACGAATGGACAGTAATGCTCCAACTAAGAATGTCTTCCAATCGCAACCAAAAAAAGACCGCACGTCCTGTTAAAAGCTAAAGCAATTGCGGATCAAGAACCTTGGTCCAACAATCTGAAACCAGCAGTTCATATCCTCCAAGGATTGATGGAATTATATGTAAGTGAGTAAATTTAATTAGAACCGTTGGACAAGTTTTTCAAAGTATAGGTTAAGTCATGCATTTCCACAACTGGGTGAAAGGCACTGCTCTTTGAGTAAACTAAGGTACAGTGTTGGGGCTTTTGTAAGCTAAAATGACTTCTTCTGAGAAGTCTGCAAGCGATCCTCTGTATCAAATAATTCAAACAGACTGGCAGAAAATGGGTGTCGTAAATTTGCGGAATAAGAAAATCGAACATGCCAGATTTTGGACCCACGAGAAAAGCCTTTTCGGATAGAGACACCATAATCCTTTAGATTTTTAAAAAAAACAGGAGTTTTAAATCATCGATAAAAACGCCGTGTAGAGCCAGCCATACTAAAGATTGACAACCACGCTTAACTGGTGCGCTTATTTATGAAAATAATAATATAATTTCTTATCAAAGCAGGTTTCAAAAAATATTTTATTGAAAAGAACAAAAAAACCCGACCCGAAATTGTGAAGTTTAAACTTTTAAAATAACTTAATAAATCAACTGAAAAGACAGAAAAAAAAATTAAAAATTATACATTTTGTTTTTGATTTGAATGATCATGGTTGACAGTGTTCATAAATGCAGTGTAGTCTTCGTGTCATCTGCTCCGAGAAATTGAAACACCATCCGAGTGCCCACTCAAAAACACGAACAGAATATTTTTAAATATAGAGATATGAAAATTTAATGAACTATTAAAGATTGTTTTTTCGTTGTTTTCCACAGTAAATGTTTTTTTGTTTCTCAACACTGAGACTTTAATTTTATTCAAAAATAAGTAACACTAATTTCCAGTTGAAAGAATTACAAATATCAAACCTCTGTATTTAAAAGTGTCACAATTCAATTCGATTATGTACTGACAAACCAAAAATAAAAACAAAAATTTTAAAAATTGATCTTAACAAATCGCCAAATAAATGAATGAAATGAAATGAAAAAATAACAACATTTTCATTTCATTTCATTTTTATTCTTTCAATTCAACTTAAATTTAATTTACAAATAATTCATTACAAACTTAGTAGAAAGAAGATAATCATTCTGTAACTAATAACATAAGCTAATGTTGAATGATTGACATTATTACAAATGAAGTTAACGTGGGGTAAATATTACATAAAGAAGCGTAAGAGAATAAGAGTATAATAACAGTATAATTTTTACAATGCAAAATGACTTTCCAGATTAAAAAGGTTGATAAAGTGATAATAGAATTTTTAATACACACATCGAAAAACAGATTCAATATTTACATAATCGATGCCGAATAACCAATTTTTTACTTTTTTTTAAAATGTATTGAAGTTGTAAATTTGTCTTATCACAGTAGATAGCTTATTGAAAAATCTAGGACCAGTAATAGAAAAAAAATGAGAAAATTTTGTTTTATGTGCTGCAGGGACAATTACCAAGGCTTGACTATTAACGCGTAAGCTGTAATAATTCGATGTTCTGTTCACGAACGTTAATTCTACGTTTAAAGAATTCCCTAAGGACTTTGAATACGTAAAGGTGTCTTAAGGGAAGAATATGTAGCTCTTCAAATAACGGCCAACATGGAGTACAACGTTTTTTACCACAAATTATTCTAATTAAACATTTTTGAGATTTAAATAATGGATTAAAAGTGTTGTCATAAGCACCTCCCCAACTCGTAATACCATATTGTATTTTAGAGTTTGCAAGTGCATAATAAACGATAGTTCAAACTTGCTTGGAACAACAGGGTCGTAAAAGATACATTTTTCGAATAACCTGCATCATATACGTTTTCGTAGCTTGTATATGAGCCTTCCAATTCAAGTTTGAATCAATTAAAACACCCAAATACTTGTATTCGCTAACAGATTCGATTCTAAGACACCTATCTGAACATCCAAGATCATCATTATAGTAAGCAAAATCACAGCTATGAACTGGTAAAGAAAATCTCTTACACACATGTGAATGAAATATAACGTTGAAATCAAAACGATCACTACCCATCATATTAAACGCCGTTATATTGGTCTTGTCGCTGACAACTAACTCATGCAAGAAAAACCATTCCCTTAGCTTATGGAGGTCTTCATTTATACTGGCAATGCAGTTAAATACATTATTTTCTAGATACACGAAAGCTATATCATCTGCGAATGCTGTGGGTTGACCACTGAAAGATTGGTTGAACAAAGAGTTGATAAAAATCAGAAACAACAAAGGACCAAGTAGAGATCCCTGTGGGACTCCATTCTTGATAGTGAGACAGTTGCTCAAGTTTCCATTTATTTTAACTTTTTGCTTCCTGTCTTTTAAATAAGAAGTAAACCAGTCCAATATAGCTCCTCTCAAACCAGAATTAAACAATTTGTCCGAAAGCAACTTGTGGTCTACTAGATCAAAAGCTTTCGACATATCAATGAAGAGTGCCATAGAAGGTTTCGAACGATTATATCCTTCATACAATTGAGAACATAATGTAAGAATCGCATATTCCGTGGATTTTTTTGATATGAAACCAAACTGATTTTTCGAAAAAGAAATTTCTGATTTTCCAAAAAAGAAATCATGCGTGACTTTAAAAGTTTCTCAAGGAGCTTAGAAAAAGTTGGAAGTAACGATATGGGCCGATAGTTTTTCATATCCCTGCGATTTCCTTTCTTAAAAAGAGGTATAACCTCAGCACACTTTAATGACTGCGGAAAACAACCCTTATTAAAACTCTGATTAAATAAGTAGCATAGAATGTCAGCTATATTTAAAGCAATCTCCATTCCTTTTTACTATCGCCTTTCGCATTTAGCATCCTTTGAGTATAATGCTTTTTGCGCGAGTCGATTATTTCTTTATTAATGTCTTTACATAATCTATCATAATAACTTTTAAGCCTCAAAGTATTTGGATGTTTTTTGCACTTTAATGAAAGTTTCCTTTTTTTCTCTATTTTATTTAACAGGTGCATTGTCATCCAAGGTTTTAAAGGCTTAAATTTTCTATTCCTAGAATTAGGTAGAAACTGAGTTGTGCAGTTATTAATATGTTTCTTTAAAATCTTAAGGAATGTGTCGTATGCAGCTGAAGGACTTTCTTCCAAATAGACAGATTCCCAGAATTCGAAATAAGCGCAAATTTATGATTTTTTGGACTTTTAGCTTTAATTGTTTCAGAAGATTTTGGTGCTTATCAAATTTCATGATTCTAAATCTCAAATAAAAAAATAAAAACAAAATAATCATACAATGGCTCCGTTTATTCTTTTGAGGAGCGGAACCTTAAAAACTGTCGAAAAAAAGACAATTTCACTTGTTTTTTTTTTTAAAGTGTTACCCTCACAGGCGAATCTAATGACACCTTTCACTCTGTGTTCCATCAAGACGTTAAGCCAATTGAGCGAGCCAAAGAAATAAACATATGTACATGCAATCGAAAAACCTAACCCTTTTTCTAGCGCAGCCTGGTAATAAGGCGACGCGCTATCATCATATTTAATATTATTCTTTAGCAAAGCTTTGGAAACCTACACGTCGACACTAGAGACAAGATCTTTGAGAAATCTGTCCAGGCACCACCATGCCATATTTTTATGATTGGAAAAATACAAAGCAAAGTGGGGAAAATGGGACTAGAAAAGGAAAAGGAAGTACACATAACTTCGAGGTTATCCAAGACTTCGTTTTTCCTGAAACCGAAATTAACAAAACCCCAGAGCAAAAAGCAATCCAAGAGTCAGTCACTCCTTCCAACCGCTGTCTCTTTGGACGGAGAAGGGAATTGAGTAATAAAGCCTTATTTCGGTCGTTCTTTATATGAACCGCTTTGAGAGGAAAAAATCTTTCGGGGGGTGTTTCTTGTACAAAAACTTGAATCGAAATACAAATTTTCGCATACAGCGGCTCAGCCTACATCTGAAGTAAGCCCCACGGAAATATGACCTCCATTTGAGCAGCCAAGTATCAAGAAGATTTCAACCAAGTAAGTGCAATCGAGTCGGCTTCAGAGACAAGCAAGTTGAGGCCACTCCGGGCTTAACTGTCGTTGAAGTGAGTAAAATCAACGAACCGATTTTAAATCATTGGCACTCCATAAGAGTTTGATACTTTTCTTATCTCGTCCTTCCCTTGACGACATCCAAAATTGCTTCAAGGGAAAAAAGAAATAGAAATTGATCACGAGAATAAACGTTGTCTGAATGATAGAAATTGTAAAAGCGAGTTGAGATTTTAATGTTCCCACAGATAAGGCTTTACACACTTTTATTTTATTAGTCAAGTAAGCAATTCCAGACTTTCATCTCAAAACTGATTGAGCTTAAATCCTTCATTTCATTATTCATTCCCTTCATTTACTATTCGCAAGCAATTGAAACAAAAACATGAATAAATCTTCCGATAATGAGTAAATCACTTCTCGCAAAAGACCTTACGTAATAAACTTTTCCCATAAAGCAATGACTCCATAAAGAAAGTGGCAGTCTTGTTTTCAAAGAATTTTGCCAGAAGTTAAATTAAACCGATAAAATCAAAATTTGTCCATTTCATCAGTTTTTGTTTTTACAACTTGCTGGAAGCTTCAGTCTGTTAAACGTTTTTGTGCCACTTAAAACAAACAAAAAGGTCGTTAACGCCATGTTTCGTTCTGATTTTTAACACCCTCAATGAATGAAGAGATTGCAATAAAATATGAAATTCAATAAAGAATAAGGCATGCTTTTTAAAGGAGAAATCGAGCTTGGAACTTGTAAACGAACGAAATTGAACTCTTTTTTGTGGAGCTTTGTTTTGGAAGTAAAGAAAAGTGCTTCATGGGAAGAAATTTTCAAGCGATAAATAAGTCAAGGTAAATTTTTTCAGAAGCTTATTCAAAGAAATAATTTTGAGCTCCACGGCTAACATGTGAATACAATTTTCAAATAAATCCATCAGCCCTTAAAGAACACCACACAGTGAGTTTAAATGGCTGTAGGAATGTCTCGATAAAGGTTTCTAGGATTTCTCCACTCCAAATTATTTAAAATTGCTTGTCTCTATATCTTTTACACAAAAAATAAGCCTCATCAGAAAACAATATTTTGCGTTGAAAATGAGCATCAAGCTTGATCATAATTTCACAAAACCACGTGTTTTCAACTCTTCCACAAGCTGGACCTTAAAACCGGACGGGCATAGCTCCAATTGCTGTTCACGATGACGAATCGACTCATTCGGGTTCTCTTCAACACTGAGCTCCATACCGGCAAAAACTTCTTCTGTTCGCACTGTTTCTCATCTTTGCGGATGCATATTATCCACATGAGTGTACGTGGTGCGTTCTTCACGTTCCGACTTACTAGCTCGGATGGACGATTCTGTCGACCGTAAAATGGACGTAGCGCACGATAAGTTTGGCGAACCGAACCATGGTTTTCAATGTGATGCGATGTTCTGTCGTTAACCTATTCATTGTAAGATGGCAAAACGTATTCATCACAAATCGCCTTTCAACTGTCAAATTGACAATCTGTAGAAACCGTGATGCAAGTTTAAAAACTGAACCTCTAAAAAAAACACTCTCTTAGGATAGAATGAAAATAAATTTAAATTTTTATTTTAACATTCTTTCCCCATTTAATGAGCCTACTCTCCTTCGAAAGTTATATGGATAAGCTCGTAAATTTGCTACTCGAATTTTCAGAACAGAAAAGGGCCCAAAGATTTGTTTCTTAGAAAAGGATAGTGTTTGAGATTTTTCTGTTACTGTCACGGATGTCACATGCTCTTGGCGCTCAATAACCCAGTTTTGCGTATCGTTCCATCATTGTTTTACAGATCCACTAATCTTGAAAGGGGCGAATGAGCAACAAAGCTTTCTAACACGTGCCAAAGCGGCCGAAATGAGAGAAGAATTGATAATAGAATGAAAGCTCCCATAAGCGGATACTCACGATCGCACTGTTTTTTGCCGCATAAGACAGTTTTGAAAATGACTCTCTGCGTTTTAAGAAAATGACTCTTTTCATTTTCTAAGTGCTGAAACGCCATGAAGTCATCTTTTGGAAATTATTTTAAGCTGCATAAAGTTTTAACCGTCGAAAATTGGGTTCAGCGTTTGGACTTCTGCAAGCGTACCCGTGGTGGCAATGCGAGTTCTATCGGCATCGAACGTAATTTCACAGGAATAACGAATTTCATTGATATCCAAAACCATTTTTGTTTTATTTAAAAAAGCGCTCTTATTGAAAAGCCCTTTAGAGTCAAATTCTATAAATTCTTCTTTATTCTTACCATTTTTGAGCGCCAACTCGGTTTTACCTCTCAATAGATTTGAAAGTGTCAACAATGGTAAATCATCTTCAAACTCGGAAGAATTGTCGTCACTTTTCTGGAAACCGGCTTACTGGAGACACTTTGTTCCATAATATATTTATAAAGTACAATGTTCTAACACATCAATTGTTTTTGAAAGCTCTTTTAGCACTTCCAAATTTTGACAAGATGGGTTTTGAAACTCGATCTCGATATCTGTGTGTGACATAAAACCATTCGGTTTTTTGCGTTTCATTCATAATTAATACAAGCATTGACTACAGAAAGCAAATTTAGCACTTCATTTCACAATTTTGAAAAAAATTGGTCTAAACTTGTTTTTTTAAATTTTGTTATCAAAATTTTGAGTTTGCAGGCGAATTTTTAAAAAAAAATATTAAAGTTTACTATTTAATTTAAGCCCAGGATTAAAGAACATATTTCTGGCTTTCAAAGCCGGTATAGTACTTTATTGTAAGTGTTGCTGTTGTTGTTGTTTTAATTTTTTTTTCACTTAAAGTATTTTTTTTCAAATTACCCCTACCTCCTAAACGGTGCGAGATAGATACCCGCCTCCCCTAGTAAAAAATACTGGTTTTTGACCCCTCTACAAGAAATCGTTATCAATTTTTGGCGCCCAAGTTATCGTACTCACCCCGGATGCGGCATTATCTACAAAACAAAACAACTTTTCTCATTCCGTTCCGACATAATATCACGTGTCAAGTTGCTGCTTGGTCAGTCAAAGAAACATGCTCGAGGACGTGCCGCTTATCCGATCACTTCAAATTCTTCATGATGTCCTGCCATGCTGCCTGCACAAAACAAAATTGTAGGACTGTCCTTAGACATTTTTCCACCTGTTCATTTTTCAGAATTTTAACTTCTCTTCTTCCGCTCCCATCTGCATTGTACACATCCTCGGCTTTGTAACCAAACAACACAGAAGGGGGCTCAGCAGATCAACAGCTTCACCGGATATACATACACTTAGAACTTATATTGTTTCTTTTACGCCACTTTTGCAGGATAACGAGCTGAAAGTCTTTCTTTGTCGATCACATTCACTATTTCCATTCTTTTTTTTGGTGCCATTCTAGCAACTAACATCCGAGTTCGTCTGCGCACAAAAACCGAATACAGTAAAACTTACCTAACTACACAACTGAAATTCAGCAAGGATATACTCTCTTACATAAAACGGGGAGTCCCCGCTTTTATTCAAACTTTTCAAAAAAATAATTGGTTCCATGAAAAATGTCCGTGTTAGCTTATGGGAGCTGTCCTGAAGAAGAGCCTTCACTTTAAGCGAACTTTGAAGCCTAAGAGAAAATGTTTTGGTCCGCTGACTTCTGCAAACCACTGTAGGCACTTCCAACAAAAGACGTATTCAAGGAAAGAAGTGGGTCAAAGAAAATACTTCACCTTTCATCGCGCTTAAAGTCTTTGGTTAAATTAAAAAATAAATAACCTTGAATTTAAGTAACCTTTTTAAATTTCCCTAAATTCTAAGCTACAAGCGCCTCTTCTGCAGTTCGCGCACTCCAAACAGAACTTTCACACAATCGACTTAACAACGCAATCAATCCCATGAGCAGGAAACACTAATTGCGGCAATAAATTACAAAACTCCCCCATTCATCAACAAAGTCCCTCCTCTCAATCCATTACCCCGTCCATGGCGGCTCACCTATTCCAATCCAAATAGCTGGCCTACCTTCACATTCGCACGATGATCAATGGCTTCCTCACGATCATTGCCGAGTTCATGTCTTACCCCGTGCATATATACACGCTCCACTAATGTGCACATTCTCCCTTCAGGTGGTTCAGCGCGTTGCAACAGCCACCGCAGCCGCCGATTGACACGACCGACTTGGTTCGCTGGCCAAAGCTAAAAAGAAATGTAGGAACGGGACGACCACGATCAGAACCAAAACCGAACTAGTTCCGCAAATGAACTAGAAAACCGCTCAACCATTCGCCCAATTATCTGTGATTTTCGACCATCTCCCGCTAGGATGCAACAACATTGAATCGTGAGTGTCCATTTCCCAGTCTCATGTTCGAACGAGTTGAATGACTGATTCTGCCTTTCCACCTTCGTTGTTCGTCTTCTTCCAAGAACGTCTTGAAAATCGAGATGATAAAAAAAAAAACACTACAAAATACGAGTGAATTCGCCCAAGTTAACTGTAAAAGGAGCCTTAAATACACCACAACAGATTTTAATTCATTCTGACAGTTTCGACGAATCCCTCCAACAAGCACACAACGATCGGACCAACGTCCACTCGACAGAGCATTTTAACAACAAATTATGATGAAACGAATCTCTTAGTCATCCCCTGCCCTGCGCTGCTGAATTTTTACCACATCCTTTCACAAAATGTTCGCTCTTCCCCGCTCCCGCCAATGATACCGGAGCCTAATTCCTGCTTTTAGCAGACAGTACAACAGAGTAATTTAACACCCGGCTGCCGAAGCTCTCGGCGGAACCTGTCAACTTGGAGGCATGCAATTTTGGTCCGGTCGTCGCGTCGTCGGCCAATGGATCCCATGTAATCCTTCGATGGACGGGACCTACGCAACATCATACGCGAATATGTTCAAGCTGCTCCTGCTTTGGCCAGTGCTCCCATTTTTGGTGTGTCATTGTGTTGCATGGTGTTGGCTTGATTCCGATGCTGACGCCCATATTCCTGCTCTCTCGTAATAATTAAAAATGACAATTTGGACGTTTTTATTTTGTAAACAGGGATTCGGCTGTGCGCGCCCAATGAACGGAAATTATGTTTCCTGGTGGCTGGCGGGGCACCTTCGCCTGGCTAACCATTGACGAGCCTCGAGAGATGACATGGCACAAAATGTGTGCAAGCGCGTTCAGGTAGATAAATATGCGAAATGGCATCGGAAGGGCGCTTGGGCACTTTTCTTTTTCATTTTTTCTCTGTGTTTGCCTTCGAGGTTTCGTGGGCAGTAAATTAAGAAATTAATGGAGCAAGAATAGAGGTTTGAGAGTTTATGTGTACGGTGCGGGCCACTGAGTTGGTTGGGAACGGGCAATTATGGTGACATTGAGGCGCAATAAAAAATCAAATTTATTTGTTACTCCAGTGACAGATACACAAGATCAGTCAAGAAGCGCTCATGTGTGTCTGAGGTCATCATTGTGATGTATTTGGGGAAGACCATCCAGGGGGCATGACCATTGGATTTCTAATTGGGCTATGGAGCCCGCATTCTTAGTTTATATCGTCTGGATTTCAATTTTGTTCAAGTGCTCAAGGGGTTTTTGTTTAACCCTTATAATGCATTTTACACAGCACGTGCAGAAGGGTAAATACGGGAAAAGATAGGAGGTACCTGTGCCCATTGGTTTTGAATTGTAGCAACGCATTTCAGATGTATTTTTTTGACACACAAGGAAATCAATGAATAGTAAAACAAAACTTTAATTATATATATTTATAGATCAGATGATATTAGTTTTTTAGAGCTAGAATTGAAATCAAGTTATTGTCAGCTAATAAACAAGAAAGACAGTTTTTAGAGGCGAGTTTTTCAATTCTCGCTTTAACCACTTCAATATTGCGCCAGGTCCAAGATAATTTTTTTTTTAAATAGTGCTCAAGTGCTCAAGGGATTTGAAGTACCCTTAAAGTGTTTTTTTACACAGCATGAGCAGAAGCGGAAGGGAGAGAAAGGAGGTACCAGTGCACATTGGTTTTAAATTGTTGTAGGTTGCAGTTGCAAAGGAAAAATAGAGCGAGGAATGCTTAAGGGTAAACTGATGAACATTCGATGATGTACGGGTGGAATGCAATTAGCTATTTCGACGAGGCATTGGTGGTAGAAATAGCGATAAAACAAAGTCAAGCAAGACACATTTCGACGGTGTTCCAACGAGTGAATTGTTTTCGATATATTGTCATCGTCTATGAGTTTTATCGCTCGCTTTTGAATTCTATCAAGGAGTTGCAAGGTGGTCTTGGGTGCACCTGCCCAGATGTGAGCGTTATACTCCATTTTAGCCCGAATAAAAGCCTTATAAATTATGACTAAATCAGAAGACGTCAAAAACTTCTTGCACCGGTTTGGAAAACCTAAGCATTTCGCTGCATTCTTGGCTATATCGAATATGTGGTCATTCCAACGCAGGCTAGAATTGACGCACATACCGAGCATTGAAAGCTTTTCGGTTTCTTCGACGCAAATGTCGGTGTAAGGGTTTCGCTTTGATGACATAAGACGCCATTGGGTTTTGGAAGCATTAAATTCTACTGTATTGGCTTGTCCCCATTTGGTTATGCTGTCAATATCAGAATTTAATGAGTTAAGCATACTTTGTCGTTCGATGTCCACGTCCGAAGAGCAGGGGCGTGAATCATTAAACGCATATGAGAAACTGAGGGTACTGTCATCTGCGAAGGAATATATTGGATTAGATGTGATAGACAAGAGATCGTTAATGAAATTTAAAAAGAGAGTCGGAGACAAAACTGAGCCTTGGGGAACACCAGCATTTATATGGTGAATTTCAGACTTGAAACCGTCCAATACAACTTGTATTGTACGATTCGGAAGGTAGTTTCTAATCCATCGATGAAGAGACTCACCGATCCCATTTGCACGAATTTTCGACAAAAGAGCCGGATGCCAGACTCTGTCTAATGCCTTTGAAATATCGAGTGCAACTATCTTTGTTTCACCGAAATTATACTGTGTCCAAAAAATAAGGTGACATATGAATTTTAACTGCGCGCGTCGAAGGATTTGGAAATTTTTCTTTCTTTTTAGGTTGGTAGTACTCTCAGTGACATCTATGTGAAATTTCATGTCAAAGTATATTCATTGTGCTTGAGATACGCGTCTTTTTGTGAGCTGCTAAAAGTTAGTTTTTCGTTTTTTGCGATGTCGAAATTTATTGGGCAAAGAATTTGCATTAAATTTTGTTTGCGGAATCAATTTTCTGCTGCGGATACGTTGAGGATAGTGCAGAAAGCCTATGATGATGAGGCTATGTCTAAAAAAAATGTTTACAAGCGGTATAGTGATTTCCAAGCCGGCCGTGAACGTGTCGAAGACGAAGAGCGTTCTGGGCGACCATCAACCTCAACTGATGAAGCTCACGTCCAACAAATCAAAGATTTGGTGTTGAAAAACCATCGATTAACGATTAGAGACCTTGCTGATGAAGTTGGCTTATCGAAAGGCTCAGTCAATACCATTTTTAAGGATGCTTTGGGCCTCAAGCTCGTCAAATCTCGACTGGTACCGAAAACATTGAATTTTTTTGGAAAAAAGGCGTCGCGTTGAAGTGTGTGAAACAATGCTTTCCGACTACCAGGATGTCATGAAACGCATTATAACTGGCGATGAGACTTGGATCTATGCTTACGTCCCCGAAACAACCGATCAATCGAGCGAATATCGTGCCAAAGGAGATCCGAGACCAAAAAAACCGCGCCAAAGTCGCTCAAAAATCAAGGTCATGTTGACTGTTTTCTTCGCTTATCGTGGTGTTGTGCTTTATGAACTCCTTCCAACCGGGCCGAACAGTCAACAAGGAATATTATTTGAACGTTATGCGTCGTTTGCGTAACGCTATCCGCCTAAAAAGGCCGGAATTGTGGAAAGACAATTCTTGGTTTTTACACCACGATAATGCACCATCCCATACCGCACTCGTAATTCGTGATCATTTCGCCAAAAACTCAACCCATAACGTTCCGCAACCCCCGTATTCACCTGATCTGGTGCCGTGCGACTTCTGGCTGTTCAACAAGCTCAAAAGACCGCTCCGGGGACACCGTTTTGATACGATAGAGGAGATTCAAGCCGCAGCGAAGACGGAACTGAAGGCCATCCCGGAAAGTGACTACAACCAGTGTTTCAAAGATTGGAAAATCCGTTGGCATAAGTGCATTGCATCGGGAGGGGTATACTTTGAAGGGGATGAAATTGATTTGGAAAAATAAATAAAGAATTTTCCAAATAAATACAATGTCACCTTATTTGTTGGACACAGAGTAGATTGGTTCCACTTTTCAGCGTTTTCATGACCTTAGAAAGAAGGGAAGTGAGTGTCTTGTTCCGCAAAACTTAAATTCTACGTTAATGTGTCTTGGCACATATAAAAGATAATAGCTTGGCAAATTGCACTGAAAATAATTCATTTGTTTTCGTTGTCGATATTTGATTTTCTGTTGCTTAACGGAAAAAGGTTTTTTTTTATCGTGATGTTAACCTTATTTACGACTTCTTGTATATGAAGATTGAAGTTTAAGCGTTTACCATCTACTAAAGATTTGTTGCTTGGAAGTAAACATGCTTTTCTTTTGCAAGTAAAAAACACAGCTTGGCTTTTGGAAGCATTGACTGGACTGTATTTGAGGCAGATTGAAGATTGGTTTCAATGTTGACAGAAACTTTGAAACTGCGAGAACATAAAAAGGATTAAACAATTCTTACAAGGTAAATCGGAAATTGAAAGGTTGAGCATCTTGTATAGCGAGTGGCGGATTTACCAGCAGGCTGAGTAGGCCTAGGGCGGCAGATTTTTAAGGCGGCGAATTTGGGGATCTCCTTTCTCCTTTTTTTTTGCTACCTTATATAAATCTAAAATATTTTTGCATGACAGTTTTCTGATGTCACACAGATTGAAATCTGCACCAAATTTTGCTGTCGTATGGCAAAGCCTCAAAAGTGTCTGGCGTATAAAATGGGGTACAGACTAAAATTCAAAGTCAAGCACCGTTTGCTTTTTTCATTCCTTGCTCTGCCCACTCTTTAGATTTAGTGGCAACTGCGACTGCTGAATCTTGCCGAGAAGCTTGTTTAATTTTTTTTCAAGTTCGACACAATGCTGAAAGATATTCGTGACTGAAGTCGGAGAAGGCGAAACGGTCAAGAGAGTGAATCTAAGACATTGGTTAGCTAGTGAGGATGCATGCAGAAGTTTGAGACATTCGTGGCAAATTAGGAAAAATTTGGAAACATTCAAGAATGGTTTCACCGAAAAGCCTGTTACACGAAACGAAGCAACAGAAATTCTTTCAAAAAAAGATCAAAGTAAATGTTGAAATACAGGCCTCTGCCGTAGGTTTGATTATTGTAGCTGATCTTTATGAATATCTTCGCAAGTCCTTCGTAGATCAACGAGAAAGCTTTACGTTTTTCGAAGAAATGGCAATGGCATTAAGTGCGTCGAAGGAGATCACAAAAGATGACCAAAAAGAAAAAAAATGGCTGATGAAACACCCGATGAAGAAATGAGTATGACCGAGAGTAATACTTTTAGGGTTAATAAATTTCTCGTCATCCATTGACAGACTCGTATTCGAATTAGAAAAATGGGAAGAAAGCGTACCAGAATTTCAAACAAAAATTTTCATTTCTGACTAAAATTAACAAACTGTCTACATCAACCTACCTAAAAATTATTTATTATTTTAAGTGTAATTTCAACGAAATTTTTGGATTGTTAAAAAAATTGTAGAGGCAAGGGCGAGAAAAACTGTATAGCCTTTACTTTGAAAATTTGCAAATCCTTCATTGTGAGCGCAGCCCATTGTGCCAGAGAGTGTCGAATGCTTTTTCAACGTCAGGCATTTTCATCCTGTGCTTATGTCTGAATTAAGGTTTTGTTTGACATGTCTTGTTAAACGATGGATGGCGCTGTGAAAACGTTTTTGGAGTCCACATATGAAGCAATTCGATTTTAAATTAGTTTCTTGAAGCACTTACTTAACGAATGCATATGGGCTTGTTGTTGGAGCGGAAAAAGCATCATCGGCGGGCTTCAAGATAGGTATGACATAAGCTACCATCGACGCACTGGGAAAGTACCTGATCTTTAAACAGTCTCTGAATAATTTTTGCAGATAACTTATCCCAATATTGGGGAGGTTCTTTAAACACACTTTTCTTACACCGTCACAGCCCGGAGCGAGTTTTTAAGTCTGGTACAGCTCTATCCAGTTCACTTTCAGGTACTTTTTTGTTGCTATTGTTGCATTTGGCAGAGATGAACTAGGTAAAACGAAAGAATGCTCCATGGAATCGAGAATAAGATTTGAAGGAGTATACTGCTACTACCTATTTGCCTATTTGCCGGGAAAGTTATGCAATTTTGTTCCTAAGAGTCTCATAAACCTAGGCCAATTTGCATTTGTTAAGATCTAGAGCCTGATTTGAAGTGCTGATAAGCAAAAGTCGAACCCTTCAAAAAACTGATGAGCATTCGATAACATGAGGGTAATGCAAGCGAATTATTGAAGTGCCGGAATATAACAAGCATTTTGTAAGAGTCGACGAGAACCTTTTTACTCTGCAAGAGTCGGGCAAGCCCAGTGTGGCTTCCGGCTCGACGAATCAACAATAGACCAAATTTTCACACTACGCCAAATCCTGAAAAAGACCAACGAGTTTCAAGTCGATAGCCAACATCTATTAATCGAGTCGCACATGAGAGTTTATATCTTCGATCAGTTTTACCGCACGGTCTTTAACTCTGTCTAGGAAGTACAAGTTGGTATTAGGCCTGCCCAGATATGTGTCTTATTTACGTTCAGGGGGCTATGAGCACCCTAATAATGCCAAAACATAGCGTGGATCAAATGGAACGAGGACGAAATACACAATGAATAAATCCCTTTACTTGACTTTTACTTTTCGACCGATATTGGATTGCAGATTGAAATGATAAGCATTTCAGTCGAGGGGAAATAAGATGAAATTGAAGTGTTTGTGATAAAATCGAAAAAGGCACAAGGAATCAAGCGAGTCGATTGGCGTCGCATTATGTCGTATGAGCACGCCATAGTGAAAAAACAGGATGGTTTTTGGAGCACATGTACGAGATATGTGAGCTTTATAGATTAACGCAGTAAAGTATATTTTTAATTAACCACTTTGATACTCTTCTTTTTTTTCTCGGCCCCGAAGAGGAAAACCTCAAATCCCATGGATGCAAAGTTCAACCTTCAGAGTTCTTCTCACTCCACGACTGGTTTCTAATGCCCTTTTGCCAACTGCGTACATTCTCGAGCACCTTCAGCAGGAACGGAAACGACAAAAGAAATAATAAACCCAACGCATTGCCGAGATTTGGTATCGCAACCCCTAACTCAAATGTACTACGGTCGGTGCATGAACCAATTCGGCTGAACACCTACTTACAATTTGCTGGTAGGAATGTGATCTAAGGGAAGTTGTGATGTGGCTTCTCACAGTAAAGTGGCGTGATTGACGATAACTTAAAATAAAACCAAGGTTACGCCAAACCTCGCTCCAGGCCACCGCTTACTTCGTTTACCAATCGCGAAGTGAGCGGTGGCCTGGAGCCAGTTATACTGGCAGACGTGCAGGAGACTAAGGCTGAGTTTTTATATTATCTTTTTTTAAAAATCTATTATAATTTTTTTCTGGAAATTTTGAATTTATTAGATTTAATTTGAAAAAAAGCTGAAAACAAGCTTTCTTTTGGCCGGGGTTGCGCAGGTTTGAATAAAAGGGTGGCAGCATTGCAGCACTTTTGTGGATGGATTCAGATCCAGAGGTAACAGGCATTACTATTTTTTTTTTTTTTTTTATTTAATTAGAGAGTGTATTATTATATATTTTTTTTTGTTCCCCTTCTGGATTTTTTTTTTTTTTTTGAATTTGACCGGATTTGTTTCGTTTCACGGTACGCGGGACCCTCCTTGGCGGTCACGATTCTACCGGGAAGGCATTTCTGGATAACAAGGCTAATCCATCAATCAACCACGACCATTTTTCACAAGTGCTGTATTTTAGCAAAGTTAATTAGTATGCACGTAAAAGATAAACACTTTTCGTCTTTCTTTTAAGAACAGATTTGAAGTTTTTCTACGGATCTGTATGGGTTCAAGCTCGCTATTCCAAAGCTTTCTGGGGTGTGTAAATGAATTTTTGCGAAGGTCAGGCATTAAGGATGATTGGCAGGAGAAATTCAATTTTTTTTTTCATGGCTCACGTCAATGCAGTCGACTAGCGTTCAGTGCTCTACGGACCATTGATGCACTGACTTACCACGCTCTTGAGAAACGTCTTGTGCTATTTATCCAGCACGTGACCTAGGATAGGAGTGACCACAATTGTCAGAATTGCAGACCTCATCCGTATCGGTGAACTTAACAAAAGTTCCGAAAATACAACTCAAAATCGATAGGCAAACTTAGGAAGATACATCAGCATCAAGAAGTTCATCGATTTGAAAATTTTAAAATTGTCTCTTTTCGACAGTTTTTAAGGAGCAATATTTTATAGCACAAGTAAAGTCCGAAAACCGTAAATTTGTGCATAAATAATAAAAAAAAATAGAAATCGCAACTGAATTCTACTCCAAGAAGAAGGCTAATCACCTGAAAAATTAGAAAAATGTGTAGCGGCATATTTGACGATACTCGCAAGGAAATCAAAACCTAAAAGATGATTCATTCTAAAAAAATAATCCATTTTCCATCAATTTCTGCTACATGAACTCATTTTCATCTTTCTTAAAACAATTGAATCCGACTCCTACGACCTCGGATCGTGGAGATATGTCAACATTTTTAATTCTAAAATAGGGACCGATTACAAGAAGTTCCGGGTGGGAAGTAAGCTCGGCGTATTACCTTCTTCTTGGTCTTTAAATGAACAGTCAAAATTCAAATTTCTCCATCATGAAGAGATCGCTGAACTTCTCATAAACGAGTAAATTGATATTGATGAAATTTTGGGTTTGTATTTGAGCGGGCAGTGAGATTGGGCGCTTGAAAGATTCAACTTCTTGCAGCCGACGCCAAAAAGACTACATTCTTTTGAAAGCTCAAAGTTTCGTTACGTTTGTCCCACTTTTTTTTGGTCAATTGTTAAATAATTATTATCAACTTTTGATACTAGCAACTGCGTGGCCATTAAGTAGACACTTCAAAAAGTAGCCCAGATTTTTAAAGATTTTCTGAAAGTCAAGAAAACTTTGAAAACACGACCGATCCATAAGAGACCCAGTGTTCAGTGTACACCACGCGCACTCGAAAATTTGGTGTAAACACGCCGGGCTTTAAAATACATATAGTAATACATTTTAACAAGTTTTCACGAAAACTTTTCGGTTCGAAGGATCGGGTGAACGTAACTTGCTTTTGTCGAGTGAAATCAAACATAAAAATTATTTTATGCAATCACCACTGATTTAAGCCGTTAGAAGGAATGCATTTATTTTTCTACCAACAAATCTAAAAGCCGCATTCTTTAGCATTCTGAAAATAAATTGGCTTCTGTGCTGTGAAGAGTCTCTGCTTGAAATAACGGGTCCACCAAATAACTTTTTTTTTTTGAAAATGCTATAAAAAAAAATCTGAATATTTTCTCAAATTTCTTATTTTATTTGAAAGTACAATCCATCCGGTTAATAATGGAAAATAATTTCATTCAAATGGCTGCCTCGGCTGGCCATGCAGTAGACAACACGATCGGTACTATTTTTAAGCACATTATCGATTGTGTGCAGCTGTATTTCACAAATGGCTTCACGAATATTGTCCTTTAAAGCGTCAATTGTCTCTGGCTTGTCGGCGTAACACTTATCTTTGAGGGAACCCCACAAATAATAGTCCAACGGTGTCAAATCGCAGCTCCGAGGTGGTCAAATGACATCAGCTCTGCGGCGGATAATGCGATCTTCAAAAACAGGACGCAAAACATCGAGTGTAGCTTCGGCTGTGTGGCACGTAGCGCCGTCCTGTTGAAACCAAATGTTGCCAATATCCTCCTCTTCAATTTTTGTGAACAGCATGGCCCGATAACGATCGCCATTGACTGTAACGGCCACTTCTTGCTCATTTTCGAAGAAAAATGGCCCAATTATGCGTCTGGACCAAAATCCGCACCAAACAGACTCGTTTTGGGTGCATCGGCTTTTCAATGTATGCGTGCGGGTTTTCTGTGCCCCAAATGCGACAATTTTGCTTGTTTACATACCCGCCAAGATCAAAATGAGCTTCATCTGAAAAGATGATTTTTTTTGGCAAAATCGGCATCTTCTGTAAGTCGATCGTAGGCCCACTTAGCGAAGCGAAAGCGCATTGGATGGTCAGTTGGCTTCAACTCCTGAACCAATTGGACTTTGTATGGCATCATACCAAGGTCTTTATGCAAAATTCGTCTCAATGATTTCTCCGAAATGTTCAATTGTTGAGAACGACGGTGAATTGATGTTGATGGCGCTTCACGGACACTTTCTGCTATACGCACTTTTTTTGGCTTTTCACGCTTTGGTTTATCGATGAGGATGCCAGTTTCTTTCACTTTTTTCACAAGATAACGAACATACGGAGCTGACGGTGCTTTTCTTCTTCCAAAATCCGTACGCAATTTTCGCACACATTCTGCAACATTACCATGATTTTCAAAGTAATGTCGCAATATTTCCAAGCGTTGTTCAAGCGTATACACAACCATATTCGTTCGGCGGAAGGATAAAACTAATTATGTGTCAAATCAGACATGAGCTAAGTATTACCATTTACGAAATAAGCACTAGTTGAAAAAAAAAACGTTAGATGGCGGACCCTTTATAAAAGACTTCCTATTCGCTGCCTCTCACGATTATTACATGGAGGTCAATCTCAATAACAAAACCAGAGCTGAAATCTTACCAAGAACTACTTTTATCAATCGCTTATAAAGGTTGGAAACCAATTGGGTTAAAGAATACTGCCTTGGGTGGCCGAACTGAGAGTGCAAGAGGCTTTAATACGGCGGAGAAACATATTGCTGATCAGAGGATGCTTCGCTCGATTTTTGCTCCTTTAAGTAGGATTCAACGGTTAGCTGTGTGGAATATACGGCCATATTGATCCAGAAGGTTCTCGCACTTCATCTGATTCATAGTTTGTTTCACCTGTCAACACGAATGTCGTGTCAATTCGTTTAAGATGAAATATGTCGCATATCATTTGAGGAGGCCGCTATCCTGAAATAACTTTGTGAGAGGAACGCTCTGGAAAACAATTCGCAACTGTTCGGTATCAACTGTCTGAAAAAAATGCACTTTAAGAAATTTTTAGTACAAGGTGTGACCATGAACGATTATTAGATAGGTTATCAATAAAATAGCAATTGTTTTTCCTATTTATTGAGCTCATTACCCCCTCGATAGGCTTAAAAAACAACACCAAAAATAAACCCCAAAAACTGGTAAACACCTTTAACTTATCGTGCTGCTTGCACAAATGGAAATTCGTGCAGATAGAGCTCTTCAACCTCGTTCAATGTTCAACGTTGATTCACTACAAATACAATTAGTTTATCATCGACAAGAAAAGGCAATAATATTTGCTCATCAAAAAAAAAAAAAAACACACATTTAATCGAGAAAACAAAAACAATAAAAAAAAGAATGTATTTAGACACGGATTCGAACTACGCCATATTGCTCACTGATCGCACCAAAAACGGGGTGAATAAAATCTCAATGGAATTTCTTGGTTAATTCACTCCACAAGGTGAACTTGAATTACGTAGAAATATGCGGCGAATACCATTTAACAGTATCGCCTTAAATAGGCACGCACAACATCAAACTTGTACTCGCTTTTCTTACGAAAATTAAAGGCTCCTCCTCTCCTCCTCACCAAACTTAAGCCCGCAACAATTCTTTGAATTCAATTTATTTTTGTTTAAAAAAAAATGTGCTAAAAAACAAAACAACTGCAACTCATTCGTCTTATCAAATTCTAACCGATTGCAAATTAAGATAATCACCACCATCGATTTGCTAATTTGCTAATAATAATAATTCCTTGCCAATGACCTTAGGTGAGTTACGAAAAACCAAAAAAAAAAAAAATATCTAAAATCCAAAATAGATACTGTAATTGCTCAAGATACTGTCATGTCGGACGTAATCCGTCGTAGGTTGTTGGCGCGGGGGATCAATGCCCTTTTCGATGGCTACGAGCACCACAAAAACAACAGTGGCATCATCGATCGTCCGAAAACCCATGCACCGATCATGGGTGTGCGTGATCAGTGCCGCGATCATCATAGATACGGATACGCTACGCAGTGCAAAAACTTCTCCCAATGTCAATGTCATTAAGAACGTCTCTCCGCGTGATAAATGGAAAACCAATTGTTTCTTTATTTATTTATTTTTTTCGTTTGCCTCTACAGGAATGTACGTAGGCACGCCAAAAACAAAACCAACCGAATACCCCGCCCCCTGCCCTGATCGATACACGAAAGCTGTTTATTTTGAAGATACAGATACTTATTTTGTTTTGCAGCAATTAGCGCACAACGATTGCAGGTGAATGGCTTATGCGGTTTTTGGTTGTCGTGTCGGCTTCGATAGGCAAGAGAACTGTTAAGGAATTAAGTCAATTGACACCTTGGGTCAGTCAGTCAGTTGTTGTGGAATAAAAAAAACATACTTGACAGTTGGAGTTGCAAGCGGAAGATACAAAATTTCACTGCCAACTTTACTTTGCGGTTCATCACCGCGCAGATGTTTGATGTGGCGGAAGTTGAAGAAAGTCGCATCTGTTTGAAGAGATTTTTTTTTTTGGGTGGAGTTCTAATAATTTCACCACCAATTATTTATGTACACATAATAAGGGACGTGTACCGAACATTTTCACTGACTCAAGTTAATGAATTGAGAGACGAAATTTGAGCTCATTCCGCATCGGTTTTTGCATAGTTTAATCAATTGCAAATTCACTTAGTTCTCCTGCAGACTTCAATTTCACAGAATTAAGTCGTGAATCTAAAAATCTACGTAGAACACAGTCAATCATTTTTTTAAGCTCTTCATTGTGATGGCTGAGTTCTGTATCCTTTAAAAACTAGTCCAGTTGTGTTGTCTCGAAAACGCACGGTTTACCGTAGCTGAGCAAATTTTGGGATCATTTGAAAAAGTAATCTATCGTCGGATATTTGGTCCTTTCTGCGAAGAAGGCGAATGGAGAAGAAGGCATAACCGCGAGCTGTACAAAGATAAGGAATCCATCGACGACACTAACTCGGCCACACCGAGAGAATGGACAGTAATGAGTTTTCAAATCCAAGCCACCAGGTTCAAGAAGAATGGGAAGGCCGAACTTCCGGTGCAAGGAAGCTCAAAAATATTTTTTTGTTTTTGTATTGAGTCCGATTTTCGATATTCAAATTTTCCACTGTTCCTAGAAGGATAACCTGAGTGTGCGTGGTACGTAGGTACGTTCGTGCGGAGTATTTCGTCTCGCATTTCTTGAGAGTAAACCAAGCTATCGAAACAAAGCTTCCTTGGAAGCGTAGTTTCAAGAGGAACACCTGCTAAGGTTTTCGCTTAATACCAGTGCGAGCAAGCGACTTGCATTAAATAAAAAAAAAACCTATGAAAGAAGGGAAAATTATATTTGTTCAACTTAAAGGTTTCAAGTGTTTTCGAAAAATTAAAAATAAAATTTTAAGTTTTTGGACAGGGTATAATTTAAAAAACAAACATTCACATAGAATTTAATAATTTATTGTTTATTCAATTAGATTTTCAAAATATGCAATATTATCAAAACTTCTCGTTCACAAGGAAAAATCCTCTGGTATGCTTCTATTTGATATAGAGAAGGCCTTCGACTCTGTATGACATGATCAATCTTAATTTTCCCAAATACTTGTGTAAAATAATCCAAAGCTTTTTGTCTTCCCGTCGATTTAAGGTCCATGAAATATTCGTCGCAAAGGGTGCTCCTCAAGGTGCAGTTCTGTCACCAATTTTATACAATTTGTATATGCCAGATTTCCCAAACTTGCCCCAGTGTCAAGCCACCATTTTTGCTGAAATCACAGCAATATTTGCATCTCATTAATTCGCTGTCAACACTGAGACGAATATAAACCATGCGATTTAAATTTGGGAAAATATTTCAATAAATGAAAAATTAAACTGAATGGGAATAAAACGCAAGCTATCTTTTTCACCCGGAAAAGAAAAGCTCGCTTTCTACTCAGCACCCAACTCCAGCTCAATGGAAATAATATAATAACGAAGTTAGAATAGCTTCTAATTTAATGTAACCCTTTATAAACAGTAAGTTGAAATTAACAAACGAAAATCAGATAATAATTCACAAGGTGATCTTCCAGGCGTTAATGTTATATGGTTGTCCAGTCTGTGGAAATATCGCCAATTAAACGATTACAAGTGTCACAAAACCGAACACTTAAAATGATGCTTAGCCTACCATGGCACCACTCAACTATAGATGTTCACGAAAGAGCGAATGTTGAATTGGTTTCTGATAGAATTCAAAAGCTAAATACAAAACTTCTGTCGAGTTGTATTTTCAGTGATAATAGCCTCGTAAACCAATTGAGCAGTAGATTATAAAATAAAAATATGTATCAATATGTTTGTAAATGTTCCCTTTATATATTTATTTAGCTAGTTATTTACTTATTAAATTATTTATTTATCTATTCATTTATTTATTTTATTTTTTCTCTGTATTTTATTTGTTTCATTTATTTATTGATATATTTAATGCCACTAGACCTTCATGAAAGAGCGAATGTTGAAATGATTTCGGAACGAATACAAAAGCTTAATAATAAATTTAACTTAGGCTGTACTTTTGCTGATAATCACTTAGTTAACGAACTATACAATTGATATCCCATGTTTTTATTACATTATTATTTACTTGAACTTTATTTATCCATCTTATTTTCTTATTTATAAACTTATTTATTTATTAATTTTTATATCAATATATCTATTTATTTATTTCTTTCTTTATTTATTTATTTATTTATTTACTTATTTATTTATTAATTTATACAATTATTTATTTATTTATTTATTTATTTATTGATTTATACATTTATTTATCTATTTATTTATTTATTTATTTATTTATTTATTTATTTATTCATTTATTTATTTATGTTTTTTTCTTTTTAATTTATTGAATTCGTTATTTGCATATTTATTATTTTTTACATTCTTGTTTCCTTCATAAAGTAATTAAGACACTTAAACTCTAGTCATTAAATTTTAAGCTTGTATAAAATAATTCTTAAAAAATATATGCATAATATGAACACTTACTTATCATCACATGTATCTATATAAATAAATATATGTATATATATATATCTATTTGCTGTTTTTTTTTTTGTTCTCTCTATAGAGGTTTTTTATCGAATTTTCCTTTAAAACGCTGTATTATTGTATAGTATAACTCATTTCGATTGTGATATCTCATCCTATTTCAGAAGTAATCTATAGCCATATAAAATCTCTGAACTGTAAAATGTGCGGTAACACCTTAATTTGTAAATTTAATCTCGAAATAAATAAATCTATCTATCTTAATTATTTATTTATCGATTTAATTTTTTGTTGTTCATTTATTTTTATTTATACTATTATTATTATTGTTTATATATTTATACTCATATTTATACATTTATCTATTATTATGTTTTTTTTATTATTTATATATTTATTTATATGTGTATCCATATAAATATTTATTCTTTTTCTTATTCTTATTCGTTTGTCACCTCTAATCTTGTCATGGGTTGGCGAATGTTTTTTAATGAATTTTTCTTCGTAACATTAAATTATAAACCAATTCCAAATTGTTTATAAAGTTAAGATAATATTTCAGAAGCAATTTATAATAAATATAGTATGTCTGAATTGTAAAATGTGTGGTAAGGAATAAAATAAATCTATCTATCTATCTATCTTTCAAAATTTACTACCAGAATATAAAGGGTTTTTCAGTAAGAACGCTACAAAAGTTTTTTTTAAATAAAACAAAAACGGTTTTGGATATCAATAAAATTGTTTATTCCTATGAAAGTACGTTCGATGCCATTATGTATGGAACTCGATTTCTTTTGCATGGCCACCACGGGCACGTTTGCAGAAGTCCAGACGCTGAACCCAATTTTCGACGGTTTTCAAGCATAAATCGGCCGATACTGCTGCACTTTCACGTTCGATATTCGTACGAAGTTCATCAATCGTCGCTGGCTTATTGGAAATAGTCTAACGGCATCAAATCGCATGACCAAGGCTGCCAAGCGACTGGACCATTTCGTGAGAATGAAATGGTCGTGAACGGTAGCGATCCCCATTCACAGTAACGTGCTGGTCTTGATCATCACGGAAGAAGTACGGCCCAATGACGCCGCCGGCCCATAAACCACACCAAAACGTAATTTTTTCGGGATGCAATGATGATGTACTCATGGAGTACGTGTGGATTGCTGCCTGACCAATACCGCATATTTTGTTTATTGACGGAGCCATTCAGCCAGAAATGGGCCTCAACGCTGAAGATGATTTTTCGACGAAAATCCGAATCATTTTCTAGCTGTTGCTCAGTCCAATTCACGAACATACAACGCTTCTGGTGGTCAAGCGGCTCCAGTTCTTGCGTCAGTTTAATCTTGTAAGAATGTAGGCCAAGATCTTTTCGCAAAATTCGCCACAACGACGTCACAGAGATGCCCAACGCTTGAGAAGGACGTGTGGAGACACATTTGGGCTTTCTGCAACTGAAGCCTCAGCGGCAGCAATATTCTCGACACTACGGGCACTTCTTTGTCTCACTGGCACGGGAACATTTTGTACTGTGCCTGTGGATTCAAATTTTTCCACTAGACGCTCAATTGTTGATCTACTAGGACGATTATGACGACCATAAATTGGATGACTGACTCCGAATTTCGGCAGTAAATTTTAATAATTTCGACTTGTTGTTGGCTCATATAGCTTTCCATCATGAAATGGCAAACCTTACTGAAGAGAAATGTCAAAAGAGCGGCAAGAAATATGGCGTCGTTTGCTGTCCCTGTCGCTCTTCTTTTGTAGTGTCCGATCATGTCTTATCGAGCCAAATGACCAAATTTACCTCATAAAAATGGAATGTTAGGGACGTATACTATATAGTTGGTATGGCTAGGGAGTCGAGTCTCGAAGAGTTTTTCCCGCTTTTATTTGTTTGAAGTTGTGTCAAAATATGCGGCATAAATAGCAGTATCTTTTGACTGCTTTAAGAAACCAAAGTCATAACTATTTGGTATTAATTACAACTCGATACCTAAACGCATTTCTGAGAAAAAAGGTGGTGACATGCAGACGGAAAAAGAAGTGATCCTATAATGGTTCGGTTTTTTTTTTCTTTTTGAGGTACGGAACCTTAAAAAGAACTTGGATAATAAAATAAAGTTCGACGAAATTGTTTAACGCTTGACACAAAACGATGGATATCATAAGTTGAACGTGGGTATCTTTGTAACATCAATATCTGTGGCATCGTTACTCCCAAACGAATGTAACAAATGGACCGATTTTGATGCTGTTTTTTTCTGTTTGAAAGCTTATAATTTATCTTTTCAGGCGTTACAAGATCATCAGCTAATTTTCATAGATTCACTGTTATTGTGAAGGAAATCTTATCGCTTATAAGCAAGGAATTGTGGATGTTGGTTTGTGAACAAAGCAAACGTTTTTGGGGACGTTTTCTAGACTTCTAGATATTATAAAGATGTGCTTCGTAAGTAAACAATATGATTCCAAGCATTCGAGCAGTTAGAAAACGGTCCAGAATAATTGTCGATATATTTTTCTCGTGACGAATATTCATTTTGATTAAGGAACTGCATGATTTGCGTCTTGAATGAGTGAAACTTTAATTTCTTTTCAAAAAAACGTTTACCAGTAACCAGCTTGATTCACGCGCATCCTGATTGAAAGATGACATCATTTGTTATTTCATGCCTATTTTCATCGACATTGACCATAGTTGATCATCCTATGGCGTTACTCATTTCCCTTTGAATATTGTTGGATAGATCAGGTTTTCTATTGATTACCAGTTACAACCTGACGTCCTTCGCTGTTCTCGAAATGCTCGCAGTTCACGGAAACGCAGACGACGAAAGTTGTCATTTATGGAACAAATTGTTTTTGTTTCTATCGAGTGTTTTTAAAACTATGTGTAACGGAAAAACTGACTACTTGCCTCTGAAAATCTTCTCTGACCTTAAAGCTTTGTGAAAAAATTAAACAATGGTCCTGTCGATACTTGAAGGATCCGATTAACCACATTCATTCTAGATGGATGCTTCTGATGCTGAAAACTGACCGGAAGTATCAAAATGAAACGGTTCCATCTAATGTAGCAATTCACTGATATGAGGATTCCCCCATAATCCTGTTTTGGTGCATCAATAACCGACTAAGATTTTACTTAAACCAAAGTCCAAACATTTGTCGATACATCTAAAGTCTACTGCGAAACATTTATTTTTATTTTGTTCACCTCCTTTCGGAGCAAGAGGAGGAGACAGGAAACCAGATCAGAACCAGCTTTAGGTCTCAGATTCAAGTGGAACCAGTTTTCTTTTCTTTAACTTTTCCTTTTTCCAATGCAAGACTTGCGAGACTAACCTATCCGCTATAGAGCTGTGCCTCTTGTTGTTGCTTAGCTGTTGTCGTCTCCCCATGAGTCGGCAGGAGATGGTTGCTGCTGCTGCTGCTCTTGTGCAGAAATCAGCAAAGCCCAAACACAACGCAGATGCAACACAACACGACATCATGGCGAAAACCAGTTAGACCAGATATTAAAATAAGTCGTAAGCTTGCCGAGCAAAGTTGATATTGAGTCTTTGCGAGATGGCGGCGACACTATAGAATCCCCCAAACAGTTCCGTCAAACGACGGCGTACATATGTAACGCCAGCTGGAGCTGCAACATTGCAAGTATCACTCAAAGTTGTTGTTGGGGGCTGCTTGCAAGTCAGCTGTTCTGCTGATACCAGAAGGAGCTGGATTTTCATTTCATCGTATAGCACTTCCACTTCCAGTTTCATTTTTACACACCAGCGCGACGAGTTGAAAACCAGAAACTCTGGCCGATGCGGAGAGTTCAACCACTTGGTGGAAAACCTGAAGTCTATGTAGGCCAGGGGCCTCCTAACCAGACCAATGTAATAACATGTAGAAACAAGCTCGGAAAGGAAAAGGAAAACCTACCTTCCAGCATAAGTTGTTGGTTGGTTGATGTTTGTTATGATTCACTCTGCATGCTGACGCACAATTTTCTTATGTTTATGTTTACACCGTTTTGGGGACTACCAGATTCGTGCTCTGGCTTTCTGGGTCTTCCACCTTTGCTCTTCAGTTTTTTTTTCTGTTTTTTTGGCGTAGACGGACGCACATTGTGTGTATATGTATGTGTTTGAAGTTAGTGCGTTTTTGCATGACTTTTTGGAGTGGTTATGATGTGTTAATGTTTGCTTTTATGTTAGATAAGTTGACAGGAGTGATTTACTTCAAGTTGATTGGTGCTAAGGGAATTCTGAATAAATTGCTGAGGATTTTTTTGGAATTTTGGCTCTCGGGTTTATTGTTACCAAGATTTTGCAAAGAAATTGACCTTTTGAGGCAGAGACTGTACGGTCTGGAAACTACGATTTGATGAAAGTCTGGGAAGGTTTGGTTAATTCTGTACGAGTTCGTCCTGATAACCGTCGAAGAGGACACTCGGATTCAAGAAATGGACTATTCTGAAGATATTTGGAACATACAGCAGATATTCTCTCATTCTCTTTTAAAGCTCTTTCAAGTCTCGGTGGTGATAAAAGAATCCTTACAACCTTACGGCAGTACTTGGAACAGGGAAGCCTAGAGGAAGACTTCAATGTGTTAAAAGTAGCTTAAACTTAAGTGAATACGACGATCGAGAAATATTTGAGAGCTTCAAAAACTTCAAAAACAGAGGCGCTCAACTCAAAATGAAAAAAAAAGCCAAAGGAAAGCTCGAAGTCACACAAAAATGTTGAAAGTTTCATTTTTTTCCAAAGAAACTTAGAAAAAGCTCAGACTTTTTCCTCTTAAGTTAATTTTTAACTTTCCTTTAGAAAAACATGAGGCCTAGACTACTTGCACTCGAAAAAAGACTACTCAAAAACTTAAATCATTTTCCAAGTCCAAATCAAAAATTATATGAGTCTGAAAGTGAGGGTGTAGGATGCAGAAGGAGTAAAAAATAAATTTGCAACTAAGTTCTCATTGAACCGGGCTTCCTTCCAAGACACTGAATTGGAGGGATGATGAGAGTCCATGCGAAACGCAGGAACAGATTTGAAAGTTGTCGGCCAAGTCATTTTCAAGCGTGTGCATGGGTTGCCACACCCTTTAAAACGCTCAAATGGGAAAACCTACTCCACCCGCCAAATTCCCCAAATATTACGCCATCCAAGTATCATCTGTTCCGCTCGATGGCTTATGGTCTGGCTTAACAGGAGTTGCTCATATGAAGGTATCAAAAAATGGTTTGATTCGTGGATCTTCTCAAAAGATGAACACTTTTACCTAAACACTATCCGAGCTCTGCCAGAAAGAAGGGAACAAATGATACATTTTTGAACCCCTTTTTTTTATAATAAAATTGAATTTTCATCAAACAAAACAAGGAAGACTTAGTTACGCACAAAAAACTTAAATTAGAAGGCGGTATTTCAAAAATAAAAGCAACCTACTAGAATTATGTGAAAGTGACTAAGTATTCAACAAAAAAAAATATAGAAACATCGCCATTGAAGTGATTTTTTTTTCTCAGCCAAAGGACTTAGCAAAAGGACTCGATGATCCTCAGCTCATTATGTTTTCCAAGGAACATCAGAGGTACATCAGTTCCACCGGTGCAATATTGAGTCTCCTTGCCAATCGGAGTAACGAAAGTTATATCGGTTACGAAGTGAATTCACTAAAATCATTTTGAAGTCCATGAAGTCATTTTGGAGTTACAAAACCATTGAAGTAATTTTGAAATGATTTAATCATTTCGAAATCTATTGAATTCAATTGTGTTGATTTGAAATAATCAACACTTTGAATAATTGTACTATTCAAACTTTTTTAAAAACTAAATCACGTCATAACATTAAAAAAACCATAAGCGGCAATTTCTTAAAATTTGCATCTGACAGTGCTTAGAGATGCTTATTAATCTTAAGCATGAAAATAAGTGTTTATAACAGTCAGAGTAAGGAGGCGGTAACATGGGTATTGTCATTCGAATCCTCTCAAAGCGAAACTAAAGAATCATCTCTTAGTATATATTTGGCAAGCAGATTCAATGAGCAGCCTGACAAATATAGTGAACAATTGATTGACGACATGAGGGTTGTTAAATTGCTTCGATACTCTTCTCGACTCTGTCCCAAATCGAGTTTATGTGAAGCTTAAATTCAGGTTGAGACTCATCTTGCGAATTGTCAACATCTTAAAATAAAAAGTTATTGGCACTCCATATAAAAACATATCTTAATCACACTGTAGGGCATTATAATTATCGATGAAAGAAACAGTCTTAAGAAACATAGTTAAGTCGTTACTAAACTAATTTTGCCGAACTTATTTTGTTCTTATTCTTCAGGAATACATTTATTGCGAACTAGAATAAATATTTGTGGACATATGCCTTAAATGTATATTAAATTTATTTATTTTGAAATCTTTATATTTATACTTTATGATGTGCTTCATGTGCTGATGTGATATGCTAAATAAAAATTTCTTGTTTTTTCGGTAGACTTATATTTTTTAAATGTTTTATTTTGCCGTGCCAAATTCGTTTTTTGAAATATATAAAAAAAAACAGTTTTTTGAGTCAAAACATTCGGATTCGACAGACTTCAAAATTATTGCAATGGCCTCAAAAAGACTTCAATGTTTTTTTTTGGACTTCAAAAGGACTTCAACAGATTTAGAATGACTTCAGTGATTTGACTGAAAACAACAAATACACATTCGAAAGAAGACGAACTCGCTATCAATGACTTCAAAATGAATGGTGATTTCATATTTCGCAGTTGGTGTCTTCAAATGAATTTCTGAGTTAAGAATTTCTGGCGGTAAATAAAGTGAATTAAATAAATAAATTTTTTAATACTTTTACAATTGTGATTAGTACCGACTAATGTTTTGCTGAGTATACCATTTCCATTTCCATTTTCCATGCTCTTCCGGCATCTCTTGAACCTTTTATAAAATAAATTTTGCTCCAGAATGAATAAGTCTAAGAAAATATCGTTAACAAAAACATATAATATCCTTTTTCTAGGTTTTGATGAAGACTCATAAAACTGGTCGTAGTTTCAAAATTTTTTATGATACTAGAAATATTTTGTTTAGTTTCCATATTTTTTTGCATAAAATCTTCGCAAAAAATGCCGCCACATAAAATACCGCCTTTTTATTTGTAAATACATTTAAATTATGCAAGTAAACTTTATTTTAAAATACAGAAAAATAATTGTCATAAGATTATAAGAAATGCAATAAATATTATTGCCTTTGAAACATTTTACAATATTTTTTGAATGTTCATCACAAACCGGCAGTTGCTGTCTCTTCCTCTTATTGTTAGTTTATAACACACATGACAGGATCCCGTAACTTTTTTCCTTCTCAGTGTGTCCCGCTCAACCCATGAACAAGGAGCTTCTGTGATTGTTGCTTCCTGATGACCTGTGTTACTTTCAATGGCAAATTTTTTTGTATAATTGCGCCTCTAGCGCACCAGATCTTGATACCTTACTTAACAGGTTTTGAAGATATATATTGAGTAAATCTTGATGGACCTCGAAAAGGATAAAGTTGTTCATTAAATATCCTGTGGACTTTTACATCTTGGAAAAAATTACGTTCAACATTGTCCAAAAATTACAAATTGAAGCTGGCTCATCTTCTTTTCTACTGTGAGTATAACTGTCATTAAATCTTCATAAACGGCATAATATTATGTTATCTATTAAGTTCCATTATCGAGCGATACAGTGGATACAAGCGAAAATGCCACTTGCCAAAAATATGATCAGTATTGGAATTATTAGCACCAGCAAAAAAGCTAAACTAGCTTCCTTTGTCGCTGCGAATTTGGATGATCTGCATTATAATTTGCATAGTTGGGCGAAGCTTTCTTATTTGCGTAACATAATAAAAAAAAATTTTTTTAGTAATTTTTCGGCTTCGCTTGTTGATTGCTGCGATGAGGACCACTTCGTTGACGTAAAGCAGTACGAACTCCAACATAAAGTTAATTTGGTGGCTCTTTATCTTTTGTAATAAAACTGCCGGTTACTGATCCTTCGGCCTTTACAATTTCAGCTTCTCGTCTTCCTCATTGTCACTAGTGAGGGACTCAACCTCTTGCTGTTCTTCTGCGTGATTATGGAAATTTTCTACTTCATCATTTTCTGACTCGTTATCCAAAGCTATAGTAGCCGTGTTATTTTGTAAACGGATATACGGTAGGAAAAAAAACGACTATCAGCATCTATATGAGTTCACATGGATATTATCGGCGGTAAGTCCTTAACGTATACGCGTTTCGTTTATGTTGTATTTAACACGCAAAGCTTTTGCCTTATCGCCGATAGGTTCACAAAAAAACACGGCTATGGTAAATTTTGTCAAATTTACATAAAATTATTTTTCAAACATTTACGAATTGCATGAGTAAATAAATGTGTCTTGGTGTAATTGCGTTGAATGTCCTTTGGAATCAAATCTGAGTTTATTAAATAAATAGCTTGGTGTTTTGCTATTGATGATCTTTAATAGAGCAAGAACCATGCAAAATTTCAGCAATGCATTTAAGGAGCAACCAATGATGCGTTTGACATAGCGACGCAGATTGAAGATATACCTGGGACACTTGTTTAAAGTAACATTTAGTTTTCTAGCATCATCTAGTTTTCAGAATCTAAGCTGGCAAACATTTTAAAGCCATATAAGATATTGGGAAGGACATATGCCTTTATCAACTTCAATTTACCTTCAATAGATAGGTAGCGTTTTGTAAAACTTAAGCCACGGAGAATAGCATATGTTTTGAATGAAGAAGGAATATCCGCAGGACTTTGACTGAAAGTCATAACTTTGGTTTTCAATGGTTTTGTTGCGACCAGACATATGTAGATAGCGTTTAGATCTATGTTCAAAACTTTAATGGCAAAAAAGTTTTCGGAACTCTTGAATCGTTCCAAAAGCTGCACATCATCTGCCAAAATATGGGGCTCACAGGTTTTAATACATTCGGCGATATCGTTCATAAAAAGTACATATAAGATTGGACCAAGAACCGAGCCTTGCGGCACACCCAATTAAACAGGTATATCCTTATAAAGTATATATACCTAGATACTTCTTCCATATTTTTTAAACAAACACTTTTGAATCGGTCAGAAACTCAAACCAAAAACGACCGTTGAAACAAAATACGTTTTAATAACCTTGTTGTCGTCAAATCATTTCTATAAGAATTCTGGGCTGAAACTTGTTAAAAATATCAATAACAAAATGGGTTTTTACTCGCGAGGACGATTGTCCGATCGTTTCTCGAATATTTAAAACAGGGAGATGAGAAGTTATGGAGGTAGATTCTACTTACTTCTTCCTGTCCAATATATTCGAGTTATGATCGGGCAAATGTCCTCCGGTGTAAAAACCATAATTGTAAAATTTTCTTTCACTGATATAATACAAAATTCAATATTACAATACGTGGGTACGCGGGTACTACTTGAAGTCCTTGTCAAAACTTTTAAGACTAGATACAAATGGTCATCAACAGCTTTTTGGCCAACTTGGTCGATATGATCTTCAAAAATAAATCAAAATAGACCATTAAGAAAAATTCAATTATATTTTCGTATTTTAAAAAAAAACCAAAGCAACATCGCGCCAGCGTTTCGGGCCACACTGTATAATCAGGCATAAGACTTAGCTCAAACCAAGTCATAATCACAGCACAAGGATAAATCCTGATACAATCATCAATTATTGGACGGGGGAGGAGGTCATTTTCGCCACCACCAGAAAATGTAATCCAGCCTCCCGGTTCCATTATCGATGTCCTCGTCCACAAACAGCAAGTGTCTACGTAGGCAAAAAAAAAGAAACGGAAAAGAAGAAGAAAAAAAATCACCTTCATTTGTTTCGAGCCCGTCGAAGACCAAGTTTGGGAAAGCACATGCAATCGTATACCCCGCCGTCGGTTTCACAGAATATTTGGCAATGAAAATGACGACGCAATTTCCACATTCACATCCACAGATGTGAGCAGAGAGCAGAGCAGAGCAGAGTAGAGCACTTTCCCTCATTCACAACGGCATGGCATCATTCGGGTGAATGAAACTTTTTAATTCAAAACAGCGCACATACCCCAATCCGTCTAATGACCTCTCTTCTTTGCCCTGGCTAGGTATACATACACATCGAAACATCATAATCATCATCTGTACCAGTCGGTGGCTGTGGAAGCTGCTGGAAACCATTCTTGAAACGCACCCTTCTCGAGCACTTTTAGTTTCTCCGGCTTCTGGCAGGGATTACCTTACCCACCCTCACAATTCGTAACGGTCGTGGGCTTTTGCCGTCTGGGCTCGGCCAAAAATCAAAATACCCTCCCTTGACGTCTTCAACGATGGGTCGTCGACAGTGTGTGTGTGTGTGTGTGTTGTAGGAACCACCCTGTTGCTCTGTGTTTTTATGTTTTAATTTTTTTTTTTTACTTTTTGGATTTTGGGGTGATTCACCTCCGCGCAGCACCTTTAAATGATTTTCTTTTTTTTATTTCGTTTATTCTGGAGTTCGTTCTTTCGAGAAGCTTTTTCATCTCTCTCGACTAACCATTGAGGGGGTGGCAAATGGCAAATGGCAATTTTAGGATTCAACCCGGAGAGGAAGACTTTTCGTCCCGCTTTGCGGGTTCATTCACAAGTACGAGCACAAGGCGAAAGGCTGATGACTTTGCCAGGATTCTTTAATGGAATTTAAGTTGTTGTACCTTTTTTTTGTAATGTTTTTTGAATTTTTCGTTTTTGTTTTATTTGTTTTTAATGTTTAAGATCAACGACTTTGGGATTTCGAGGGTTCGTCGGAACATGTTGTTTCTAATGAGATAAATTGTTGGTGAATGTCGAGGGTGGACGATTTGTTGGGGGTTGTTTTGGGTAAATACAAATTTCCTCCTGGGAGCATTGTACATCGTCCAAGTACGATGTGGTTTGAGGGAATGCTGATGGACTCAGAATGGATACAGGGTCAAGGACGCTGGGTGCGGTTGGCACTCGATGTCGCAGTTATTTGAACTGCTTGGGCTCTTGAGACCGTACGTTACACATATGTAACATCTCTTACTGGATCAAATCGGTGAGTTATTTGTCTATAATGTGACAAATCAGAGTTATGCTGAGGGATCAGTTCCGGAAAATAACAAGTAGTGTTTACCTGACCAAGGAAATAAAGCAAATATCGAGGAAATGGTCTATTTAAGGGGTGGCTAAGGTACTTAAACATTTTTTTACACTTTTGTTATTTTTCTAGTTGAATGCACAATATTCAAAAAATATTGTGTCAAAATATCAAGTCGATTGGAGCAAAATTGACGATGTAACGAGTATTTTTATACCAGATGTATAAATCTCGTTTTCAAAGCCGGTGTCCCTCATAACTTCAAAACTCACGCACCGGTGATTTTGAAATTTTGAACAATCTAAAAACTTAATTATTGTTGGGGATTTCAATCTTAACATTTTGGAAAACAGTGAAGCTGTTTCAAATTACTTTGCATTGCTATCCTCACATGGCCTAGCTAGTCTTATCAATGAACCTACTGGAAATGTGTCCGGTACATTTTTGGATCATATTTATGGACGATTCAGGAACCTTTCATTAAACGACTGTGAGAAGTGTGTACTTGACTTAATGATTACTGATCATTCTATGACTGGTCTCTTAGTAAAAATATCGAATAGCAAGAATAAGAACAATCCAATATCTGTTAACGGCATGATGAAAATTAACTTCAGGAAACTTAAAAACAATCTTTCTCATGAGACGTGGGAAGACGTCTATGCTTTAAGTGATGCTTCTTATTCCTATTCGATATTCATTGATTCTCTAAAGAATCACATTTTAAGTTGTTCCTCGATGTTGCCCTCTAAAAAGTGCGTCAAAAGGCTTAAACCTCGGATCTCAACATACTTATTAAATAAAATAAAAAGTAAAAACAAGCTTAGAATAAAATGTTAAAAGTATCCTCTTAATTTGAATTTAAAAAGGAAATATAAAAAGAACCTCAAAGAACTCTAACTCGTGTGGAGCTGATGGCATTTCAAATCTGGTTCTAAAAAAAGTTTCTTGTTTCGTGGTTGATGTTTTGACGATATCTTTAATCGTTGCGTATTTGCGGGAGTCTTCCCTGAAGAGCTGAAATGTGCAGATCTTGTGCCTTTGTTTGAAAAAGGTTCTGATGTTGAAATTGGCAATTATAGGCCCATATCACTCCTTCCGGTTTTTAGCAAAATCCTCGAAAAACTTATAAAAGAAAGGATAGTGCGCTTCTTAATTAAGACTGAATTTTTTAACCCAAATCAATTTGGCTTTCAGAAAGGTAAATCGACTGAGGATGCTCTATTACAGTTCTGTGCTCAAATAATGTCAATTTTTGATGAAAAAAAGTGTACGGCTGGTCTTTTTGTCGATATTTCCAAGGCTTTTGATATGGTTAACCATGCTATCTTACTTAAAAAATTGGAAAAAGCGGGCTTTCGTGGTTTTATGTTAGATTGGTTAAGCTCTTACCTAAGAAACAGATCGCAAAGAGTTAAGATTGACGATATAAGAAGCAAAATCAATTTATTTAATTTGGGTGTACCCCAAGGCTCTGTTTTGGGACCAATTTTGTTTCTCATATATATAAACTCTCTGCTTTCACTAAATTTTAAAGGAAAACCTACTGCTTTTGCCGATGATATAGGCTACTCTTATGGTTTAAGCAGCCCCTTGGATCTTGTTTGTGACATCAACTGGGATCTTAATTTGTTGAGAAACTAGTTTGCTGAATACAATTTGATCATAAGCCCTAAAACTAAAATAATGTGTTTCAGTCTGTCGTCCCTTCACAACATGAAAGTCAATATTTGTTATGACGGAAGACATCCTAGTTTTCAATTGTTCTGTGACCTGAGAATTCTTCCTGTGCGCCACTTGTACTGTTTTAAGGTTTTGAAGACATTCTTTCTTTCTTTTCTGGTAATTTTTGTCTGGTAATCGCAACTATCGGTTAATCTCAAATTATAATTTACGTGGAAACTTTTCGAACATCGCAAGTGTTCCAAAATTTCGTACCACCGCATATCGTAATTTTAGTTTCTATTTCTTCATTCCGTTTATTTAACAAGCTTCCACAGTCGGTCAGGATAATATCAGTGCCTGGATTGCATATAAAATTGGTAAAACATTGGCTTTTCATTCTTAATTATAGTGAATTAGAATCTATTCTTTTTCACAATCTGGTTTAATATAAATAACATACAATAAGAGTTAACTCGCAACACCTTACAGCTTTTCACTTTCCTTAAAAATAGAGTAATGCACTTTTTTTTAAAGAAATCGCGTTGCCATAAAAGTTAAACCCTCCCAGCATTACCTGGACTATAGTCCATGTGAATTTGGGGAGGCAATTTTTTGAAGTGAAAACTTCTTTAGGCGCGTTGGGCATTTTTGAGATGGGAAAAAGCCTTCTAATTCGCGACACTGTTACCGTAAATGACACCTTTGTGTGTAACGTGCAGAGTTATGGGGGTATGGAAATCGTGGGTTAGCGAGATTTAGAGCGAAGAAATGCTTTCAGTAGCTGCTTAACAATTCAACGCACGTTTCTGTTAATTCAACATATCGGGTTTTTAATAAGAGCGCTTCAAAAGTTTTTTTTAAATAAAACAAAAACGGTTTTGGATATCAATGTTATTCTTTATTCCTGTGAAAGTACGTTCGATGCCATTATGGAACTCGGTTTTTTTTGCATGGCCACCACGGGCACGCTTGCAGAAGTCCAGACGCTGAACCCAATTTCCGACGGTTTTCAAGCATAAATCGGCCGATACTGCCGCAATTTCACGTTCGATATTCGTACGAAGTTCATCAATCGTTGCTGACTTGTTGGCATAGACCATAGACTTGACGTAGCTCCACAGGAAAAAGTCTAACTGCGTCAAATCGCATGACCGCGGCGGCCAAGCGAATGGACCATTTCGTGAGATAACACGTTCTCCAAACTTGGTTTCAAATAAATTAATTGTGACATTCGCTGTGTGGCTTGTGGCGCCATCCTGTTGGAACCATATGTCCTCCAAGTCCAGATCATCCAATTGGGGCCAAAAATATTCGGTTTTCATTGAACGGTAGCGGTCCCCATTCACAGTAACGTGCTGGTCCTGATCATCACGGAAGAAGTACGGCCCAATGACGCCGCCGGCCCATAAACCACACCAAACCGTAATTTTTTCGGGATGCAATGATGAGTCATGGAGTACGTGTGGATTGCTGCCTGACCAATACCGCATATTTTGTTTATTGACAGAGCCATTAAGCCAGAAATGAGCCTCATCGCTGAAGATGATTTTTCGATGAAAATCCGAATCATTTTCAAGTTGTTGCTAAGCCTAGTTCACGAACATACGACGCTTCTTTCTTCTTTGATAAAGCTAGCTACAAATAATGTCTCAAACAATTAACTTACTTATGTGAAGTGTTAATAATTATAAACTGTATATTGTTTAAATAAGAAATATTCTACTGCAGTGCTTTTGAGTTTTGAATTTGTAAATCAATCACTCAATACTGGAAAAAATACGGATAATTTTCACGAAGAACGAAAAAAGACAGTCCGGCATCAGGAGTATGTTAGCTTGTTGTTGTCTGATTTAAAGCGCATATTTTACACAAATCATATGGATGTGCATGCAGGATACACCACTATGTTAAGTACTAATGTTGCCACTCTGAAAATGGAAAGCTTATCGTAATGGTTGCCGTTTATAATTTACCGGATAGGACTAACGAAATACGACTATGAAAATATATTTATTTATTCTTAAGACGCTTCTGCATTATTTTAAGATAATATTTGGAGAAGATTTGATGATTTGCCAATGATTTTGCAGATGATTCTCTAATAGAGAATATAATTTAACGATGAACAATGATCGCAATCTTATCACAACGAGATTTAAAACTACAATTGATGCAGTCCTTACAAAATATATAAATATTGTAGATTCGAATTAAAATTGTTTGTTTCCTATTTTAGTTACCATAAAGTATAAGTTTTGGAATATTATTCATTTCAGAGAATATCAATTAATTAAACTCGATATTGAATGTATTTGTAAATTTATGTTTTAAGCAATAGATCGCAATTTTATGTATGTTAAATAATATGCATTATTTTTCATGTAGGTAAAATAGCGCGACAAATGAAAATTGTAATTCAATTTCAGTGACATAATATTGAATAAAAAAACACTTCATTTAAAAGTATTTCCTTATGATTTAAAAAATACAGACGTAGTTGTTTAAGTTTTCACTTCCGTTGGCACTCCCGGAGTGCTCCTTATAATATTTTTTGGATATATTTGTATTTAATGCCTAAAATTCGACTTATTAATATATAAATAGTGTTCTGGAAAAAATTGTTGTTCAGTTTAATCAAAAATAGATTTATTTGAAAAAACTGCATCGAAAATTGTTGACTATGTGAATTTGGCGATGCAAAGAGGCAAGATTGTTATTTCTTGTATTCTTTTGTATACAATGATCACGATTCGCAAACTTACAAGTTAAATAGTGTTTTAAAAAAGGTTGTTACTCAGTTTAATCAAAAATAGATTTATTTGAAAAAACTGCATCGAAAAATTGTGGACTGTAGTCCATGCGGATTTGGGGAAGAAAACACCAAGATTTTCATTTTTTGAATTTTTTTGTTTACAATGATCACCGTTCGAAAACTTACAAATAAAATAGTGTTTTCAAAAAGGTTGTTACTCAGTTTAAACAAAAATAGATTTATTTGAAAAAACATGTGAATTTGGCGAAGAAAACACCAAGATTTTCATTTTTTGTACTTTTTGTATACAATGCGTACAATTCGACAACTTACTCGTTCGAAAGTGTTCTAAAAAAGGTTGTTTCTCAGTTAAATCAAAAATTAGTGACCGACTGAAGATTCAGTTTCGGCCAGTTTCGGCCAAAAAAATGGTTTCGGCCACAGTTACAGTTTCAACAAAATATCGGCCGAAATCCAGTCTTCGTGCAGATTTATTTATTTTTAATTCTTAGTTTGACCGTACCTAACGGGATGTCAATATATTTTGAGGAGCATCTGTGCTCTGCAGTTTCCGTGTAAGTCCCTATGTCCTGGCAACCCGAAAAGGTGAATCTTGGGAAAGTCCAATATCTCCTTAAGTGATACCCGGCGTTTCTTGACAAGCTTAGATGTAGTGTCAATCCTAAGATTTTATGGCGGCTTGGCTGCCGGCAAAAATGAATATTTCCTTTTCAGAAATGCTATCGCAAAAGGAGAGTTCTAGACTAAGATTACTTGCAAAGTTAAACTTCCACTTTTTGTTCCAGTTTTGAATCATCGGTTGATGTCGTGATGGAGGCGGTGGATATCGACCTACAGTTTATAGCTGACTCCAAAGGACCCTAGCTTTCTTATATTGACAGTTGTACCCATCGGAGGATTGTCAGTCAGTCATGAGTCAGTTATGCCGAGGAAAAATGCTAGATGGTCTTACCTGGAATTAAGCCTGGGTCGTCACGCTCAACAGTCTTCGCACTTTCCACTAAGCCACGGGCACTCACCAGGGTATACGGTTTTCGAAGTAGGAGTAGAATTTTGTTGTTTAGACACCTCATAGTCTATAGCTGTTGGAGAGGGGATATGTTCACCAAAGATTGTGGAGGGACCAAAATCAACTCTGGTGCATGGTGCGGTTGCATAAAGTCTTACCAACACAAACTTTGTTTATTGTTTGACTAGCACGGTTAACTTCGTGCGAGTTTTTGATCCGTGAGTGAGCTTTTCCAACGAGATAACTTTCTGTATGTGTAAAAATACACTAAATTGATACAATGCCAATTCTTATACAATACCAGTTCCAATATGTTTAAATATGTAAGTTTCGGTTTCGGTTACGGCCGAAACTTTGACCGAGGCCGAAGGTTTGGTTACCGTTTCGGTTTCGTCTGAAAATCCTGTTTCGATCGGACACTATCAAAAATAGATTTATTTGAAAAAATTGTGGACTAAAGCCCATGTGAATTCGAGGATTTTTTTATTTAAAGTATTTATTTGTATACAATTGCATTTCAAGCAAACTTTTTTTCTTTTGAAAAGTATCAACCAAAAAGTCATAGACTTTCCTAGTTTTCAAATGCATGCAGATATTTTTTTTCCTCAAACGCTATTTTTCAAGAAAGCTGAATCGAGCTCATATAATTTTGGTTTAAGGAGCAAAACCCTTTTTTATATTCGTAGATAATTTAATGCCCTTTAAAACCATAAAAAAATATATGACGTTTTTCACATCCCAAAAAGGATATTACATTTTCATGAAGGGATGGTTAAAGGGAAAACATTTTAAATAGCAGCATCACTTTCTGCGCAATCGTCACCCCTCACAGACTTAAATTGCTGATTCGTTGAAAAAAAACATTCCCTCTTCCACCTGGTATGTCGCCATATGCAATAACTGCATTCATACCCCAATACAACAATTGCGCAACATCTTTCCGCATACAAAATGTCACAAATTGCAATCTTACTCCAGAATTCATTCACCTCATTTACCCACAAATGGAAATCCTTTCGAAATTCCCTTTAATCTATCCCATACTATTGTCGCCCAGGACAATAACGCAACAGGAATAATCCCTGCTGTTCGTGGAATGATAATCGACAATAGCAGGTTTTCCAATTGTGACGTCGGTCGTAGAGTCGTCACAATGTGGATGGATATCCTGCGCCTACTTTAATATCATTTCAAAAGGACGACGTCACGCTGCACCGCATCGCATGAAAGTTTGCACATCTGAAAGAGATGCTCGCTGATTGCAGGGACGTGATATATCGTCACAATTCCTTTGGTTAGTTTACAGCTGCAATCAATCCTGCAAAAGGATGTCCAATAATTCTGATTTACATGAAAGTATCATATTTATGGGTTGTTTCCTTTTTGTGCGAACAGTGGTTTGAGGGTGGATAAATATCTTACAGCTTCAAGTTGAGAGTGTAAGGGTTGGGGTATTGCGTTGTTCTTTAATTCCGTCAATGGTTGATAAGGATTTATGCGAAATGTTGGTTGACTACCACCCATCGAGTTCGACGCAGAAGTCGTATTTTATTAAGGGATGTTTTGCGGTCTGAAGTTAAAAAACCTTAAAGGCGATGATTTGTTTTAATTAAATTTAATTCATAAGCAGATTCAGTAAGAGACGTCGATTTAAAATAACATTTGGAGTAATTTTGTTTCAGAAAATCGGTGATCTTTATGGCTTGAAGAACTACCTACAGTCTAAAATTGCTCGAATTAAAATACAATTTGAAAAGTATTCTTTTCATCTAGATAAAAATAATTGGAGTAATTTAAAAGTCATGAAGCCAATAGAACAAAATTAGAACAGCCAAGCAGTATATCGTTACTCTGGTAACCTCGGGAATATTTTTATCTAGACTGAATTTATAGACTGAAATGATACTGAAACCAATGAAAGCTCATTGGCTTACCAACAATTGTTTAGTGAGTGTTCGTTTTCGGAATACTTCGATTTAACATGTTTTAAACATAACAGAGTATTATTGCCGGCCTTTTGAAATGGAAATGAGACTTAAGTGAACTTTAACTATCGTACCTGAGTCTAAACCGTGGGTTTTACTTTTTTGTAAATCCTTTTGTGTGAAGATAACATTTTTATTTTTTTTCAGGAAAAGTTTCATAAGGCCAAATGGTTGTTTAAAGGATCGAAGAAATTTAATCCAGAAAAGCGAAGAATATTGAGTCATTCATTGAATATAGGAGTTGCTACTTCAATAATAATATTCTACTTGCAAAAGGCATCAAGTTCTGCACTTGTATATGTTTATTTGTTCCTCAACTATCATATATTGTAAATTTTTTAGAGACATGATATTATCTACTATACTACTAAAAAATTTTTAATATTGTACAATTATTGTCACAATTGTTAAAATTTTTTCTATAAAGCAAAAGCTACGTGACAAATGTGTAACTGGATATGTAATTAATTTTATGAATAAGTTATTTACTTAATAAGCACATAAATAAATAAATTAAAAAGCAAATCAAAATATATATATAAATAAATGATTAAATAAGCGGCTTATAAGGCAGGTGTCTGGGCGCATACAAACCGTCGCAAGCTTTTTTCGTTGCATCTAAGACCGGTCAAGTGCGAGTCGGACTTGCGCAACAATGGTTCCGTCCAAGCTTGTTGGTGTGTTTATAGTTCATCCAATAATGGGAATCGAGTCTCCACAGATTTTGTTTATCTTGCGAGTGTAGAAAAAAAATATGAGCCATAAACTTTATGACTGCTTCGATAAGAAGATTGATTTATACCTTAGAGGACCGTAGTCGTAAGTATTTGATACATATTTATATTTCCACGCGTCCCTAAGAAAAAGATTCGTGACACATAGACGGATATCGAAGTGATCATATTAGGGTTCCGGTTTTTGTTCTGAAAATATTGTTAAAACGTTCATAAAAATCGAGCAAAAAACTACACAATCCGATTTTTTAGACAAAATTTTGAAAAATCTCCACGATTTAAGGTGCCCAGAGTTGGATTCTATTCTTGCTATGAGGTTGTCTTTCTTTAATTTGCGATCGAAGGGATGTTGCATAATGAATACCTGAGGATGGTATCGTTTAAATGAAGTTCATGCTTTGAAAAAATAAACAAACTGTCAAAACATATATCAATTCACTTGTTTTATGAAAATCAAATAAGTTCTACAATTCAAGCTGTTTGTAAAGCATTAAGGCTAAAGTTTTCAAGTATTTTTCAAAACATTTATATAAATATAAATAAATTAGTTTATTGATAGTTCCTTCTGTCAGAAAAATTTCCAAAAATTCTTTAACTATGAAAATTTAATCTAAATAGGTTCATCAATATTTGGCCTCTTTCGCCAAATGTCCAAATCAACTTAAGCTAAAAAAATATAAATACTTGAATTTTGAAATTGAATGTGAACACTTTGTCATCAAAAAATCCACCTCACACCAGCAAAAATATGGCCATCAATGTTGTCATTGAATCGATGAATTTCTTGATGTTTTTCAATGTAATTGATTTATTAGCTACTTGAAAAATCACCCAAAAATTTTTCTTTTAATGTCGGACACAGTTTTCGAACTATTTTGTCAGGTTCGTAAAAAAAACACATCTTCTGTGTTTATGGCAGTCCATTGCAAATTTTACAGTGCCCTTTTTCTTCTTCTTGATCAATCTGTCCTTATCCTGCTTTTGTGATTCCAAAAAGTCTTAGTTTCTGATTTCGTCGACACGAATGTGGCCTTTTACACTGGCAAACGAGAAACATTGTTATGGAGCCAACGCCATGTTTGTAAAGTCTCCGGCTTATCTCCAAAAACCTCAAATTTAGAATCGTCCTACCATCAGACCTTAGACCAGCCGCTTGGTATCCTTTAATGGTGTTTTTTTCCCCACTTCCGCCGCACGAATTTGCTTTGAAGACCCAATAAATTTCTGTGAATCTGTGAAATTAATGACGGAGGCCCACTCTTTGATTCTTTTTTTGTAATCTGCTCACTGTCAAGGCATTTTGACTTCCCTTATAATGCATTTTGCACAAAGCAAGTGGCAAGATTAGGAGAAGCATGGAGAGACTGTAGTGGTTCGAAACTCAGGTGTATGTTGGTTTTGATTGATTGAAGTGAAGTCCTAAATAAGACGAAGAATTAGACGTCGCTTTTTTTGCATTCGCTTAGTTCGCTGTATTTTATTCAAAATAACTTGATATTATAACAAGTTTTATTTCTGGAAGATTGGTTTATCACCTTGCTGTTAGAGCCGATGGCAGTTCATAGACACAAACCATTGAATTTGGGATAAGATAAAGGTTCAACATTTCAATTCTTATTCAACTGCCCACTCAATGTCGCAACTTTATCAATTAGTCGCATCTAGATTAAATTTTGCATTCATTTTTATGGCTTGGTATACTGTATGTTCGTAGAAAGAAGAGCAACCGAACAGTAGTCGTATCGCACCACACTTCATAGTTCCGACAATTAAACGAATGTTAAATGGAGCCATTGCTTATGCTTAGGCTTCTATCTGTTTTCAATCTAGAATAATTAAACAACAGTTTAACGCTTTTCCATCAATTACATTCGCATTAAGCCTAAAATTAAATCGTTGATTAACAGATCAAACAACCAAACTAGAAATCGGGCCATGCTCAAAGCTCAAGAAAATCAGTACAAAGTCGTCTCTGGCGTCGCAATGAAAACACTGCTTACGATCCTAGGAGTCCTCTGGATGCATCTGTTTCCCATCATTGCCGAGGTAAGTGCTTCACCTTTCAATGTCATCAAGAAACTGAACTTCATTCATTTCCAGGATCACATTTCTTCAAAATTCACTAGACTGACATGCACAATCCACGATAAGGTCCTCATTGTGAACGAATCCTGCACTATCAAGCCGATCAGCCGCAATGAGACAATCATCAATCTTTACGCTTACTTGACTCATGAAATTGACGATATTTTGGTACGAATTCCATTCTGAATCCGGTTCACATGATCAGCATTTCTTCATTTAAAGATTCACCTGCAATTATTCAAGAAGTTCAATGTTTACAAGCCTTTCTTGGTCAACGTAAAGGAGGAATTTTGTAAATTATTCACAAAGAAGTCCTCGGTACCTTACACAAAGATATTGAGCAGAATTGCGGCGCCATATACAAATATCCATCACAGTTGTCCTTACATTGTATATAGCTAAATTGAATGTGTACACCCGTGTGCTTACGAATTTTTGTGTGTTTGCAGGGAGAAGTAAGCTTGAAAAATATGATCCTTGATCCGAATAGACTTCGGCCCTTGTGGCCGGTCGGTGATTACCGCGCAGATATTGAAATTATGGCAAACAAGAGTCCGACTCCAAGTGTAAGGATTCAGATTTATTTGGAAATAAAAGAAGTGGTAAGGTGAAAGCTTAAAGCTAACTTAAACCAGATTGGCTTGATTAAAGCAAACGTTTTTTCGATAAGCTAAACAGTCATTGACACAACTGATTCTGATTTTGTTAGTTTTTTTTCTTATTATTGTATTTTTAAGCATTAAGTTAAAAAAAAACTTAGAAAAGAGAAATTTTTAAGACACGTTATGAAATTTTATTTTATTTGCGAACCAGTTAAAAGTTCACTTATATCTTCATTGAGATACGGACTCTGAGGTCGGTGGCCATTTCAACACATCCTGCGAAATTTCTGACAAATATTTCTTACGTGAAATCATTATCATATAAATTGGTGCATTTAAGTGTTGAAGCATAAAGTTATTTCAAACAAATACTTGCCCTAAAACTGTTGCAAGGTCGTTTGAAATTTCTTAATTATGTGATTGTTTCGTTTTCTCGGGTATCTTGCGATGAAGCCAATACCATAAAAGTATTGCCTTCTATAAGTATCGTCGTATGAACACGGAGTCTCATCTTTCCGCAGAATGTACATAATTGATGAAGAAAATACCTCCGTTTCGGTTGTCAGTCGCTTTCCTCAAAAACCCAGGAACGTCCTCTTTCTGAGGAGTCCACAGCTGAACGTTCTTTTGAGTTGTTTGGATTTGGAGCTTTTTCTATTTTCAGTGTAATATTTCTATCAAAATAAAGAAAAACGTGAGAGTTGACTCGCATGCGACGGGTTCCGCGCCTATGTACCACTATGTTACTTTAATTTAAGATTCCTCATTGCATCATCCACATAGAAACAAGATTAAGGCAGACAAATGTAGGCTCGACATCGATTTGCTTGTAATGCCAATAAGAACAAGTTTTAAAAAAGTTAGAATTTAAATTTAAGATGACATGATTAAAAGATTATTTTACATTTTTCTTCATTTTGCAACCCTCTGTTTATAGTACCATATGTAAAACTTCGTTTGGTCGGGAAGAAACATTTTGACATTCGTTCAGCAAGTTGCAAATTTTTTTTTAATTACTTTCTTAGTACCATAAATTGGTTAGATCTTACAAAAATTGTGTGTTGGACCTTACTATGAAGAGAAATTAATCACATAAATTTGGTTTGAAGGGAAAAGCTTCTTTAGAATGCAATACCGAAATATTATTTTAAATATGTGAACAAACAATAAATAAAATCAAAAATTTTACTCAGAATTAATAATTAGTTATATTATAAGCTTAGAAAAATATAAATATATATGTAAATAAAGCTATATAAATAGCAATAACAATAATAAATAAATAATAGTAAATCTAGTAATAATAAATAAATAAATAAATAAATAAATAAGTATATAAATAAATAAATAAATATATAATAATATAACGAGTGATAAAAAAATATAAATCAGATAAGAGAATCATTAGTTATTAAACTATTATCGGAAAAACTATATTTTTGGTTTTTTTTATTGTGGCAAAAATTACAATGTTTAAACTTAAAATGTAACATTGACAAGCAAGAATTATTATATTTTGTGTAAAATTAAGCTATTCGTTCAGCAACCATTTCAAATTCAGTACGACAATGGAGTTCGTCTGTTGAGTAGTACCAGGGTAAATTCATTATCATTTTCAGAGTTTTATTTTGTACAACTTGAAGTTTGCGCTGGTGGGTTTTTGCACATTTTCCCCATATAGGCGATCCGTAAAACATGATTGCCTGGAAAATGACCTTAAAAATCAAAAGTTTATTCGCATTGCTAAGTTTGGATGTTCTACAAATGAATGGGTAGAGGATTCTAGTAGTCACATGTTGTTAAAAATCTTTCTTTTAGTGTGCAAATTCTATCACAAATTGGTTCTATTTCCGCCAAGTCATAGAGGAGGATGATCGAGAAGTGCCATGGTAGATTCAAAATCATTTTTGGAATTTTATTCTGTGTTCTCTGTAACCGTTTAAGCTGACTTACCGCACAATTACCCCAAACCAGCGACGCATAGAACATGATTGGAAAATTACTTTGAAAATGACTAGTTTATTAGGATAACTGAATTTGGATTTTCCGTATATGAACGGATATAAAATTTTTATAGTATTGTTTAATTAGCAATGACATACTGGATCTGCGGTCCAAATGTAAGTTTTTTATCTAGCACAACTCCGAAATATTTTATAGTACTCATATATTCCACAGGATGTCCATCGATTGTAAGGATATAATTCGGTGGGAAACAGGCTTTTCTTTTCCTTGTGTCTTTTGCCCATTTATTTTTATCAGTCCGTTATACCACACTGAGTCGAAGGCCTTTTCAACGTCTAGGAATACCACACCCGTACTGTGACCCCTGTCAAAGTTGTGCTTTATATGCCTCTTGATTCTAAAGAGTTGATGCGTTATAATATTATATTATGCTCTTCCATGTGAACAAAAAGTTAACGTTTATTTATTTGCTCGAAACAGTTGTTCATAGAACATAGAGGACTCATTGGTTATAGTTAAGGGGATCTTTGGCTGGTTTGCCCGGTTTCAGAACAGGGTTGCGGAGAAACATTTTGACATTCGTTCAACAAGTTCAAAATGTTTTTTATTTCGCTTATTGGAATTCGAGCTTCATCAATGAGTTGGATGGAAGAAATGACTGAATAAAGAAGATATTCCAGTCGGCGTGCAAACTTCTGTTCTGAGCCAAGTCCGGTGTACAGAATCTTGTGACTAGCCGGTTGCATTGTGTGAATCTGAAAACGAGGTTTTTTAGCTAATCCTTGCCCCATCGAGTGTGTAAAGATTTAACAACTTGCTTAAAGTTAAGGCGCCTCTTTGGTCTCAGAGAGATAACACCATGAAAGTAGTCTTTCTTCATGTGGCTGACGCAAGACAAGGCCGATAGAGGAGACTCTTTCGTTTTGTTGACACCTCCTGCAAAAGTCGTTGTTGGGTTTTCCAAAGTGACCGGTAATCAAGTTTGGGACGAGTCGAGCAATGAATAAGATGTACGAGCTCATTTTGTATATGTCCAGGAAGAATATTGTTCGGGTACTGATGGAGAACAATTCTGCATCATCCTTTCTTCGCAGACGGACCAAACTGTTTGCTTTTTGACGTGTTTGGATTGTCAGTATAGAGAGCCAGGCTGCGCGGATGTTCTTTTCAGTGTAATGACAGAATAAAGTCTGTTTTTGTATTTAATTTTGAGACATTCTATTGTGATAGGATAGCCGCGAGACAAAGTCCAATAGTGTCATGCTTCTCCAGTTCACCTGGATTCACCCTCGTTCCATAAATGGGATTATTGCTTCACGATGTGGATGCAATCTCAGCTCTTCTTCTTTATCAGGGTTAGTCTTTTAAGAGTGGTCGCAACTGTTTTCTTTTTTTTTTAGAAGAAAGCCTCTTAGCACTTTGTTAGTGCCCCGTTCTGCGACGTTTGTGCAAGAGAGGGCAGACTTCTCGAACGAGGAAGCATCCTCCTCTACAATATTTGTGTCCGACCAATCTAAAGTGGCATATTCCTTCTCATTTGAATCCAATGCGCATAGTATTTGTCGAATGTGCTCTTTTAAGCAACGTCTCCACAGCAATCTGGCAAAAATAAGAAAATATTCGTGGCTCTTTGGCCAGTTCATCGGTGAAAGATAATGTTAGAAATTTTGTTGAAAGCCTGCTTACCTTATAAGCTAGGCTGCTCAGCCTGATCTGTACCAGTTGTTCCAATGACTCTGCGAACGTATGAAGAACAAACAGATCCTGTCATACTCTTTCGGTTTTTCAAAATTTATCGCTTGATTTATTCCCATTGTAAGATCCTTTTTTTCGCTTAATGTCACACTTGACAGACTCTTGACTTATGCCTTAGTTGTGATTAGCTTTTCGATTTTCAACAAAAGTGCCGCTCAGTATATAGTATGTGTACCCTTCCAAGCCCTTGTAACTTCCAAACATTCGTTTTAAAATATTATTTAGTCATCAAAAGATACGCAATCATTCACATCTCATTAGGCAACCATACGTCGGTCATTAACAAGAATCTCGTTATAAACAATTATCCAATGGTTAGAGCGTATTTTTAAACAATTAAAAATATTCAGTCAATAATAATGTATCTTCAGCAACTCATGCAGCTGGCTAGCGTCGTTTGTATCGCAACATTCCTACAGCACAAAGTCCATGCAAACGTAAGTCTAATTTGTTTGGTTTTCAAAAACAATGCATCCTTGAATTAACATTTAACCTTTCAGGAAAGCAACGTTGCAAAATTCACCAGCATCGACTGTCTGTCCGTAGACCCCGAGTATGTATCGAACACATCCTGTCGCGTCAAGGCTGCCCGACGAGATTCATATCTGATAAACATTAGTATTATGCTTAAAAAGCCTTTGGATAATTTAGTGGTAAAACAAAGGTTCTGAAAATTTTAGAAAATGTGAACTAAATTTGAATCTTTTCTTTAGGTGCGTATTAAGCTTTTCAAAAAGGGAAACACTTTTATGCCATTCCTTATCGACGCTAAAGAGAACCTGTGCGAGTTTTTATTGCGAAAACATGTTTCGATGTATATGAAAGTCATAGGAAGCATTTACCTACCGTATTCAAATGTGAACTCATCATGCCCCTTGGTGGTAAGTTGAAAGATTGTTACATTGTGAGTGATGCGGGTCTTTTCTTTACTCAAGATCGAAGTTCGTTTGGCCTCATTTCCTTAAGAGTTTCACGCAGCATTCTGATTTGATCTGCGAAGAAAAAAATCTTTTAAAGAGTCTTACTTTTCCAAAAAAATCTACCACAACGATTTCCTCGAAATTCTTGAATACAAGCGCCGAAATATTGTGCGCCAAACTTACAGCTTTTAAGACGGTCTTTTCCCTGCCATAGTTTGTTATTTTCCTTCAGACGAAGCGAGTAATGAGATAAGTCTGTAATTGTTGGTGTTATTTCGATCTCCTTCTTGGGTCAGCTTAAACAAGATCTTAGACTTTTCCCACATTTTCCTTGCTGCGGAATGTGGATGACCGTCTTCAAAGATACTCGTCTTTTGTGAAACAGCGTGCAACTATAGAATACAAAGTTCTAGACACCAAAATGTTCGAAATTTCCTGTTTACTTATATATACTCTAACAGATTGCAATCAATCTTAAATATTTATTTCAAATCCTTTTTTCACAATTTGTGTATTAACCTTAACATATAGAGATACATCATTGCGGACTTTTTTGTAGAAGCTTTTCAGCTCTAAAACCTTTCTTCAGAAAGCAAGATAATATCTCTAGCCGTTAAGTCGGCGCTCGCAAGGAACTACCGCTTTTTCACAACTTTTATTAAATATTTGGTCGCCACGAAAGACTCTTTTATTTTAATGGGATAATTAATAGTATTTCTTCATTCCGAAAGTCCACTGTAAGTATTGGTGGAAGTATTTTTTTTTAAATCAAATGGGTAGTTGCGACGATTACCTCATACATACAAACTTACCTTATTTTTTTTTTCAATGTTTAGGCCAAATACCTGGGGCCTGAAATATCCGGTTATCACTACTTTTGATAACCCCTTCTGAATCTAATATTTGTAATATTGTTTTTCAAAGCTTAAGTGTGTAGTCATCTTGATATTTCCCTCTGTAATCTCTTCTGTTTTCAAGGCGAAGCTATGATCCATAAAAAAGGGCCATAACTATTCCACTCAGCTTCATCCTTTCTAATCCGCCTTTGGCTTTACTGGTTTGGCCTCAACAAATAGCTACAAGCCTCTCGCTTTTGGCACTCATCATCTTCGGTCCCAATCAAATTCTGCGATTGCGTGGTAATCTTACTACTTATAAACCTGTCCCATTTCCACAATCATATTGGAGCATTGATTGTGTCTTTTTAAAGAGGGTCTTAGGATCTCTTCTTAAAACGTTAAATTTTGAAAGAATTTTACGAGTCTCTGAAATTCTTCCACTTTTTGCCAACTGCTATCTATATGCTTTTATAACATTTAAAAATTGTCAACATAGTTCAACGATTTTTGACTTGCAGCTTTCAGCTTGGGGAATATTTTTAAGTCACAGAAAATTATGGAGGTTCCCCTCATTTTCTCCACCTTAGGCTTGTGTGGTCGTTGATGTCCTCAAAACAAGCAGTTCCGTCATGCATCATCATCATCATCATAATTTTGTCAGCTTCAGCAACATTAGATCTCATGACACCTTGACGGAAGACACTTGTCAATCTTTCTGCATTTACGAACATTCAGAGGCTCCTATGTCGACTCTTAACATTTTTTAGTAGAAGCTTGATTCAGAATCGGAGTGCAGTTCAGCACTGGTCACCTCAGCAATCTGTGAACATCTCGTGTTCATCTAAGCGAAGGCGAAAGATCCTCATAACTCACCTGTATTTCAAAGCCTCATAAGTGAGGTCATTCGTGATGACTAAAATAAAAGACTTTGACAAGACTGATTGGGAGCAATAGACTTCAAGTCAATCTCTTTTAAGCAGCTGAAGATGACCCTGTAGGACGCTTATCTATCCCCGAATTAAGGCCTTATAAAAGTATGTCCGATCAAAAGGACCTCAGCATTGTTTCCTTAAAAAACGAGACCTTCTTAAAAACGTCCTTAACATAACATATTTCCTACATTACTACGTGAACAGATAAGGCCTCTTGTCAAGAACCAGATTGACCAAAGTCCAGGAAAGTCCGCAATCCGTCCAATCTTCAAACTATAGAATATATAGTCGTTCTCGATATTTTCCATCTCCTGATCATATTTTGACAGCATGCACGAGACGAGCTTTATGAAGTTGTGCTAGGCTTTTTGATATCCCTCACCTTGTTGAAATGGGTAGGATGATTTTGTGGAACGCTCGTCACTTCGCCAAGTCCTTCTTATACCGGAAACAATGAAACTTACGATGAAGCAAATCAAGTAAAATCCTGTCATCAAAATAAGTACACTCTTCAACGATATATAGCTTAAGGGCTTAAGGACGTACTCAGGTAATTTAAAGCATCGAAGTGGCTAGAGAAGCTTATTGAAGGCTCCTCTAAGGATCTAAGCGCCTTCAAAGTAAAAAGGTTAACAGAAGTATTGTTTTAAGAACAAAGATAATTCTGGAAAAATTTCAGAATTTGTACAGACTCATGTTATTTTAACTCCTTGTGGGTAGCTCAAAAAACTTTTTCAATGTGAAGTTATTTCGAAACCTAAATCCTTAAAAAAAACTGTTTTTCCATCTTAATTGTTTATAAATAATAAATTTTTCTTTGCACCTATTTTTGCACAGGGAGAGCAGATATTCAAGGACATGCCATTAGATGGAAAACTGCTGCCTTCAATTTGGCCAACAGGAGAGTACAGATTGGACATTTTCATTCACCGATTCGAAAAGTTGATAATCATAATGCGGTTTAATTTTGCCCTAGAAGAAAAGATTCGAAGGAAACCTTGGACCAATTTTTAATAATAATTAAAAAAAAATATTTCAATAAATAATTAAGTCTTTATTAAACTAGATGTTGCGGCGTTCAGTGAAAGTGAATACGTTTTAGGGCGGTCTTCACCCTCTTTTACAAAACATTGATTTACAGCTTTATCCTGAAGGTCATTCGAAACTTTACTTAAAAAAAAGACTTCAAAATTCTCGCATGATCACATGACTAGTCCTTGATTCGTCAATTTTTTCGCGACGCCATTTAGAAGCAAAAACTTCACTAAGAGTTTTTGATAAGAAAGTTTATGTGTTTCAATTCTATTCTAGGATCACCTCTTACCAGCTCACACACACATGAGGTTCGTTTTAGACAGCACTAGTTTGTTATCTTTTCAATTATTTAAAAATAAACTTATCGGATGAGATAAGCTGCGCAAACAACTAAACCTTACGCGTGTTCTTTGTTTGGAAATTGACCTCTGGATATCCTTCAATGCGTTCGAAAACAAGTTTCACGCAAATAGGTGACTAATGATTTATAATTTGATTTCCGATAAGAGTTTATTTCCATTGAGGATTGCTATTAATTTTGTTGAAAGGAAGTGTAACTTCATTTTTAGGAAAATTTCAACAAAGGATATGCTTTTATTCGATGAAACTCGTGGAGGGTCATTTTAACTTTCTTTAGGGAAGCCTTGGTGCTAGGACCCTCAATTCCACAAAAGTTATTGGGAGTGATTGTTCTGGTTGGCGACAGAGACTCATATAGACTAACTTGGGTCCAAAGTTTGGCTTTATTGAAAGCAAAGAACTTGATTCATTGTGCGAATTGCATGAGGAATGAGGAATGAAAGCAAAGCTTTCAAGTTCGCAAGTTAGTTTTTCCCTAATTTTTTTGTGAACCTTACAGCTGAAATTCGACAGGACTTTTAGCTGCGGTTTTGTAATCCGTTCGTTGTGAGTTTTGTAGAGCATGATTACAAACGATGGGTCTTAGTCGGGAGACGGGAGACAGCGAAATCTGTCTGTCACTTGCCAAGTTTTGCTCAAGACGATCTTTCTTGTCGATAGCATGTTTTTTGAAGTTTTAAAGACATACTCTTTTGGCCTCTTTTTCTATCACCGCAAAAGCTTCAATGATCATATCCCAATAGCTGTAGGTTTATATGCGTTGGAATGATTTATTTGTTTGTTTTTAAACTTAAGATTAAAAAATTCCAAGTGCAGTGAAATTTCTTAAATAAATTGAAAAACTAAATCGAAAAGGTTTTTGAATTTTTTTTTTCTATAAGAAATTTCCTAATTTGGTTCAGAAATCGAATTATGTCCGTTGATTTGAAAAATCTTCCTTTTTTTTATTAAATGTTGTGGAAACCGAGTCTTAAAGCTATAAATTTAGGCATTGTTTAAAGATTGAAAAAAAATTCCCTTTGACGTATTTGAAGAACGCAAAGAAAGTCGTGGTTTCCTCTTAGATAGAAACTTCGGAATCGACAGGGTGATAAGTTTTTCATAACCCTAGTGAAGAGAATTCAATTAAATTTATTTATTAAAACAGGGCACGATAAGACAATGTCTTTTTTAGTGCTAAGAGTAATTCATAAAAGTTTTATATATTCTCATTAAATAACATAAAAAAGAAAACAAAATAAATAGAAAAAGATAAAAGTAGTATGAAGTCATACACACATTTTAAAGATACAAAAAATTGATATATGGTTTCAGGGGTTGAATAAATTTGAAAAGGACTAAAGTGAAAAAAAACAGTCTAGATGAATTTAAATATTTGCTACTCGGTATAGTTAGGGCAAGAGTTCTTTGTGATTGTGCAAATTATATTTTTTTACAAAGATTAGGTGGAGTTTTCGTATTTATTTTATTTTGTAAGAAAATTCTGTTTCTAGCATTGGTATGCCGTATACAATGGGGCCAACCTGATCAGAGTGGATAATTTCCTTATTAAGCTTATTCGAAGACACGTTGCAAGGGCAATGACTTCGATCAACAACCTGATCTCCGGGGCTTCCTACCCTAATGATTTGTACCATGAGAGTGTTCGCCTAAGTGATTTTGTCCCTCCGAAGGCCTTCCTCTACTTCGATTGTAAAGGTTTGATACAGAATAGTAGGGCAATGCCGCTTATCTTCCACATCGACCGTTCAGGTGTAGACAGGCGACTCGATTACAATCCATACATCGCCCACAGTTCCGAAGATTGTCTCCGGTTCAGCAGAGCGGTGTCAACCCGCGGTGTTATAGATGCACAGAAGCAACACCAACAATTTTGGCGGCTATTAGAAAATTGACAGGGGACTCTGTCGTCAACACCCTTCAAAGTCAGGTAACCTTATGGAGCAAAGTCGGCCTCTTTTCCTTTTAACTTCCCATCTGGAAGCTCCTGTTAATGCTTTGGCCGGCTTACATAGACTTAAGTTTTCTTAGCGGAAATAGGATTAGTTAGGAAAATATATATTATTATATTAAATATATATATATTTATGTTCTTTATATTTTCGTGGATTTTTAAGCGTATGTATTTATTTTTATATTTATACATACATAGTTTTAAGTATAATATATATTCTAAGTAATTTAAATGTAGTTTTAAGCTTTAGATATAGAATTAAAAACTTCCGAACACAAAGTTTTTTTTTGAAAGTTTTCTTAGTTTAATAGTTGTAAATATAATGAAATTAAAAAAATTAGTTTTTAGTTTAGTTTTTTAGTAGTACTAGGTTTAGCTAAGAGCGCCCGTCAAGGGCCAGTAAGTAAGTTAAATAAATAAAATTAAGTTATGTAAGCTAGTTTAAGCGTTTTGTCCAGTGTTTAAGAAGTTCTAATGAGAAAATAAAAAATGCATTCAAAAAGTAAAAAAGTAGTAGTCTTCTAGTCTGTTCAGATATATGATCGTACTTGTGAAGGCCATGAATATATCGCGCCACATTATTTAAGGCTACAGCAGTTTTCGTTGAGAGACAGAGTCAAGACTACAATACGCCATCTCTGCATATGTAAAAATGGGCAGAACAATAGATTTTGCAAGTTAACTTCTTGTTGCCATTGGAGTGAAGTTGGCAGTCAGCCACAAACTTTTGAGACATCCATAAATCTCGCCGACGTCATTATTATTGTGATCGTTACCGGAAAGATTACGATTTATAATACATCCAAGGAATTTTGCGGATTCTACATAGTCCAGTCTATTATCAGAAAGACACACGTCGCCGAAAATGCTGAGATTGAATGTTCTGTGAGCCAATGGCATAACTTTTGATTTGACAGGATTTATCAGAAGTGTGATGTATTTTAGCTAAATCATAGTTTATCAGTGAAACAAGGTCCTTGGTCATTCCCATAGGCCGAGCTTAGTACATACATCCGAGCTTCATCTGCATAAAAATGGATGGAACAGTGTAAGCATGTTGAAATTAAATCATTAATAAATATGCAGAAAAGGAGAGGTCCCAAAATAGAACCCTGTGGTACACCCTACTTGATAAGTTTCAGTACAGAGACTTTATAACCAATCACGACTCTTTGAGTTATATTCGATAGTTTTAGTGCACTACCACCAAAACCAAAATAGTTTTCGAGCTTCCAGCAAACCACCGCATGGTTGATCTTGTCAAACGCCTTTGAAAACTCCAGCACGCAAAGTAGTGTTATGTATCCTTTGTCGTAGTCCCGTCTAATGTCCTCAATGGTGTTTACCATAGCTGTCGAGCAACTGTGTTTGGCTCAGTATTTTATTATAATAATAGTATTTTATTATAATAAATAAAATTCGCAATTTTGAATGAAAATAGCACAAGTCCTAATTTGATTTTTACCTGTCTGATTGTGAACAAATTTTTAGTATTTTGTCAAGGAACATGTTTACAAAAAACAATCCTTTAGAAAGTAATGGGATTTCTCCAAAATTTGTAAAGAGAATCGTAAAAGTAAGTCGGTTCACATGATTAAAGGCAAAGGCAAAAATAAAGAAAAATTTGTGCACTTTGATTTTATTTATTATTTTTGTTGGTGATCATTAGAAGTAATAATTCAGCAAAGAAGTTAGTAATCTGTACAACCACAGATTGCAGACACAATACCACGGAGAAGTGTTTCTTTTTAATCGTGTTTCATTCCCAAATATTTTCCATAATATTCAAACCAGAATATGGCTTTCAAAAAATTACTTTCCTACTTGCGCAGTATGAAGTGGTGTGTTAAGCTATTGCAAAATCCAAGGCAAAGTTCTAAAAAAACTTGTTCAACTTAGAAAAAGCTGATTTCAATATTCTTTGTAAGTGATTCCCGTCATTTTAGTGCTCTGTTTTGCATAAATTGGCCATCTCGGTTGTATTGATCTGGTGTTTATTGCATAAATTGTGGAAATAGAAGTTAAAGCCATCCAGTCCATCTAAATAAAACTTCTTTTCATCCGTGAAGACAACCAGATGCTGGTCATTAGTCCAAGCTATATATTTAGTTTTTCGCAAATTTCAGTCGAAGCTCCTAGCTCCTTACGCACGTCGTCTAAAGGCTGATTTTGTCTCCTTAAGCGAGTACCAAGAATCACCGAACAGTCAATTTGCTGGCATTTACTCTAGCCTCCAATATTTATTTTTATATGTTATGGCTACAATTGGAGACACACACTGATGAAATCATTGTTGATGTCTTTTAAATAATTGTCAACCGATGTTGCAGTTCAACAATCTTTAATAAAAATTAGTTTGAAGTTTAATTAAGTCCCAATTTAGTTGAAAAGTAGAAAATTAGTAAACGAATCTGTTTTTAGAAACAAGTCTTAAATAATTATAAAAATAAAAGTGTGTTATATTTTATTAGGAAGATAGGAAAAAAGGTGTAACACGCTTTGATTATTGTGTACTAATAATTATTTTTAAATTTTATGCTTATTTTCATAAAAAACTAATGGAAGTTTGATTTAAAATAAAAGTACATTTTATTATAGTCTAGATTCAACCGCAAACTTTGGCAGTTCGACATGCTCGAAAAATATTGAAAAACTTTTGAAATTCACAACAAAATTGTGTTTTATTTATGAGTATTTAACCAGTTAAAACAAGGCAATAATAAAGGCTTTATTCAAAAATATTTGGTTACACGCGGCAGAGCTCTAACAAATATAATTTTAAGAGATATTCCTTTCATCTTCTTAAAAAAAACGCATTCAAAATCTATTTTGAAGTCATTTGGCTTCGAGTCAAAAGTCTCCCACCAAAAACATTGTAAAATGTTGCCATGACGAGACCATATGACTCGCATATATATATATATATATATATATATATATACATATATATATTTGGGGGCATTCATTTTCAGATCAGATCAGACTTCTAGCGTCAAAATCGCACGTCTCGTACGAACTCCCGTCCCCTAGTTTAAGGGGCTGAGGGATAAAACTTACAACTTTATAAATTTTTTGTTGTTTGAGTACTTATACTAGCTTACAAACAAAATTTCAGTTTTCAAGGACATTAGGAAATACCCTTGGAATTTTGATGATCATCAGTGAGTCAGTGACGAAATCAGAGTTTTTTAGATATCAATAAAATCTAAAGTATAGGAGCAATGCTATTAAAACCTTATATGTTTGATATGTCCGCTGTTGAAAACATATCCTAATTTTTTGATCTGCCGAAGCCCAAACCCACGTTATAAGGGTTGAAAAGAACGACGAAGAACAAAGGTAGGTAGTGCCCTTGCGCTGCGCTTGGCTCATCTTTGCGGGGGAAGTACAGTGTCCCAGATTCAATACCTTAGGCCCGCTTGCATTCTTTGTAGTTTTTGTCAATTTCATTTATTATTTCACTCAAGTCGTATGATTTCGTTTCACTTCAAGTATTCTCTAGTGTTTTGATTGCCTTGAAGACTTTTAACTGGTTTGAAGTCCTTCAAAGTCGTTAGATTTCATTAAATATTATTACAAGACTTCACTCTTTTTAAAAAATTGCAAATTTTGGGTTCAAGTGCTGAAATCTATTTGACCTGATCTGTTCAACAAGAGATTGATTGATATGATTCTATTAGGATTCATTTACCCAAATAAAACTTACACTCCTTCAAGATGTACGATGTCCTATAAAAGACTACTCTTACTTTTAGTTTTATTACTAATAATATTATATCTAGAACTATCTTCAAACCGCCGAAATTAAGATCCAAACTGAAGCCTAATTTTAAACCTGCCAAATAGAAGTGCGCCTGTCTTTATTAAAGAGACCTTTTGGGGAATTGAATTAAGCCTTGGAGAAGATAATTCTATTGAATGAAAATGAGAAAAAAGATACTTATTGGATAACCACATAATGTTGAAGCAAATCCACCTACGTTTTTATAAATTCAAAACTTTTTTGTTGAATTCACTGACTTCAATCAATTTAAAGTGAATTCATTTATGACTTCAAGGAAAACAATGAATTCAACGCAATTTACGTGAATCTAATTGATTTCCGAGAATGATTTCAAATCAATAATTGCTAGAATTTGAGCGCAACTGTAGTTGATTTTAAAAGAATGGTGATTGACTTCTTAATTCGCAGTATTTTTTTGAATTCGATTGCATCAATCAAAAGATTGAATTTTTGGACTTAAATTCCGTGAATGCATTTGCAAAAGAATACAGACATCAATTCCTTTCTCAATTCGGGACGAGTTCCGTAAGAGTAAGCCAATAAAAACAAATTGATTTAAAGGCAACACGGTCACATAAAACTTTATTAGACGAGCACGCCAAGGAGCTATTATTTTTCAACTTTTGTGGACATAAGATACTGGTGATATAATTAACCTTTTTTTAGAATCTGGGTACAAGACGACAAGGATATGTAGAGATAATGCAGATATTGTTGAGTTTCAGTACATCTCATCATCATCAGATTGGATGGAAAGCTAGCTAAACAGTGTCTGCAGAACGTGCCATGCTCAAAATTTACATTTCTTAAGAAATTCAACAAGACCGAGAGCATCAGGAATTCAAAACCGGCATACAGATGGATCTAAACCTGATAATGGTGTCACTGTTACTAGAGTCCTTGGGCCGAGTTCGTAAAATGACTCTTCTGGACCAACTTTAAAGGCCAAAGACAAACCAGAAAAATTAAGAAGACCTAGGAATTTTAATCCTAACGATGTACTACGATGTACTTTGTACACGATATCTGTTCTTTCTGCTATAATTCTTGAAAGCCGATTGAACACTCATATGAAAATGCCCCGCTTCTGCAAAGTGAACCACAATCTAGCTCATAAAGAGCTAAAAGATTGTCAAAAACCGATACGGGTACTCATTAAAATACAACTTCATTCATTCTTTTTAAATTATAAAAGGCAGTAAACAATTTTGTACCGCATCCTTAAAGCTGAGTCAAGAGTCATTTGCCGAACCACATGATTTCGATTTTTTCTTTGGGCACTACTTTAAAAGTCCTCGAGTCCTGATTTCAAAAACGCCTCAACAATCTGGAATCTAAAAATTCCTTTTTTGAGGACACCAACTAGATGTCATGTTCAAAGGTCTAAATATTATTCTAATGATTTCTTGATGAGTCATTGGGTAGGATAGGACTTTTACAGTGCCATAAATCTACTGCCAAGCCTTCCTTTTGTTAACTAATTGAAAGAAAAATTGACCGTTGACCATCCTCTTAAAGAAGACCTTGATTTTCGTTTCGTTGTTGAACTTATCTTATCAGCGTTTCTCACACTAAAGATAATGTTTCATTTACATGAAATCAAAATGTAAACCCCCTTAACAATAAATGTGACTCAGATTGATGAGGAATCAGACAAGCGTAACGAAGGTATCATATGTGTAAGATGCTACACTCAATATTAAGAGTTCTTAATTTCATCCAAAGCCTGGCTGTCCAGCTACTAAGAAACGTGTGCAAGAGGGCTCGTTTTTTTCAGCAGGAAATGAGAATAAAGTGACTGTTTTGAACATGAGAACTTTGATCGAATTGTATATCGTTTCAATCGATTTCTATCAGCTACAATGCAGTAGGCAATTAATTAGTCATCTTCACAAATAGAGAGTGATATCAGGCTTATGACCAAAATAATATTTTCAACAGTATCTGGCACTATTGAGAGGTTTTTCGAAGGCATTGGGATTCTTTGGATTTTTTGAACTCGGCTTTATTCAAAGATTTTCAAGCCCTTTGAGCAATTGTCTGGGGAAAGCCGATGGCAATGTGATGTGATTTCCGAGATCTGTGATAGTCGTCTCTGCAGGGTTGTAAAAGAATTTATTCTTTTGGGAAGATAATTCTTTCGGATTTATCCAGAATGATTTGAAGTCGTTTTGTTGCAAAAAAGATTGGGACTTAAAACAAAAAACCTAAGTTACCAATCTTTTAAGCCTTCAATTGATGCATTCAATCGCAGCCTTCCATTGAAGTGAGTCAAACGATTGCATTTTTTTTTTAATTAATTCGACTGAAGTCCCTGATTTCAAAAGAATCAGTTAGAACTCTTTAGAGTGGAAATTATGTAAGGCAGTTTTTTTTTTTTTAAATTGACTGATGAAATCTGGAATATAATAAGCCAAGTTATATGGCAAGTGAATTTAATGTTTTTCGAAAAACTGTGAACGTCAAAAAAATTTATACAAATATGAACTCTATTTTTGAAACATAATCAAAGCTAGTGGATTAAATTTTAAAGGAAAATACTAAAATAATCTTATAAGGCGGTTTATTTTCAACGAATTGTAAGCTAATATATATAATACAAAAATAATAAGAAATACTTCATTTTCAATTAAAGCAAAATACTTCAAACTAGTACGTCATCTGATTAGCTCTCGTCTAGCTTCCTTCTCTATTCGGCAGGGATCTTTTGACACTCTTCAAGTAAAAGTGACTTAACTGACTCTTTGCTTGAAATGTCCCACTTTCGCATCTGTTTATCGAGTTACTCCCACCAATTTTCTATGGGGTTTTGGTCTGGGGATTTGTGGGGGTGGTCCAGTTGCTTGGGAGTACGATAAAGTAGCCGTTCCTTGACCAATTTCGATTTGAATTCGGGGTCGTTGTCCTGTTGGAAGACCCAATAATCAATTAAACAGAGTTTCGCAACACAAAGTGTTACACGGCAAATTGTTTCTCAAAATTTGAAGATAATTTAACTCTTCAGATGATTACTGTGCTTTATTGTGTAGTAAAGATTTTGTTTTTCATATTCTATATTTTTCGTTCGCTATATTTTTGTGCTTTCTTTAAGCCAACAATCAAAAATTTGCTCTCGTCACTAAAAACAAAAAATATCCCCCAGAATGATAAAGTCTCATTTTTATATTTCTTAACATAAAGAAGTCGTCGCTTTTGGTTTTTTTTTTCGGGACTCTGCCATATAGTCCATAACTGTGGAGGGCACGATGAACAGTGCTCCAGAAGATTGGTTATTGTTTTCTCGCTTTAAGCTTAACCTTTAAGCTTGACGCCATAATATTTTTGCTTTCTTTTTTTCTTTTGCTTTAATTGTATACTTCCTTTTGACGCTCACAGTATGTTCAATTCAAATAAATTTTTTTTATTCACATTAATTTATAGAATAAAATATTTAGAAAAGATAATCTGCGAAGCCATAAAAGGATTTTCTGCAGAAGGTAAGTTACCTAAGTTTTTTAATCAATTCGTGAAAGGTCGATGATATAGCAATTTATAAATTATACATTAGTGGTTTTGATTTTTTTTTTAATATATTTATGTGTTCATTAAAATATGCTTTCTTATACAATTTTTTCTTTAGACTTTGGAAGATACGTTCAGTCTCAGGCATTTTGGCATCTTGTTGAAGATAAGCGTTGCTTTCCATACTCGTTTTTGAATCTTGTTGTTTGCAGGAATCCTTGTGCTCTCCTTCTGGTGTTGAACTGATGGTCGATTGGTTTCTTGTAGTGCTGATTGTCATAGTATTCTTTAAGAATAATCAATTCGATTAGTTGCTTTATATTTAAAAGACCAAGTGTTTTGTATGCGTTAAGTTGATTCGTCAAAGGTTCACTATTTTGTCCATTTTTGGTGCTAACAAGTATTTTTACGATTCGATTTTGTATTTTCTGCAATTCTAGCAGGCAACTTTGGGTGGTATTTCCCCAAGCTAGTATACCGTACCTTAGTAACGACTCTACTAGTGTAAAGTACACTTGCTTTAGTATGCTAAAATTACAATATTTACTCATATGGTGTAAAGCGTAAGCTGTTTTCCTAAGTTGAGCAATGTGCAGGTCCCATTTGAAGTAATAATCAAGATCTACTCCTAGGTACCTAAAATGCTGTACATTTTCAATTAAATCATTGCAGCTGTCTTCAGTATTCAGGTTTTCTTCGTTAGCATAATGATGAAGGCAATTTGTTTCATGGAACTTTATTTTAATATTTGTTTTCAATGTGTGAGATGGCCTGATGTGCATTAGTTTTGTTTTTTTTACTTTTATTATGAGCCCAAAATCGTGACACCATCTAACAATTGAATCAAATGATTTTTACATTAAGTTTGTTGCAGTTGATAGGTCCCTTTGACTGACAGCAATTGCTGTGTCATCTGCAAAAGCAAATCCGGTGCTATTCTTTAAAACAGCAAGTAGTTGATTGGCATAATTTATATAAAGCGACGGCCTCAGAATTGATCCTTGTGGGACTCCGTATTGCAGTGCTTTTTCTTGGCTTAACGAGTTGGATATCTTCACTTTGGTCACCACTCACCATTCCAAATTGAAATCCCTGATACCAATTTTTTCCAACATTTCGAAGAGTTTCTCGCGTATCTTAGCGTATCAAAAGCCTTTTTAAAATTGATAAAAACGACAAGATTGTGATAATTCTTATTCTGATTTTGATCGATAAGATTTGCGAATTCTGCAAGAAACTAACTTGTATTTTTATTTTTTGTGAATCCGAGTTGGTTTTTTGGTTTAAAATTTCGTATTTGTCTATATAACTTTGAAGTCGCTGCGACATCACCTGTTCTAATATGGTATGGTTTGATGAATCTTTATCTACAATTAACTTAATTGCAAAATGTATGTTTAAAAGGCAGGAACTATATACCTGCAAAACATAATACCCATTTACCTTCAGAACATAATGATCCACAAGTAATCTCACATACGGCAAGCTGGCGAACCCAACAGGCTGACCAGTAGGGATGCCGCAGATTGTAAATGTTGTGATCCCTCTTGTCCCGGTCACGACATTTCATATAAAATTAGGACGAGGATACTAACTAGAAAACCACATAATACTGAAGTAAATTCACTTTCTTTAAATGAATTCAAACAATTTTAGTTGATTTCAATCGATTCAGGTGAACTCATTAATGACTTCAAAGATAAATGTGAATTCGCTGCCGACTTCAACTCAACTTATGTGAATTCAATTGATTTACGAAAATGATTTCAATTCTACGATTGTTAAAATTCTATGAAACTGTGATTAACTTTAAAAGAATGGTGATTTAAGTCTTTTTTATTCGCAGTCATTTTTGAATTCACTTGCATCAATCAAAAGTTTGAATTATTTGACTTTATTTCTGTGAATGCATTCTCCAGAGAAAGTACTCTTTTACAACTCTGGAACTACATCCAAGTAGTCTTGTGAAATTATGTTAATTCTGTTTCAAGCTTAATAGATTGTTGTAAGTATATGAAGAGGGCTTATAAGCCGTTAAGCATGTAGGGCTTATATTCCTTTATGCTGATCTGGCAGCTGTTTTGATTTATCTATGTTTCTTTGCCTTAAATCCGCTGGATAACGAAACACTTGAATGTCTTATCGACAGTTTTATGCTTACCTTCTACAGATATCGTTGTAAATGCAATTTTCGGAACGTATGTATTTCCTATGGCAAAGTGGACCGTGGTAACTTTATTGAGCATTCATGTGGCTATTTATTAAGGACTAAATGATGCTTGCTATTTTTTGATAAAGTATCGTCAAAGGTGTATTTTAAACAGATTTAAAATTGAAGGCTTAAGTGGATTGTCTGCTTCTGAGACTGCCATTTTTCCCACAACGTTTGATTTAACGAGCGTTGTGTAATAGTTTCAGCTCAATAGTTTCAAAAGTTTCAGTTTTCTCGGCCATCCCCAAAATGCTATGAACGCTTTCATATTTGGCTTGATGGGATGATTATGATCCCCCCAATCCGCTGTGGTCTTTCTTTTTTATAATGATAATCATTTTCACGGTCATCAGTAAAAAGTACGTTTATATCTTGAAAACAATGATGACCACTGCCACAGTTGAACCTTCTTATCGGATGACGTGTGCCGGCTATCTCACCTGATTTCTGCACTTAACAAAGCAAAAAGGTGATTCGGCAGACGAAGTGGCACCAGTAAACAACTACTCAATGGACTTTTTTTTTATTTTATCTGAAACGAATAAAACAGTGAATAAATCAATTTCACAATTACTAATGTTAGTGATAAGGGTGTATTGCGCGTTGGCTTTTGTGCTGCCAGACATTTTGTAGTCAGTCAAGTCCAATATGGAGTTCCCCCTTTAATTTACTTTTGCGAGCAAATCAACATTGTGAAATCGTATGTCTGATTAAGGGAACATCTGAAGCTCTTCTTCAAACTTCCAATAGTTTCCAATGCAGTTCAATAAGGTTTCATACAAATGCAGTTTTAAATTCCAAGTGTTTTAACCCTCTGCTGCATGAATAATGACCCACTTGAAAAAAAAATACAGCTTGTCAAATAAACTTAAATAAAATATCCATGAAACAAGTTGCCACATACTCGTATGGCGTTTTATGCACACTGTATTTTATTCAATCTAATAAATTCTTACCATTTATGGCGGAGTATTGGAAAACAAATTGCTAAATAAAAAATTGCAAAAAAAAAATTAATTGTGCATTAAAAGACATCAAACAATTTCTGTCTTTGTTCCTGCAAAGGTAAGGTTCCAAATTTGCAATCATTGTTGGCATTGCCGCCTACTACTTTTCCATTCTAGAAGATAACTCACCCAGTCTTTACGGACTGCCTTCAGAGGGGTACGACTTTCTAGCTTTTCAGCTGAATAGAACTCGGAGTTCTTTTTATCCATGTTGGAAGCTGGTCGACCCTCCTTTTTATTGTACTTTTAACCAACCTTGTACAAATGTTTGGCCACCGCCATCTTGAAATCGAATAGAACCATGAAGACCACGCTTACTTTACGCCATAATTTGTATGTTTTTATTACACAAAGGTCCAAGAAATGAAAGAAAACTCTTGAGCCATTTCTGTGATCGAATTCCTTTTCGGTTAATTGAATCCAGAAGATCCAACTCTCACATGTATTAAGTGTATACTTCTATGACTCTTGGACAGTCAATTTCGATGTACTCTTTTTTTTCTTTTCTGCAGTATTGTCTATTTTTTGCTGTTGGATTGCGGCCTATAATAGTCGATAGCATACTTACAACTTGAGTGTCGTAGCAGTGTTCAAAGGACACTTTTACAACATCGATCATATTCCTGCGACCTTTCTTTCTCTCCTCTCCTTTTCGTCATGAACATCAAAATTTGGCTTTCTGTTAAGTCTAACCATTGCTAACAGAAGCAGACCCATTTTGGTCAGAATTTAACTGCAGCTTATAAGCTTATCGTAAAAAACAAAAACTCATGATTTTCGTCCCTTGAAACAGTAGCAGTTAAGCGTGAGGCAACATTTCCACTTACAACAACGTTTGAAGCATCTTCTCGAAGCGATTAAAGTCGTAGCTGAATCCGAACCCGCCACTTATAAGAAGATCCTTACAACCCCATTTGTGTGGTTTTTTGGGCTTATACTGCTTTAGTTCATGCCGACAATTTGTTGGAAACATTTATTCGTCCACTGAAAGGAATTTTTTCTTCGGAATAAGCAGAAGTCTATCTCTAATTTTGCTTAGAAGAGGCCTTGCTTTAAATAATAATTTACATGCCCGGGCTTTATAAGCTTGTTGTTATCCGCAAAATGGAGATGTCGCTTTGTGTCTTCCCATCTGTTGAATATGATTGTCTGCAAAACAAAACCTATGACCAATTCGGAAGTTCCAAAATCCTCTCGTTGAAGGTAATTTCACGAATGACATGAGCAGGCAAATAAAAATAAATTCCTTCATTTCGTCTTGCGTTATATCGAGAGGTTTGGAAGTTCTTGTAAACGGTCCGATTTTCGGAATTAAAATTGCTTACACATCTTCACGTTTCGAGGTCGCAGTATTCGGCGGATTCTCAAGAAAAAATCAAGCTATCGAATCCAAGATGGGTTTTATTTAAGCTTGTGTGCATGAAGATCACCTGAAAAGATTTAAGTTAAATTTTATGACGAAAAAACTGTCAAAAAAGGGGACAATTTCACTTCTTCAATTTAAATCAATTTACTTTTCCAATATAAAAAGTTTAAATCAATTAATTTTATAGTATAAAAATTAACACTGCCGTTCAAAAGTTTCCGGACAAATTCCTATAAACTTTTTTTTATTCAATTTTAATTCCAAAAATTAATTAAAATGATGTTTATTTAGGCAATTGACTAAACTTAGATAGTTATTAACTATAAATAATAACAAATATTAAGTTAGAGCCATTTCATATTTTGATATGCATCTTTCTCTTTTTCTTGATCGACATTTCCACGGAAGTGCTTGGGAAATTGTTTCAGAAATGTGAATCTTGTAGGTCTTTTCCATTTTTCATGATTCACAATAACGTCTACAACACTGACACATGAAAACATCCTTAGAAAATTATGGAGCCCTCTGTTTTCTTTTCCAAAACCAGCTCTGGTGTAGCTTGACGCTTTTTTATCGTTAAACTATGGTATAAAAGAAACTCATGGGGCAAGCGTTGCAAGGAAGATCAAAACATCCGAAGATTTAGTTTGTTTTCCACTGTTGTGATTTCTTATTATAAACCAAAGTCTAGCGGTCTTTCCAGAAAATGAATAAGAGATAACAATCTCTCGAAATCGGAATAGAAACAACTATCAAAATCTTTAAAGAAAACTGGACTGAATGTGATCCTCTTGAAGCCATTTATCATATCAGGTTGGCAACTAAGTAATTGCGGATTTTTTCAGGAAAATAAAAGACAATTTTTCATGGAACGAAATAACATTTATTCTGTATGGTATTGCCCATTTTGAGCAATGACCTTTTGCCATCTTTCAGGCAGCATCATAATTTCACATTTATCAACAAAAAGCTGAACCAGGTACGATTTGACATCATCAGTATTGTAATAGAAGTTTTGCAACGATCGAAATAAAAAGTAAACAGATGGTGCAAGGTCAGAACTATATGGTGCATGTGGTAAAAAATCCCAACCAAGCTGCAATAATTTTTGCCGAGTGACCAAAGATGTGTGTGGGCTAACACCTTTTCGATTTGTCAATTCTGGCCGTTTTTTTTTTCAACTACATTGCTCAATTTTGTTAGCTGTTCAATGTTGACATCTGAATTGATCGTTCGGTTGGATGGTAAAAGTTCAAAGTAGATAATTCCTTTGTAATCCCACCAAACTGATAACATAACTTTCTTTTGATGAATATCAGTTTTTGATGTTGTTTGAGTTGGTTCACCTGGCGTGCTCCACGACATTGTTATAAACAACCCATTTTTCATCTCCTATTATAAGTCGTTTTAAGAATCGATCATTTTCATTAGATTTCTTTATCAACTCGCAGATGTTAATGCGTTGTTTTAAATGATTTTCTTTCAGTTCATGAAACCCTTATATAGAGTTTTCGTTTTCATATCAAAGTTGTTTTAAGCGATTTTCAATGCATGTTTGTGAAACATGAAGTTTCTCTGCAATCTCACGTGTTGTACTGTGATGACCCGAATCGATTATTGCTTTGTTTTGGTCGTCATCAACTTCAACTTGACGAGCGTTTTTCTTCTTTGGGTGAAAAATCACCAGAACGAAATTTGGCAAACCAAATTTGACACTGCCGTTTTTTTAAAGCATCGGCACCATAAACAGCACATAACTTTTTGTGATTTTGAGATGCGTTTTTTCGTTTCCGGAAATAAAAAATATGACGTAAATGTTCATTTTGATTTTCCATTTTTCAACAGACGCCAAACAAAAACCACACAACCGATCAACACAATTGAAATACCAACTATCAAATAACTAAATGTGTTTGACATTTCGATAACGTCAGCAAAACTAAAGATTCAACTAAAGCCATCTATGAGTGAAATCCGTAATTACTTAGTTGCCAACCCTATAGATGACAATCTGAAATGAAGGCGAAAATAATGCATTTTTCTGACCGAAATAGTGTGAAATAGCTGAAATATTGTTTTTTGTGTCCAAAAGACGGATTTATAGTCGATTAAGTTATTTTAATAGGACTACCGGTTGAAAATGTCGTTATTGCAGACAACTTCATATCTATTACTCTGAGGTGAATTTTGACCATGACAGCTGTCACATCAGAAAATTCATGTCATTGTCTAATTATTTCAGTCTAGGTTATTGGTCATTAGTGAAAACACACAAGTTTTTGTAAAGCCGTAAAATGCCTACATTCGTGCCATCAAAACAACATTTGCGGGAAGTTTAAATATGCTTCTTTCATTTAAAGAAAAAAAGCAACCGAAGCGCATCAATTGCTTACCGAAGCTTACCCGGGCTATACTTTAGACTTTAGAATGTGTCAGTGGTGGTTTAAGCGGTTCAAAGATGGTGATTTAGACACCGAAGACAAAGAACACCCCGGCCAGGTGAAAAAGTTTGAAGACCATGAATTGTAGGCATTGCTCGATCAAGATCCGTCACTTGCAAAATCACTTGGCGTCGCTCAGCAAACCATTTCCGATCGTTTGAAAGCAATGGGAATGATCCGAAAGGTAGGACATTGGGTGCCGTATGAATTGAAGCCACGAGACGTCGAACGCCGATTTTGCATGTCCGAAATGCTGCTTGAACGCCACAAAAAGAAGTCTTTTTTGCATCGAATCGTCACTGGTGATGAAAAATGGGTGCGGGCAACGTACGGATACCCCGGACATGCCTCAACATCGACGGCCGTTCAGAATATTCATTGCCTTAAGGTTATGCTGTGCATTTGGTGGGACCAGAAGGGTGTTGTGTATTATGAGCTGCTAAAACCGAATGAAACAATCACAGGCGAGGTCTACCGAAGGCAATTGATGCGTTTGAGCCGAGCACTGAAGGAAAAACGGCCGGAAACGGTCACAAGACACAATAAAGTTATTTTGCAACATGACAATGCTCGGCCACATGTTGCAAATGTCGTCAAAACTTATCTTGAAACGCTCAAATGGGATGTCCTACCCCACCCGCCGTATAGTCCAGACCTTGCGCCATCCGATTACTATCTCTTCCGATCGATGCAACATGGCCTGGCTGACCAGCACTTCCGTCATTTCGATGATGTCAAAAAATGGAACGATTCGTGGATTGCGGCCGGGTATTTTTCAGAACGGGTATCCATGAATTGCGAGAAAAATAGTCTATTCGGTTTTTAGTTAGGTTACGGATTTTGAGGTTAAGCTGATGTCGACTGCCAATATCGTAAGCAAAAAGCATGGTCGTTACTCGAGAAATGTCCTACAAATATGCAGAATGGTTTTCAAATGATCTTAAAGTATTAAGAAATAAAATCAACTTATATAACACTGTTAAATATAATAACAAATAACATGTCTGATTGGGAAACCTAAAAAAAGTTTTGAAATCACGAACTGCGTGTCGGACTCGCGCACCGAGGGTTCCGTACATACCTGTACATACCCATCACGACAATCTAGTCAAAGATGTGGTATTTTAAAAAGACAAAAGGTCGCTTTATCGTTTCATTAATCCTTTACTTTAAATAAACACAATACCAGCAAGGTGTCTGATAATATGTTTGAAAATATTATTAATATAATATGACAAGCTGTTTGAAAAATGTTGTTGTATGTTTTCCCCAAATATAGCTCATTTCGGTAACTACAATTATGTTGAAAATCACAATTTAAATTAAGGCTTTGATTGCCTTGCGAGTGTGAATATATGCGGCTTAAATTGCTGTTTCTTTTGATTGCGTTGAAATAGAAGTTTGATTTTATTACGTCTAAAAAGTATTATAGACCTGAGTATTTGGTATGAATTTCACTTTAATACCTCGACTCGTTCATGAGGAAAAGGGTAGTAAGTTACAAACTATTAAAAATATTTCTATTATATGATGTAACTACAAATTTATGGTTTTCGCAATTTTTCCTTTATCTGTGCTAGAAGACGTTGCATCCTACTAAATTTCAAGATTCTGAGTTCACGGGAAATACCCAGTAGATGTCGAAAAATTGCTGCACAAACGGCTGAATCTTTTGATTGCGTCGTCTTAAAAGTTTCACTTCTATTTCACAAAGCCAAGGAACAGTAGATCTGAGTATTTGATGTAAATTCCACGCTTTCCTGACGGACAACAAAGTGATCCTAAAAGGGTTCCGCTTTTATCCTTTCGAGGTGCGGAACCCTAAAAATGATAAAAAAGTAACAATGCACGGGTGCCTTGTTGATTGACTTGGAAAAGGCCTTTAACACTGTATGGTTGCAGGGGCTCTTTTTCAAGCTCGGCATAAGCAAACCGCTGCTGAACATAATCTTAGATATGCTCACCAGCAGATAGTTTATTGTGAAAAATGGCAGTGTAACGTCTGCTGGGACTTTTGAAATTAACAACGGTCTACAACAGGTTTTAGTTATTTCGCCGTTTTTTTTTCGATCTACACAAGTTATCTTGTAGGATCTCTCCGCCACTCAATAGCGTACGCAGATGACTTGATCGCGTACAGGTCAAGTCCGAAAATCGAAGTCATCGTTAGTCTTTTGCAACGTGATTTCGAAAAGATTCAGGAATATTGCAATGATTGGAACTTGAAAATCGAGACGAGACCATCCAGTTCAGGACTCCGTTGTCTAGGGATGTTCTCAATCGGTGGGCAAAACGGGCAGCCACTGGCGAATCGAAGTGTTGTCAGATACCTTGGGATCTGGCTAGATCAATATCTATCAATATCTATAAAGCGGCCTTTTCCTTGACAAAGAGACTGTTTCACAGCAGTCAACTCGATGCCAAGGTAAAGGTGATCTGCTATACGGCCCTCATTCGGCCTGTCCTTGCTTATGGCTGTCCCGTTTGGTTTAACTTGATCTCCGGGGCGTTTTACCCCAATGATATGCACCACGAGTCAGTGCGCCACAACGGCTAAACTCCCCCTGAAGCGTTTCTCTATTTAGATAGCAAAGGTCTGGTCGAGGATAGATCGGCGGTGCCGCTAATCTTCCACGTTGGTCGAAAAGCTGTGGACGGGCGAGTCAACTACGACCAAGACGTCGCAAGTAGCTCACCAGGAACTCTTCGGTTCAGTAGGGCGGTGTCAGACCGCGATAGAGATGATGCCGTGAAGCAACATCAACACTATTGGTGGTTGAACGAAGAGTAGAAATCTGTCGTATGTTAAATTTTGTTCCTGAGTGGCCTTAAGGCAAAAATGATAGCATGTCCTGTTAGCCTTGGCCGGCTTACGAATGTGATGTGTAAGATAGTATTATTGTTCTATGGTGGTTAGTTTAAGTGTTATTTTAAGTTAGGTTAATATTTTATGTTTTGGATCAGTTTTTTTGTTTAGTTTTAAGTTTAGTTTAAGTAAAAATTAATAAAAAGTCCATTTACTAAGTTTTTGTTTCTAAACAATAATATTTTTCTCAGTTTCGTAATAAGCTAATATAATTTAAATATAATGTATAGTATATAGTCGAAAGACATATTATTAAATTGTTAGGTTTAGCTTAGAGCGCCCGTATAGGGCCAGTAAGTTAGTTCATCATTAATTAAGTTAATTAAGCCAGCTTGAAGCGTTTTTGTCTAGCATGTAAGGAAAATTAAATGAATAAATAAAAATGTGTTTAAAATAAAAAATGATAATAAACAACCGTTCGGTTCGAGTACTGGAAATTTTCGGACGAATACCGCTTCATAAGATACACCGAAGAGCGTGCATACAAAAACAATAGTTTTTTTCATAGCTAGTTTTAAACAAATGATGTTTTCTGCAATTGTAAGTTTTTACATGGCGCTCTTTGTAAACGATAAGCTAGTCTCCAGTAAAAACAGAAAACCGTTCGTTTTCATTTTAAGTTTTCGGATGGTTGAATACCTCATTACTCATAACCAAGATCTACTTTTCCAAAAAAAAAAACAACAAAATCGGACTTTGTCATAAACTTATATCTGAATTGAAGCGCCTTCTCATGAATTGACGCATGTGCTGTTAGGAGAGTCCAATGCCCTAGCTTAGGCCGCACTCGAGCTGACACGAAACCTTGAAAGGACAGTGACCCAGTATGAAATACGACAATCTAGCACAAGCCACGGGATGACTAGATACAGATACAAAAAAAAAAGTGCGTTTGTGGTTTTCTTTTTCGAAAAGCTGATGTAACTCCGATCAAATCAAAAAGTCGTCGATTTTCCTGGAAAATGGCAATCTTATCGTTTAAAAAAATAATTCAGAAATCAAACAGCGCAATTACATTTGCAATTAGTCACTAGTCACTTTTTGGCGCTCACAAGTCTGCAAAAAATCGAAACAGACGCTGAGTTCCTTATCACAAGTGAAGCAGGCCGTCTTGAGGTACGAGCTTATAGACACGTTCCGACAGGTCCGAACTGGACGATGCGATGATTGTGTACGTATTGGTGGTCATGTCGACTGACGTGTCTACTATTCGTTGCTTGGCGAACTTCGGTTGGTTGCCATTAGGATGGGAAAGTAGTACGTGACTAGGGAACATCATGCAGCCAACGAGGGGTGAAGGTGGTGGGGGTCTCAGTGGAACTTTATATTAAAACAAAACGGACTTACATATTCATTGGAGAGATAATAATTTTTTTTTGATGAATAAGATATTTTTTTTTGTTGTTGTTTTGATTTTGACATGTTTACTTATGGGCGAGTCATCTTGGTTCAAATGAGCGACGTACGCGAGGGCCGGCGCGGCGCTGCTGCTTTAATTTATTCATAAATCTAGTTCGGATAATGTGGGCTCTTTTAAGTTAAAATACGCGTGCGCATGGGTTTTTGTGGCACGTTCTTGTTCGGGTCAGCCAGACCGCAAAGAAGAGGGTTACCATATGGCACACCAGCAACCAATTTTACGCGTTTTCAAAATGTGTATCTTTGATTTGTATTTCACAATAAAAAACAAGAAATCATCACTTCCCATGGTGCGTGCTGGATCGATCACAAGTCCTACTATTCGGAGGTCGGCATTCTGAAACACATCTGTGCATCTGGGTTAGCTTCACTGACCCTTGAGTAAAGGTATAGGCTCGTTTGTCGGCTCATTTAGTATACATAGAAATAAATCACGGTTGTGGCTTTAAGATAGACCATCTTTTGCGATCAGATCAAGTCTTTACTCGACACGTTTTGTCATGTCTCTTGGTATAATTTTCAAACTTTGCGTTTCAATTTCCTATTTAGTTGAAATACTTCTCCTTCTGACGTCAGCTGTAAGCACCAAATTAGTGTAGTGTAGAGTAGCTTCACTTGAATTGACGTCCAGCATATGTACCTGCATACATGTACATCCAGCTAAGGAAAGGGATGCTTATAATGCCCATATCGCAATGCGGCGTTCAGGTGCTCCCGCTTTGACAAATAGAGTAGAAAAAACGTGCGCACATGGATTGAAACGAAATGTTACCTCGTGCGATTGACGTGCGTTTGATCGCAAATATCGTAAGCTCGAGTTCAAAGCCCGAATAGACCTACATCGTATTAGCTCCGGCGTTTAGACAGTTCACTCACAGCTGTTTCTATGAATTGTGTGAATTGAATTTTTTTTTGTATTCAATCCGCTTTTTCGCAATGGCAAGCTTCGAGGAGAAATCAAGGAGTTATAAAAATATCCTGAAAAGAGACACTGCCTGGCGAGGAGCTTGGTTGACCAGGTTCGTTTTGGCTTTGAAGTCATTGCAGGTCACAACTCATTTTTTTGTTTTCAGTGGAAGAGTGCAAGCAGCGTTGGAAAAGCTTGAGGGATAGATTTCTGATTTCTTATTCGACTTCCTACACGACGCTACTAAACAGCGAAAGTAAGTACAAGTTTGAAATTGCGAGCATATTTTGTGAATCTATGAAACATTTCACTCCAGACAAACAGGAAACTTTGGGGCGTATGACATCACTGTGTGTAAGAAGTGCACGCCAGACGTGGAACGTGCGATTCCAACATAGTACTCACAGTTTTTGTTCCCGAGCGACTTACACAAACATCCGAGACATGTCCCGAGAAGCCTGCAGCGAAGAGGTTAAGATCATCCGAGTCTCCGGCAAACGACATGCTTAGAAACCTGTCGAAAGTTTTGAAGAAATGGATCAGCGAGTCGTCGGAAATGGACTAAAATGACATGCTTATGAAGTCCATGACCAACAAAATGAAGCAACTGTCGCAAGAGAGCATCATTCAGGATTCAATCATTGTTTTTTGCCGAAATAAATAATGAAATTTCGAAGACAATAAAGAAATAAAATGAAAACGCATCTGAAATGAGTTTTGTGGTGGAAAATCGGAACCAATATTTCTGATTCCAGCAAGAGGATCTGTTTCACTTCGTCATGATCCTTTCCGCAAAATTTCGTCGTTGTTGTTGATCTGGAGTTCAAAAAGCAGAATTGTGCAAAACGATCGTAGCTTTACCTATCCTGCCAGCATTAGCAGGTAACATATGCAGTGTTGTATGAAGGATACGCCTTTTCGCCACAAGTATGCCAACCGCGGTTTCAATTACGCGACGGGTACGCAATAGCCGCTTGTTGAAATTATACCTGTCGCAGTAAACTACCCGGATATGATCGCATCAAAAACGTCTTCAACGAAAAAGCTGCATCTCCAACCAAATAATAGTTGCAGTTGATATTGAAGTTTGGAAGCAAGCTGGGGGCAGGTAAATTCAGTTCACCTCTAAGAAGAGTCTTTCCGAAAGAGGATTCGGAAAGTATTCCAATCCAATTGGCATCCATAAGCTCCAATATCAATGGCAATTTTCTGAAGATGGTGTCTGCAAATAGAGCGGCATTAACGTTGTCCGCAGGATATCACAGGTTTAGTCTCATATCACTCTCTGCAACAGTTGTAGAGCTCAAACGCAACAACAAAGTTAAAACACGTTTTGGAACTCCTTGAGAAAGATACCTGGATAAGTAAAAAGTCATCGACGTAGCTAAGTATTTGAAGAAATGTAACTTACAGCAATACCAAAAACAACCGACAACTTGGTGAAATTGGTTTCCTACAAGAAGTTTTTTCCAACGATGGTTCGATGAGAGACCAAAGTAAATTGAATATTCGAGGCACCATTCGAGTTATTTGATAAAACGCCTCTGGATCACGCTCCTTCATCTGCTCAAAATTGAGCGCATAGAATCCATCCTCGTCCCTGAGCGAAATCAACTCGCGAGCCCACCACCGTTGCTGTGCCCTCTGAGCATATTCCAACACCACCAATAAAAATAAGCCCACATATGTCTCAAGCTCGTACATATTTTTGATGTCATAATGAAAAACCGAACTCATGACACAGACCAGAACAAAAGACAGTTCAAATTATATGTTGTCGTACATAACCTCCCTAGGCGAAGCGACATTTCGTTTTGCAAGATCTTCTGTCGCGTTTTTTGACACATTTTATCGTCAGGCTTCTACAAAGCCCCCGAAGCGAGAGCACTCGAACGCCGCATGAAACTCATTTGTACATACATATTTGGGTGAAGACAAAATTTAGACGGAAAATTTTGTTTCTTCTTGCATTCGCTTAGTTCGCAGTATTTTATTCAAAGTTGGGTTATGTGAAAAAATGGTTCATCGCCTTGCTATCAGTTGTATTCCTTGACAGCAGACAGACAATGACATTCCATGTACACAAACTGTGTTTTGCTGACTAAGTCAACAGCTTAGTCAGACATCTTTCACTGAACGACTTCTCCAATTATAATGCCCATTAATTGGATCCAAATGGTAAATGGTGGCTGCACAAGATTCGAAAACAAGATTGAATCAGGATTCGAGCCTGTGACCTATCAAAAAATCCAACTGATGGCACTTAACCGAGCCAAACGTACCCAGCGGAACTGAGTTTAATCGAACTTCGTGTCATCGCTATGTTCTTACAAGCACATTCACAATCAAGGAAGATCTTAAGGCGGTCCTGCCTCTGTGGATCGAGACCAAAATAACTAAAAGATTAGCTTAAACCTCATTGACCTGTCACCGATTGGTGGAATTTCGAGAAAAAGGCAACATGTCCATTCCGTTGACAAATCAGACTTACACGTCTTAAGTCTGAAGACATCGATAATAAGCTGTATGTTCCAAGTTACAGTAAAGAATGCACTTGAAAGTACTGCTGTTAGTAACCCTCTCCTTACTTAGCAGACTTTCTTCAGCTTTGTGCTTATTTTCTGACTTGACGCATCAAGGCTGCATTTGGCAATTTTTCACGGCGTGAATAACTGTGTTACACGCATGCAACCTTGCAGGACAGTTTTTAAGATGATAAGTTTCTATCTCACCCTGTTAATGTTTTTAATTATTATTTAAAATTGCATTCAGTGATCGGAGTGCAATAATATAGTAAAAAAAAATATAGCTCATGACCGAACCCTGAGGTACCCCTCGTCGGAAATATTGTGAAGCATCGATTGAATAGTTTTCCAGCCCGGTAAGATATCTTATCTTATTCTTTCGTAGATTTTTCCATAAAATGTCGTGCGCCAAACCCTCGAATCCTTTGTTGAAGTAAAATGGATCTTAAATCGTTAGGCAGCTGCAATGAAATTCAGGTTTGGTATTTTCAAAAAGACCGGTATCGCTTGGGTTTGGAATTGATGAAATGACTATGAAGGGTCTTATGTTGCATGTTACCGACTCTATTTGGAGGACGAAGAAACGGCTGTACATATTCTTTGTGAATGCCTAGCTTTAATTTGGTTAAGAAGGCGTATCTTCCTCAAAGAAATATGTTTCCCATTGAACATTACACAGTTCGACAGCTTAAGACATTCTGACTTTCACCAGAGTGTAGAAATGTCTGTTAGCCTATTCTATTCCGCATGATACAATAGGTCTTTCCTTTCAGATCGCATTGTCCACGATCCTAAAAAGGATCGTAAGCTCCAAACACGATGTGTATATCCTATTGCGGAAATACCATGAAGCATAAAAAAAAGGCTAGCGCAACGATATTTTCAGAAGATTGAATTAAATCTTATAAGCTGCATACTTTCGTAGAACCCGCAAAGTTTGAAAAAGAGGAGTGAACTGTAATAGTAAACGTATTTTTAATAATGCTTGATTCGGCGGAGATTATCTTTCGTCAGTAATCACAGTCATGTTAAATACCGCAGAACCGATTTTCCAAAGAAAAAGTGTAGTCGCTTCTAAATACATTTTTCAAACACTTTTGACATAATTTACAAAAATTAATCTGATATCGATGCCTTTCCATGCTTTGGTGATTCTACCGGTAGAAGTGCGGGTCCAACGACACTAACTTGTGGTATTCCGTTAAACGAGAAGCAATTTAACATTTTGCCAAAATCCACTTTTAAATTTGCCAATTTTTACTGGCCTGGAACGAGTTCAAAACTTACCTCGGCATTTATTGTGTTCAAGAATTTTACTACAGCTTTCTTTGGCAACTCCTCGAGGATCTGTCAGAATATAAAATCCTAAGCACGGGTGAAATTTTAAGTCTTCATTTGCCTGACAAATTTCGTACAGCGTAACACTTTTCATTCGAAAGTTGTTATGTACTGTAACCGATTCGACAAGATAGGTCGTCAAAGAGTTGATCTTGTGAAGCCCATTGAAAACTTTTGTAATTCCATTTTTTATATTATTGGTTTCACAGCTTTTCGTTGTGAATAAGTTGATCTGTTTTTTGATTGTTCAGATAATCGGCGACGTTAAACTCAGTCTGTTTCCTTGTCCTCATATATCTTAGTGCACCGATCTTGAATGCTCTAGATACTAGTATTTGAAAAATGATGTTCTATGTTTCCAGCTGCTGTGAAAACCTTATTCAATGACTGGAATTTCGAAGCTTAAGAAAAAAATTGATCACCTAGTTTCAACTTCCTGTGCCGGAGAGAAAAAAGTGGACGAATGTGAGTCGGACACACACATGAAGGGTTCCGTGATTTCTTATTTTTCTAACATAAAATTGCTTATAGCCTATTTATTGTGATGTAACTAAAATCTTACGGGCTTCAGATTTTTGCTCTTACTTGAGCTATAAAACATTGCTTCCTGCCAAATTTCATGATTCTTGGTCAACGGGGTGTAACCTTTCGGTTTTGATTCCCTTGCGATTATCAACATATCAATATCTTTTGACTGCTTTAAGGAGCCACAGTCCTTATTGACTTCAACTTGGGGTACCTCCAAGCATTCTTAAGAAACAGAGTCTTAATAGACAGAGAGATAGGCTACAAAGTGATCTTATAAAGTTCCGCTTTTCCTTTTCAGCTGCGGAACTTTTAAAAAACAAAGTGGCTCATGCAGTGCCAAGTTTTTTAAGGATGGCGCAAAAGAAACGTTAACATTTAATTATTGAATACATTTTTTGTTTACAAATTTTTTTTCAGAATTAATTTTGAAAAACTTGGGAAATTTATGATGGAAAGGTTCAGCACAGAAAAAAGAACCGAAGTAGTTAAATTTCATTTTGAAAGTCGACATTCAATTATTTAGACACATAGACTACCTATATCGAAAATTCTTTCATATTCGAAATGCCCAATTTACCGATTGGTCCATCGTTTTCAGGAACAAGGGTCTGTCTGTGATATTCCGCGTGCTTGAAGACATCGTACAGCTCGAAATTATGTGAACATTGCTCGGGTGCAAGAAAGTACTGAGAAAACCCCAATTGTATTGTATTGTAAATTCCACAGAGCGACGTTCTCAGCAGTATGTGATATTTAATGCAGTAAAACCAATTTCCAGTTAACATTCAATTGCTACATGAGTTGAAAACAAATTATTCAAAAATACGAATAATACGGCGTTTTCAAGACATGTTCCCAGAGAAAAATGAGTTTATGAGTTTTTCGAAAACAATGAACAAGTTGCGGTTAATGAGAATGGCTTTCAATACCGGGCAAAGATTGCAATTTTTTAAAGGCCAGAGGTAGAGACAAGACAACTCACACAGCTCGTCCACCTATGGCTCTCATGAGGCAAATTTTTGGTGACCGGATAATATCGCATTTTTCTGATTTTGTGGCTACCGTGTTCGCCCGATTTAAAGGCTCCGAATTTTTTTCTTTGGGGCTATCTTAAAAGTAAGGTGTATGCCAATAAGAGTCATAAAACAGTTTTAGGCTTGGAACTGATATTCTAAAAAAAAAAAGTAATGGAAAGGTCACGTCAAGAAGAAGCACCATTTGAGAGATATTATCTTTGAAACATAATGTGAACATATTTCTAATCCATTATCTTAATCAGAAAGAAAAATGTTGAAAAATTCTTTAAATTATTTTCGTCACAAATTCGCTTTATTGTCGACTTCATTTAAGCTCAAAAATTTGGTTTTCCCGTCGAAAAGAAGTCAATAATAAATTGCAAACCGACGTCTTAAGCAAATAAACCTTTTGTCAAAATCATAACCGCACTGCTTCTAGGCCTAAAAATCAAAAACACACCCTTAAAAAAAAAACTAATTCAATTATTCGAACCTTTAGATTACATGTTTTTGTTCCGACCAACAGTCAACATACAACTGGATGCACTTGTATCTGAAGCACCTTCTTTGTCCACTAATCATGTCCAACAAAGACCTCATTCTGTCATGGATGGAAAATTTTACAAAAAACACGTGAGTGTTAGAATTTTTTACTTCAAGTGAAACCTTTCGCATCGTCTAGCTTGTCATATCTGCCGAGGTAGAGCCACGTTGGCTTGGCTCACCAAAAGTTATCCATCTATCGGATGACGCATATCAATAATTGTGAAATAGATTTTGATGATTCTTATCAGCCAATTAAATTAAGTCGCAATTAAATAGTGGTTACTGGTGTTAAAGGGTCTGCTGGTGTCTTTATTTTGGAATGCGTAGTTGCATTTCAGATTCTTATTCGTAAAACGATTGAACACAAGTGAAGCTTTTATCATCAGTCATAATCGTAAAGTTTTTGAATATGTATTCTCAGTTTCGATACAATTGAGGTTTCAGATGATATACCTACATACACTGATGTTTTCGACCACTATTGCGTTTACGCAACACAGTTTTTGTAAGCGAATAACACAGACATCTTTTGGCATATCTTCGCTTTGTCGCTTCGCATGTCAGCTGGAAAAAAAATGAGTTGAACGTAAAAGGTAATTCCCCTTTTTGTAAAATTTACCAGTTTTTAAAAGTTTTTCATTTATTGGTTTGGTCCCATCTAAAATAATCAAAAAATCATTAAATTTACTGTTTGGTGCCGTTTATTGTCCGGCGGAATCATGGGCCCGTATTTTTTCTAAGATGACCGCGAAAACAATGTTGCGTAAGTTTTTTTTTTCGCTGAGGTTGGTGAAAACAGATTTTAAAGACCATATGAGAATCGCAAGCCAATGCTTATTGCAGTATCAGATTTTTACTGACTAAAAAATCACCACCCTTAAAATACGACTTGCTTAATAAGGCAACTAAGACATACAAGTCCGTTAAGTCGGTTTTAAGGCTTTCTCATGAAGCTTCTAGTTTCAGCTTCTATTCTCAGAATATCGGGATCACGATGGATATCGTCGTTTCGAATATGTGCGTGAACAATGTTCCTTGTTCTGAACAGTTTTCAAGAGTTGTACACCGTAGACGGGCCCTAAAAGTCTTCCAAAAGGGACTTTCAAACATCATCAAAGATCGGTCAAATTGGCTGTCATTTATTTAGTCTGAATATATCTTTCAACAACACGCGTTTTATCCAAATGAGTGTTCTGCTAGGGCAACGTTCCGCGCGCTTCTCCTACTTTACGGTCGCCATTATCGTCCTTCCGAGAGGATAAATTTAAGTCCACTGGTTCAGTAAACGGTCAACCAACACACGCACGTCGATGAAACCCAAGAAATGCCAAAAACATCGCCGCTATCCGCGAGAATGTACAGAAGAATTAGAGGCAGTCGATTTCGCGTCGCTCACAAGAACTCGGCCTTTCGTAGACCACAACTTGCGAATTTTGGTCTGCATCCGGACATGTGGTACAAAAGCATTAGATAAACGACGTTCGCTGAATGGGCTCTCGAGCAGTTGAAAACTGATCCTAATTTATCATCGAAAAATCATTTTCAGCGGCCCATTACTGGATGAATGGGTACGTCAGCAAACAAAATTGTAGAATTTAGGACCAATGCATCCTGAAAAAGTCATTGTTTGGTGTGGATTTTGGGCTGGCGGAGTCATCGGTCCATATTTTTTTGAGAACGACGTTGGTGAGGGCGTCACCGTCAACGGCGAGCGTAAAAAGATTGCAAGACCGTTTATTGTCCAAAAAATAGTAAGAAAATATGAAATTATAGGGACAACAGAAAAAAAAAGTATTGCGCCGAGTTCTAAAATGTTCTTTATTGGTAATGATGCGGTTGAATGATCATAAGCCAGGGTAACCAACACTTGGAAAATTTTCCCCCCGAAGCCAAGTTAAGAAACCCCTAAAATCCCCTTAAATTGTTTTTTAAATTAAAATTAAACGAAAAAAAATATTTTAAGGTTTTATTTTGCTATAATAAAGTACTTAAATAACTTTTTTTACTTATCAAAATAGTTTTTATTGGAAATCAAAAAATATAACAATATATTTAAATCACAATACTTTAAGTATTGCTTTTGCTTCCTCTACAGTTTTTGAATTTTTGAAGACATATATTCGAACGTTAATTAAATCCAACATTTTCCATGCTTAGTTCTTATTCATATAAAAATCAATATTTAATTTTTCATTCAATTGTCGAAAATTACAAAATTATGAATAGTTTATGGGGTATTATTTTACACAAAAATTTAATTAGTTATTTACAAATTATAAAAAAATTTATTAATCAACATTTATTAAGAAATAACATTGAATATTGTCATCATAAAATGGATTTTTTTATTCAAGATTAATTAATTTAAGCCATTCAAATTATAATTTGAAATATCTTGGATAATCTTTAAAATACCCCTTAAATGACTGAAAATTTTAAGCGCCTTAAAAACAACCCACCAAAGATTTGGTCCCCCTAAATTTAGGGGGAAAAACACCCAAGTTGGTATCGCTGTCATAAGCGACAAAAACCCTATCGCTCATGTCACATATTTAAGAGCTTAAAAAATAGGATACATACAAATATAGGAAAGAGAATCCTGTACATGCATGCAGCAGGGATCGAACCTCAGTTATAAAATATCAGAGCAAACTTGAAAAAAAAAGCGGAGCAAATCAAAATTTTCCGGGGTAGATTTGAAACTAAAAGAAAATCTCAATTCAACGTTTATTTAAGTAAAATATTATTCACACATATTGATTTTCGTTTTAAAGGGCGATTTTTTAAAAGCTGTAGGAAAGTTTTTCAGAAAAAAAAAACACATCAAATTCAGAAAAATGCATGAAATCTTTATTTGAATCGATAGTACGGTCCATATAATTTAATGTTTGAAGATTATTTCATGCAAATATTGACCCTGACTGCGCCTCAAATGGTCCATCCGCTTAGTCCAATTTTGGCATACTCTTTCCAACATTTCGGCCGGTATCTCACGAATAAATGCTTCAATGTTGTCTTCCAATGCGTCAATTGAAGCGGGCTTATCTGTATAGCCATGAGCTTTAACATAGCCCCACAAAAAATAGTCTAAAGGCGTTAAATCGCACGATTTAGGCGGCCAATTGACCGGTCCCGAACGTGAAATAAAATGTTCACCGAACTCGCCTCTCAATAAGTCCATTGTTGCGCGTGCTGTGGTGGCATGTGGCACCATCTTGTTGAAACCACATGTCATGCAAGTCAAGCTCTTGCATTTTGGGCAAAAAAAAGTTGGATTTCATCTCACGGTAGCGCCCACCATTCACAGTTACCTTACGATTCGTATCATCTTTGAAGAAGTACGGTCTAATGATGCCACTAGCCCATGAACCGCACCAAACTGTGACTTTTTCTGGATGCATTGATAGCTCCAACTCCAAAATCGACAATTCTGCTTATTTACGTACCCATTGAGCCAAAGATGAGCTTCGTCGCTGAACATAATTTTTCGGTAAAATAGTGGATCTTCAGCCAACTTTCAAAGAGCCCATTCACCAAAAATTTTACGTTGCGGTAGGTCGTTCGGCTTGAATTCTTGCACCAGCTGTATTTTGAAAGGCATCACACCTAAATCCTTCCGCAAAATTTTCCACGTTGTTGAGTAACAGAGGCCCAATTGCTGGGAACGGCGACGAATCGATAATTGATGGTCATCATTAACACTGGCCGATACAGCTGCGATATTTTCCTCAGTTCGCACTCTACGTAAGCGTGTTGGTGGTTTAATGTCCAACAATGCAATTTTGGTGCGAAATTTAGTCACAATAGCCCGAATAACCGCTTCAGTGGGTCGATTAAACTGACCATAAAATGGAAGAAGCTAATCCACCGCACAACAGACCCTTTGAGACCAATTCCTTAAGCTTCAATCCTCAAAACAAGTCTGACCTTGGTCAATCCTTAATTTCTTTCCTTTTTTTTCGAAAATTTATTTCAACCCTTAAAAATATTTTTTGTTAATATCGGAACCGTTGTCCTCGAATTCCATTCATCCTTCTTCCTTCAGAATCCATCAAAGTGATTAGGGCCTGACCTGTTCCATTTTTTTTTTTTTGGAAATAAAGCCGAAAACGAATTTTTTTGTTTGCAAAAAAAATTGTTGTACTTAGAAACATGCGTCAGCTCGGTTTGCGGGATGCTAATGCTTAGCGACGACGACGACGAAGAGCGTGTTGCTGTTGCAACGAAAATAACGAAAACGAAATCGATAAGAAAGGTAGCACAAGTGAAAAGAGAATCAAAAGAGTAAAGAATAAACAAAGGCGAGCAGCAGTGGAACGAACACACCCACTAGCGCATGTGACCAGCTGTACAGCTAAACACATGTTTAGTAGAGTGCATAAAACAACAAATTTGACACATTTCCAATGGAATGATTGGGTCTGTGTGTGTAAGGTATTGGAAGTGGGCAGCTGTGTGCGTGGTGAGCACCATATGCTTATTGGATGTTGGTGTTGGTGATGTGAGTGGGACGTACTGAGTACTGAGAGTGTTGCCATGGTGAGCAAATTTAAGCTTTAGAAAAATTTATATAATAAAAATTCTTGTCGTATCATTAGTGTTAATTAAACATTATTTTTGGAGTGAGCCAATATTAAAGTCCAACATTCAAAAAAAATTCTCAAGTATATTGAATCCAACTGAAGTACAGTCGATGTCGAAATCATTTGCATAATGCAAATTTTATTAAGTGATCTCACATTGCAATAATGTTGGTGATTGGCTTATGTGTGTTTTAAATATAAAGAGCCAAACCTAGATGGGACGTCCAAAAATGCTCTTAATTAATTTAAAGAGCTTTTAATAATTAATGATAAAAAAAAAATAATTAAACCTTAAAATAATTGATGATAAATATATTTCCACATGAAAGATATGTGATTGAAGAACATTTTACACATTACTCAGGACCATACAATGAGATTTATGTGTGGTGCAGCGAATCTGCAAGAGGTTCAATCAAAAGGGGTGTCACTGCAGTCTGTCACTGGATTATGTGAAATAAAAAAAAAACTATCTTTTATTCCAAAGTGCTCTAGATGGAGGTAGGCATCTGAAAAATTTTGATTTTTGAAAGAGTTCATTGACATTATTGGCTATAAAAAAAATGCTATCCCTAAAAAAAAAACCTTCGTCCATCTGAAGGACAATTATATATTAAATTAGTGGGAAAAATGTCAAGCATATCGTTTCAGGCGTTCCCAATTTAGAGTGATCACCGACTTCGAAAACTTGGTTTCGAGAAGAACGCGTGCATGCAGATAAAAAAATATTTTGGAACACTGCACTACACTGTTTTGTCTATTCAAGGACCATATAGCGTCCCTCACTCGCTTTAGAAGCTGTAGTACAATTATAATGGTAATATATATATAACATTATATACTTATATTATTATACTATATTATAAAAGGTACAACAAAAGGGCATACACTAAGTTACTCAAGTAGAGTTTATTTATTTTGACTTGGCTGCAGAAAAATGTTTTTTTTTGCTTTCTATTAATTTTTAAGTAAATTGATATTTATCCTCCGTTTTGAAAAATCAGAACAAGAATCCACATTTTTATTGTGTTTTCTAATCCAACCAATTAACTAACAAGAGAACATTCCTACTCTTATTATTACTGCGAAATCGTGTCCTACGAATTTGAGGGAACAGAACATTATTCGGTCATATGCTTATCCTCTCAACGCGCGTCCGTCATGAAGTCTCATTGTGTGCGTGACCCACCATTGTGATTTCCATTTACAGTTGGCCTCATTCAAATTTATTCATTTCTATAAAAAATAAGGCCGATTTATCTTACATTTTAAGAGAATACTTCTGAAATAATTCCACCTTTAGGGAACACAATTTCAAAGCAAAAATCAAAAATTGAATCATATTCCAAATATAACTTTAGAACAAATGAGTAAGCAAGTGAAAAAGTTATGTGCACGTGTAGCTTATGGTTTTGGAGGTAAAATTCGAGATAAATGTTCTGACTTATCACTGTAATATTATGCGAGGCATTATTACGATCCGCGTCATCTTTCAACCAGACATATTAATTTAAATTGCTCGAACTAGAAAAATTTCAGAAGATAAAATTCAACAGAATATTGGTAGACTTTTTATGCCACAGAGATTATAACCGCGCGGCTGCAAGGTGGCTTACGTAAGTCATTGCTGCGAAAGAAAGAGGAAGTACCAGATAAAACGGTGCTATTGAAACTAAAGCGATTTTTGAAAGCACATTTACTCTTTTCAATTTTCAAACATAAATCTTAGCAAAATTAAATATTTTTTTCCTTTTCTTTTTCATGAATTTTACTCATAATAAAAAATTTAGATTTTTTTTAATTTAACCACTGTAAGAAAAAAAGTGAAAATTTTAAATCCTTAGAAGTGAGTTCATTCTATTGGAGATATTAAGTGCAAATCAATGCGCAACTAAACTTAACTTTATCAGCTCTTTTTCGTAGCAAATCAATCAAATAAAACATTCTCAACGATCACACTTGCAAAGATTGATTCAGAAATAATACATCGCAGGTCATGGTCATATTTCGACCATCAATTGTCCTTTAATTAAGCTTTCAAGGATTCCTTCCGGATTACTCATATGATGGAACTATAACTTAGTCAATACTCTCGAATTCACTGTTCCAATATATTTATTTGCAAGGTCTTGGCTGAGGTGGGAAATTTATAAGTCAATCGATATTATTGCTAGTACGATTCATGTTAATATAACGTCATCAAAAATGATTTTGATTAACCCACAAATGCCATTCCATTTCCACTCTATTGTTACTATACGAACCTTATTAAACCACAGTTTATTAAGAAAAAGTTAGTTTAAGTTTTTTTTTTTCAAATTTCACGCATAAGAACCTTCCATCCACAGCTTCTAAGGGATACAAAATATGCGATAAAGTCCTCAAACTACATAATCGTCATTTTTGATTTACGTTATCACGTCAGAGACTGTCGTATAAGTATTTGCTGAGTATTAGCTACCACGGCATCACTTTTTTGCGAACGACAAATAAACAGCTGACAGAATGTGGATGCATCACTCACAAACACACCCACCCAAAAAAAACAGCTGAGATAATGAACCCAAAATGAACACTTCCACTATCAAACACCTTCCATCCAAAATTCCAATTCAAAATCCAATTGCACTCAACTTTTCTGTTCACTGCTTTATTTCTTCGTTCACAGCTGTTCGCCACACACGCACGCACACTCGAACACAAACACAATCAGCCAGCCAGCCAGCCACGAATTTACCATCGAAAAGTCTCTTGCCTGACAGACACAACATTCGCTGCGAACGGGATGTAGATTTCAGTTGCAAACTTGACTTTAAACCTTGCGGACGTAGTTCAAATTTTGTATCGCGTTGGAGAGTTAGAATTTTATAGTTCCGATCAAGAACTTATCAGAAAAACAAACGAACAAAAAATTAAAATTGTTCTCCCCCTCGAGCGCACCAAAATAAACGGATTTATCTCAAACAGTTTTCCAAACTAACGGATTGAAATTAAAATTTCTAAGAAATCGTAACAAAACAGAAAAAAAAACACAAATTTCCCCAAAAATAATGTTGCAGACAATGTTTACACACATTTCATTAGCAGAGTACACCACCCTGTTGGAAGTGTCAAACTTGCAAGCTCGCTAAATTGTGATCGAGATCGTTTAAAAAAAAAATTAAATTTAAATAAAAGTGAAGTTTCCAAAAAAAAAAAACACATTTCGAAATTGTTTTTTCCTCTTTCTGCCGCCCCAAAATCTTGTCGATCGAGATTGATTAAAATTGAATTTTGTGAAATTTATCCGCCAGTAAATTGTCAAAAAAAAAAATTAAAGTGAAAAGGCGAATTGCAGCCGAGTGAGTGAAGTTTGAGAGAATGCTTTAATTTTCGCCCCTCAAAACACGTGCGTTGCTCACTGAAGAATTAAATTAAATTTTTCAGAATATATTTTTTTTTTCTATCAAATAAACAAAAAAAAAAACAAAAAACAAATCATCGGTAAAACTACCCACCCCCAATTTTATCGGTCCACCGGATTATAAACAAGTGTTAAATTTTTTTCTCAAAATAAATTCTGTTACAAGTGTTTTAAAACATAAACAAGTGTTTAGTTTTTTTTGTTTTTTTGAAAAGGAAAATCTTCTTACACTGCCACTAAGACTCTGGTTTTTAGTTTGTACTTAAAAAGTGAATAAATAACAACAAAACGAGCAAAGGTTAATTTCAACACTTATTTTGTTGATCAAAATGGTGCCACAGCATACACAAGAATCAAATGTAACACCGCTATCGCCGTCAAGTGCCGGTCCCACTTCCATCACCCTTAACGCTCTTAACACCAACAATAGCAATAATTTTAACAATAATAATAATAATACCCTCAACATGGATAATTCATCAAACGATAGTTCGTTCCCCCAGGAATTCATTTCGTATATTGTTGTCAACAGTATCCTTTTTGGATCACAACGTGTGGATGTCAACTCTAAAACACCGTATTCGGATGCTACACAGGTTAGTACAACTAGGTGATAAATAAGTGCTTCCCTAGAAAAAGAGTATGGGACCCCAGGCGGTGTCTTGAGGGATTCCAGTTACAAAACGCAAACTTGAGTTATGAGGAACTTGGATTATCAGGAAAAACCCGGTGGTGTTGAGTGGAGTTTATTTTTTTGAGTAAGGCAAGCTTAAATTGGTTTTCTGCATGCCATGTTGATTTTGTGTCGTGTTTCATGAAAGAGGTGAACATGTAACGGCAGGTGGAGATTAAAAAAAAAAACCCTGCGGGCTAACGAAGTATTGGGTTTCTTTAATCTTCTGACACAATACCCGGTTCAAATAAGTTTGCTGGGTTATTTGGCGAGAAGTACAGAAATTTTGTGGAGAGACCGTTACACTTTAATCTTATCCACTGCAAAATAACCCAAGGAAAGCCTGATTTAAATTATCCAGGCAAGCGTTTCAGAGTCCTTGAGGAAAATTCCAAATTTATTAAAGCGCTCGAAAAACACTTATTTCTCATTAATCCTTGCTTTTCTGATCCAATCATTTTGTTGTTTTTGAAGAATATAGAGTTTCCAAATTAGTGGTTGGCAGTCTTTTTCTTTTTCGTCGACTCGGCACTCGAAAATTTTGTCGAATCAAAATCAATGTTTTCGAGAGTAATTCAATTTCAAACAAGGATTGACTTTGACTGACAGGCTTGACAATTTTGGAACACAATTTTTTTATGTAAAGCAGTTCGACCACGCTAAAAATAAACAGCTTTTTGGAAATGGCAAAGTTATGATTTTTTCGGAAATTTCAAAACATGTTCCAAGAGTTCGGAAATTTTATCTAACCAAGGGAATTTCAAGTTTTCGAATTATATAAAGTTTTTGCCCTTAGAAACCGGGTAGTTTCGACCGTTTTGAGGATTTAAAATTACAATTTTTTAGCATTGGCTGCAATGCTAGCACTGAAATTTGTTCTAGTATCAAAAGAAGAAACAGATTTTTTTTTATATTCTAAGCTGCATATCTGAAATGATATGAAACAAGCTTTGGAGAAAATTTGGAACCTTTGCAAGTTCGAACAAACAACAAAAAAAAAACACTTGAAAAATAGAATTTCGTGACTTCTTCCTCCGATTTAATTTTCTTTTTTATCAATGCACGTGCGGTTGTAAAGAAATAAGATTAAAGCAGTTGGAATTTCAAAAATTATTTTCACACTCGGAATTTTTGGTTCTTAGAATTATTTTGATAAAACTTTTTGTGATTAGAAAAAATGCTTAAAAGTTTATATAAGCTTTTATTGCACCCGCTGTCCATTTTTGATATGTTTTTTATTTTTTTTTTAAATTTGAGTTCCACTTTTTACACTTTCTTCCTCAATGTTGGATATTTGTCGTTGAACAGTATTCCCGAAAATTGCCTTTGAAATTTGATGTAAATTCGCAGCTCTAAAATCACAGAAGTGAAATCATTTTTTCTGTCAAAAGTCGTTTCTTTTAAATTTCGTTTAAAATATACAAACAAGCTTTAAACTAGGTCATTCAACTAATTAAATTCGTCTTAATTTTAACAATTGAACGAATTTAATTTGTCACACAATTTCTTCTTGTGAAATTAAGTTAAATAATTTTATCCAATTTCAAAGCTTCCTCGTCAGCTTGAAACCTTCAGATGACAATCTCTTCCACAGAAAGTAAAAATTTCCATAGAATCGGACAAATAACTCCTGATTTTTATTTTTCTAAGACAGTCAATTGAATTTCTTGAAAAAACCGTAGCGTATTGCTTTCATATAAATAAACTTAATATTTGTTTATATAACTGATTTTTTTTTTTTGTAAATTAATTTCGTTCGAATAAAACATGTGTTAAGTCTGAATGAGTGAAAATAAAAATCAAAGTTGAATTTATTAACTCAATAAAAACAAGTGAAAAAATGTTTTTTTCAAGTATAAAATAAATTCAAATTTTAAACAAATAAACATGTGTTCGCTTACAAGTGGTTTCGAGTGAAAATTGAAGTGTTTTGATCGAAAATGTAAATAAAAAAAAAATAATGTGAAAACAAAAAACAAAAGGCAACTTTCTAGATATGCACTGTTCAAATATTGTGCAAATTTGTGACTTTTAAAAATTGTGATATTCAAAAAAACATTGGGATTAGTAGTCGCTCAAAAACTTATTGAATGATCCAACATGGCTAGAAATAATTAAAAATATTTAAAGAATAGGTCATAATATTAAAAAAAAAAATTATACCATTGGTATCCTGTGCATTATGACACTAGCACAAATGACCGGACTTAAAATAACAATTTAAAATGATTGAATTCGATAAAATAAGTCAGTTTCTCAATATTCAACAAGTGCGTGCTAAGAAGCGATGGCTTGAATGGAGTGTTTTTAAGATGTTCCGTGAGAAACTTTCTATAGGCTGTTTTTTTTTAACACGAGTGTAATATGAATGATTTTTTTAAGGATGATGCGACAAGAACTTAACGCATGTATTCATCGAACAGTTTAAATCACAACTCCCCAGTTATGAATCCAAGACCAAGTTTTTAAGTTTTATTTAGTTTTCGACACTGATCCAGTCTAAATTTATCGTTGGTTTCAAATATGATTGCTGTAGTGGTAACTCTATTTGACCTGATTAGGGAATCTTCCACTACACGAAAACTGCAATTGCTGGCAACTAACTTATGACAAATAAAAGACTGCGAACTGAACGAATGTAAAAAATTCAATATAAAACTCTGCGTCCCTATTTTGACTCCACCCATGGAAATGCTTCTTAGTTTCAAACTATTACACAATCTGTCATTTCTTCTTTTAACAATTCTTTCTTTAACACGCTTTAACACCGCGCGGATTCAGTCCAGCAGAAAATGCAGATGCTGTTAGTATAAGCCTGTCGAAAGATTCAAGGTTGCAGATTAAACTTCGTCATTGTGGGAGAAATTACACGACGGTAGACGGTACTTTAAGGTTTTTCCTTTATTATCTGGAAGACTTTCCCATTCATTTACTACTGAATAATGCACCCCATCTTGATCTTTAACTTTATCTCAAACGATACATTTCCACGTTACTTTTGACAAACAATAAAAAAGATTATAAACAGCGAAAAATTACAGTTTAATGCTCCTGGGATTGAAGAAATTAATATGAAAGACGTATTCTTAGAGCAAGCGCGAAGTTCTTTTTGGAAATATTGCAATATTGCATTATTTCAAGTGCAACAGTTTACGAAAACAAAGGGTTCATATATATAAATTGTTTTTACTTTTTTTAAATTATATATAAATTCAGTCATTTAATAACTGCTTGATTAAAATCAGTGACTACTCGTGAACACTTTTACCCAACCATAGAAATTCCGATCGACATTATCTTTCCCCAGTAATTGCCTTATTATTTAAAATCTCAAAAACAGTTTGGAAAATACCCTTACTCACTGAAAAATTTCATGAAATTTTTAATTATTCCAAAGAATTATTTACGAATTGCATGTTTAATAAAATATTTACCTAATTCGCCTCCAATTTAGATTTTTATCGGTCAATGTATATACAATTAGCCAACAACACTCTGAGTAGACTCGTATAGTCAGCCGATAAAGTTTTCCAATGAATTGTTTATAAAAAAAAGAAAAAACAAAATTAATTAAATTTCATTTAAAGGAAGTAGAATAACAATAGCACGCCTCTAAAGTCCAAACTCAATTGAGTCACACAACTACACTAAAACAAAACTCTGACATTTTTTTGCAAAGCGAATAATAAATAAATTCTTATCTAACCAGCACAAACCGACGTGAGATACATTATTTAATTGATTGAGAATAAAAGAGTGAAATCTAATTCAACATGTTATTTTTTTTTATATGATTTTTTACTCAACAAAAGCATTCGGTTCCAATCTAAATGTATCTGCAAACACTGAAGTCCACGCATTTTCATTACAATTTTTTTTTCTGTTTTTTTTTTGTTCTGAACAAAACCCGTCCCAGACATTTTGGCGTCGGTTGTTTTGCTGGTCGTCGACGTTGTCGTCGTCGTCGTCGTTGTAATCGCATTGTTGTAGGGTATAACCGACATGTAGAAAATCCAAAGTTAAGTTGCTCAACTATAGATAATGTAAATAAGACAAGACGGTGGCGACTGCGACTAGTTGTTGCCACGTTATGAGGCTGTCATTACATGCAAGTTGTACGTGAATAGATACAATATACATAGAAGCAGTGTCCAGAGAGTATCTGTGTATCAGTACTAATATATCTCGAGTGCAAAAGCGAAATGGCAATCGATATGGCAATGGGTGACTAAGGGGGAGGCTATAATAATAATAATAATAGAAGTTGGAAAAAAATAAAAGGTTTTCAATTTCGATGCAGTACTTTGGTTACAAAACACCAACGCAAAACCCAATGGTGAAGAAAATCAATCCGCTCAAAATCCATTACATTCGAAATTTGAGTTCGGCTACGAGTACGAGTTTATCTAGCAACTTCACCTAGTTAGCTTATCTTTTGAACATGAGCCGTCCGGATGGTCGTTCGGACAAACAAATAGACTATCCGAGCTAAGCTTTATTCACTCAGGCAGAAAACACACGATACTCACGTATTCAAGACGCGCGAAAACATATTGCATGCGCGCAGATTGAAATGCGGGGGTTCGGATACAATACTGCGTTTCGGTCGAGAAGAAACCGATAATTTATTGAATAAAGTAAGCACAAACACAATCCGTCAGTTGTGTGCCCCCCTTCTGGACAGTTCCAAATGAGAGCGGACAAATTTATATGCATTTGTAATTAGTTTGCAAAATGCAACTATCCAAGCTGGATTGAGTTGCAAGTGACTGACTTGTGAAACAGATTTCATGCAAATCTAATACGAGTATAATAAACATTTTTTTTTTTTGTAGGCAATCAGCTGATTACTTGCGTGGCTTAGGGCTATACGAAAGTAGCAGGGATATTTAACAATCTATATTTTTATCTCGTCATTTAAAGTTGATAAGACTTGTGATGTTGACGTGTAGACCCGCAAAACATCATGAGCCGCACGAAATATTTACGATCATTGTGATTTGCAGTTTGTCAACTTCCTTAATTAGTCAGAATGCGTGCAGAATATGTTTAAGAAAACGTTTATTCGAGAAAAACGACAGTTTGGGGGAAAATATTAAAATTTAATGGAAAATGTGGGCCCGTTTTTTTGTTTTTGTTGGCAATAAGCTAATGGCAGATAAAATACTGCGAATTGAGTGAATGCAATTCCAATGTAAGCATCTGGTTTGATATCAGGGAAGATTTGCTTTTTTTGGGATAATTGTATCTGTGGAACTCGAATTCTTGATTTTGGCATCTTTTACATTCTAGATGGTCTTGTTTATTTGATTTTACGTTCTGTTGAACTTGCTACAGTCAACAGGATCAACAGGGAGGGCTCACATAAATTAAGTGATCGATCAGCGTGAATCTGTATTTTTCATGAAGACATACGTTTCTGTGAACCTGTATTTCTTAACAAGTTGCTCTTGATTTACGGTAACCCTACAGCGGAAGTATATAATTTTGAAGTTTAAAATTAAAAATTCTCCAATTATTATTTATCGTCATCGATCGGTCCCTCTCTGTTATCAAATTGTTTTCCTGATTTGTATATTCTTCTTGTGAACCAGCCTACGGAATTTTCTCCACTGGATAGGCTATCAGAGGTTCAATATTATGCTATGGTGAAAACTATAATGAAACTAGCTTTTTTTCAGCTTCAGTTGCTTGTTGTGTTCGGTGCCAAGAACAGAGTGTCGAATACTGGATTTACTTGCGGTTACAACAGCTGCATATTTAAGCTGTCGAAACAGCAGATCAGAGGCTTCCCTGATTTCGTTTTTGTTTTCACTATGGTCCAAGAGGAGTCGATACTATGTTTTAAGGTCCGTTTAGTAATAGCCAACATTTTTAAATCTGATATTTTCAACTTCCTGGTTCATGTCTAGATAAAATGGAGCAGAAGCACACCTAAGTTTCACACCAGTTCCCAATCTTTCATCCTTCATTTCATAAATTCTAGAATGCAGGAATTTGATAAACAAGAAATGTTTACTGCATACCTAAAGGGCCTTACTGAGTTGGCAGAACTTGAACCTCGAACCAAGGAAAATATTAAGGTTAGCAAAGGGTAATCACAAAGACAGTACAACAGACTAAGATGTGGTCAAAGAGTAGTCCCATTATAATGACAGTTCCCATAAAATCGACATCTTCATCTAATACTACCTGTGAATTTTCGCACTCCATAATAGATACGTGATCGAAAACGTGTTCAACATATACTCGGGTCACAACCGATGACCCAACAATAAACTGTTGGGTAATCAGTGTTCAGCTGAAACAGGCACTCCTTCTGCTCTTATATAACATGCTCAAAAATAGCAAAACACGCTGATAAACAACTTAACAAACCAACAAACAAAGAATAAACTTCACAAAACAAAAAAAATACATATCTCTAAAGTCTCTATGACTGCATTACGTCTGCATCTAAATTTAGCAGGCAAGAGTTAGAAACCAAAAAAACAATAACAAAACACATGCAAAAATTCACAAATCATACCAAGAAAACATATTCGTGAAATTGTTCATCAAAAAACACAAAAAAAAAGAAAACAAAATTAATTTGCAAAATTATTTAATTTTTTTTTTTTTATTTTTTTTTTAATAAATTAAACTTCAAACGCGAGCGAGTGCGAGTAATTTCGGCTTTGTACTGCGTTTGTTTTTCCAGAATCGAGTCGAAATCTATCTATCTCAAAAAAAAAAAACAACAGCAATAAGCTTCAACCTCAACCTTGACTTTAACCTAATAAAACACACAAAAATCAATTCGAGGGCAATCAACTACAACAACACAAAAATTCTCTCTCAAAGCCAATGCCAAATCCAACTTCAAAAACCCATGAAATGAATCACATTTTTTGTCATTTATCAAAATTTCGTCGCTCATGCTGTTCTTGTTGTTGTTACTCTTCTATATTTATAAGTATATTTTTTATTTTTGAGAGAAGTGGTCATATAACAATCCACCACCTACCGCCGATATCGAGAGAGAGAGTGTTTGACTGATTAAAAAAAAAAACAAAAAGAAAGGTATTCACTTCACCTAAGTCGGTTAGCAATTGTTTAAATCAATTGGTTATCATTGTTGTTGCTGTGCGGTTTTTGTTTTTTTTGACACCTACCCTTACACACTTCCAATTCTTGTTGCACTTGAATTTCACTCTCCACTCCCTTAACTAAAAAAACAAAAAAAAGATACATTTTTTTGCAGGAAAATGGTAAAAGTATCTATGACTATGTGTTTGCAGATAAACTGTAGATACTCTTCAGGTTTTTTGTGTTTTTTTTTGCATATATGATAAATGCTGTTGCAAAGCAAGTTGTTGGCTTTTTGTTTGTGTTTTGTTGCTGTTTCAAGGTTAATGCGAAAATTTTCAAATGTTATTCACCTTAGAAGTATATAGATTGCCTTTTATTTATTTTTGTTAATGTCTTTTCCTCTCAGTTCAAATGCTCCGCCTTAGCGGCGAGAGAGACGGGGTGTGTATAGATGCATTTAACTGATTATCTTTATTAGACATTGCCCGAGTGGTGGGAAGTGTCTAGCAGCATGGTTGTTGTTTTATGTCTCTCTCTCTAGCGAGAATGGATTTTTCATATATTTTTTTAATTCAGTCGTTATTTTTCTGTGGTGTTTTTTTTTTACGATTCTTAAATTGAGTGCGGCAATGAATACTTGAAGAATTCAACTGAAAGTACCAAATCGAATGAAATGTTTTTTTTTTTATCGATTTAACAAGTGAAACAGTGGTGCTGCCGGTGGGTCAACCCACTCGTTAAGTATAATCAATGATTGAAGGATGAGTTGGGGTCATACTATGTGCGATTTTGAAATATGACACATGAAATTGAAATGTTTGTGTTGGCCTAGGTCGCGAGTTTGACGTGTTTGCTTGTATATGTTTGAGGTAACTTTAGCACGCTGTAAAGAGTAGGGGTGAGCAAGGGCAACCTTGTGGAACACGAATGAAAGTGGACAAAATGCACTTGATGTTTTGGTTTCCAAATTTTTAGATCGAGTTTTTCTTGCTTTGTTTTAATACTTTAACAAGAGATGTAGTCTTTTGTTTTTTTTTTTCGAATACATGGTGTCTTCAATATTACACCGGCTGTCGCGGACTGATACCGCCGTGCTTTAGTCTCTATTCTAGCAAAATTTTTGTTCACATTTTTCCGGCAAACACTACCGCCTGACTATCCTGAATCAGGTCGTATAGGTTAAAGAACAAAGTTTTTCAGACGCATTGCCTCGTGGTACATGTACTGTAGTTGGGTACACTGATTTAAGTTAATTAGCCGAGGACATAACTCTTTGAGTTAGCTTAACCAGAAAGTTATGCAAGCAAATAAGTAAGATGAGACTCTGGAAATCTTTTTTGAGACAAGTTATTAAAAACTGTCTCATGAAAACCCGAAGTTTTTCTACCAAGCTTGCTTCCATTATCCACGCAGCTCTTATAGGTACTTTTCATCCTTGCCAGAGTAAAATTCATGTTTCTTAAATGAATTTTCTAGCCAAGTGCAGAGCTATCTGACGACTCTTCGACTTGCCAGGCTACAAACAGTAGCTGTGGGAAGTTAATCTTCAAAATCCATATTCATATGCTAAATAAATAGTATGGGTGTCTACAAGGAGCCTTATGGAGATCCATGATTTCGCACAAGACTGCATACTTCGTGTTTGTCCTTGTGATTTGGTATCCAGTGAAGATGGTAACATTATCATCGAGGAGGTGCAATGACAATATATTTAGACTCTGTGTTTGACGGATGATGGGCCTCTTGTCGCCTCTTTTGCTAGAGCATTACTGAGCATACGCTTGATTTGGTTAGCGAGTGCATCTTTTCCTCTAATAACTTCTTTCAGGAGTATGCCCCGCATCCTGTCCTTGATCAACCGGTGGGATTAATGTTGCGTTAAACATGCATTTCGTTTTCTGAGCTGGAGAGTTTGAAATCGGCACTTATTGTGGATAGATGCCTCTTTGTTTGTGATCAATATTTACTGGGTTTTTTTTCTCCATCAACCAAATCGTTTTGGCTGTACTTGCATGGCTTAAAAAGACTCTTTCAACTCTTGAAGCTTTTAAAGATGATGGATGACAGTGTGGGATCTGCATGTTGTTCCTATTGCGGAGCTCTTCGACATCCTGGAACTGAGACACTACGTAGACCATTTAATTTTCAGGTAACTTCTTTCATCAAAATAAAAAGAGTTGAATGCCTTAAAATTCTTATAAGATAACTACTGATCATGTTTTTCTTAAGAATGACAAAGTTGATTTATAAAAGCATACTAGAATTTTTTCATACAATTTTAGGCCGTAATGAGAGAAGATTTGATAGTTAAAGAAATTGGAATACTTATGCGTTATTGTTTCAAACTTATTCAGCAAAGTTCCTGCTACGAAAAGTGAAGCCAAAGACGTGCAATTCTCTAAGAAAAGCTTCATGATAGCTATTAAAAGAAAAATAAATATCCAAAGAACCAATCTGCAACTTGAATTTCTTTTTTGAATTAAAATTTGAAAATACAAAAACTTCAAAAAATAAAAAGTTTTTAAGTACTTTTTCACAGATTAACTTTGACTTCCTTTAACCTAAATCATTTCGGACGAAATATGACCAAAAAAAAAAAATAAAAACTTCAAAGAAAACAGAAGAAACATCTTAATGATAAATGTTGAGCTTTGTTATGTGCCATTTATTATTACAACATTTATCAGGTTTTTCATCGCAAGGAAATAAATCTATCTATCTACACCTTTAAACCATATTACAGATCATCAGAGAGACAGTAAGCCACCTGTGGAGAAACGGACAACAATCGCCTAAGCTCCTCTAATAGATTGACCATCACTAATTTCATTCAATTTCACAATAATTTATGATGTCTAGCTAGAAACTCACACAATCAGAGAACCAGAAAGATTAAAAAAAAAATAATAACGAACTTCACCGTGTGTATTGTATTGTGTCTCTGGCTGTTGCCATCTGTGGTAATCAGACAGCGGCGATTCCGATGAGCAAGATGAATTGAGAAGATCGTCCTCAAGTGTTTTGTACCGCATCAGTACACTATTTACCAATCTATCTTTCTATCTATCTATCTTTGTATGCCTTTTTCGACTAACAAGTTCAAGGCCATTACTCATCAGTAATTTATTTACTTTTTTTTATTTTTAAGATTTGATTTGAAGAATAGATAGAGAAAAGGTGAATGGAGGGAGGTAAATACCAAAGTAGATTGTTTCTACACTTACCCAACCGAAAGTCAGGCATGTGAGTCATTACGTTGCAGTTGGACGCGTATCTATGAGTACCTATGTATTTCCACAGTGACATTGATCGAGTTTTATTTTCTTCTTTCAATTTAATTCTTTTGATAAATGAAAGAGAATGATTTTGAATGAAGGAAGGTGGAAAACGGTCGGCGACGCGATGTGTTTTTGAGTGCATTGCACTTGTAATTATTATTTGAAACTGACGCGCATTCAATCAATTTGTCTCATAGATACCACGGATCACTACACAGGCGTCCATCTTAGATTAAAAAAAAATATGCCTTCAGGAAGATGAAAGAAGAAGAATGAATAACAAAAAAGTCATGTCACGCTATTAACTCATCATCATGGAAAGGGACTCATTAAAAAATTCAAACAAAAAAAACAACCCAAGATTCAAAGTAAGCCTAGGAAGAATGATAAAAAAAGGCAAAACCCCGAGTCGTGACCGTAGACAAGGCAGAAAGGCAGACGAAAAAAAAGAAAAGAGAACAGAATTAAACCTCACCGAATTTATGCTCAGTGCCGTCGTTTAAGATACTTTTATGCTTCTTTGGAGACGTGCCTCAAACATTGGTTGCAGTAATTTTCAACGCCCTTTCAAAAACTCATTTGGAATGCTTCACTGGTCCTGGTCCTGGTTGGTCCTCTGCACTCAGTCGAGATACGACAAAAGCCTCTATACGAGGTGTGGGGCCCCCAACCATACCTATCTCATTTTGCACGATTATGCAACCACAAATCACAGCTGCACAAAAAGTACTCAAACTTTCAAATAACGCTTTAATCGATTTCGGAAAAAAAACACAGTGCATGTATCTGAAGATTGATAAACGTTCATTTCGTGGTAGATAAGCGCATAAATAAACTCCCTGCTTTGTTTACACTCCAGCCACCACCACCATTATTCGATGACTCATGGAGTAACACCAGTGTTTGCCTAGCACTGAGTATCTCCAAAGTATGTATCTACTACATCGACGACTGTATTGGGATTTGACTTGAGGATTTATGTTTACTGAGTTTTGCATTTTTTTTTTGTTTTTTGTTTGCCTGCTGTAATTTACACAGTCAGTTGCTAGAATAAAAAGAAAAACATAAACATACTTATAATAAACGAAATCAGCTTAAAGTTAAATGCAAGCGACGCAAAATTTGAACCCACAACGGATGCAAGTTAGATAGTGGCAACTTCGCGATAGATACTCGCATTTGGTGCATTGGAAGTGAATTGCCTTTTCAAGATAAATGATGTGAATGCGGCAGTTGTTTGATGAGGAAAAAAGGTTTTCGATTACAATTCGCTTTGTAAATATTATTGGACTTGGAAGGTTTAGGTTTTGTAACGACGAATGCAGGTCACGAAGTTTTTAACCAGTATTTGCACATAAAGCTTGTACAATAATTGTAGTTAATAGTTGGACTCATATTGGTCATTGATTTTAAATTCAATCCCGTGAAATCAGATTAAAACAATTCTCGGTCACATCACATCTCTTTAGCGAGAATTTTCATGAGAGCGCCTTAAATTGCTGAAGTTTATCAACTGGAGGTCCAGTGGGATAAAGCTAGCTTCCTGTCACGTCATTGAATGTTGTTTCTTCCTTGGTTTCTTGGTCATAGTTTCATTAAATTAAAAGTACGAACATAAACGATACACTTGTGTTCCCATATAGTTATCGACATCGGTGAAATATTGACTTTTTAGATTTTTTTGGCCGGTGTAAATTCTGCTACTTTTTATATAAATTCTGGTGTACCGCAAGGTTTCCTTCTTTCTTCGTTGCTCTTTTTTTAAATTAATTTGATTTCTAATTTGTTTGTTTCCTTCGAGGCAGTTCTTTGCGGTTATTTTTATGCAATTCTTAGCCTGATCCATAGGATTCAAAAACGTGAAGTGAAGCTTAAAGTAGAAGTCTATGAACACATTTCAGCGTCGTCCTTATCTTCTGGGTTTCCCCCGTCTTGTCGATTTTGGTACGAAAATCGCTTGAGAGAAAAAGTAAAGAGTTAAATTAATCTTGAGCCGGATCCTTAAATGTTTTGTTGAATGTAGAATGCTCTATCAACTCAAACATTATTAAAAAAAAAGACTTGGACAGGATGGATTGAGACTTCCAGTGGCACTTCTTTCTGGACCCAAGCCTCTGTAAATCCAATGAATCATTTGCAAAAAAAACTTAAAGTTAACATGGATTCATCAGTACTTTAAACATGCTATAAGAAGAAGGTAGCCAATCTTAACCCCTTTAACTCAATGTACTGTTCTGTAAGATAAAATTTGGGTTACATCAAACGCCCAATCAGCGTTAACTGGGTGGCAAAGTTGGTAGAGCGCCTGCCTCTTTATTGATTCAATTGATAGGTCCCAGGTTCGATCCCTAGAGTGGTCTAGTTTTTCGAATCTGGTCCAGTCACCATTTGCCATTGGGATCAAGTTAATGGTACTGTCACTGGATTGCTCGACCAGCGATAGTAGTCTGATAGTAGCTGTATCGGCTTAATACATAATTCGTGTTTTCAAAATAGTGGTTTGTGTAGATTGTGTGTAGATGGCTCTGCTGTGAAAGCATTACACTGACAGCGGGGTGTTTAGCTAAATCTTCCAAACTATCAAAGTCAACTAATGTCGAATAAAGTCGATATCAAAATCCTCCGTCCCGTTTCGGGCTCCACCCACGGAAAGGAGTTGAAACCAAATACACCTGAGTTTCTCAACCACTTCAAAATCTATCATTCTCCTCTTAATTCAAATAATTAAAAAAAAAAATCCGTCAAAATAAAATTAACATCGATCGACTGAAAAGCAGTTGAGTCAAAGAATCACAAACAGACAAAGTTTTTAGTGAAAATTGAAACGAAAACGGACAAATTTTCAAACACAAAAATCACATTTCTTTAAACGAACGAAAAATGTCTTCAATAATTTAAGTTATTTTGAAAACCAAATTTGTGTTAAATTTGTGCAGTTTCGCTAAAAACGGATAATAAAAAATCAGGTTCCGTTTTATTTTTATTCATTTCTTTAATTGATCCTTAAATTTGCACGTTAACGTCATTGTTGCAATACAAAGATTTATTGCTAATTGGATAAAGTATTTTTATACATTTTTTAACGCATGACTTCCGCATACAAAAATACCATCTTTGATCTTCTTCCGATTTTTAATTTCTTATTTGCAATTGTCAAACCTGTCAAGCCTTAATGATTCGTGGCTGACAAGATACAGTATCGTATGGGAAATTTCGAAAAACGTGATTTGAATATTTGAAAAGGAAATCTTTTGATGATTTGCTTTACGTATGAGGACTTTATTACTTTGATAGACAAACAACGGATTGCAGGATATGCGCAGATACACACGGAAAAATAGCAATTTCAATTTGAATCAATTTTATAAGTTTATACGTCTGGCAGATATTCTCACGGACTCAATTGCAATTGAGTTTGCTTTTTCAAATGTGTCTAAATCTATTTTTTTGTACTGTCTAAGGGAAACAAGTCGCACCAGAAGAGGAAAACACCATTCAAAGTGCATTGCCGCCTTAGAAAGGAAAATAAAGAGGGGGGGGGGGGCACTAAGAGGTGGCTGGTGTGCTGTCTGGCTCTTGGAAAAGATAACAAACCATTCCCATGGCAGGCCAACCCCCAACCCCCAAACCAGACATAGAAAGATACGACTTACAACCGTTGAAGGGATATCCGCAAAATGTGGAAATTTCACTCCAGCTCGGATGGTCTACTCCTATATAAACATTTCACTTGGGGCATAAAGTGCCCCACACGCTACTCGCTGGAAATTGTTAATTCACGATTCGAAATAGAGGAAGTGTGTTCACCCGAAGGACAACTACTACATTCAAATCGCTTTACTGTTTAATAAACGATTAACTTCGTAAGTTGATCGAGGAGCTTCTTCAAACCGAACGCCGACACTTTCGTTGTCTTGCCGGTCATAGTTCTATGAGTCAGTGCCTATTAGAAGTCGACTCTATGAATATTTATATAAAGACGTGCGAAATTTGTGATGCATTATGAAACAGTGTACCTATTGAACGGATGTCTTAAATCGCCGCACGAGTTCGCTGTTTAGAAAAGCAATTTTGTTTGCTCCTCTGTTCCTCTGTGTGGCGCCGCGCAACCGACTGCCGACAATCCATCAAAGGAAATACTATAGTACTAAATTCAATCCTTTGAATGTTCTCCTTTGGCAAAAGGTGTGAAGTGCTATTCCTTCGCCAATTGCTGCTACTTGTAAATTCATCATAATAATCAACTCAACGTGACACACTTCAGTCTCGGCACACGGCCTGGGTAAATCGTGGCAGTGCGGTGTTTGTTTTGAAATACCTTAGGAAACACTCACCCCATTCATTATAACCTGTGTGCTATTCCCGCACGACTTTGAAAAAAAAAAAAACACATACACACACCCAACAAATCCAGAACTCATCTGAATTTCAAAAATATACTCTCCTCGTCGCAGTTTAGATACTTTTTTTTTTCGCTTTTACACCCATGGTTATGGGGAATGGCAACAACAGCTCGGAAATTTGCGATTTCATTCACAAAAAACAAAAATTTATCGTACAGGGGGTTGCGATTCTCACAATTCAGGTAAAAACGAAACAGTTTTAGAATACGTTAAATTTATTTTATTATTGTTATTTGTTTCTGCGCGTCATTCTTTAAATTAATTCTAGTTCACAGGAAGCGTATTCCAATATGCATTACTTAAAATCTAAAAAAAAAATTGTGACCAAAAAGCTGCGAAGAGTATCTTGGAATTATTTTTTTTTTCTTGATTAAATTTGGATCCGGTAATCGCAAAAGCCAGATAACCGTGTTTGACAAAAAAAAAAATCAAAAAAAAACTCGGACGACGTATTTTGTTTAAGATGTAATCCAATTAAATTTCGTGGGATTTTTATTTTATTTATTTTTTTTTGTGTTTTTTTTGGCTTTGAATAAATCTTCTTTTATTTTTTGTTACTTTGGAGATCTTGAAGTGAGACAGACGCGTTTTGTGGGGGCACATGTGTGCATGGAAATTTGAAGAGTCAACGAACCCTGCTAACGAGAGTATCTTTTTTTTGAATTTATTCAAATTTTTTTATTACATTTTGCTATCTACTGCAGCCAGCAAGGTATAATTGATCGGAGTGAAGATGCTTTGGCGGGTGTGTGCGGTTGAGTGCAAATTTTACCCAAAACACTAGCACAAGCCTAGATACATATGTTCAAAATGTCTTCATAGCCGGCGATATGTAAACTAAACATATCAGACTCGGAATAAGATTCTGTCATAAAAGGAGTTCTTCTTGAAGCAGGTACCTTCAATGGTTTAGGTTAAAGGACCTCTCGTTGAAAAAATGAAACGAAAGTTTCTTGGTTTATATCCCAAGTTTAGAAAACTCTCGGAAAGAACTTTGAAAGCTGAGAATGACCAACATTGAATGCCAAACTGCGATCTTCAAATTTGTAAATTCAATACCTGCTTGCTTTTTGATTGGAGATCCAGGATCGAATCATTGAAATCTTGTAGTATCTAGTTTCTCAATGAGTTGCTCAAACCACTCCACTCGCTCTGTTTTTTTTTTTTTTTAGCATTATAAGAGTATTTACATCCTCTTAAGAGCGAGCAAATTAAAAAAAAAGTATCCAGTCGTATCAATTTCAGTAGTATGAACAACTAATCCTTTCGAAATTCCTTATTATGAACCCAAAAATTTTTTTAACAGACCATAATACTGACTGGAGAGTTATGACACAAGCGCAGCTTTTGTAGAAAAAAATACTGCGAATTTTTAGCGAACGCAAACAAGAGTTAATAAAATTCTCCGACTTAATACAGAGCCCATCTTTGAAGCAAACATTAAAAAAAATTATTGTCTTTCAGCTTACTCTGTTTAAAATATGTAGTAAAGGTAGTATAAATTTATGGAAAATAAGCCTCTCATTAGGTTTTCTTAAAAAATCGAGGTTTGTAGTATAATTATACATTTGGTCCACAAGACCCGAACACGAGAGATTACACATTTGCAATAATCAAGTGCCACTGTTCCACTGGGATCCTTTAAATCGCAGAGGTACCTCAGGTTTCCGTGCGCGGTCCCTTGCTTTTTCCAACAAGTGAGTCGACCATGTATGTTTTTTTTGTTTTATCTGGAGCTCGTGTCCTTTATAGATTCTATGCAACACTGTGACTCAGAATTTCCTGTTCTTTCCTATTTGTTTGTTGAAAGTGAAGTCAGAAAGGTTCGTGAATTTAATACTTGAACAGGTCTCGATTCGACGATGAGTCTTCGGCTGTGGGACCGTCTTATATCCATCTGAATGGAGTTTAAAGATGAAAGACAGGATGTCGAAAGGTAAACATTTGCTCCTAAAGCTCGGTTTACCAAAGCCACTTGAATGAGTTGAAGTGGATGCCTGTTTGGGTTTTTGAACAAGAATGTATTCATTCAGAACATTCTGCGACTGAAGAGGAGGGCGCTTTTATTTCAGGCTTCAGCTGTATGATCAGTTCCAGAAACATCAGATCCGAATTTTTTGAAAGACTCAACAAACAGCAAAACATATGTGACTTTTATTTGAATATTCATCTGAAAATTTGAGATTCATCCTTCTGTGAAAGAAACAAAATTTTCAAAAAATAAACTCACCTTACAACTTCTTTTTAGGCTATTCGATCATAAGGGAGCGGACTTGATCTATCTAAAAACCTTTTCGCAAAATGAAGGAGCTTTCTTTTCCTTATTAAGAATTTTCACAATTGCCTTCGAATTATACTCTTCCATGCTTGTCACCCCAATTTTAAATCCAAGAAGAAATAACAAGATTTATGAAGAAGAAACTTCTCAAAGTTTTCTCAGGCCTGCTACATACTCTTTAACCCTGTGTGTCATCATTGTCTTTTATATATTCATCGATTCCTCCACGCCAGTACAAATGACGCCCATCAAATAACCACATACGTATTATGCCTTCCAAAGTCCGCGCAAGTGCCACAGGGTTCCATCTTGGGACTCCAATTCTTTATCTCTTCCTTGACGTTTGCTCAAACAATCCAGTTGACACGATTTGATTGATGATTTTGAAACATAAAAATGTTTATAAATCTCGTGTCAACAATTCCGAAAGTGCATTCCCTTGACACAACTGCTGCATCAGTGCCCAAAAATGGGTTATCTACCCTCAAACCATATGACAATCAAAACATTTGCCTACGAGTAAGTTTAATCATCCGCAGGCAATCATTTAACAATCACAATCAGGTTTTTATCATTATTAGTATTATTATTATGGCGGGTCCTTATTAAAGTTTAATTTTGTATTTCTAATAACTGGCACGTGTGTTGTGTCGCCAAAGACGTCATTCGTCGACGACATCTCGATTCATATGCAGTCCGCCACAAAGTTCGTTGATATTATTCCGTCAAGGAGGAGGATGAATGACCTACCTGTTTGGACTTCATTATATGCATGCATGAGTATATATCCTCTTTACTCGGATTAAGTTCGAATAACTCAAATATAATGACGCTTCTTTTGGGAGATTAAAAAACAAAATACTTGGCTTCCTCCTTGAGAGTACACGTACGTCTGTGTAGTGTACCTACCCGCGACGATGACAGTCAAAGCCGCAAGTGTGGGCCTTCGTTTCGAGAGAGTTAATGATTTGTGAAGAGGCGGTCAGCCAAAATGCATTTCAAAAAGCTACTTAAACGTTGTTTTTTTTTTTTTTTTGGTTTTTAAATTTAATTTTTATTTCTTGTTCCTGTTGAGACTGAATCAACAAGAAGAATCATCTTTTGGGGTGTTGTGTTGATTTAAGTCGAAAATGGTTATAGTGAATATCGAGTGTCAAGGAACTGGCAACTGGAAAAGGTCTTATCATGAGTTTCCAGCCGAATCAATCAATTATAAAGGTTTTGTCTGAACATGACAAGCAATTAATACAATAAATGTAGTTTCAGGCATGTGTTGGCAATTTTTTTTTGTACAAACCACAAGAAGGCAAAAATAAAGAGGCCACAAAGGGAAACGGTATCCGTGGAGAATTGCTTAATGCAAGTCGCAGGCATTTCCGGTGGAATGAACGTCCTCGAAACGCGTCTTGAACATATTAATGAAAGAAGAAACCCAAAGAAGACTTGGTAAATGTTGGGTTTCTTATTTTTTTTTTATTGTTACTGTCCCTTTTACCCACCATGGAACATTTTAGGTCAGAGCTTAAATATTTTCAGTTGCTAAAAGATAATCGAGAATATACAGCTTCTTTTTTTGTTGTTTTTTGAAAATAATCAAGCCCTGTGATCAGTCACATGATGAAGTTTCACTTTTTGTAAAATTACGAGACAAGGTGCACTTACGTAAGACTGAAAAAGCAGACATAATTCTTGACCAATGGCTTCTCTTGAACCGGAATGGGGATGAACATGTGAAGATTACACTGTGGCCTCGTTTTATTGGTACCTTCAACGTATTTGTTTGGATAAGTTTGTCTTCTTTTTGAAAAGCGATGATATAAGGAAGCTGCCAGATTTTTAAAGGCCAACAGACTAAAAGCAACATATTTGAAAAATGGTCAAGACCATTGTCGGAGATCTTCCTCAACCTTCTTTTATGATTATTTGAGGTGCATTTGTCTTAAAGTATTTTACCTGTTACAGGACACCTCATGCAACAATAGTCAACTGCCTGGTGATGGCCTACATCGAAACTTGAATGGGTTATGTGGATCCATTTAACAATTTTTGGGCGGAAATGTTCCATCGTTTGCTTAGGGATGGAATATGGAGACAGACGCAGTAGTTTTAGAAGCCTTAGATTTTTTTATGAATGAGTCTTGTGAATTTTCAAATGAATAGAGTGTTCAAGCTGGAATGTTCTGACTTTTCCTGATTGGATCGTACATCAATTACAATCCAAAATTCTTACATATGTGCTTAACAAATTCGACATCGAAAGTTGTCATTTTTTTGTTGCAGCCTAGACTTCTTCTCTAGAGTATCGAAAATGTTGGTCCTGTGGTCCATTCGAATTACGCATTATCAACGGTATAAACACTTCAAGCCGTCAAAATCATGTCATTCACTTCTGAAAGATTTTGTAGAATCTTGAGCTTGAAAAGTTCACTCCAACTAATTGTTACCTTCGCATCGTGAAGTTCTTCTTTCTTCATAAAATCAAGGAAAAAAGTAAGCCCAAAACTGTCATTGACAATTATTGATAAAATCTGATTTAAGGCATTCAGTCCTTGAGGATCAAACACACAGTCTAATTGATGAAATGTTCTTAAAGTAAATACGACGTTTCAAAAAATCTTTTTTCTCAAGTCTACTCAAATAAGGTTGAGATGGTTCTTCTTTTAACAATCCACACACGTGTTATCGTTACGTGACTAAAGCCGTATTTCAAATCGATAAAAACAAACCTTTTTTTTAACCCTTTTGGATTACTTCCTACCTTAAGATTCAATTGGGGATACTCTGTTTTTGTTTCTATTCAGATACGTCCGCCTACGTCAACCTTCAAATCAAATTAGCTCCTCTTTTTTTCGTCATTATCAAAAAAAAACTTCAATCCTTTTAAAAAAAAGTGTTAAATTTTGATTTCTGCTTACCTCAGTCTTCATCTGTTTCGCTCTTTTCTCATTGCCAAATATTCAACAACATTTATGGTCAATTTTCGACCTTAATTAGTTGAAACCTTGAGCTTATCTTAACCGTCTGCCACTGAATACCACGATAAATTGATTTCGACAATGGATTTTTTTTTTAAGAGCAATTATATCGGATAAAGAAGCCAATGCGAAGAAGCAAAAAAAAAACACAAATTTAAATTCGAAACGAATGGTAAAAAAAATTATATTAATTTAATGAGAAAGCGAAGAAAAAATTGTTGAGTTACCGACACAAATTTCGAGTACATTTAAAATGAAATTGAGTAAGTTAAATAAAGTCATTTAAATAAGAAACATTGATGTCTGGATAAATGCATTTATGTGATTTTAATTGTAGTACAATTGTTTATTTCAATTATTAAACAGTCTTGCAAATTGCGAGCTGCGAAGAGTACTTAAATTATGTTGCTCAAAGATTATGAAAAATTGACTTGATGTTTCTACGATCATCAATTTAAGATCTTAGGGAAACATTTTTAAATCTGAATGACAATTCTTTTAGTGAAACTTGATTTTTCAGGGGTTTTTTCAAGGAAATTTTTCACAAATTCTCCTTCGTTTTAGCCACATCTGCATAATCCGTTCAAATTTTTTTATCAATTTAGCTTGATGGCAGTCAAAATGCCCTAAGTTTAGGTGACGATGATATCCGAACACCCAGTTTTGTGGAGAAAAGAAAGAATTGTTAGCGAAACCTGAATGTATCGAATACGCAGCTTACATTAAAACAATGAACACGTCGAAGTTAATAAAAAGACCATAATTTCTGCCACCACAATAAATAATAAGAAATACAAAAATTATTGGACTTATCAAGTTTATAAGCGTTGCCGGTCTTCGAAAGTCGTTTATTGGAATAGTCGGAAACTTGATTTTGGGCTGACATTCGATAGCGACATTCAGTGCAACAAGCACAAAAAAAAAAATACCAACTTAGATCTAGATCAACAGTCGAATTGCAACAGGTTAAGTTAAATTTTTCTGGACAGCTTAAAATTGTCTACCTGCACTCACCCTTAAATTACTTCACTTTGACGTCCCACAAGGTTCCATAATCGAACCCATTCTATTCTATATTATAAAAACCATTTTACTAACGTCTTGTTTATTTTTTTTGCACACAATTCTATTATATTATAGCGCCTGCTATATTTCAAACGCCAAATAATTTACGACTTAAAAGTAGCGAACGCAGTAATCGCAATCTTATTTTCTACATAAGACTTATTCCTAAACATTCCATCCCACTCTGGCAGCTTTCTTCAAACTCCATCACCATTATTCGTGTCTAATCGTTTCTTGTTTAAATATCTTAATCTACCATTTCAATGAATTCCCATGTCATTCGTGTTCATTCGATCAATTCATTCTAATCTGAAAAGTACTGGTCCAACAGTAGAACCCTAAGGCACTTGATCTACTTTTTTTTGTCACTTTCCTAATCCTCACTCGTTCTTGTACCCTAGTTCTTCTTGCCCGCATCTGTGTTTTATTATTTCAAATGACAATAGCAGGAGGACTCTCTCTACAAAATCGACGACATTCAAAAGGTGGCAAATTGCGCAGGTATCTATAGAATTTCGAAAAAAAAACTCAATCATCAACCCCTGATACCATATCAAAATGGATTAAAGCAAAACCTGCACAAACACAAAAAAAAAAATAATATATGAAGGAAACTTGTTTAACCAAGCACCTGCTCCTCAAGGGATCAATGCCCAGTCCGTTTCCCCCGATTCTCTTCTCATTGCAGTATTATCTTCATCGTCATCATCCTGCATCGTCAGGATTCTATTCAATCCGATTTGTAGGAAACGAAAAAAAAAAACAACACAGGCATTAACCCCTCACAAGCATAAGTATATTCCAAGAGGCATACTTTTTTCTTCTTTTTATTAAATAAGGAAAACGAAAAGAAAAACTTGCAACAATGTGGAACATAAAACACCATTAACATCACCTAGGGGAACGTATCTCACAGAGTTGCACACATAAAAAGGTCATTAAAATGCATCCACCTTAGTAGGGATAGCAACATTGGTGGCACGAATGGATGGATGGATGGATGGATGGCAGCAGCAACACATAAAGGAATGGAATTAAATAAAGTCCAGTCCTCTTGCCTTGGCCACTTGATGAATGACAGAGGGGCGATGGAGGATCCTCAAGCAACAAGCAATCGGCACATTATCTACCTGTTGTCATAATACGTGTTCGATGCACACAGCACACTGATCCGAGTACCAAGTCCATTGATGTTGATTGAGGACCCAGGAGACAAGGATAAGCATGGGTAGACGTACTGTGAACTCCCACCATATAATCCCCTCAGCATTGTGTATTAAATGCGTACGGATGGATAGGCGGAAAGGACATTGCTCTCACTCATAGTTTCATTATCGTCCTTTATTTTTTTTTCCTTCTTACCTCAGCAGATTTGGTTGGATTAAATTGTGTTGGTTCCATGGAAAGAAAATGTGTCATGCTTCCCGCGAACCAAGAAAGGATTTTTTTTTTAAAATTAGTAAAATAAGTTCTCAAGTAAAAGTATCTCGTAAAGGAGGACAGAGCTCAAGACCGAACCGAGACGGGAAAAACGCAAAACTTTCAGTTTGGATGAAAAATTATCAAAACTTTTTTAGATTCACTTAGTTGGTCGTCGTGGTCTCTCTGTCTTCGTCTTCGTCTTCCTGCCACTGGTAACATTCAAAAACTTACGAAAACATATTAAAAAGTAAATTAACACAAGATGTACTAGACAACGAAGGCGAAGAGGAGTAGATGACGACACAGACATGGCTGTGGAGGAAGTTAAAGTAATGATAAGTACGGAAGGAACTTTCCTTTCGTTTTGGAAAAAACTTTTCTACACTTGGTATTGTCAACTTTGTCCTTATTTTTGGTGCACTCTTTTGATACTTTGATTTTAGATTTGTCTCGTTTCTAGTTTTTTTTCGAATATTTTTCTTATGTAAAAGTTGAGTCACCGATTTGAATTTTTTTTTTTTAAAGAATGCAAAGGATTTCAATTCACTTGTGTGTTTTTTTTAGAGAGAGGAAATAAGGAGAGCAGTTTCACTTGTGGGAAGTATCATATTTGTGTTTCCCGTATCTTAGATAAACATTCAAGTTTTTCCAGTGTAATAGGTCTTGAAGCGAAAGATAAATGTAATGCAGGAAACAAAAATAATGTTTGTGTTTGCATCGATTTTTCATTGATCACAAAAGATATTTCTTTTTTAAAAATAATATTAAAAAAAAAAGATTTGGCCATGCAATGGAACCTAGTGGGACTCCATTTATACTTGCATGAGTCAGCCATTTGAGTTTATATGTGGCTATGGTTAGACATTCTTATTGGTTGCTTTATAAAGTGACATCCGATAGTGACTTCCCAACTTTGACAGTTGTTAACGGCCATATTGTTGAAGCTCCATCTGTCAAATTAGCTGTCGTTTATTCAGTCTGTTTGTTCAATCAGCATGGACGGATATATGGTAAAATCGTTCTTCCGAGAGGACTATTTACAGTGTGATGGAAGAATGTCAACGAAACCCAAAATCTTCCGAAAACATTGCCTCTTTCTCGGAGAATGTGCAAGAGAATCCGAGGCAGTCCATTTCGCATCGTTCTCGACCTTTCGCAGAAACTCGGCAAATTGTGCGACGTGATTTGGTACTGCACTCGTACAAAATCCAACTGACCCATGGGCTTAAGGTAAATGACCAAAGACAACCGAAGTTTGTTCGCTGAATGATTTATGGAGCTATTGGAAACTGACCCTTATTTTCATCGAAAAATCATCTTCATGAATGAGGTCCATTTTTGGATGGAATTTGGGCCGACACCAATCTACATGAGATCCAAGAGCGACCAATGCATCCCGAAAAAGTCACTGTTTGGTGTAGGTTTTGGACTGGCGGCGTCATCGTTCCAAATTGTTTTGAGAACGTCGCTGACCAGGCAATCACCGTCAACGGCGAGCGCTTTAGGTCGATGATAACAAATTTCTTTTGGTCTGAATTGGATCATATGGGCACCACAACATGTGGTTTCAGCAGGGTGGTGCTGTGTGCCACCCAGGTCACCCCACATTGGAAATTCTGCGCGAGCCATTCGAGGGCATGCTCATCTCACGAGGAGGTGTTGTGAACCTGTCACTCTTTTTTTTTTTTTGTGGCGTTTTCTGAAGTCGCAGGTCTATGCAAATAAGCCACAAACCAGAGCGGCCCTCAAAGCCAACATTACCCATGCCATCAGTCAAATTCAGCCTGATTTATGCACCAGTCATGGAAAATTGGACATATCGGCGGACGATGAGTGTTTCTTGTAGGACAGCTGATTGTCTTGGAATTCTACTCTACAAAATTTTACTCTTTTTAAAAAAATCCCATATTTAAGCGCTTGTTGGACTGAAAAATATTAAGTAAAGCAAACGCAATCTTTCCTTATAAACATCCAAATGTCCGGCCGGCAAAAAATCATAGATTTTAACAAAAAACAGTGCTGGTGATAAAATTGAGCCCTGAGGCACCCCACCATTTATCAATTATCATCAAGCAATCCATTTATTTTTGAACCCTCAGCCTACGGAACGATCAAATAAATACTGTAATGGAACCGATTTCAAAACGTTACGAAAAGGAGGTTCTGCGCTGCATTGGTTTTGAATGTCCAACCTTACTTGGCAGCAGGGAAAAATGCTTGAAAATTTCTTGGACATCTATTTTTCTTATACCTTCATCCTGTTTGATTTCGCTTTTCACAAATATGTATGACAACATAATCTTTAGCGTCTGTGAGTCACTACCTTGTAGTTGAACGCCCTTTTCGCCTTCAAATCTAATTAATAATTCGCCACAATTCTCATAAAAATTTCAATAATAACTGTCTCCAGTTCTTCGCCTCCATTTACTGCGTAGTTTTCCCTTCAAGCATACTCGTATGCATATTTATCTGAAGCTCCCTATCCACAAACTAGTGCGCATTAAGATAAATACTGTTCATTGCCCTCACATAAAAAGCGAATGAAAAAAAAAAATAAAATCAACGAAGAAGGAGATACTCACAAAACAAAAAAAAAACATATAAAACGCTTATATTCATGAATATGATGCCGTTGATGATAAAAAAGATGTGCACTGCAACACCATCATCCTTTGAAGCTGACTGACTGCTGCTGTTGCTGAGTCACTCTAGCCTCAGAGCTCTCGCTCTTCTCTCGTTTGCTTTTTAAACTGTTGACGCGATCATAAACGCTTTAGTTTGCTCATCATCCCGCCTCGCCCTATCCATAGAATGAATATTCAAATTTTATTATCGACTCAATCGATTAGTCGTTTCAAATAAATAAAGTATCTAGAAGCGCAGTTCTGTCACTGTTGAAATCCAAGAGCTCGATACAATGTTGCAAAATCTCTGAACCCGTCAAAACGTTATTTAAGGTTTTCCATTAGTAGGTGGAAATTGTACCCCACAAAATGAAAACGGGCCGAGTTATAGATACACTATCGGACAACTGGGTTGTCGTCGGACGTCGAACGTCTCGAACGTCTCGAACGTCGCCGCCTCGACCGATTGTAAGGGAAGAACATTGACCCAAAATGATTTGCATACGAGTACAATTTCGAGCTCCACGTACTCATTCCGCCGTCACCGTCGCCGTCGCCGCCGCTTCATTGGCCGCATCAACGTGATCGTTGTGGAAATATTTGTAGAAACAACCGCCCAAGCTAACGAATTGTGTTTTGTAATAATAATTATCGACACGAATTACATAAGATACAATATCTGTCTGCAGCACAAATGAAACAACAAATTGCCGATTTAACACACGAGAACATTATCAACTTTTGGGAAAAGATATTTGTTTATTGACTTTCCTGGCGCTGGCCTTACGTAAGTCTTGCTTTACAGCTCAGCTCAAGGATGAACTGCACGAGGAGGTGTATAACATGTTTCAAAAAATACAAACCCGGCTTGTCTGTGTGTTGTCATAACAGTTGACAACTTTTGCAGCGAAATAAGATCCACCAATGATTTGCGACGATCTTTGACACTCGTACTCTAACAACTACTACAGAGCTGACTTCAACGCCCAACTGGCTATCAATTAATTAGCACATTAATCTACGGAGTCAATAAACTTTTGACTGGCGTTTTTAATTTTGTCAGTTTTATTTTTATAACAATTTTTTTTTTGTTTTTTTTTTCATTTGTATTTTGATTGCTGACGCGGGTTTTGTTTTGATTATTTTATTGGTGAATGTGGGCTGCCTTTGTAGATGTACGAGTACTTGTGTATTTCTAGCTGGACTAGCTATACAGCTTTTAGTTGGTTTTACTGATAGCAGAGTGAATTGGACGTTGACGTTCCCCATTCCCGAAATCCACAAATGTTTGTTCTGTTTTAGTATTAAATGTTTGATAGGAATAAGGGAATGGCTGACCAAAGATTTCATAAGTTTTGTACGCTTCAATAAAAAGCCTTAAGCTTTAAAATGAAACAGAGGTGAATGACCCGTGTTTCGGAATTTTAAGCAGGACTCTTCTTGGCTCATTTCTTGCAAGTGATTCTTAAACTACTGCAAAGTAAAACTGACAAAAGAAAGTTTCTGAGGCCGTTTTGGGTCCCATCCTCTCTAGATGTGCTGAAAAGATAGACCGTAACACTTAGAAAATTGTGTAAAAAAAAATCTATCAGCTAACGAGAAACTGCCCTTATTTAGGCTCCAGGTAGGAGGTGTAAAATCCTAAAACGAGCACTTCATAATCCTCTAGATCTGATCTTCAGTGACTCCTTTTACTTAACTTGGTTCAGGAGGAGCTTTGGGTTGAGGAATTTGAAGACAATCCTGAGGTGATGACAGAAGTCTGGAAAACGACATTATCATTGTTGATTCGGCAAGTGCTAAAAAATTGTGATCACTTAAAACTGAGCCGAACTTCTGGCAGATCAAAAAGCAATCATATGATTAAGTTAGGTATTGATGAGCCTCGACAACATGAGCTTATGCTCTCCGCTATAGCCTTGTTGAATAGTTCCAAGTTTCTTTTCCAACCGTCATAAGTAGCTTTGATAACAATTTGACAGGAGTTCCTAATGGTGCGGTAGTTAGTCCTGTTCATATAATAATTTTACGACTGACTTTGCTGAGGTAAAGAAATGCATGCTCACCATATATGCTGATGATGTATGACTGGAAATTTCTCACAATGTTGAGTCTTAGTAATGCGAAAGTTTTGGAATGGAAAAAACTTGCAAGTGTCACAAGTCAGTCTCTGGAAATGATGCTAAATCTTCTTCTCCTGACATGGAAAGCTCCTATCATTTTACAATTGTGCTGTGGAAGGAGACGGCTCCCAACGGCAATCTTCTTTGAGAAAATAAAGCCTTTTGAATATGACTCGAAAGCCCTGATATGAAATTTGACATCACCAAATGGCTTGTCATCAAAACCGCATTTTCGTACCCGTAGTCACAATGTCATTACAGTCTTGTTCCGTGAAGATATTTGGAATGGGCAATTGTGAATTTATAATTTTACTACAAGGGTAGTCCCAGAATTACCGGATATGTCGTACAGAGTGCTCTGGAAAGAACAACAATGATAGGATGTAACTATTTTATAAGGCTAAAGTTTGAAAACTTAACTCTGTCTTAGTGATTTTGAATACCGGGACAAAGTTCAAACACCTCAGTCCTGCCATAATAAAAATGGAGTCAGAATTTACTGTGGTGGAACTTGTGCCTTCATTTAAACGAGACCGTAGCAAAATGGACGCTGCGATTGCTCGTAATTGAAAAAAATGTGGTTAGCTGCGAGTCGCACACGAAGGGTTCCGTAACACCGTATAATGTATTTCAAATTTTTTTAATTTTAAAATTTTCATATCATACTGCTTGTTGGAATATTCAGTTGCAATTTTATAAAAAAAAATTATATTTTTGATGGAACTAAATATTTACGGTTTTCGAATTACATATGCTATAAAGCATTGCTTCGTGCTGAAATTCAAGATTCTAGGCCAACGGGGTGTACCCTTAAGTTTTTGAGTTTGCGAGGATAAAAAATATGCGGCATAAACTTAAAAGACGAACAACAAAGTGATTTTATAAAGTTCCATGTTTCCATTTGAGGTACGGAACCCTAAAAACATCATTTTGCAGAGTTTGCAATCAATTACTTGCTTTTACGTCGACTCATTATCACGGATGAAATATAGGTCCATAGCATCAACCCTGAAACGAAGGAATGTCAAAAGATGAGCAGTTCCATGTCGACATTTATTTTTGAGTGATGAAATCGATAAAAAACGGTCCCATTTGAGTGAAAAAGAAAGTTTTTTTTGTGTTCAGGAAACTGGACCGACATCAATGAGTCAATGTTCGAAAGGCTTCTAGATTTAAAAAAGAAAACAACTTGGTGGTAAAAAATGTGCCAACAATGAGTTGGTGGAGTATGCAGTTAGTGGCTGCTTTGAATAGCTTGGTGATTGTGACTATACCAAGTGGATCGGAGCAAGGAAAAGTTTATCGAACTTTAAGGAGGCTGTGTACAGAAATTATTCATAAATTTGTGTGTTTTCTTTGCGAGGTCTGGTTCTTTAGAGACTGAGACGACGTCTGTGCAAAAATACATGCGGCTGAAATAAACCTCAGTAACTTCGACAGTTGGTTTGAAATTTGTCACTCGTTTTTTTTTTTTTTTTTTAATTTAGTGAAACGTTTTTATAACGCGGTACGTTCTGTTCCACTTATAAACTTATGTACTATACTTCAATATCATCGTCCACTTTGATTATCAAATCCAATTTATCGGATGATTTAACTTCCTAGCACAAACGAGTACCATTGGAACTCCACCCAGTTCGACAGCCTTCTCCTTGCTGCTGATAACATAGCCGTACTTATGCGGCACGTTCTTCAAGTCGTAACCAAATGCAAATGATTGTCGCTTATCAGCCTTGTTTAGTTAAATGTGTGTAAAAACATAATCCAACTCGTAGATACACAATTTCCAAAGCGAAATCATTTAAGATACACTCTTTGCTAAAGTCGACGTCCAATTCACCAGCAAACCCAGTACTAATGATGATAGTCGGTGCTGTGTGGGTTTTTCAGTTGCGATAACTCTGGCAATCTACTATCAATATATACTTACACAAACACACACAAGTAGCGAAGAGTGCAAGATGGAATACGAGTACCATAATAAGCTTTGCGTCGCATTTGCATTATCAGTGAAATTAAGTATTCGCCTCGGTTCTTGAATTGCATTGAATCCAAACATTGATACTGCAGTGTAATCGTTGTACTGTATCTTGGGCTTGTCTGGGGTCAAGGTCTCTCGCATCTTCGAAGGTACATTGCACGTACTAGTAAGTACCCATTAAAGGCTCACAGATACACAATGTAACGAATGAAAAGAAAATGAAGAAGAATTCATGCGATGGACGGACAAGTCGCGGTTCATTGTTATTTATGGATTTATCACGATCTGAAGATCACACAGAGCCAAGCTGTGTTGCGATCGTAGAGAGCAGTAGGAACGTCCTACCTAAACCGCCAATGTGTGTTGCGAAATAATGATGATGCTGATGATGTTGATAATAATGCAGTGGGAGAATAAAGAGTGAGGGGAGAATGTAAACAATTCAGTGACCGGTAAGGGTGTGTTTTGTTTGAATTTGAAGGTTGTATCCCTGTATCTCATCTCGGATGTAACGCGAATGACGTTTTGTTTTGTTGTTTGGCGCGCTTACAAGGATTTGCTGCTATTATCTTGGCTAGTGAATCCGCTGGCTGGCTGGTTTAAATTCATGTGCAGACTATACACATTATAGCGCGCACGGAAATTAAAGCATTTGTTTACATACTCTCGTATACAGCAACAGACCGACGACCGACGTCCTTCCTTCAGCCAAATCTGCATTTTGTTTAAAAGCAAACACGGTGACTCTCTGTAAAGAGAGGCAGCGATGGGGTCGTCGTTGATGGTAAACATAAGTGCTGGCAACAGCAAAATATACGTATATGTATACATATATAAAAAAGTATCTACTATATTTTGTCGATTTGTTTACGTTTGCCACTTTAATGCATCTCCTCTTTTATAGGAGATGCCATGTGTGTGTGTGTATGTGTAGATTTGGAGGCTAAGGAAGGAAATGTATCTTTAACTTTGGCAGAGCAGCATCTCATGCTGGTTGACTGAATTGCTTACTTGCTGCTTGCTGGCTGACTCTAAAGAATAAACTGCTGAGCGAGGTTGTTATTTTTTCGTTGTTTTTTTTTTTTTATTATTATTCCATTTATTTACATTTATTATTTTTCTTCCCTTGGAAGCGTTTTTCTTTTACTCTAGTCGTCTCTTCTTGTTTCTTTGGTAGAGCATCGACATTGAGTTGGTTTGTCAACCTTTTTTTTTTGCTGCAACTCCATGGCAGTGCACGAAGCCAATGCCGGTACTGATTTAAGGTTTTCGAAAGTGCACAGTACATTGGGCTTACATATGGTATACATTTTTAAGAGGGCAATGGTGACTTGAAATCTGTAATTCATCCTTCAATTGCATACTAAATGGGCTCACATGCGGATGCATCTAAGAGATGTGAGGTGCACATTTCGAATTGAGGGAAACTGGTAAGCGTTAACTTGTGATTTTGAGGCAGCTTTGGCAGTTGAGCTTTAGTCGCTTTAGTCCCGGCTCGCTAACTCATGTGCTAATGTCTTTTTTATCTTGTAGACTTTAGAATCTGTCAAAGCACATTTCGGGCACCTTCTTTAGCCACCATAAGGTTCGTTTTTTTCAATGGATATATGAAGATTTCGGAAAACTTTTCATATCTTTTAAGCATAAGTGCAATTTTATAAAAATTTAACTGATAAGGAGACTGAAGACCACGGGAACAAATTATTTTGTTGAGACAAGAACCAACAAAAAATCACCAAATTATGGTCCTTCGAGCCGGGTAACGAACATTCTTCTGACAAAAAGGAAAGATTCTCGAAAGAATCGTTCAGTCGTTCTAGGTTCTGTCGATATTTTTAAGCTTTGCATAAACGCAAGTTCGGAAAATGCTTATCAGAAACTTACACCACTTTCGTTTGGAAGGACTTTTAACAACTCACTTTTATGGAATGGAAAATAATTCCTTTCGACTTTGCCTGTGTATCTTTTGTTGTGAATTTGGCCCGATTCGAAATACTGTCCAATGAAAAATTCCGTCCTGCTTGATGAGAGACCATATGTCAGTATTTTCAAACAACCCAGCGCATTTACTCACTTCCCATTCAACGAAATGTCCTTCATTAAGCTCAACTTGTTGATAACTAATTTAATCCACAATATTTGAGCTGTTGCCTATCAAAAAAAAAAGAGGAAAAAAAAACCAAAACCGACAACCCCAAAAGTTTCACTCGTTTAACAAATATTTAACCAATAAGTCATTCGTTGAGCGGCGCCGAAAAATCGAAATAGTAAAACTATATAAATAAGGCCTCGTGTGTATGTATGTCGTCGCAGTACAATCAAAAATTAAATAGGTTTGCCGCGCGGGGGTAATTGGCTGCGTGTTTATCGCTCGCTCGTCTCCCCCACAAAAATCGCTGTCATTAAAATATTTGAAAGGACCTTTTTGTGCGTGAGGGTTGCAAATGATTTAGCTGTTTGCACCCAAAATCTAACAAAAAAAAAGTTCCGCCTTCTGGCGCACCTACTCTATTACAATGGGTATAGACGTTTTCTCCATCTAGATATGTAAATATGGTTTCGACGTGAAATATTTGTGCAGTTATCAACTGGGTCAGCAAGTCATCTGCGTCGGATATCCGGTATACTGTCGCTAGATCCATTTGATTTGATTATAAATAAAAAAAAATTGCATTGCTAGAAGAGCACAAAACAAAGCTGTTGTGTAGACACGTAGGTATCCCCACCTCCTAAGGTCTGTTATCCAAGTGGCCATCACCTTCCATGAGTTCTTTAAGAATAAAAAACCAAAAATGTATCTAAACATTTTCAATTCAAAGATACGTGAGTACGTGCCATACTTTGTCAATCTACCTTCTATCAATTGTGACATCTTTACTCTATTCCATGCCTGAAGCGGCATCTATGGTTCGTGCTCATGTTCTGTTGTCTCGTTGCTGTAATGTCTTCCCTCAATAAATATTCCCTGAAAATTTATATTGACAAGATACAAACACAATTCATTGTATGTATGTAAGGGAATGGGTTTGTGTGCCGTTTTGTGGGAAAAGAAAAATTAATTCCTTGGAACTGTGATGACCATCGTTTGGCATATGCTCTGCCTTTGCCTTTGCCTTCTATGGGCCATACGGCTAGCAGCCTCTCCACTTCGGAATAGATATAACACAGTATCCATGAAAGGAAGAACACCACCGAATGGGGAGCTCGAATAAAATAAAGAACACAAAAAAAAGGGTCTGTGACTGCTGCGTCCATCCGTTTCATCAGTCAGCTGGTTAGAATTGGTACGTCGTCTCCCTCCGATTCTGGGGGATGCGACGGCGGTCGGTCATTATAATTTATCGCTTGTGGTCAGTCACCCTGAGTCCCGGCCTCGATCCAAGAATGACAACAATAAATTTTACGAACCCAATATACGATGGCTTTGCCTGCAGATACATCGTATTTGTATATTGTACTCTCGTATTCGTATCGCCCGTTCAAAATTCTCTTGAATGTATCTTTTGTGTTTTTTTTTTCTGGTTAAATTTTCGTATCTTTCTTTCAAGCTTATTCCTGAGTTGCCCCAATTTGTGCAGAAAAAAAAAACACGAACACAATAAAACAAACAAATATATTCGCTCGCGTGGTCAACGGACATCGAATGTCTTAAATTGTTTTTTTTTTCTTACAGCGGTGGGCGAATTATTTAAGAAATTTACAATTTTCCTGAGTACCCGGATGTGGTGGGTTATCGTTCTTGTATATGTATGTATATATATGCTAATAATTAGGATGACCCATCTAATCACTTTTTAATAAAAGACATCCTCAATGAATTTTGATGCGCTCTTTAAAGACTAAGAACCAACTACCCACAAAAAAAAAGATACTTTAATTTTGTTGATTTAAAAAGAAAAGGGAACTCTGTCTGGTCTGACGGAGACTTGATGACTTTAGATAAACATCACATCAACAATCGTGAAGGGCATACAAAAATAAGCAAATGAGTAAGCAGAATGAAAACGAATAAAAAAAAAAGGTGTATTTATGTAGGTAGGTGTATCTGCGCCAGGGAAAGGATCCCAATCTCATCGTCATCGTTGTCGAGACTGTTAAAGAAACGTCTGCACATCAGTAGCAATGATTATTCAACAAAAAGAAAAAAACACATACAAGATGGAAAGCAGAACGAGAACCCCATGGTAATGAAAATGACTACAAAAAACATGAAAACCAATGTGGTATTCATAATTTCACCGCTGACGCCTTGTGGTTTTGGTTTTACAAGAGACAAGATGAGTTAATGACTTAACAATGAATCGCTTGCGGTTTCCAGTGGAAGGTTTTGAATTTAAAATTGTGTTTCCTTGCAAAAGGGATACCATCTTCAATGATGAGCGGCAAACAAAGACATAACACAAGACTGACTTTTTACTGAAGTAAAAGTTGCAAAAAAAAAGTGTGGCCTTGGTGACGGGGAAAGCTTCTGGAGAGCAAACAACACGTGCATAAATTTCGTTAACTTTACTGAGACAAGCAGCAAATACGCACTGCATCCGTGTGCGTTTTTTTTTATTAAAAAGTTTTCTAACTGAAAAATTATTACTGATTGTATTTCCATATAATGGTCCTTCGAGCCGGATATCTGTCTTACCTCAGAATTTGCAATTTAAAGCAGCGTGCAATTAAGTATATTGCTCTAAGATTGTTTACAGATATTGATAGAAAAAAACGTGCTCCATCAAAATAGCTAAGGACAGCCTTATTCGTTTTTATGAATTTTTGAGTAATTCTATTGTTTGAGTTTCGAAAGAAAATTCCATATCCCGATGTACCGAAAATAGAGCATTAGCACTCCGGGTTTTCATTTCACTGTCACTGAAGAGCTTATGAGTACCCTTATGGTGCATTTTTAATGGAAAACGGATTAAGCTCTTCCGCGAACGCAAAGAGTGCCTTCATGACTGGAGAATAGTATTAAAAGTGTGGACACATTTGGAAAACGATTGATTTTTGCGCGTGAACAGAAACATGTTTAGAAAAAATAAGGGCTTAGATTTAACGGTGCAAATTCCCAAATGAATATTAAGAACCTCAATACTCAGAAAATGCTTAGTCACAACAGTATTAAAAAAATTAACGTATGCCCGGCCTCACAGTTTTGACTTGAGCTACAGCTTCACTATTTGGAGGTTTCACTGTGCTGTCATTAATGCTGAACTTATGTTATGTATACATACATATGCACGGTGATTCTATTTTACTTAATAATAATCTTCTTTTCGCCATCGAAGATAACCTTCACAACCTTGTGAGTGAAACTAAGTATTTTTTGGTTTGCTAAGGACCTCTGCGACTTTCATTATATTACAACAAATATCCCGTAATGAACTTATCTGCGAATATTATCAAGCTTTATTAAACGATCGCTTTATTGTAAAAAAAAACATTTTTATTCCTGATCTTGGTGATACAATTATTCCTGATCTTAACAATAAGAGTGTCTAAACTTTTTTGAATGATAAGACGTACGTTTTTTTACTCGAAAATACAGTCTCCTTCCACATAACAAACGTTTACAAAAAAGATACAAAAAAAAAAAAAAAAAATGGTATCCCACAAGATTACCATCACAGGCCCAAACTGTTGACTTGAGTTTTCTCTTCAACCACAAGTGCGCCACTTCATACGCACTGTTTGCCACTTCATCCTAATTGAAACATTCTGTCTGCAATCAACCTTGTCTGGTTTCCAACCAACAAAAAAAAAAAACAGAAAGAGAAAAAGACTCGTTATTCAAATCAAAATACAATTAGCCCTCCACCATTGCTTGTGTTTATGTTAGCCCACCATAAAAAAAAATACGAGCAACAAATTGTGCTCTCCTCACTCCATCATTTGCATTCATCAAAAAGAAAAACTCCAAAAGAACAAAAACAATAGACCCGAAATAAAAACTCGAAAAAAAAGAAATCCAAACTTATTGCCTTTTGTAAATAATTTTGAAAACCAAATATGAGTCCCATTATAAGGAAGTTTAGTAGACGGTCACCATTGCCATCGCCATAGCCATCATCATCATTACCATTCGGCATTATCGTCAGCCAGCACTCTAGCAGCTGGATGCATCTGTGTATCCATAAGATGCAGCCACAAATCTACACTAAAAAAAAAAATTGAAGGAGGAAAAAAAAAATCTAAAAAACAAGAATTCATAATGACACAGAAAGAAACCCGCGGGTTGTGTTTATTTTTTTGTGTGTTGGTTGGGGCAAGGAAAAAGGTCAAGATGTATTATGTAAACATTCATCGATCATTTCGACATCATTTTCGGGATTTAAGTTGAGTCTTTTTCTTCTTTTTCCATCCGTTTTTTTTTCTTATTTGTTATCATAGCCTCCCTTTCCAGTATCTTTTACTTATACAATTTTTTTTTAACGACATTTAGCTAATGTTCATGAAATGAAATGCACTTTAAAGTGCACACACTAGAGCGGTGGTGTCAGGGGGGACGATCGATGGTTGGTGTGGGAGGCATCAGCAGTAGATAGATTTTGAAGTGAAAAGGGGAGCCTCGTTTGGATTCGATGCTTGATGGGTGTGGCACTCCCCGAATGCACAATCATTGTAAAATATTGTTAAAGTGATTGTAGACTGTTTCTTCAGATGCGAGATGCATTTTGGAGCCGTTAAAATGATGCATCAGTGTGATTTGGGGAATGGCAGTGAAGGGAATGGCTTGGGGTAGATTGGCGCTAATTGAATGGCGATACACACATACTTGAAAATGTGTAGAGTATCTTATACAGTTTTGGATATATGGGGATATGAATTATTGGTCGTCTGGTGGGATGTAATTTTTATGAGAGGAGGTTTAATGGTTCTAATGTATTATACATGGATTGATTCATAGTTGGTGCCTGATGAGAGGAAAGTTTTCATTTTTATATGCTTTTTCAGGAGGTGTCAAATGTCAGCAGACAGCAAAACGTAATTTACAATCGAATCAATCCACGGCTGTCGTGGCAATGCTTCCTGCTTGTCAGATGAAGTTAGAGTCTCCATAGACATCACAAGGGAGTGCCTTGAGTATTATAGTAATTTGTGTTGGCTTCAGTGGGGAAACATGTCATATGGTGTAACATTGCCTTTTTCGGTCACTCGCAAACCCGTTTAATATTGAGTTATTTGCATTCGTTTAATTCGCAGAATTTATTCGAAATCAGCTGATATACTAGTGAGTTGTGCTATGGCAGATTTGTTCATCACCTCCTGCAGAGATGATGACAGATTATCTGCACAAACTATAGTGTCGACGACAAACTTAAAAACCACTTCTGGTTATGAAGAACTCTCCAGAAGATGCAATTATTTTCAATTTCTATTTCTAAATCGAAAATGAAAAGGCGTCTATGCTCTAACAAAGCAGCTGTTGTTTATCGGACTTGATAAATTGCAATTTTGCGGCTCCGAATTAAATAAAATCAGTAACATTTTAAATGTTAATTCAAATGGTAAAACATATGCTGCGGAAATGGTCGTAACTTATTAACTGATGAAAGCAATATTAACTTCAGTTGATGTTATTTATTTATTTATTCACTTTTTATGGAATTACTGAAGTTAGATTTATGTACATAGTTACGAAGTAGTAGATTTCTGTTTATACAACTCAGTTCGTGTGACTGTTATTCTTAGTCTGTAAATATTCAATGAGCTTCTAAGCAAAAAAAAAAAATTAGAAGCTTCTCAGTCTCTCTTTGGAGCCTTTAGAAGTCGTAAGAAGTTGACAACGCTTCAGCCTAGCCTTGGCTACCAATTGGGCATAGTGATGTTCTCTAAGACCCACGAATTGAGTCTTTTTGTGCTAAAATTTAATCGAAAAATTGGTGAAATTTTATTTTTCTCCACCCGAAACAGAAGTATTTTTTTTCATTTTTTTTTTCGGAAATTCAAAACTTTTCTTTGGCAAAAACAAACCTGCCCAAATATTCTATTTTCCTATATAAGTCTCATTGCGATCGTTTGAACCATTCTCGAGATAATCGCATACAAACAGACGGTTTTTTAAAGTTTAATCATGATTTCCATTTCATATTTCGAGATCTCATGCAGGGGATATCAATTTTATTGATTTCATATCTTAACACAATCATAAACGAGTATGCTGAAGATTGTGCTTTCACTGAAAACGTGATTCGAAACCCGTCTTTACTGATAATCAAGTCTTGACACATTTTATCACTTGACTTATCCTGGATATTGTTTAGCCATCATCTGTGTGTACCCTAAAGCCTTGCATCGTAATTTTACATTTGAATAAAGTTGTAAAAATTTACTTAACAAAACCTTTTATTCAAATTTGATCTAATATAAATTATATACGTTTTTTTTTTTCTTTTATTTCTTTTCAGGTAAGTTGTTTCGTCGTGAAAGTAAGTCTTAAATGCCGTCAAACTTCTCCCAGTTATAAAGGCTATGTTAGACTGTACATATACATAAATATGACATCGAAGGCTAGCCAATAAATCAAAATCGCATCGTAAAATTGGTATAAAAAAAAAAACAATCAATAAAGCTGGTCGGTCGCCTACTGATTCAACCTAGTGCCACATGGACTGTGTTCGTACAAATGTATCTAGCATAATTCAGTCGTAAATGTTACCGCTGGGCTTATTACCATTTCAAGTCAGTAGTTTTATGTCACTAGCAATTAACTGTCCAATAAGCTTTCTCCAATTTTAATATCTATTTTTTATTTTTTGCACTTGCTGTGTCATCAGTCCCTGAGGTCATTTCCCTCTCGATTACGAGCCTGAGCGTACACATCATCTGTACAGATGCATCTTCTTCATGAGGATGTATCTGCACCGTCATCGTTTTCACTCAAATGTGCATTCATTGGCAGGCAACAAATTCAAATGAAATAAATTCATCTAGCCAAATGCATGATGTTCGTACTACACCCGTTGCAGGAATCAGAGACACCACAAGACGATGAAGGTGGTGCGGCATGGCGCGGCAATTGGAGGAGCTCGAACAGACGTATGGTCGCTACTGATTTATTACAAGAGCCGCAATTGTTTGTTATGCTTTACATCATTTATTTAATTTATGGCAATGCTCCCAAGTGCTGACCTTGCCATTAAGCGATGATCATCCCCCTCTATGAACACACAAATGCATGGCTAGAGTTAAATAGCGTATAGGGTGGCGAGGAAATGGATTTGCGGCCAGGCGCATCTGTTTTTCAAACAAGCGATTTGTGATTCTACGAGTAAGGTGAAGATTAAAATGATAGGTTTCTATATCAGATATGGTTCAATTATTAACTTTGAAGATGACGTTGAAAATGTGTTGCAAAACAAGGGTCCATTTAATTCCAAGTTTAATTGTGTACACAAACTTACTCAGTTACTCAGGCTAAGAGGATATTTAAGGTTGCCTTATGTGCGCATCTGGCCCTGCCTATAACTCCTTCCTTCCTTTAACTCTAAGCATAAAAATTTTGAAAAGAAAAATCACAAAAGACTACAAACTTTGCTCCGACGATGGCTGATCCAATGAAAAGAAAGTCAACTTATAATGGCCGGAAACAGTATAATACCAGATGTTTTAATAACACAGGGGTCATCTCCTGTTAAAATTGGACAAGTTCTCAAAACGCAATATTCCGAAAAAAGCGAATGAAATACTGCGAATCGAGCGAATGCAAATAAATGAATAACAAAGTCTTCGTTCCTTCTTGATCTCTATGGTGCAATCTGAACCAGAATTACATGGTTTTTAAACCACAACACAATGATTCAATACTTCTTTTAAGCCACTTTTTCGCTTTATGCAAAATGCGTTATAAGGGCGGTCAAAACGCCTTGAGAGCGAGCGAATAATAAAAAATAAAAAACAGTCCTCGAAAACGTGTGGATTTCGTCAGGCTTACATTCTTGGTCATGATTGAAAATGTCGTCGCAACTGTATTTCCAGCGAAATTCTTATATCTTAGCAACTAATGTGGTTGTAACAACTAAGGTGGTTCTAACAACTAAGGTGGTTGTTACATCGACTAAGACGGCGCTGGCAAATATTTCCCAACAAACAATGTAATAGTGTTCTGCCGTGTTGTACGAGTGTCTTTTATTTTACTACTTTCTGTATTTTATTGACATTGCATCAAAGTTTTGAGATCTGTTTTTAAAGGAGGAGATTTTTAACTTCAACTTCTCATGTCAAATGCATTACGTAAACCGTAAAATATGTCAAGGGAAAATTGGTTCTTGTTACAGTCGGTCATAAAATCGCCGCTTATGCTGTCGTTTTTATTACAAGCACCTAGTTGAATGTAAAAACCGGCCTTGAAAAGACCCTTCCAATTATATGTTAACCAAAAAGCTCTCAAAAATCGTTTGGTTGATTTTTTTTTTGCAGCAAAAATAGAGTTAAAAAAACGACACAGCTGATTCACATTCGACTTTTCTTGTAAATTTTCAATCGTGAAACTTCAAAGATACGCCCGCTGTTCTCTGCACACAGATTCCAGATTAGTTTGAATTAATTGTTAATAATTGTTTATTGCTTTTGATTTGCTGTATCTCTAGTTCTATATAAATTTCGAATGCAGTCTACCTGTTTGTAATTAATGGCTTTTGGAAAATTCTCAGAGATGTGATGATTTATGACGTTCGCCAGAGAACGTTTGCGCGCACAGTGCATGCATAAGAGCTGGGTTGGGTTGGGTTGGGTACATATATTTATCTGCACACCCGTAAAGATCTTTCATCAGATAGATTTAGTTCATTAAAATCGTTAAATCAAAAATTATTCTCTATCGGGAATTCATTAAAATCAGATGCGGTTTGTTGTTTATTTTAGAAGTTTTCGTTTGCCAGCCTTTTTTTTTGTTTTTCATTTGTCCAAAATTTGCGGAATTATAGTCTGCAGTCTATTGGTGATGAATATGCAATGCGATGACGTTGTTGTGTTTGCGTTTCTTTGAGTGTACGAGTGTATTTCTGATCACAAGCCGAAACCAATAAAAGTGAATTATTTTCGGCGGTGATTTATGAAAAGCAAAAAAATGGATTTGAATTGAAAACATGGGTGAATAGGAGAACGAGTGTCTGAATTGTCATAGAGATAAAGTTCATTGAATGATTCGCAAGTTTTTTGTAATGTTGGGAATTTTTTCTTGCTCACCAAACATAATTTTGATAGCGTTCGACAAATGTTCCCATGACAACAAATAAAATTCTAATGTTTTAATTGTTCTAGCCGCAGATAAGTATATGAGGTGAGGATTCCGACTTAGTCTGGATTACTTTTCTGCCATATTTCGTACAAAATTGACAGATAGCGGTCTTTCTCCTGATTATCCTAAAGCCTTTATAATTGCAGGGAAAATCTGGCCTTAAATGATCCCTTTGAGCACGCGAAAATTATATTATTGGAAAGACCGCTCTAAGGGTACCACGAGTGTTCATCGAATAGAAGCAGAGAATTTACATTCTACTATTTGCATTCGTTCTGGATTCATAGAATTTTTTTTTAAACCTTATTGGAATGACAATATCTTCCTTTTATTACTTTGCCTTTGAACAAGACTTAAAGTTGCTAACGTTGTTACATCATCACGCAATGGTAGGTCTGTTTTAGGAGCTTTTGAAATAGAAAAAAACGGTCCTTTTCGAACTTTCGTTTTCGACCTAAAGTCCACACCACGCTTGAGCGATTGCGGTAAATTCTTTACGTTTCGTCAAACATGATCTCAATAATATTAAGCGATGTTCCGAATGTTGAAGCTGACCGGCATTCATCATCTCAGGAAAAGATTTGCGATCGCATGTAGTGTGAATGCATCCGACTTGGTGTCGTCTAAAATTGTTTATTCATTTGAAAAATATTTTCTTTTTTTATAAACTTAGGCTGGGCGCTCACTTGGCAACTTTTCGTTGCGCAACGAAAAGTTGCCCCTGTTGCCGGCAACTATTGCCGAGCAACTTTTGCTTATACAGCGCTCATTAAGCAACTAGTTGCCAGCAATGTGTGCAAATTGCAATAACTATGGACTTCGAACAAACTTTTATTGTTTGTGCATTATTGATAATACTGAGAAAAAAAAAACAAGAAACAAAAAAAAGTACTTGGTGCATCCCATATATCGTGATAGAAAGGAAAAAGGAAAATATCAAAGCCTTTTTCTGGTCTTTTTAATGTTTATTAAATAAGCACGGCCTCTTTTCCACTTCATCGATCAAAGTATTTTCACCAAAAAGCACCGCACACATTTTTCTGGTCACAACCTACCCCGACCGTGGTCAAAATAAATAAAAAACAGGAAGTTGCCGGGCAACTAATTGCCTAGTGAGCGGTCGAATACATTTTTCTAAGAGAGCAACTTTTGAGCAACGATTGCGTTGCTCGAAAGTTGCCGATGTTTGGCAACGAAAAATTGCTCTCAAATTGCGTTGCCTAGTGAGCGCTCTACCATATAAGCCTATGCACTTTTTCTGAGCAACTTTTCGTTGCGCAACGAAAGTTGCCAAGTGAGCGCCCAGCCTTACTGAAAATTTATCTTAACCTTGCTTTGAAATTTAAAGGCTCAATGCTCTTTTGAGTCTGGCTCGTTGGATAACAATTTTTTTTTTCACTTGTCCCTCTGGTGGAGACAAAAATAAAGTTTGTTTGAAAATTTTAAAAATGGTATCTGCGACTTATGTTGTGTCAAACTGACAAGTGACGAGTATCTTTTTTACAAGTTCATCATTATTAGGGATCCGTTCACAAAGGTTGTCCATCCGTCTATCATAAGTCTTTATCTTCTGAACCGTAACAGATATCACTTTAAATTTTCATAGATTAAATTCCACAATGGCCTTCTAATAAAGGCGGTTCCCCATACAAAAATCGTAATTCAATTTTGTTCCAAAAAAAATTGTGTAGTGTTGATTATTGTAATGTGATGCAGAACCCTTCGCATCGGACTCGCACCTGACGGCTTTTTGTGTGTTTTTTATATATTAAAAACACTGTTCTCGCGATGCACTTTGCATTTCCTTAAAATTTTGAGTTTTCTTCACGGTGATGGAGGTTTTCGAAGCCAATATTTTCAAAATCGAGAAAATAACTCAAACTTAAGTGTTCCCAAGTTTGTTTGACTGGAATTTGTTGAAATATATTTACATGCTGGGAGATTTTTTTTTGCAATAATGAAAAAAATCGAAAAAAAATCTTTCATAAAAGAACACACCCCAATGTAATCAGTCAAACTTGGTTTCCTAAAATTGTGAAATTCTCCCGAAGATAAGAGTCGAATTTCGACTTCTTAATTACGTGCCTCCACTCAGCAGCACTTCATTATCCCCTTTTGTCGCTTCCTATTAACATTCTCTCGACCGACTCCCGCTGACTCCTCCGCATCAATCTGAACTTGTTTAGTTAGGGTTAGGCCACTTTATACTGCGGGGGATACTTTATATTTTTTTTTCTTTTGTTCCCTAAAAGAAAGTCATGATCATCGTCAACAGTTCGCAAGTAATCAAACCACAAGCTGAACAAATACAAGCTCTACACAATGTTGTCCCCCTGGCCCGAAATAAGCGGGCGTAATATTTGGTAACAATACATTTGCATACGTAATTACAAGTCAACTAGCTGCGAAGTTGCAAACCGCTGACCCAGCAACATGCCTATAGCCAATGTAATCATACCTTTGTCATAACAAAAAATTAGGTATATTTCGAACTCGATTCAAATGGCTTCTCTGCCTTCTAGCCCATTTCAGTTTGGTAAAATTATTAAAAACAGGCCTACTGCTGGTGTATTTTGACGCCGTGACTCTCTCAAAACACTGTGTATCTTTTCCCAAAAAAAAAAACAACAACACTAATTAACATAATCACATGTTTTTTTTTTTTTGGTTTTTTTCGGCCAAGCTACTCGCGGTGGTTTCTTTTCGTTTTTTTTTTGGGTTCTCTGCTTCTATCATGTTTATGGAAGTGAAATCGATGTTTTTTTGGACAGCAAAAAAAAAATACATTAAAACGAAGAAAAATTAAGATCGTTGTGGGATTTCACATCGCCGCATTGCATGCTTATAAAACAATGTTCGTGCGTAATATGCAAATTGTTTTGTAATTTCTTTAATCGCTGAGCGAAACGACCCGCGCTGCTGTTTTCTTATCAGTCGATTTATTTCAATTAAACCATAATTATGACTTCAATCATACCAGCAGAATGACTGTTGATAAGCCAGCGATTAAGTGTGTGTACCGCGGTTAAATATTGAGAAACGCAAAAAATCAGACGACATTGTGTTTGATTTTAATATAAAATAATATTTTTTTATTTTCATTTCTGCACCCCCTTAGAACCTCACACAGTTGTAGATACTCATCCGATTTACTCGCGAATCAAGCATATAGAAGTTGTGGATAGCTTTGAAATTGTACCGCATTTGTTGAGATGAAATGTAAAAAAAAACAACTCGTCGAGGCTAAGATAAGAAACGGATAGCGCCCTTTAAGCTTTGCTTGCAGTTGTTTCCTTGTAGCGGTTCCAAGTGGGATTTATTTTTTTTTTTTTGTTGCTTTTGGGAGCAACACCGGTGTCTGTTGGTTTTGATAAGAGTTAATGCTGGAACAGCTGCTTGAGTAAAGCTGACTATATCAACACTTGAAGGCATATGGAAATCGGAAATGAGGGTAAACAAAAATAAATCTCTGTCCTACTTCTTGATGTATTTTTTTTTCAAATGGTAGATAGTCAAAATTATTGTTATAGATACTTTATCTATAGGCATGTTTGAATAGGAAAGGTTTATGACCTCAACGGTAACTGCGAAGAAAGCCGTTCAGATGATTAATTAATATCGATTAAAATAAACAGACGAAATTATCACACGAATCGCCAATGTAAATTGACCGTGAAAAATCGTGCGATTTTTGTTGAGCCTACGTGTTAGGAAAAATGTACTCTGGCAATTTATAGGGCGATCAAAGATACAAAATCAGTCTAAAGTTTGAAAGAGTTGTAAGATTTCTTACCGCAGGTAACAGGCATTTGACCGAGACTAGGCTTTGCAAATTAAATTAATTTGTTAACATTTTTGTTTAAATTAAAATGTTCCTATTCGGGCGCCAATTTTATATTCGAACCCTAACTAATTTAATATGCATGGTTTTTCCCATTTAACACTTGATTCGAGTTCAAAAGTTTAGGAACCCTTATCAGACATACAAAAAATCCCAACGTGCGTCTTCTATTATTCGGCTCGAAGGACCTGTTTTTTCGTTTTTTTTTTGTTTCAGTTGAATTTAACACGTTCGCTCATCATATCAACTGGAAAGAAAACATAGCAAAAGATAGATTCGGTTGAGATATAATTAAGGCGCAAGGCAGACCCTTGCTTCAGTTATCACTTCGAGATCACTAAAAAATATTGATAGAAGGTGATTGTAGCCCTGAGTGGTGTGGACAATTCCACAAGCGTCAGTGATTTGTGACTATTTCAAAGGAACTGATTCTGAACCCGGTTTGATCTTAGTCCACAAAGACTTTACCGAAAAGGTTAGTTAGTTTTTTCATCCACGGATTATGAAACAAAACTTCTTGTCGAATGAAGTTTTAGTTTTATTCCTTCCAATTTTTGTCAGTCGTTTTTTGATTCAAAATGCAACCAATACAAAGTTGCAATATAAATAAAGTTTTTTCATAATTCGACCAGGACCATCGATGATAATTTAAAATATCGAAGCGAAAATGCAAAAAGAGGTGAAAAATAATTCACGATGATTGTCCATCAGTGCAAATGTTTTTTAAACAAAAAAAAAATCATATCCTGCTCCGCCAGAAATTATACTCCAATCAGGTATCCATTCCGCACACATTGGAATGATCGAAATTGCAACTTGCAGCAGCGAACAGCATCTAAAGGTGTCATAATGATGATGTTTGCAAAAACTTGGCCGCAGAGAGTAAAAAAATCTGGAAACACTTGCGGTGAAAATTTTGTTTTTCGCCAAAAGAGGATTCAGATACATGATTTTGTTCCGATTTTAGCATCTGCCGCTTGTATTTTATTTTTGTTCATAATCGTCATTATGCCAAAAAAGAAACATTTTGTAGTCCATTTCTGTGGGTATCCCGCTGTTATTGCTGTTCAAGGGCAGTCATGACGCAGACTTGAATGCGAATGTCGTGCATCCATAACACAAAAGAAATCGATGTTGCAAGACTTGAATGTTGTGGGTCATTGCAGTGGGAAAACTGAATCATTTAACTTCAAAAAAATAAAATAAAATGGATTTGTAATCAAAAAAATATTCAACTCAAAAGTAAGGGTCTAAGATGCGACTCCTTCGGCATACGAAAATAGATATTTTTTCTACTAATTCTCAACCTCAATGCATTTTCCTTTATCGATCGACTCATTTACGCCGAATAATTATTAAACTCATAACCGGGTTTAGATTTAAAAAAAAAAAAATTGACTCATTTGGGCTATGAATATTAGTCAGAGGTTTTGACAAAAAGTGACTCAATTTATCAATTAGGCACATTCAATCGTATCGACTCTTTTTTCAGCTGACCGCATGTGAATTTCGCCAACGAAATCGTTTAGCAATTTGCGGTTTGCATTACAAAAGATAAATTCTATGACCTCGTTTCACGTCCGGAAACCTAGTTTACCAGAGCTATGTCTGTAAATTGATGTGGATATGGAGTTTTGTTGCTAAGCGTGTTCTAGCTTATCATGAATTTTGTCAAAATTTGTGACAGAGCAGTGGTTTATTATTTGTCAAAATTTGTTGACTGTCTTGTTAAAGATAATATTTTCGGGTTGTAAGTGTCTTTAAATGCGCATATTGAATTCTGTTACTTGAAAATATCACGATCGATGAGCGTCAGATTTGACGTCTGCAGATTACAGCGTCGTTTATGTTTAAACGTCACATCTTATGAAGCCATATAAATGTCTCAAATTACTACTGAACGAAAATTTAAAGCTGCACGAATAGTGTGACGTGCTTTTCCAAGAAATGTGATGTTGATCGACGAGTATGAAGCTGTCTTTAAAAACGTGAGTTTCACTGAATTTGTTTAGCACGATCACACAGATGATGCTACCTTCTTTTCTAGCAATTACGTACTATCAAATCTAAAGGCAAGCGGTTATAAAATTCCAAAAGCTGTCATGTAAAAAATAAATGTACACTGCCACTATGTGGATAGTTGTAGAATAGATAGACACTTGGATTATTTTTCTCCAAGCCTACTGGCATGAATAGGCTCGTCTTCGATTTTCTGTTTGACATACAATGTAGCACTTGGAGTGGAATCATGCTTTGAAAAATATAAAGAACAATATGTGTCCACTCCACGATGAGCAATAACGACTGTGTTGAGGCTGCTCTTGTGGCTGAAACTTGACTTGGCACAAAGAAATTGCTTAAAACGATCAAGTCATTTGAACTCTTCTGAGCGATGACATAATCTTCCAAGCCAACCATCCATATGAAAACAAAAATACTGTAAATTAAAACGAATAGAAAAACTTTTTTGATGTTACCAATAGAGCGAAGTTCGCAACCACGTACATCAGAGTTCCAAACCAATATCCAATCTTCTCTCCTTTATCTTGTGCTTGAGTTTGTTCTTTGCAAATCAGCTGTTTTGCAACTGTTATCAACTTTTTCGATTATGTTTGGTTAAAATATATATCCCCACGTGTGCCACAGGAGTATAATTTTCCGAATATGATTTCCGAGCCAAAAGCGTCGCAGAAATTAACTGGAATACCGTTAAAAATTTTTGATATAAAATTTGACAGATAATATGATAGATTTGTGCATTTGCTCGGCTTAAGAGGCTTACGAAGGCTCTACGAGTTCAAGTGTCAAGTTCAAGACATCAATATTTCAATCATATTGATGCATACAAATCACATAATAAAAAGAACAGGTTCAAGTTCACAACCCTAAGGCACGATATTTCGCAATCCCTCCAACTTTGTTTATTTGGCATCCTTTTAATTTCTACCTATGCACGTGTGGTTATTGCCTTATTTTTAAGCAAATGATGTCAGTCAGTTTTAAAGAAGCCAAAGTTTTCCCACCTTCTTCCTCAATCCCTTTCATTACCTCAACGGAGACACCTACCGCTTACATCAGCCAAATTGTGAATGTTTCTCATAGCCAAAAAAAAAAACAAATCTTTTCGATCGCCATGCAGTCTCCTAATGTCAGGGATACTCTTAAATTTAATTTAATTTCATACCAACCTGCACACAGGAATTTCCACCCCTAGCCATCTTGTAGCCAAAAAAGCAAAGCAACAACACCATATTGATCCAATCTTAAATCGCACCAACACCAACCAAAAAAAAAACATTTTCAAATACAAAAAGATACACATACACGCGGCGGATAGATACTTTCACCCCTCTGAAGAAATTCAATTACAAATCACTTGCAGCATAGCGCAGCGCAACGATATGGCACTGAATCAAAAGTTTCAAATTGTTTTTGAACATCACCATCATCATCATCGTCGTCGTCGTCGTTCCCATCGACCCCCATCACCATTCATTCACCTAACATCCATCCAACAATTATATCATAAGTCTTAAATAAGTGCATAAATGCATTTACTCTTTTCTCGGATCGGACGCGGCCAGTTATATAATGCAGCTCTGCTGCTCTACCTATGCGCACTCACCGAGTGCAGCAAAATTATTTTAATTGCGAAAATTTATTTAATATTTTCGTTTGTTTTTCTTCCTCCGATTTTCACAGATACGAAACTTTGAAAGAGATTTACAGATAGATAACCCATACTTCACCTTGCAACTGTGTGCTGGCGCGCTTAGCTTTACAATTTCGATATTTACCAATCTGCTGCGATGTTTGCGAGCCATTCGAATGGAAATTTTTCTGCACTCTGCAGATACGAAAAATAAAAAATAAAATAAAATATTTTATTTATGCTCGTGTTTATGCTTAAGCAAACCATGCGCATAAAATATCTAAACGCATGATTGCACGTGAAACGCATACAAAAAAAAAAAAAAAACACAAGTTCGCTTTACGAAGCTGCACACTCCGGTGTACGAGTATGAATGACGTTTAAGTTGGGTATCTCTTTGATTTGTTATTAGTTCTTGTGGTTTTGGACTTGTTATTGGATCCGCCTGGTGGTTCCGTGCTGCAGCTGATTGGTTAACAGGAGTGTGGTTAAGTCGTACTCGTATCTTAAACATTTAAATCGCGAATAATACAATTTTGATTTCGCCAAGGCGGAAATGAATGCCTGGGCTCTTTTTCCAAAGATAACTTATCGTTGGGGCAAAATTTGCCAAGCCCAACCCACCCCATTTGTCTGTTACGAGGTGCAAGCGAATGGGATGTTGCCAAATATGATTTTAAGTCGATGATGGGCAAACACATGCTTTGTCATAATTGTGGAAGTGTGTTTTATTTGTAGAGCTCACTTCGACTCGCATATGACAAAATAAGCAATCAATTCAAATGGGTTAACGATTTTTCTGTGACCCACATCGATAAGGAGGATAGCTGTGTAATTTTAATGGAGGCGCAATTTTTTTTTTTTACAACACAAAAAAAAGGTTGTGTTACAGTCGTAAATAATTCCCCAAGTTTATGAGTTCAAGATTTGTAGAACAAGGCATCAGAAATGTTTTTTATTTTTTTTCAATATTGTTTCGATTCGAAACTATTTGATCGGAGGAAAGGACGATGCATCTCTTAAGAGATTGCAATTCTATTGAAAAAAGACTTCGTTTCCTTTTGACAGAATAAATGTTTCTCTGTCGAATTTACATATTAATGAAGACATTGCGTTCTTTTAGGCACCAGAGAATCAAAAGCAGATATTTAAATTATTTTCCGTAATATAGCATTGAAAAGATACATCCTTAAAGAACCGAAAAGAAATTTTTGTTTAGTTCGCATTGAGTACGAGATACCTGGCTCGTTTTTTCAAAATGTTAGGAAAACGAATCCGTAAATCTCAACAACTACAAAATTGTTTTAACCAGGATCCTAAATTTTGAATAGCGCAACAGCTTCAATTTAAAAGCCTTCGTTTTAAATCTTAAAAATCCTTTAGAACTACAGCTCCATATTCTGTGGAAGGCGGAATGACTCATGGCAACTAGAATTCAACAGGGTTATTATCCTTAGAACTGCTAAAAGTGTATATTTTGCTGTGATTCACTATTTTTGCCACAAGCTTTTCGTACCCAAACTGATCAACAATCATTTGATGGTTTAAATTGAGCAAAAAGCCAAACTAGAAGCCGAGGGAAATGGGATGCCTTACGAAACAGCAACGTTTTAAGATTTTGGAGAAATATCTTGCTACAAGTGGATAGACACTTCAAAATCAATATTGGATAAAATATGTCTTTCGTTGTCGATAGTGATAACTAATTGGCCTAAAAAGTCTAGAGCCTAAAAATCTGCTTTAACTTGCACCGAACAAGACTCAAGGTTTAATTTTCATCTCATAAGAAAAGAGTATCTGAAGCCAGAAGAGATTATGATTATAATTAACAGCTAAGAATTATATAAAAAGAAGAGTCTAAATTCTTTCTTAGATATTAATTTGCCATGAGTGACGGAATAGTCAATGTGCACCATCATTCTCCAAGAATTTTCTTGAAACTATTATTTAAAAAAAAAAATCTACGTTCACATTGGCTTGCTCTAGAATTCGAAAACTACCCCTACAAAATTTTGTACCTACAAACTTTCTGAGCTTTAATCAGGGCTGTTCTAGAATCCAAATTGGTTCGGAAACGGAATTGATTCCGACGGTTGGTGTTCTGAATTTCGGATTTCAATTCCGATTCCACGCTGTTCTTAATTCCGAATGAATTCGAAGGGATTTGATTCGGAAATTTGGTGTTCTGGATTCCGATTCTCGGATTCAATCCGATCAATAGTTTGTTAGTGATTTGTGGTAAAAAAAATCGAAAAACTGATTTATCCTATTTGAAAGGAAAATGTAAGCAATTAAAAATTTTGTCGCGTAAATATTCTGTGATCAGGTTCAGTTTCATTTTGCTGAGCTCTGCCTTCACATTCATGTTCTATATTGTAGTGACGACAAATGTTATGAAGTACACAACAAACATTGATAATTTGTACACATTTCTTTGGATGATATTGTAGAGTTCCAGACGGCTTTTTAAGACTCCTATTGTTGCACTTTATTAAATTTGTGTTGAATTGACCGTGTGACTGGATTTCTATAAGGTGTTAAAAAAAAACGGCTCAAGCGCATATCCAGCATCACCTTATAACCATGAACCTCTTTCACCTTCTTAGTATTTCGAAAACAAAAAGTTTCTGGCATTACTTAGATTCCAAAGAAAAGAATCATAACTTGAACCGGGGTGGCAAGCATCTATTGCCTTTATGACCATATTGTGATCGCAAACCTGAAATATGAATGTTACACTCAAAATTCTCAGCTTTTTAAAGTAAAATTCAACTCACTAACATAACATTGATGCTAAAGAATCCTTTTCTGTTGTAATAATGGAAGCACTCTTTGGGTTTCATGATTTTGATATGAGTGCCATCAACACAACCGATTATGCCTGGTATGGCGAACTTCTCATAAAAGTTTCTTTTAATTTGCCGTCGCTCCTCATCGGCAGTATGAAATTTTATCCACTTCTGGCACAATTTCCGCTCTAGAAGGCCAAGGGTTTTGGTTATTATTTTCGAAGTTGTGCTTCTCTCAAGAGCAACGTTCGAGTCCATTCCCACCGATCGCTGAAAACCTCTCTCAGCAAGAAATCGCAAACTAGCAGTCAATTGAAGTATCGGCGGAATGGACGGCCGCTGAACTAGTGGTTCAACCTCCTTTAAAATCATTTTAAATGCATCCTTATTTAGGCGGAACTGTGCAATAAAACTGCAAACAAAGTTTCAAACTTTTCGAAAAAAACAAATGTACACTACTTACGCAGAATCTCGTAATTCTAAAGGATTACTGAGGTCTCGCAAAATCTTTCGCTTTACTTTTTCATTTTATTGAGGCTCGCTGCTAGACAACAGTGCCAACAATACTCCTGAGCTCATTTTTATTTATTTTAACCTAAAAAATAACAGAGTTTCACGAAATGCAAATAAATTTATTTGTCGGCACAACAAGAAACAGCTGATTTGAATTTAGCTGTCAATCGGATTCGAAATCAATTCCGAAGAAGCAATTCCACTCGGATTTTAGAACACCAACTCAAATCCGATTCGGATTTCAATTCCGATTCCGAAGCATTTCCGAAGTGGATTCTAGAACATACCAGAATGTATTCTGCTCAAACAGCTGCTGTCCATTTCCCGTTTTAATTGTCCCACTCACCATTTTCCGGCGTTCTTATAAAGCAAAATACAGTGCATCCGGTGACACATCAAAATATATGTACGTGAAGTATCTGTAGAACTTATTTTCAGGCAGAATTCAATAAAATATTTATATTAGAAATGATGCACATCAATCGTTGTGCTATTCAGCACAATTCCATTTAAAATGGAGTTCCGCAAGGTTGTGCTGTAAGGCCAGTACTTGTTTGGCATTTTAAGTAATGCTTTTATATGAAAAACTATGCATCACATTCTATTTGTCTCGCCATCATTCGTGTGTGTGTCCTCGTGGAATGCCAAATTAAGATGCACCATTGATAGATATTGACAAAAAAGCCAAACAACAACAAAAATCTTATCATTTAATGTGTCTCCATCCCCTGTAATATTTTTTTTTAAAATTGACGCCATTCAACCAGTTTGTACCTATCTACCAACTTTACAACACCGTTCCCTCATCAAAAAATCAAGTCATGTCATTTGATGGAAAAAAAGGAGGAACAGGAAAACCCTTCTACGTGGTATAAAAATTCATAATAAAACAATACTTTTCCACAATACAAAGAAACATCATAAAATTCATCCGCAATTGGGAAAACATCCACATCACTCAATACCCAAAGAGGGTATACACTCGTACATATCTACGAGAACAATTCATAAAATGAAAAGCTATCAAGGAAACTCCACAAAAAAATAAAATAAAATAAAATACACCACCATAAGCAGCAACAGAAAAATAACAAATCAGTTTATGAGGCCAGAGTCGTGAATTTCTTTAACTTTTTTTTTTTTAATACGAGTATATATACAATAAACAATATTTTCGCCTTCACATCTGTTTTCCTTATTTTTCCTCAATGCAGTGAAAAAAAGAAAGAAGTTTCTACACGGGGCATTCAGTAAAGACGTATCTTATAAGTAAACGACCAAATATTATTTACACAACAGCTATAGATACAGTCTTCACAGACGTAGTGACTTCTCTTTTATGAGTGGCAAAGAGCCTGCTAGGCGGTGTGCCAGAAAATTCATATTGTTTAATAATAAAAACATTTAAAGAAAAAAAAAAAAAGAATCCCAATAACAAAGAGGTAAATTGAATATTATTTAAAATAAAACTATAAGAATGTATGTACAAAATGTATCTAACACCCCCCTTGCGACAATTTTCAATGTCAAAATACAATAATACGACATGAAAGTAACTAAAGATACACAGCATCTCTCAATAGATACATACACCTCATTTCACTTTATAATTAGAGTACAGAGATAGTGAATATATTTTGGTTTTCTAAAACAATAAATGTCCCCGCATCATTAGGTGGTGATTAATATTTTTTTTTGTTTCTCTTTTCGAGTTACTAATTCTGTTTTGAGACAAGACAGCACTACTTAACTTAATCTTAAATTGAAGTCATAACTTTGCTAAGCAGATGGCTGTGAGGAACCTGAAAAGCCATCGATGTGCTCACCAGTATAAATAATTAATTATCTAGTTTAGATTTGTGGTATCTTTGGCTTTTTAGATAAAAGAGTGGTCAGATTAATGTTTGTTTAGATACATTGTTCCCATCAACATTATCATCATCATCATTTGCATAAGAATCGCGTCTTTAGATGAGTATCTTTTGGGTCCTCTTCTTTGTTTTTGTTGGCTTGAACAACGTTACATTTCCTTGTGATTTAGATTCTGTGTATTCATTAGCATACGCTGCGAAAATTTGCTGCTGAAAATCAACAAACGAACAATATATTGGAATCGGTTTTGAACTGTAGACACCCATGTTGTGTTATTTATGTGATGACATTTGATTGATTGCACATTTATTTATTTGTGGGACGCAAGTGTTTTCAAATTCAGTGAAGATCTTTTTTCTAAGATAATTAACCATAGATATATGTACATACATACATTCATACTATTGAGGTTGTGACCGAATTTCAAATAGCAAAAACGTATTATCTTAAATTGTATCTCAAGCAAAACGAGCAAAAAAAAAAATAGTATAATAAATTCTTTTATAATTGGTTGGTAAATAAATTTCAAAACTTTCAAGTTCGGCTAGCTTAAGTGTGATTTGTAAGCGGGGAAAAAAAGTTCTTGAACACACTGGACATTGAGCATGAGTGTGCTACGATTGGTGATGGTTAATGAGGTGTCAGAAGTGTTGGTGTTCTTGATATATTCTTTTTTGAATTTGTTTCTTGATGAGGTGTCCGAAGTGGTAATTTCATTTATTTATTTCTCCTTTTTTTCTTCTATTAAAATCGAAACTTAATGACCCGATTCGTGCGATAAAAAAAATATCCATAAACCACTTAAATTCATTCAATATTCAAAATTTCAAAAAAAAAACAAAAAGACTTATTTCCCTTTTGTCTTAAATATTCCTAAACGAAACACATAAAAATTATCTAAACCGCTTATAAAGTAGGCTTTTTTATATCGACCTTGATGCCGTTTAAGTTGCCAAGGTCTTTGTAATTTATTTTTAGAACAATTTTCCAAGAGTAATCTTTCAGGTTCTGAGACTTATGAGTCATTTGTTTTTTTTTTCGTAAGATTCTTCTATAAAACTTGCCCTCATGTGCGATCGATTGAATTTATCTAATTTTGCTAGTAATTAAAATTCAGATTCAGAAAAAGAAACTAGCTTGGTATGCAGATCAGTTTTGAGTTCAATGTAACATAGATTAATTATTTTTTTTTTTTAACAGCAAAGCTGATGCAAAGTTTAAGTTTAAATGTGGATGGTGAAATTTATTTCTGTGTGAAGTAATTTGAATAGATTTAGTTTGCCTTTGAGCCTACAGCAAAGTCTTTTGGATGAAATCATTACACTTTGAACTTTTGAAGTTTGTTCATCCATAGATAAAACTTAATGGATTTCAAAAACTTGTTGGTGTTGGTTTCACCATCATTGCATTATTTTATCTGTAGCTGATTCTGGAATATTGTAGATTTCCTAATGGGAAGATATTGAAGTCATTTGGTGACAGCAATGGTGGCAGCATTTTTTGTAGCATATGAGAAGACTAAGCAAATTCTTAGTCTCCTCAGTGAAATTCTCCTTTCCTTTCCGCTTGGAGTTACTCAAATTTGACCGAATTCAGAGTAGGTTGGTATCAAGGATAAATAGACGAGCTATAAAATTTAAAGAAGAAAGGGTATTGGAAATTCAATGGACTCTCCATTAACGACGCGAACCAGCGACCGAATCAACCAGCAGGAGTGTTCATCAGAACTCCCCAAAGCAAAATTTCGGTCTTACAGTCAAGCAAGTTAAGTATAGAACACCCTCCAACAATCGAAAGTCTAGAAGCATTGTGCATTACTAGCTGTTTGTATTTCCCCCCTGTTGTGCAATCATATTGATAGGGTAGACATAACCCCTCGAAAGTGTTTATTCGAATCCTGCCTATCAAATTAAAATTTAATTGTTTTTGCGTTTATGTTAAAAGGAATGAATGCTCTGCAGTCACAACATATACATACGAGTACATATCAGCTCAGTAAGGCTACTGTATCAGTTCTGTGATGGCAATTTTGGCTGCCGGCTAAGATGACTAAGAGAAAGCTGTGCAGTTTCTCAAAACAAGTCGAATTTGCCTTGAAATTACATTTTGTCTTAGCAATGGTTTGTGTAGATGATCTGCCATTGGCTCTGTTAGCATGGTGATGAACCAATCTTGCAAAACACAACCATCTTGTGTATCAACTAATGCCGAATAAAATACCGTGAATTAAGCGAATGCAAATGAGTCGATGTCACCTGAAAAGTATTATTTTCATTTTGTGAAAAAAAAATATATCTTACAGATATTTTTAAACGATAACAAATTCCTGTACCTTCTCTTGTTCCAAGATATCGGGACGCCGGATGTTGATACACCAATCATACATTTGTCGAAGTGAGAAACATTTCAAGCTGTTAGATTTTTTTTTTTTTTATGATTTTGAAGATCAAAACGGGATTGAAAAAGTAAGGTAATCCCCTTTTGATTGCTCCACAAAAAGAGACTTAATATCACACAAGAAAAAAAATCTCTACACTTTTTGTTTAAGTTTATCCTCAAGAGAAAACGAAATAAAGATAAATCTGTGCGTCTCTCCATGGTCATAAAAATAATCACCAATTACATCACAATTTTCAACACCTCATCAGAAGAACTGGCCATTGGATCTACCTCACCCGTACTGATCGTAAAATATGTATCTCTTATCGTGAATTTCAATTTTCCTCTCGCAATTAATCGTCGTGTTCCCCGAACGGACACAGAGAGAGAGAGAGAAATTGTGTCTGCGAGTGGTGCCCATATGGTTGGACTATAAAACTTTATTGCTATAACCACATTGAATTTCTTCATTACTTTCAAATTTTATTACCCCTCCGACCTAAACTACAGCACAAAAATAAATCGAAAACAAACTTACTGGAAGTATCTTTTGCAAAACTTAACTCCTCAAGTGTGTGTGGGGATATCATCCAATCCAAACAATTTGGATCAAATAAATAATACAATAAAATAAAAAAAAAAACAACAAAAGATACTCGTACTTAGAAATTGTTTTTTAACATTTTATTTGTATTGTTATTCTCATTACCGTTCGTTTCTCCCACATTTAATCGATTTGTTTTGGTAAGAAGAAGAACCTCATAAAATTACTAAAAATACAATTTTTTTTTGTTTCGTGCAGCCAAAAAAACAAAGAAAAGTATCTCAATCGCAAAGCAAAGATTATCCGTAGTAGCCTCAAGATCCGGATGATGATGATGATGATGATGTTTATTTTGTTCTTCATTGGTTGTTGTACGAGTTCGCTCGGTTTTTAAGCGTTTTTATTTATTTTTTTGTAATCATATTTGGCAGCAGAATTTTCGTTTGATGATGATGATGACGGCGATGGCGATGATGATGGGGGTAGACCCCGAGAAATTGGGTCACTTGTGGCGGACATTTTTATTTGAATTTATCACTTTGTCCGTGATACACGTTGGACATGTGTCATATTCTTGTGGGTGTATTTTTACACAAATTTTACGATTTCATTACAAAAAGAAAAAAACACCATGAGGTACAAATTGTTTTGTCAAACGCATCGCGTATCTGCAGATGAGTATCTGTAAAATACAATGAATTTGAATATACTAATTTTTTAACTGATCAATCCATATCTAATTTCTGTCAAGTTGATGATTGAAAGTATCTCAAGCTAAGCTACGACGATACTTTTGGATGAAAACAAATATACAGGAAGGGATTATCTAATTAATTTGCATATTTATTTTGTTTAAGACTTAACAAACCATTAAATACTATAATATGTCTAACAAATTTGCTAAATAATATTTATGTCATTGTTTTTCTTTTTGTTATCTTTCGCAGGTAAGGGCTCAAATTTGTGATGGTTTTTCTGACAGGTCTGATGGAGTCTAAGCAGAATGTGGATTTTACTGTGAGTTACATTTGAACTCTGCTAAAAAACAAAAATAAACAAATACCCCTCTAGAGGTAATTACATATCCATACAGGTTCAACGTGCCTCGAAAATAATATCGATTCGAGGAACGTAAAATGATCTACAGCGATAAGCTTTTGTAACTGATGTAAAATCAGTCGAGTGAATTTGCTTTATGTTTTCTTAGATTTTGGTTAATTGATTTAAAGAAACTTCAAGCACATCAAATTGTTTAAAGAAACGTGTCGACACGGTGGGTAGTTCTTCTACAATTTGTGGTTTACTGGTATTAAGTAGATGTTTCCATTTAGATAAGTATCTTTTTTTTTTACATATCTATGCAGTTTCGGAAAAACTGATTTGAAACATAAAAATGTGACAGACAGTTTAGTTGAATTATTTTGAATATCGTTGCGTTTTCAGCTGCAATATTTGAGGGCGATTTTGTTCGAAATGACGAAATCTCATGAAAATTACATCTGGCTGGCATACTGTCTTCCTTTTGGATCAATTAATAGATTCTTATTTCAAAATTTCTTTCAGCAGCTTTTATAATGAACCTTTTGAACATAGGCTATAAATTATTCCGTTTAAAAAACCAAGTGTGTAACTAAAGAACACAGCCTCAACGGTAATAGGTACTTACTTGCTTTCAACAGAAAAGTTTTAGAACTCAAAAAGTTCTTTAAAATTGTCCGCGATGACATATCTCTATACGTTAAGGTCATTGCACAAATTGTTAGAATATGAATTAAAAAATAATTCCAATCCATCAGGGCTATATGGGCACAAAATGCTAAATTCTTTTAAAAAGCAATTTGGCTTATCGTCGGGTGAATTTCGTTGTCAGAGGGCGGCGAATATAGTTGTTTTTTTTTTCTCATAAAATTTTCTGCGGACACGAAATCTACGCGGACGAAGTCGCAGGTGACTTCTAGTCTTAAAATAAATGCTAGTTTTCGAACACGGTTCATCTTATTATCTTTCGGACCATGCTTGAGAAGTTCATGACATTTGATTTGCTGTGAAGGTTTAACACAGACAGCAAATCAGTCCTCTAAATACTTATGCGGCAAAAAAAAATACTGCGAATCTGAACGAATGAAAAACAAATCGAAACATTTGTTTGTGTATTGTTCGTACGTAATCTATTTAGATGCATGGCATCCAACAACTATAGTGAGAATAAATGGACACCACTTTGACAGTTTGACTTATTTTTATTAATTTTAGTAATCCTTTTACAAAAAAGAAAATCTGCTCGTGTCTTCATGTAACGAGTTCGTTAATGATTCAAATTGAAGAATTATTCTTAACGACTACAGCGTTAGCTGGTGGCGAAATTCGTGACAGCAGTGCTGCCACACATATACTGAAAAACACTGAGCTTCAAAAAAAAAATAAAAGAAGTACACATACATACATATCTATATTTATACCTTGCTGATTGTAAGGGGGTTATTTTATCCCTTATTTTGGTTTCTTAAATCTGTTTTCTTAAGCTATGGAGTATAATAGGGAATCACCTTTAAAATTTGTGGGAACATCCTCTCAACCATTTCTGACTTTGAATGGATTAGAAATAAAAAAAAAGAGTATTGGAAAACGATAGTGTAACCATTGCGCCACGACCATGTACAATGGTGCAAAATATGTTTGTGAGATTTTTTTACTGATTATAATTCACAGAATTATTGTTTGTTATGTAGCCTTGCATACTCATTGTAACCATTATTGCTGTGACTTATTTTGACAAAGATGACGCATAATAAGGCAAGAGATGTTTCGCAACCAAGCAAACCTTTCTAAGCTTTCGTAATGAAAATACATTTTAGGGTGTGGCAAGGGTAAGGGCCCCATTCTATAATTTTTTTTGATTTTTAAAACAGTAACCAAGTGGAGGTGCATGTATGGATGCAGGAGTATAATTTCTTTGCCAGAAACTCTAAGAATTCCGCCACAAAGTGGATGTGCCGCAGGGAGGCGCCTCATGTCCCTTGCTATTTTTTTAAGTTATTTTTTATGTCGAAGAAAGAAAATGAGAACTTCTTCAAAGTGCATAAGTTATTCTTTAATTATGATCGGAAATTCAGTAAGAATGCAGTCGAGTGGAGGGGTTTTGATCACTTCAATCCGGAATATGAGCTCGCCTACAAAAGTAACATTGCAAAGGTACATAAAAAACTTAAAGAGTACTTCACCAGCTCAGAGTAAGTTCCCCGACTCCCAATTAAATCCATTGAATCCATTGGAAATCTTTTGCCGCACAATATAATTTGATTGTTACAATAATCGTATACCTAATCGTCATAGGGCTCAACAAGCATTCACAATCTACAATCCGTGTTCATTCACCCGTTTTTCCGCCCTTCATACGACAAAATGTGTCCAAAACATTAATGCGAAAATAATTCACTTCCCCAAAGTAAAGGGAATTATTAAATTATATTTATTCGTTGAGTGTCGCCGACTTAAGGTTCCTCCTCTTAGAATAACATCGTCCGCCTGTCGCACGTCCCCCTAATGGCAAATTCCTAGCGATTAAAATATCATTAACAGTTCTGCGGGCAGGAACTTTGTACGGTCTCGGCGGCGGCGTCTGCTCGATGTCGCATGCTAGAAACTCTCGAAACATTGCTCTCGGTGCAATGGTTGCGTCATTAATCACATCACAGACGACCAACTCGACGAAAGAACAAAAACATTAAAGACAAAAAAAAAAAAGGATTCCAATTTTTAAGTGTTTCATTTGAAATGCAAATAAATAAGAATTGTATCTGAAGTTAAATTAGTATCTTTCGCTTTTTTCCTCTGGTTTTGGGTGTTGTGGCGATGCTCCTTACTTCCTTGTCCAGTCCCGTCCCATTCGAATTCGTTCGCATTGCTACGCCATTTCCAATATCATTAAATGCACACGAGATTCGTTTGTTGTTGTTATCCTTGTTGGCCTTCTGTTGGTGGGGTGTGGTCGATGAGATGTTTTTCTGATTAACCGTCGAAATGAGTCGCTTCGAGAATCTTCGATTTTCATGTCCTTGTGCAGCATCGGTGGTGCTGAGTACGACATTTGATGTTTCCTTTGCTGGTTGTCCTTCGATTTTGATGTCCTTATTCTTTTCAACTGCGTGCTTACATTTGTTAATAAATTTATTTAATTTATGAATTTTTTCATCAATGCTTTGCATGTTGTTGTCGCGTTCTTCTTGACCTGCTGTCGTGCTCGTCGATTGTGCGGCTGCCGGTGCTGCTGCTATTGCTGGCATTAGTTGTTCGTCCTTCGAGATTTGAATTTGCCGAATGATTCCATGAGGTCGAGGCTTCTTCTGATTGCTGTCGCTGGTGCCAATTTGTCGGCGTTCGATTTTTTCCGTGCCACAAAACAGCGGCACTGACGATGTCCTCGTTGTGTCCTCGATGAAGGTTTTGAGACGCTCGAAGGTGTTTTGCGTTTGGCAAATTAGCTTTACAACTTCGATTTTAAAGGTTTCCTTTGCCCCAATAACCTCCATAAGCTTATGCTGCAGGTCCAAACGATCGCCGCGAAGCGCATTGATTTGCTGCCGCAGATTTTGGTTCTGCTGGATTAGAGTTCGGTTCTCGGTCCGCACCGAAGAAGATGTGGACGCGTCCATTCGTGTGACCCAATTGAATGAAATTTTTGCCTCGGAAAAAAAATTTGAAAATAAATGACATTGTTTTTTTTTTTATTTTTTTTTATTTTTTTTTTGTAATTTCTTCAAAGTAGTTTTATTTACATGCAGATGCGGAAACTTCTTGGGAACCTTTAGATGCGAATGTATCTGGAACTAATTTGCATGAGAAAGTTGTGTGTTGGCGGCGGTGCTCAAGTTGAAAATCTGGATGGCAGATAGATGGGCAGTGGGCGGTTATTGGTTTCGTGTGTGAATTACTAGTCGTACATTGCGTTAGTTAATTAATATTCAATACCTTTTGGGGTCTTTGTGTGCGTTGTGTCTTAGGTTGGTACTAATAACTTGTTCGTAGTTATAATTAACGCTATTTTTTTTTTGTTGTGGTGTAGTAATAACGCGCGCGAATGTGTCGGAACGTATGGTTATGGCGCGTGCTTGTCTAAATTTATTTTGTATCCATAAAAAAAGAAACGATTATTAATTTGTTACGCGCATTGAAGTGGGAAGTTAAATTGATTTCGTAATTCTTAGTGCTTAGTGGATTATCTGTTTCAGGGTTGGGATCGTGTTGTGGCTGAGAAATGTTGTCTTGTCACATTTGCTGACGATAAAATGTATGTACTGTGGCATATAGATATTTAAACGGAATGGCCTTGCATCGGCGCATGATCAAAAGATTTGGTTTCTGCATTGAATTGAATTTTTTTTACGGATTAATTTTTCTCATATTTTTATGTTTTCAATTGATAGTCGCAGTGGTGTCAAATGGTTTGTTTTATTGTTTAACAATTTATCGTATACACTTTGCAGTGATTATTCGGATTGTTGTTCAAATTGTGTAATTTTTTAAGTATTTTTTTTATTGGTTGTCAACATAGGCGTTAGGGCCGTGCTTACTCACTTTGAGATGATTCTTTCGTCTATGAGTTTTTTTTTCCAGATAAGTTTTCAAATTGACGACATTGACGACCTAAATATACAACCATGAAAGTAAAACGACTGTGTATGTAAAACTTATTTTATTCAAGGGATTATAATGCCCTTAAGGTTTCCAAAATCGAATGCCACCATTTCTCCACGAATGACATCGCTCAAACCGAAGGAGTTTCCACCTTCGAAATCAAGCTCGTTTTTAATGATCAAGTCGACCAAATCGGTGAAAAATTTCTAATCTCAAGAGGTGTGAGGAACCCCATCTGATATGTGTACTATTTTTAAACCGCACATTCGCCACTTACTGGAATAAAAGTTCAAAAGCAATGTCTTTTTACCCGCGTTGTGTTTAAGTTAGGGTTTGCAATACCCCATGAATATTTGAAAAAGGGACAGAAATTATGGCCCAAATTAATCTAATAATTTCGTCAATCTGTCAAAAACTCAAAAAATATGCACATTCTTGTAAACCAACTTATGGTGAATAAATTACTGCGAATTGAGCGAATGCAAAAACTTGGATATCAAGTTGTCCGTTTCATTTCGGACACCTCACATGAATTAATCGAAACCAAAAGTACACACCAAAACTAGGCGTTTCAAATAAACTCCTTATCACATGTGAAGAATTAATTTAAAGGGTGGTCATAATCCATTGAATATGAACAATTTTAGCAAAAACAACCTTTGAAATATTTTCTAAATTTTGTCGAATCTATGATGAATTTACTGTGATGCTTTAAGGTTAGGTTTTTGACAAACAGGGAAGTTTCGAACGATACCAGTTTAAGCTTTTGCTAAAAAAAAATAGAAAAAGAAATAATAGAGAAATTTTGACGCTTAATCGAGTTTCTGTTTTTTATTTTTTTATTTTGAACCCATGCGATTTAAAAATTAATGGTTGCCAAAGTCAAAATGTTCTAGATGATTTTAAAAATTTTAGCTTTATGAGTTTTGATTTAGGTGCCCTTTCTTATCGATCCCATCTAGAAATGACTGAAGATTCCACATAAACAAAAAATGTACATAAAATGTTAATTTAAATACCTTAAAAATGTTTTTTCTTCGCTAGAGAAATAATGTTTCATGATTTTAAAAAACCAGCTTTACCAGATGAAGGCACAATCCTTCTCGAAATTCACTCATATCTCCTTTGCACTGCACGAAAAAGCCTCTTTGTAAAATATTCGCACCCACCGACAGGTCGATCCAAAACAGTCGTTCGCAAACACCAAGATTGCCAAAGTTTACCTTAGAACCTTACAATTCTACATTATGATTGAAAATCTAAATTAAAAATACGTAAATGCGAGAGTACAAATTTCTCCTCGCTACTATTGCCGCTTCATTTAAACTTCAAAGCTGCGCAGTCTAACAACATCAATCAAACGTCACTGTGTCTCGGGACGATCAAAACCACATGTTCCGACCCGAATCCAACTAAATTAGCGCAATTTCAAACGAATTCAATGCGACTCCGAATCTTAATTAGTATAAACAAACTTGCATTCAACCCACACACCTGGCCGATGACATTTTCCTCTGCCAAAATCCATCCACAAACACACATCCATTCAGAATGGTTAAATTAATTTTGAAATTTTTGATGAAATAAAACTAATTATACAAAATTTGTGTCACAGTTTCGGCAACCACCAACACCAGCCACCCAGTTTTCTCGGAAACATTCGTGTCTGCTGTAAAGGAAGTTTTCCCAGAAAACTTGGATTCAGTGGAAAGTCCTATTCGTAATGAATTCGCAAATAATCCCATGAATACTCGGCTGAAGCTCTCTAGCTCTAGACCGATAACAGACAGTATCTGGAGAGCTCTATCAGCACCGTTTTTATAATTTTTTTTTTTTCGTGTAAATATTTGCCTTGATACCAGACCGAGTGCGAGTCGAGTAATTAATGATCAATATTCATTTGTAGATTTTGTATTATAGCGCGACGTTATCAATCAACTGTCAGGAAAAATGTATCTGGTAAGCAAATACAATAGAATGGAATGCATTCACAGACAGCAGCGAGGATATTTACTTGAATTCGTCAAACTGTTGACACAGCTTGGGTAAATCAGTTTATAATTATGTATGTATGCATGCTTGTCTTCTGTGTGCTACGGATATCTATCTATCTATCTATAGGGTGATAGTTATAGTCCAGTGACTGCGAGGATTTTCCAAAATATACACAGGCACACAACTGTTGTAGTACCTACCTAATTGTAATTTGAGGAGTTTGGTTTTTTTTTCTGTTGTGGTAGATACTCGTACACGAATGCCATCGAAGAAAAGATCGAATTCGGTTGTGTCTTTTGGAGATTGGACCACCACCAACCATGTTGAGTCTTGGAACGATTTTGTGTTTTTGTTTTTTGTTTTTTTTTTTCGATGGAATGAGATGCAGGACAAAACTGTCTGTTAAATTTTCGATTGGGGGAACCGATGTGGAAGGTTGTTGTTAGCTGATTGATATCTGTTTCGGGAGTAGTAGCCATGACAGTGGGATGGATGGAATCCATTGAAAAGAGCTGCTTTAATTGAACATCGATGAGGATAAAAAAAAAGAACAGATAAAAGAGAGATAAAGTGGTCTTTGTGTAATTTGGTACTCTGTGAGGAATTTTCGGCCGGAATCCATCATTGAGGAGCAGTGATATTGAATTTCGAAATTGAGAAATGTAGGTTGACATATTTTCGGCGTAGGTACCTCTACCTACTATTTGTTGTATTCTGACTATATTGTAGGTCTACTGAACTTGCAAGTTGGATTTCTGAAAACATTAAAGAAGTGCTGTAGGAGTATTGGAAAAGTGTGCCATTGGTTAGAACCTACAGTTTATTGCTGATTTAGAACGGACCCAAAAGCTTTATCAGGAAAGTTATACTCCGGAGTTTGGAAATGGTATTACCATGAAATCTGTCTGATGTTATTTCCCGCGTTTATTTTTACAAATGTTTTAGGTATCCTAGTCTAGAATTCACTTCTTATAAATAGACAGGAAATTAAAAGCGTTTGATCGAATGCGGTGAACTTGCAGAGCGTACAGGCTGCACTTCTGCACCGAATATACTGATAACACGATTTATGAACAAAGTATGAATTGTTGGGCGGGTAAAAGGCTTGTGTTGGCTCCAAACCCCTTAACCGTTGGCTTCTCTATAAAAAGATGTGGTGGCCGAGCCCCAAACATGGCATTTTTTCTGGTTTACAAAGCCGTCGAGAAGGAAATAAGGCTCATCTGAAAAGATGATTTTTTGAGCAAATTTTCGTCAATTTCGAGCTGGTCTGAAGCCTTTATGAAGTTGTATGTAATTTTGCTTCAATTCTTCAGTAAGTTGGACCCCGTATGCAAAATTATCCTCAGACAACCGCGCCAGATATTCGGTTGCTGAGATCTGTGGCTCGTTGAGATTCTCGGGCTTGGGAGTGAAGAAAATTTGCGTACAGCTAGCTGCAGTTGGTGTTTACTTTCGGCCGAAATTCGCTTTTTTTTATTCAAAGCAGTACATGTAGATACACTTTGAAAGTAACTTCAAATTATAATACTTCACTTCGTTTTTCAAGCGCAGATTTGATCAGTTCTTTTGAGTTTTTGTCAATCTTTGAGTTGTCATTGTCAAAATAACATGATGCAAAAAAAAAAAAAAAATAGTTGATGACCCACCCTCTATGTGACAAAAATTATAAAATTATTTCTTGTTACAAAAATATGTCTTTGAAATGAATTTTGAGTTTTTTTTGCTAAAGCACCATTTGTTTGAAAAAAAAATCCACGGTTTTCTAAGCCTTTGGGTCTTAAAATAAGCTCGGTATGGTTGCCAACATGTTGTGTGTCGCATATCGAACAAATTTAACAAATCCAACAGATGCTGTCGCACTATTGACATTTGTATTATTAAAACGCTAAAACACCAAGTGCAGCTAGATAACAAAAAAACATTTTCCCCTGTCAAAAGACAAATAAAAACCACACAAAGATACACAAACGGACATAAGTATCGACCAGTGTCAAACTATCTTTTCCTTTTTTCTTTGCTTGAACAGTCTAACACTTCAGTATTAAACGGAAACTAACAAAAAAAAGCAAATAGCGATTAACAAGTAAATTCCAAGTCACAATAACCTCCTTAGTTGTTGCCTTCCAGACTCCAAGTCACCAGATAACAAGTTTCACATAGAAAATTATTTTATCTTATCGCTTTTTCTATTAGACTTTAAGCGGATAATGTGAATATAACCCGACTCGACTTGACTCTGTTTACTGCACTTAAAGTGTGATGATAACTGAATTATAAAAATAAAAATTATAATAACAACAAATCGTAATTATTAATTAGAGAATGGGAACTTAACGATAAGCGCGATAAGCGTTAAAAAAATTATTAACAACAACAATAATAATAATAATAATGCAGGAAATAATGGCAAATTGAAACCGTTTCTCTATTCAAATATTACTTAACTATAAAATTTCCTGATTGCAAGTGCATCGTTCCAAGTGATATTAATCGATAGTAAATTCTGGTACACTGCGGTTCACTAGATTAGAAGCGGGTGATAAAAATTGATATTTCTCCAAGTATTGAGAGCATGTCAGTAGATTTTCGGAAACTTTTTAGGTCAGTATATAAGTCGGTTCAAAAAATGACAAGCATCTTACAGCACTTAACAAATGAATGAATTTGAATTCAGCCTCCAGGGATTATTGTGTATGTCTGACCGTCAGAATGGTGTTCGTAGAAAAAGGTCCACTGATAAAGTTTGGCATCCAAAACCTATTGTAAAAAAGCATGACCATATTAATGATAGTGTTCATCGAGGCTCTGCTCGGTCTCCGACTATCATTTTAATTTTCCTACATTCAATAAATTCTTTCGCTGATAAACGTACCCTCAGTTTTTCATATGCACTCAATGATTCAGGAAGAGTACTGAAAGACGTGTAGTGGTTTGAATATTGGATGTATTTTTGTCAATTGCTTCATGGTTGGAGTCCAAATCGGGAGGAAGAATTAGGCATTATTTGCAATCGTATAATTCACAGTATTTTATTCAAAATAATATTTTATTTTGTTTTGGAAGATTGGTTCATCATTCTACTTGCTGACTGACTGAGTGTAATGGCTGTACAGAAGAGCAGAGTATATGGCTACTGGACCACATTCGAAAATCAGATGAAAGTTCAAAACTTACTGAAGGATTCGAACCTGAGATGTATTGATTGATGCAATTGAACGGCAAGCAAGTGTTTCTCGCAGCCGTACCAATGGGTACCGGTACTTCCTTTCTCTTGTTTATACTGAAAGAGGTATGATCCTTTCGGCAGTGGCAATTGTATGACCGACAAAATTATAACTTTGACCGTTTACAATCTTGTGAACTGCAGTGTATGTACAGGTAGATATTGTCGACTAACTAATGAGAACAAGTGTCAACACACTGCCAATGTATATAAACAAGTTGCAATCGTAATGTGACAACAGACGACGATATGAATTTAGTTGTTTTTTTTGTTTTTTGCTGATTGTTGTAGACTGTAGACACCGTGGCAAGATGTTAATTTGAGGCTTGTTAACTTGCTGTTGTTGTTGAGGGGTTTCTCGAGTGTCATTATAACTTGACATTGACTTAGGAAAAGAGAAAGACTAAAGCTGAACTACAAAGAAAAGCTAGAGTAAACATGACACATTTTATAATAGTCGTTATTTATTATCTTCAAGTGCCAACTAAATCTTGTTTTAGATATAAAACACTTGAAAGTGTTAATCTTTTTTTTTACTAGCTATTTTAATCATATTTGTTTTAAGGTTCTGTTGGTTGTCGGTGTGCGGGGACCTTACAGTGGACGTGGTAAAAGTCCACTAGATTTCGAGTTAAATCTTTATTGAGTTGTCTGGCTCGATTGAAGTGAGACATCACAGATTGATTGCAGGTTGACTTGAAATGAACATACAGCAAAGGAAGTGAATTTAATGTCGAGTGGAACGAATAAAATGTATTTGAACAAGTTTTTTTGAAACATGTTTCTTGTGGCAATAACAACGAAAACCTGATTTTATATCAAGACTGCAGCGTAAGTCGGAACTTATTTTGAGACGTATATTAATTAAGCTGCATTCTAATTTAACTTACAATAAATAAACAGTTCAAAATAGTTCCCATGAAAGAATGATCATCATTTGCGATCTACTTCATGATATGTAATGACATAGTTTCGGAAACTGTAGCTTCCCTTATCAGTGAAGTAGAGAAAATGAGCAAAATTATTCTTTTAAATTTTTATTTATAACGTGAATAAAATCGGCCTTAAATTAACGCCTATTTAAAGACCCATTTCTGTTCATATTAATGATATAAATGCTTGAGTTCCTCAAGGTTGGCATTTAGGACCTGTTATTTTGCTTTAATATTGCAGACTATCATGTTACTGGACTTTTGTAACATCAGTTGGCAAATACTCTAGCTAAACTTGATGAGGCATTTCGTCCTCTCTGCAGTTACACAACTAAAAACGAAGAAAGCAACTGCTACTTTTGTCTTGATTATCTCCTCATTTTACAAACGTCAACAAAATAATTGTTTGTAGTCAACATACTCCACTTCATAAACATGTGTATATACTTTCGTAGATCGGTCCATAAATGATATAACAAGATGCAATACATCACCACTTGTTACACATCCTGGCACATAGCCTTTTTTTTAATGTTTCACCTTCGTGCGGATTGACGAAAGGATAAATACTCCGAGTAAACATTGTATCCGCACACAGTTGAAAATAGCAAACGCCCTTAGGGGAGAGCAACATTAAACCACCGACAACCGAGGAATCGTTTGGCCAGAACTATGAATATGCTTTAATTAAAAGTTAAATGGATTTTAGGTTATGAGAAGGATTCTTTGGTGAATGGTGGCGGTAGTTATTTAACCGAGCTCCCGACTACTCTGGGATCAACTGGATATGTTGCCATCCTGAATGTGGTGCAAAGTGGAAACTTCATCGTTTGTTTGACGTCCGAGATGAAAAGATGAAAATTAAATTGCTTCATGGCATACGCAGACGTTTGACGTTGACCTGAGGCCACGTCAATTTGGTTAGTGGAGTAAAGGATACTGTGCTGCATTCTTGCTGATGAACAGGGAAGGATTAAGTGCCTATGGAAGTTGGAATTAATGAATGTGGTAGATGATGAAGAGATGCATCCTGTTGTTGGGACCTTTCGGTATGCATTAGCAGTAGGATAAAGAAATTTTTACCATTTTATTAAAATGTTGAATACATTTTTAAATTAGTTTTAAAAAAGTTTTGAAGAATTTCCCATACTATTTTGACTTTGTGGAAATGGAATCATTTTCCAAATTAAGTCTAACCAAACGCTGGAGTGTGGTTTAGACCCTGGTTTTGAAAAAAGTAAAAGTGAAATAATCGACTCAAATTTCATAAGTATCCACCGACCCAAATGAGGATATTTTTCAGAAACACAACAAACCCATAAATCCGCCGATATTAAGGTTTTGTTTTGCTTTCCTTTATTTTGTTTTTTTTTGTTATCATAAAAAAAGAAACTCAATTTAAATTGACTCACCTAAGATAATGCGTAACTGATTCATTGATAAAAATACGTTTATTGTTTTGACAAAAGATGTTTTGTTTTTCAACTTGATTAATGTGACAATAAAATAAAAGTGTGTTGTTGATGATGAAGTCAGCAACATGTTGCTGATACCGAAACGTGGCCGTATAATTATGATGAAATTTTCAATCGAAATTTCGCGAAATTTATGCGTTGTTTTGAGTTTTGTCATAGAATTTATGAGGCAAAGATTACCTATTTCTGTGGTCATTGTGGTTTTCATTCGGACCTGATTAGAAACTCTTTTGATTTCGTTCAATATGTTTTTAACTATGCCTGTTTTTCAAAACATTTGATCGAAGTGGTAATAGGTTAGGTTAGATTAGTTGCTCTAAAGAGACAAAATGGCCTTTTTGGAATTGTTAACAGAAAGGAATCCCTTCTAATAAGCGAAGGATACGATCTGATAGGTGTAAGTGACGGATCGGTTTATCATGCTGGAGTTCCGGGCTCACTTCCCATAGCAATAACGCTCACAGAAGTTTGACCGAGATTGTAGCTTGTGGTGTAAAAAAGAACTTCGAATTTTTAACGAATGCAAATTAAACAAAGAAAGGCTCTTCACTCTTTTGCCCCTCTATGAATGCATTATATATTTCGATGATGTGTTGAAAAAAGGATTCCGATGCTTAACCGCGTTTGAACCAGTGTAGAAATCGTTTAGTATATGCGTGGAACAATTCGGAGCTAAGCAGTGGCGAATGTCCTTTTAAACCAACTGCCGTCGAAGATGATTGGAACAGAGATTGTGTATTTTTTTTATTTTAATTATAAACGAAAACGTTACATTGAATGTCGCAACTGTCGAATGAATTTGAAAATCGTCCCTCCAAGTTCTGCGGAATTAAATGCTTTTTCAAAAATTGCTGAGATTTTTTCAAGGATAACTTTCCTCTCTTGGATGCCTGCAACTCTTTAACAGACAAACGCATTGCATTTGGAGGCAACCCCTTTGAAAGCGGTGGATGTTTCCTTAAAAAAAAAATTTATTTATATTAATTTGCAATAAAAGCCTATATGTAAAATATTTAAACTTAGCCTTAAATCATTAGTGTGATAATAAAATCTAATTTGGTTTTTTTTTTTCTTACAAGTTCCATTAAATTCGTTGGAGTTTTTTCTTAATTTTTTTTTTCAAAAACTATTTAACGTTAAAATGGAATCAAACATTTAATAAAGACGGAGTTATTTTCATTAAAACTGCGCCTTATATTTTTATATTATGTTAACTTAGTTTTATATTCTTTATGTATGCGAATTCGGAATCTGACGGACAAGTTTTGAACAGTCATTGGAATATTATCTCCAATTTTATAAAAAAAATCCTCAAATCCGTCAATCACCCAATGCTTTAATAAGTCAATTATTCTATGTATATAAAAAAATGTACGTATACTATGTTCATACATACATCCGAGTGTATTCAAATTTTTAATTCTATTTGATATTTTTTTTTATCTGAAGTGTTTACATTTTAAAATTTATTGTTTATTCAATATTTTTAATTTAACGCTCAATTATTTCTTTGGTGATTGAAATGAAGAGGAGACCTCTTGTCACTTTGCCTTAATGCAAAATGAAACAAATTCTGATTTCAAATTAATCATATTGTAAGAAACAAATATTTTACAGCACCTCTGCTTTGCACCGCTGTAAAATTAATTTCCGCGCAAATTTATTCATCAATTCCAATTAGTTATTTTTAGGCAATCTCAAATCGTTACACAAAACGTACCACAATACCTTTTTCCCAATGTTTATTAACTTAAAAATTGCGCGCTTTAGCTTATGATATCTTATTTTTAATATTCCCAGAAATTCATTCACATCATCTAACTTGTCAACAATGTTTGCGTCAACAGCAAAACTAGCATTCTGTGCGCAAATTGTTTTGCATTCCTTTCCACAATCATACGTATTATCTCTGAAAATAAATTCAAATGAGAAATTATTAACCCCGACGAAAACAAGTATGTTTACAAAATAGCTAGTATCTTGCATCAATGCAACATGTTGCTACCATCGATTTGGTAACCTGTAAACATACGGCACGTGTAATGTGCAATTTATTTTTGTGGATTTTTTATACCCTCGCCAAAGATTACTTATCAAAAAAAAAAATTGTTATTGAGAAAAAAATACGGCTTAATCACTCAGCAACATGTTGCCGAGAAACATGCTCACACTTTCCCCAATTTAATTAAAATCGCCATTTCATTTTGCGAAATGCGTAAAAATAATTGTAAAATTTCTGTAAACAAAAACAAAAGAAAAAAAGAACAATATCAACAAATTTGTATCGCATTCTGGTCCACGTGTCGAACGATAGCAACAAGTTATCTTAAAAGCAGAACGCACATTTTACCCACGCGTCGAAAGAGAAACGTCCTAAGAGCGAATTTGTCATCCTTTTCGCAAAATAAAAAAAATTCTCTTCTGAAGTTCAGTGAACAGTTTATCGATTTTCGGCCTCAGTGTTCGGGCGGGGGGATTTTCCTTTTCACGCCACGCAAATATTATTTCAATGTTAAGTATTCGCCACACAACGTGCCATCATCGGAGTGTATTTACGCGTAATTTGCCATCGCCTACTTCTAGCACGCTTTGATGAGATATTTTAAATAGATATGTTCCCTTGCAGTAGGTATGTACATCAAACTGCATCCACATGTCGAAAATAAAATCTCGCTTGCGTGTTGAAAGTATTTTGTTGCATTTAATTGGCCTGCTACGCATTTTCGAAATTGTGAAAACGGTGTGAAAATAAAAGAAATTAAATTACACGCAACATTTTGTTGCTTCCCAAAAGAGGGCAATAAGCGTTTGGGCCCTAAAAAAGCAAAAGTTCAAAATACCCATTTATCAATATACTAGATTTAAAGTGCGATTAAATTAAGCATACGACGTCCGACCGACACGACGTGTTAAAAGGAAGGAAGATTTTCTCTTTTCGAACAGACAAAACACCTTAAGTAAACAAACATATAAAATTTAATTAGGACTGTTAGGGGCTCAGCAGCTCAACTAAGCCCAGAATAGACTTCACTCGACAGCCAACAGAGAGAGTGAGTTGCTTTTTGGTTGTTGTTAAGTTGGTTTTTTTGTTGGTAAGAATGAACCAAGTGAATGAAAATGGGCTAGCTTATCTGCGACGTTTATATCAGAGATATGTGTGTACTTAAAGTCTCAAACAAAGTTCGCAATAGGCAACAAGGCATCAAGGCATATTTTTCGCCTCAATGTTTGTTGTTGGAATTTGTTTTTGTGGTCTACCACTACATATGCATGTATCTAAATGAGGTTATTGAACTCTTTCAGCATTCGTCAATTTCACCCCATAGCAAAAAAAAAATTACTTCTAGAGAATAACAAATAAACATTCAGATTTTTTTTTTGGCTTCAACGACGCAATTTCCAAAAATTGTGTATAAGAGTATAATGTTTGATAAGAGGCTATTTTGTTGTTGGTGGAGAAAGGTGTTGGAATGACCGATTAGACACTCCAAATCGTATCTGTCATGAGAGCGAAGAATTCTGCGAAATTTTTATTTTCGTTTTGGTAGCGCCTCTGGATTCATTGATTAAGCATTTCCGGCCCGACATTCGATGTTGACACAAATCAACATTATAATGTTGCCAGATACACAATGAGTGTGTCAACATATAACAAGTGAAATCCACAAGAGTTATTAAATTGATGCTCTATGATGATGTTAATAAACAAATGATAAACAAATTAGATATGCGAAAGTGATAATAAAACATTTCTGTCACGAAAAAAAACAAAAAAAGAAAGACATATACAAAGATACACATCTGTCATGTTCTTATGTATATGCACGAACTTGACTTTGGGAGATGAAAAAACAAAAAACAGACAAAATTTTCGAACTGACCGAATACGCGACGCGACGCGACGAACAGCCAACAACGGATATTGCATCATAGTTTCATAGCCAGGCAGGGCAGCAGGAGCTATCGGTGTTTTAATTTGATGGATTTAATAAGCGGTGGCGCGTCTCAGAACCCCAGACCAGGCCAGACCACACACGCAAACACACAACCGAAATATGAGAGAAATTCTGGGAAAATTATTTGATCATTTTTTTAAATTAGTCATAAAAATCGACTCGACTTGTGGTGATGATTTGTTTGCATTTTTTTTTTCGTTCTTAATTTAATTTTTTTTTTTTGATTTTGTTTAATTAGAAATTCGATTCGATTTTTTGTGTGGTCTAAACGGTTTGGATGGTCTCCTTAGACGAACGAAAGTGTTAATCACTTTCTTGCAGACAACTCTGATGAAGTGTCAAATGGGTTTTTTTTTTGTTTTGGTGGTGAACATACAGATACAGAAACATTTGTCATCTGATGGCGTTATCGTGACGAAGAATTGTGCGATACTTTCATTTTCGTGTCGATTTCATGTGCCATTGGAACTAATTATTGATTGTTATTAAAGCAGAGAGTACCCGATGTACAATAGCATCAATCTGGGTTAGGTTGCAAATTTTTGAATCAATATTTTTATATTTATTTTATGAACTCTTTAAAAATTCTGATTGATGGCCAAATAAAGGCTATAAGGCTTGCAATAAGCCCTCAGTGAACAAGGAACCTTAACCTGCGAACAATTAAGTACAACAGTCGGTATTTTATCAGTTTCTTTGCATCCGAAAAGACTCATAATTGCAGATACAGATCCTTGCAACTATGTTAAATTTATGTCAGGACTTGCTGGCAAGAAATTGTCTATGAGCTGATGTATTTTAGGAAAAAAAAAGATACTTAAAACTCCTAGCACCAACATACCCTTCGTGGGTGAATAAGCCAGATATTTTTATGTATATGCCTTTAAGGCATCACAAATACTATTCTTATAGGTTGTAGCATGTTAATTTGCTCGAACCGCATTTAGCACTTAATACCATTTAATATGGCTTCACATTTTTCCATTAAAATTTTAGCTTGAATTCAATTCTGGCTACACTGATTGGGAAGTTCACATTTTACGAGAATGCGCGGTAGTTATCGTTTCTTTAAATTAGTTTCGAACCAATTTCCCACTCAGCAAAATGAAATGTTTACCAAACATAAAAAGTGTTAAAGTTACAGGAATTAAAGTTTGTCTACGAAAGAGTTTTGGAAACAATTCGCTCTCCTAAATAACAAGAACTTATCATAAAGTTGGCAGCCATTAAAAAACGAATTACTGATCAACTGGCAGCACAAAATCAACTGATCTTTTCAACTGTCTTACTGCAAAAAACATTTATAAAAATTTTGTGAAAGTTAAAAAAAAGTGCTCTACAGTTCAATTTACACTTAAATTTAAGATGAGATTTTGAGCATGTTCCCTTAAAGCGCAATTGCAGTCGTTACCAAATGGAAAAGACCAACTCGAAGAAACGTTTGAATCTCTTGAAAAAGAACTCGAAAAGTTTCAACTGAATTGTGTGACGCAAACCGAATTTTTCTAAGCGATCACGGGCTTATCCTGAATAAGAGTGAAAAAAACCTGAAGTGAGTTTTTATATATAATTCATGCGACGCTCAAGTTGCAATGCATCTCATGCCAATGAAATGTCATAGAAGTGACAAGAAACTTAAAACAGGGAAAGTCACCAAATGAAACCAAAAAGTTGTCAAATCGCTGTTGCCACTGAGCTCGAAAGTGATTGATACTCTACTCTTGAGGTCCCAACAGTCGTTTATAGAAGCAAGTTGTGGACAATTGAGAAGATTTTAAAAAAATTCCAACCTAGTCAGAAATATCTTAGAAGAAGCCATTTTGTACTGCGGTTGACATTTTTGACTTCTCTCAAACCTTTAACAAAGTTTGACATGAATCTTTTGTACAAGCCATCTTCGTTATTCTTTTGACACAATTCTGTAGGGTCTTAGAGTTCTATCTAGAAAATCGACTCTACCGGGGACTGCTAGCCTGTGTTGGAATAGATTTCTGTGGAGTTCCAAAGGGGAGTAATTATGGGCCGTTATTTTACTAAGTGTAGGATAAGAGATGTACTTCATATCGAAGGCACCATGAGAACGTGAACAGACTGACGTTTATTTTAGCAAACGGTTTTGCAGTCATATCAGCAACTAAATGAAACAACTTTGAACGAAATATTGACTTCCATAATGAAACAAAGTCGAGGGATATCAAGGATCTCGGTACAAATACCGGACGTGATCGAATCAAATATTTTAAGACTACTGTTTGATGTTACGATAAAAAAGGAATATTTAAATATATCTTTTTCGTTCATGTACATAAAATGGCTTTCACCATCCTCCAAATGAACGTTTTCATGGGCTTCTGAGAAACTGTATAAGTACGAACCTCTCAAATTGGTTGGGTGAAGTGTTCTTAGCAGAATATTTTAACTCCAGTTCCCGTCGTAATATTTCGTTTACTGGCAGAAACAAGAGTCACTACCATGCCATCGTTCCATTCGTATATAATAGAGTTCCAAAAACTTTCAAGAGAGAGACTGAGGTTCAACCTATAACTCAAAGCTTACCAGACAACAAATTGACTGAGTGATCAGTTAAAACTCGACATGTGCATTTCTTGTACTTTTAAAGATAATGGAGATGACTTCGGTCAATTTTGGTCTTTCTCAGCTTCTACTTTAAGTCTAACATTTCCAAGTTTTAAGTTTTTTAGCCAAAGTCCCTAAAGTTATTCAGAATGACAAAAGATTCGCTGTTCGTTCCATTAATATTTCAGAAGTTTCAAACGTCTTTCTAGTCACCAATATTGAACCAACTTGACTTGACATTCAAGTATAGCGTGTTTAATAGAAGCTTTGGTAAGAATGTAATGAATTTTTTTGGAATGCTTGATTTAATTCCTATTGAACTTCACATAGCTTGACGAATAGCTTTCAGAGAACCTTCCGCTATTCTACAATTATTATCCAAGCCTATTCGTATCCAAGGCTTCTCCGGCACTAGCTTCAAGTCCAACCATGTTTCTGTGAACCTAAAAAAAAAAATCCCAAATCCAGATTTAAGCGCAAAAGATACACTATTAGTGTCACTTATTTAACTCGTGAGACTTTAGGCACTCAAATAACTCTCGTGCGATGTGCAATCAAGCCCTTAGAAATCCCATTCAAATGCAACCTTCTCTTCTCCGTTCTCAATCATAATCGACTCATTAATTTCATCACCGCCATCATCATCATCATCATCATCGACGAACTCATTGTGCGCTGTGCGCTATCAACTGGTCTGGTGTTGCGCGTGTTTTTTGCCATTGAAAGTATCTAAAGCCACATTCGTTTCATACTCGTACATACTCGTCACCGACATTGTCATCGTAATTCGATACTGAAAGACAGCTAGCTCCTCGTATCTATTATGTTTAAACTTGGTCTAGTTACACACTGGCTGGCTGGCGGCATATGGACGCTTGAGTGGATGGCATATTCATGCATATAAACATTGCAGCAACACAAATCGACACTGTAAAAGTTCACAAGTGCATTACAAATTGATTTCAATTGCAATTGGAATCGCTGTAATTATCATCGTGAGCTTGTCCCTTACCCAGAGCCACATCTACAACCACAGCCCCTTCCTTGGAGAGCTCTCTGTGCTTCTTCGTCGTCTTTTGAGTTTAAGGTTGTCGTTCGGCGACTAATTCTTGTTTTGCGTGCAATAATTGTGGTAGTTAATGTTTGCTGTCGATATTTGTCATTTGTGTGCGCGCCTCCACTTGTCATCGTCTCTTGTTATTGTTGTTGTTACCGTCAGCGATTACAAAATCTCACATTGAGTTGCATAAAAAAAATCAGTGGTGCGACTTAACAGATAGTTTTAATGAAGAACACAAGCCGAGGTATACACCTATAGATACATAGATACATCGCACTCATACGAAACTGGTCGAGTATGATTTTGTTTTTTTTTTTTGTTGTTTTCACTTGTTTTTATGATTTTTGTATTTGCCAATCTCATCAAGATCGTAGGAAGTGGGTGTTAACTTGCAGGAAATTACAGGTATTATATATGAGGCACTGAGGCAGCATATAACACGGAACAGATTTTACAGCTGATTGGAGTTTTGAGGCTGTTTTTTCTTTTCTTAAACTGGTTTGGTTGCAGGCCGGAGGCTTAAGTGGGTTAAAATAGTGAAGTTTGTTTAGGTTTTGACATTTATGAAATGACTGTTGGACGGCGATTGGCGATTGTTTGGGCGATTTTTCAAGACATAATCCACTTGGGCCTTTGGATGGATATTGTTGACATTATTACTGTTTATGAAATCATGTCAATATGGAAGTGTGGCAATAATTGGGTGATTTATTGAAGTGCGATAGTTTCCGCATCATGCGGTGTGAAGTGATTTCATAGCAATTTTAATCGTGTACGAAGGATGAATTCGCGTAACGTGCATTTCGAGATGACCTCGTTTGAAGGAGCTCTGAATTTCGTTGTTAAATTGAAATGTTTGGCAATCGATGCAAACGAGGGTTTGCCGATCATAATGTATTCATGGGAAACATTTATGTTATTCTGCAAAATTTTCAACTCAACATGTTGATGCAACATTTGATAGGTACTCGTATCTGTCTGTCGGAAGGGTATTTCAAATCTTTTCTATTTTGTCCTTCTTTTGTTACAAAAAAAATCGAAAACCAGCACTTAGTTTTATGATATTTTTCTGCAACATGTATCTATCTGCAACACCAAACAGCTAAGAAGCGGAGAAAACGTCATAGAATTTGCATCTACGATTTATTTTTTAAAGCGGGACTTGAACAAGTTTTTTCTGTATTTATTGTTAAAACTGTTGACACTGATTTAAGCCTCAGAAATTTTTATCTGCTGTCCTTCTTTCATATTCCAGTAAAATTGCAAAACCACTTGTGGGTGGCGAAATCATGGAAATATATAAATATTGCCCTGACCCATCATTTGGGTCTAGAAATTGGGAATTCTGTTACACTTACAACCCATGCTTGTGAAGTGGCTATGGTTTACTCTTTGCCGCAAGTGGACTTCCTTTCGAAGTCTTCACACCTCAAGGGTTGGATTTATTTTGATAATTTATTAAAGGCATTATCTTCAACATGTCTGGGCTGCTAGTTTGATGCTTATTTAAACTTGAACCATGTCGTATGAGGTAATTCAACCCGAAAAAGTTGAGTTCTACTGGCATTCTGTAGACTCTAAATAAACATTTTTTTCGTGGGCACTCTGGAGACAAGTTTGACAATGTTCAGGCGCAGTTCGAGTGGATTTTTGTCTGGATTCACAACATGTTTAAATCGAGCAATATTCATACTTCTCGAATCGGTTTGAAAATCATGAATAAAGCTAGAATTCTATAATTTGTATAGCGGGCTAAAAGCATCTAAAAAAATTGTGTCGGTTGAAAAAATCTGATTCCAACTTTTTAGGTTTAAACCGAAGAAAAAGTCCAGCAACATTTGTCTGCAACAAATTGAAAAATATATTTGAATTCTCATCAGTGGCTGTTAAAATTGGTCTAAATTACTTGTGTAGAATGATTATTCGAGCGTCATGTATCTTTAATATTTTCATTAAGAAAACTTTCTTGTTTCTGAAAAATTGAAAAAGAAAAATATACTATGATTTGAAATTAAACTCGAAAATTAGTTGCATTTCCTCGACTTCACCTTGCTACAGATACCTTCGTTCAATATCGCAGCTCCTCGAATGTATCCGCGTAACTAAAACAGTTCTCAAAGTATTGCCAAGTTTATTTAAACTATACGGCATGGCATAGTGTCTGCGCGCATTACTTGCACCACCCATTACGATGCAAGAAAAGTTTAAACCAGTTACTTTAACTTGGAGAAAAGCATCCATCGAACGATATGTGTTGATTTGAAACTTTTCAACACCCTTTTGCTTGTGAAAGCCTGCAGTGTGCTGTGCTGTGGCACAGAACCTCTCCCTGCAAACAAAACACACATCTTTCCATATCGTTCGTGGAGTGTTATGGAAAAGTTGTTATAGAAACTTGCTGCAATTTATTTACGATGCTGGGGCAATGAGTGCACGTGCTTTCCTTTCCTTGCACTCAAACAATCCCGGCAGCTATACACTCGCAGGAACATTACAGAACAACGAAAAGTTTCGCTTTTATAAAGTTAAGCTTGTAATAGATACATTCATCTATACCTTAATTTTTGTAGATAGATACTTGCATGTGGAGGCTTCACTTGAAAATCATGCAGCGCATATATGACCTTTCTTTTTCTGTGTTTATTTATTTTTTTATTTCTCTTTAAATCGAATGATGTAGCGATACTTATTGGATATATGATGCTCTGGTGGTATCTTTGGTGATGCGTTTGGTTTCCGATTGCTTTTCAAAACCGCACTTTTGCTAATTACATAAGGATAATTGGTAATGGTGCACTTGGCATTTAAAACTTTAAAACAACCACACCGCAGCATACTATGTGTTGAATAAACCGCATATAGTAACTGCTTGCAGTGTATCTAGATGCGGTCACTATTGTATACGAGTGCGGTATCTTTTCTTTATGGTAAGATCTGCAAGCTTCTCCGATGACTTGTTGGTTGGTGTTGAATGCCTGGAATTGGTATACGCATGCATGGATACACAGTATGTGGTTCTGTGCCTTTTGTATGTTAACTACTATTCCAGAACGTCATTCACACGCAAGATTCTTTGCATAGATATTGCAATCCAAATGAAAAGGTGGTGGTTAGTGTTGTTGTTATCTAAAATCAGTAACTGACATCTGCATAAAAAGAAGGTTGAAGTGTTTTTGATTCACTTGAATACCCCTCAACCAATGGAATATTTTTACCAATGACAACAAAAGCTACAAGCATTGTTAATGTATATGAATGATGCAGGTTAATCGTGACACTGAATAAATTTCTATAGTATTTATATTGTAACCTCTGACGGGCTCAAAGTGGGTGAGGTTTTGTACGCTACCGTATTGACAAGGTCCTACTTATCATGCTAAATAGCTCATCCATCTACACATTCACAGCTTGTTTTTCTTGTAAATAATATTTTCTGCTGCCTTTTGATTTATTAAACAACAAAAAAAAAATATGACATCAGATTCCCTTTTATTGTTTATTTACGTATACATATATAGTATATTGAAACGGAAGTGAAAGTCGTGGGGCATTATATGTAATTTTCTGCGGTGAGATCATTTCTTTTAATTGGCAACCAAGACTTCGCGGTAATTTGTTACAAGTACGCTATTGAGTCACATTTGCTTAAGTTGAAAAGTTGTAAATGTTTTTGATTACAAGGTAAACATAAATTTTTTGGCAGTTAAAACAATCATGATAACATGAGAGTATCTTAACGCAGATAATTCTGGCGAAGTTCTGGATATGTTTTCGTTGGAAGAAGTTGGAAGTTTTTGACCCAATTTAAGTGTTCTGGGTGTGATTTTTGAGTCGTTGCCCTTCTAATGAAAATAACCAGCGTAACGATATTCTTATAGCTTAGAAATATTAGAAAATTTTGAAAATTTTTTTTAACAATAAAAGGTTGTGTTTTAAGAATGAGCTGTTATAATTCGAAATCCTATGATACGAGACTATTTTCAAAAGAACCAATTTTTCTTCGTGGATTTTACGGATTAGATTTGTTCACCAACATGTTTATGCAACATTATTTCACTATGAAAGATTATTATTAAAAAATGTATTTATTTAAAAGTGCTCATTCGGTTCTCGTTAAATGCACATAAATTGACCATCTGACGATCTTTTTAATGTACACAGTAATTTATAGATTTTTAAACGGAATTGTGACTGGTTTTCAAAAAGATCGTTTATTCAAAAATACTTTCGAGGTTTGGCTACATAGCATCAAAAAAGAAAGGCCTACTTCTTAATTCCTTCAATTTTATAGCATCCAAGTAAGTCTTATTCTAGCACTAATTCGTAGATTCAACCAAGCAAATGAAAAGCAAAAATAAGCTAAAGAAGTCAACTGGCTCCTTAGGTAGTTGAAAAATATCTCAGTTTCAGGGATTTTCAAGCGTTAACTAGTTTACAATATTCTCCAAGTTACGTCACTGCTCCATAAGATAACATTCGGATCGAGGAAAATACATTTTTAACTTGGATCATTATCTTTAACCAGAAACATAAAATTTTATTTTGTTATTTAAAATCATGGTCTAACAATTTTTTTCCATATAATTCTATACAACTTTTGTCCTATTCATCAAAAAAAGGAAGGTTTAGGCAATGAATTGACCATAGACCATGAATTGTAAACGAAACATTTTTTCTCTTATTTCTTGGAATACATTGCAGTGTTTTGTTTGCAACATGTATCTGCAACATATTGATCCCATATTGTTTGAAGTATAAATTGCCTTCCCGATCTCCGACGAAATTGAAGACCTTTTCAAAAGCAGATTTCGTATACATTGCAACGTCCAAGCTGGTCAAATAAAATCAACGGATATGTAATGGTTATTAAATGAGGCATCATTTTGCTTCTATTCTACTTTTTCCCAATTTGTTTCCCAGTGGGGTTCATTAATTTCATCTGACAGGCCTCGGAAACTGGTGTTGCTGTATTTGTGCGATGAAAGTTAATCTTAAGCATGCAGTTATACCGGGATAAAACTTTGGAACATTGTTTGACTTTGACTTTCTGACAGAGTTGTCAGGTCTTTTCTGTAAATATGACCGGTCGTGCTTCTGTTTTTATCGTGACCCTTTGAACTTCTTGTGCGACCAATATGTGTTACTCCCGCTGTTATTTTTTCCTCCTGTGAAGATAGAGGTGAGCCTTCGATTGGCTTTTTTGAAAATATGCTAAAGGAAAAACACTGTTCAAATCTGTGAAATCAATTTTTATACTTTCATGTCTGAAACGCTTTTTCGATATTCGAATTTTTGTTAAACACTTTTGACAATCGGTCATTTATTAATAAAAACATACTGGCGAGTAAATCAAAACCCTCCAGGGATCCACTCATGTCCATACAAAAAATTACATCAAAATTGGTCCAGTCGGGTATGAGGAGTTAAGTAACATACACACGTACAGAAGAATTATATGTAAAAAGGAAACGAATAATGTTCTTAAATGCTTGAATCGTCTCTGGATTGATCGCATTGTAGCGACCTTTAATGGCTACTCACAAAAAGGTTCCATTTGTGGCAAAGTGCTTCTTGACGGCCAACCAACAATCTCCAAAGGAATGATTTTATGCACGCTTTTGAATTTAAAGTGCGACTGCTGGACGAAGTGTCCGAAACACAGGTCGTCAAAGTGAGGATCCTTAATTTCTATGATTTAAAAAACAGTCAGCACTGATTAGCCTTAAATACGAAATTTTTTTTGTTCCGTTGTTGTCAGTTTTGAGCCGCTTTAAAGTCTAGACTAGCGTTTTCGAAGCAGGTTGACATTTTGCTTCAACTTTTGAGTCATTTGGACTAAACTGCCAGCGACTAAACTGAAATCTTTATGCCGCAAAACTGATGACATCTCAACAAATTCGTTTCCTCCACTAAAAGTATCTACAAGATGAACAATGACGTTCAGCTCTGCCCAATCAACACAGAACATCGTTCAGTTTAAAGTACTGTCAATCCAGCCACGACTACCTCATCACTTTTCAAAAATCATATTTCCAGAAGCACTTTATCAATCCGAAAATAAAGCCAATTAATCGTATTTTGAATTCAAACTGATTATACCGATAATTCTATCGTATACAACCTTTTCTACAAACGTATTGCGGAAGTTCAATCCGCCATATAGGATTCCACGTGACTGTGTCAACATACGAGTCGACGTTCTCCATTGTGCAAAGTTTAACAATCTCGCGCATCTGTGATTGCTCAATTCACCTCAAAAAAACAAAAATAAAAAAATTGTCTAATGTGGTCAGAATCACGTCTCTAACCTTATTGCTGACCTTTTCCCAATAGATGTGTTCACCTTAGGCGATTAGTATTTTGATTTTCCTTATAAGTGCGCGGGCAATCGATTCATCGTAAACTAATACTTTTAGCTTTCGAGGGGAAAATAAAATGGATTTTATTGGTTAAACTTTAATCGTTTGCAATTGCATTTAATTATCTGTTCAAATATTTACTGTTTTTTTTTCTGTGCTGATTAGTTTGTAGATTGTAGAAAATAAATTCTCGGTAGACAATGTGTCTCGTTGTCTGTGGATTTATATGGCAGGGGGTTCACTTTTACAAAAAAAGTATCTAAAAAGTTTCTTTTCCAAAGTACTCGTGTAACTATTATGACTTTATCTTTATCCAACTGTCCAAAGATACCCTCAACAACAGTAGCTTCTTCGCACACGAACTCTCAGATAATTACTATCGTCAGCTGCAATTTTGAACATTTATCATTTTATCCATTTGTAAACGGTGTTGCGTGCATTTCTTGGAGTCGCCCCTTCCACAGGAGTTGCACACAAATCTAGCTTCCCAAGATTATGTGGAGAGCAAAACTTAACTCAAAGTACGAAGTAAAGTTCACGTCAACGATGGAAAATTAATGACGTGGCAACAGACTTGTAGTATCTATTTTGTGTGCGCTACATCACGCTGAATCAGTTTCATTCAACAACAACATATGGTCGGTCGGGAAGTACGAGTAACTAGTTTATTATGAGTCTTGGAAAAAAAAGTATCTTAATTTAAATGTTTGTTCGGCAAACGAAAAGAAGAAAAAGAGTAGTAGTACTTCCTCCTTGTGGCAGACCATTGATTGTTCGAAAACAGAAAATTATACACTTCATCGGCAGATGGCAGCAACAACATGTGATGCAGTCCTTTCTAGACACAAATCATCAAGCATGTGTTTATCCAGTCTTGAAGAGAAATATGTTAATAGTTGACTATTAATCAGAGAAAGTGCAGTAGCTGAAAAGATTATAGACTACGTCAGCTACGTTTGTTGCCAATGTAATCCTTGCGCGGTTTTTGGTTGGACTTACTTTCCAAGCTCTTTTTTGCGAATGGTTTGCAATTGAGTTTTGGGTGGAATTAAAAGATGCAACCAATTGATTGTTGGTCATGTGAATTCACTTTCTGAGTATGGGGATGCTAGTTGTTGTGCTCCTTTTAAGCTTTTGTTTATCGGTTACATATGGATGCCTGTCTATACATCTCTAGTTCTTATAATGAAAATCTTTTTTTTTAAGTCGGTCTGGGCCTTTTTTTTTAGTCTGTCTTGCAATTGCTGCTATTGTAGAGATTTGAACCTAGTGTCTGTCCCCGAATGATGACCGATTCGGATAGCACGGTTCTTCTTTAGCACCCGTTTTTGGAGTTCAATTTCCTTAAGATATTGGCTCTCTCACAATGTGCTCGACTGTTCTTAGCGTGGATTACGTTTCGAATTGGGTAGTTTTCAAACGGGGAAGGTGTGACGTATTACCTCAAGTTTTTCATGGTTAAGTCTAAATATGATCTGCACAACTATTTCAAAAATCAACTCTAAAATCACGTTAACTTCGATATAGTCTTAGAAACGTATTTATTTCATCATAATTCTCTCGCGATTATGTCTACCCCTATAATGAATTTCGCACAGAGCGAGATTAATTTAAAGATTTTGTAGTTGTTTAGTTTTCATTTACTCCATGGTTGGTGTCCGAACTGAGCCGGAGACTTTTAAATCGACTTTTTTGCATTCTCTTAATTCATAGTATTTCTTTCGTAAAAAAAAAATTGATATAGCAATAGAAAAAAGGGCTTTTCTTTATTATCATTATTCTTTTACGACCCATGAGTAATTGTCAATTTTCTGAACCTCTCGAATTCGGCAGTAAAATGTATGTCCAAGCCCTGCTACGCCCTGAATTACTTTATTGATGCGGTGGATCTTCCAGTAATTGTAGAAGACCACATCGTAATGGTCACATGGTTGAGGAAAACTCAAGTTATAACATAAAGCAAGCCTTCTACGATATCATCCAAACTCACAATATGAATTTCATAGTGGGAATCAGCTTTGGTTAACTAATAAAGCACAACTTAGATTTGAGTTGGAGAGATAACTTATCGAACTAATCATAAGAATGCTTGAAATTATGATACTAATTAAATAAAAATAATAATAACAGAAATAGTATAATAATGGAAGAACAAAAAAATATTATGATCGAAAATCAAATCCAAGTTGCATGAAACTAAAAACAATTGGACTCCGATTCCTATCAGCAATTATATCGAATAGCCTTTGCAACTGACCAACTTCTGTATCAACGCATTTCAGGATACAATTATTCATCTGCTCAAAACCTTCATAACAACATCGACCTACATGATCCTCATTCAACTAATCCCCAAGTGCTCCCCGGGAAGAAACCCCAATTAATATCAACAGCAACAAAGTGCACCAAAATAAAAATGAAAATAATATCTCCACGAGTACATCTTCACAGTCAGAATTCTTCGAGATAAATGGCCTTCTTGTTCATGTTTCTCGGTCACCAGATTATCATCTACTTTCAAGGAACAACCTCTTCATGATTAATAGTCAAAATGACTGCGGACCGTCATCATCATTAGAATCATCATCATAATCTTCCTTCAGCCTTGATTCCATTTCATAGATATGAATTCAAAGCGAAAACATCTAGTTTCTCTTCGTAGATTTAAAGGTGTGTGCGAGTGAGTATCTCCTTGAATGCAATTGAATGGAAAATTTTCACTACATATATCTTTTCATGAGTTGCATCTTGTGTTATTTTATATAGCTTAGCAAACACGATAAGAACTCATGTATCTGCGCGCAGATTTCCTCTTAACACATTCAATCTACAACGCACAACCATAATTCTTGTGCTATAATTAAGGAAATTTTTAAAACATTTATTCTGCAAAACTGTCCAAGATACGAGCACCTCATTCGTCACATAATCGTACTCGTCGCACTCGTCGCACTCGTACATTCGCAGCTCACTTGGCACGTGATTAAAATGGAATTGCTGCTGCTGCTGCTGGTGCTGCTGCTCCCATGACGGAACTAAAACCTCAGCAACTACATGTATCTATCTATGTATCTTTCTCTTGAATTCGAAAAGTTATCCAAAATTTTTTTTTTATAAAAATAATTATTTTAAACAAACATTTAGACTTTAGGGGATGCAATCAAAATTCAACCACTTCATGGATATCTTGCAATTTCGAGATACACGTACTCGGTATCTTTAGCTATTTTCGTCGCTTTTATTTCATTTATATTAAAATTTGTTTGGATTTTTATTTTATTGGAATGCAATTTGAATACGTGCCAATTAATATTTTTCAAAACCAAATTGTTTTGTACACACGGGGCCATACGCGCAATGCAACGCAATAGAGAGGGGGGGTCATATGCCTGCTTTTGACACTGTACACGTACAAATTGCGGAACAAATTGAGCGTTTCTGGACGTTAGTCGCCTCTGTGGATGGCTTTCAACGAGGGTAACAATTTTTTCTTTTTTTGTTTAATAAATCGTACATGCGATGTGTTTAATATAAGAATACGAATTTAATTCGAAAACACCATATGGTGTAGATAATTTGTGTTTGGTCTTTAAAGAATGTTTGTTGGTTTTGGTGTTATCGAAATCGAGGTGCATTTTCGTATATTCCAAAGTTAAGTGTTTAAATGCCAATATAATTTCCGTGGTGTGGCATGGAAATAGATTTCGGTGCCAAGTTTACGTTGTGTTTTCATGGACAATATAAAAGCACTTACGGGGAATGTGTGTGGCCTTGTAGAGAAGTTTTTGGCAGCTTATCGAAATAGTTGCAGAATTGATGGGGTTATCGAGGGTATCTATCTAAAGTTGTTTGTTGAAACCGATGAATTGCCAGGAAGAGAAGTTTAAAAGAAAAGTTGTAAATTACGAAGAAAATTGAGTTTTTGTTTGTGCAAAAAAAAAAAAAAAGTTCCAATTCCAAAGATGAAATTGTGTTAGATAGTTTCGCGATTATGTACTTAACCATCTTCCATCTCCAAGTTATCAAAATTTTAGATTTTCACGTTCGAATAAAATAACTCCCATTGTTTCATGAGACGACTTATGGAGTGAGCCCTTTTTCGAAAACCAGGACTTTCTGCGGAAGCAATTTATAAATAAATATCAATCAAAGCGAGCAAAGTGCTGATGTGAATGGACTTCCTTCGTTGCAACATTTCCTTCGGCAAAGTACTAGTTTCTGGAAATTCTTAAGATTTTGCAGTGATCTTCAGCGGCTTTCCCGCCGATTATTCTTCTTATTTTCATTGTTCTAGAAAAACACATACATCACTACTAATAAATCTTCTTCAAGAGCATTTCCCTCAATGACTTCGAATTGGAAATGGAGAAACTATCGAAAACCTAGTTTTTTCTAGGTTATCTGTTTCGCAGATGACTTAGTTCTTCCGACTTCAGTTGTTCGATCTAAACGATGCTGAGCTATCATTTGTGAACAGCTTTGATCATCGATAAAATCTGTTATTCTAAGTAACGATCATCAAAGATCATCTCCGATCACTTATGATACGATCATCTAAGATCACCTCCGATCACGTATGATAAATTGCGATCGGCAATGATGAGAATGAGTTTGAGCCACCAAGTTTAACTATTACGATTATCCTTGATCAGTAACTTTTCCCCGGATACGTTTTGAGAGTCTGCGATCGCTTACGATCAGCTACCACCATTTACCCATGATTAGCTAAGACCATCGACTGCAATCGCCTATGACCAATTTCAAGTAGTGATCAGTCGGGATCACCTACGATCACTTTAGATCAGAAACGAACATGTGATAACTAAGTAGAAATGAGTTGCGATCAGCTATGGTAAATTTTGAAAGCATCATTTATCTGCAAATTTCACCTGCGATCAGTTACGATCAACTAGGTATATTTACGATTGCAATCGCTCGTTTATGATCGCTAACAATTGCCTTCGATCTTTTTTTTTGCTACTTCGCTTTCTGGAAACTAGAAAAAATATTTTCAGCAACCGATCGTGGTTTTTTGTTTATTTTTTTAGTCGTCGATAGGCCAAGAAAATCAGGTACATTTTTTACTTCTTGGTATAAAAAGTCTTCAAGCCTTGCACTACCAAATGTATGACATCAACGCCTCAACTCAATTTGCTCAACTCAATTATATTATTTCTTTTTTATGCATATTTCAACCTCATAATTTTTGTTAAACCTATAATTTTGTGTTAATTTGATCATAACATTAAACTGCTTCTCTCTAATCTTTTTCAGGTAATTTACTATTCTTAGGCCAATTCAAAGCCAGCCATGTTAAAACAAGCGAAAATCCAGGTAACACAACACACTATCCATTAAAACCAAAATACAAAAAAAAAATTAAATAACGTAGGTATCCAAAAAAAAAATGGGGGAAAAAAATACAACAAATTACTTAATTAATCCCAAAGTCTGTATAAGTTTTGTTACTGTTGCTATACAAGCACTCAGCCACTTCATAATTATTAAATTAATGATAATTTCCGGCTCAACATTACCATAACCATTCAATGAGAAATTTCCACGAAATATTCGTCTGTCCCTCTACACAAAAAAAAAGGAAATAATGGAAAACGTGTGGAACGGAACCCCTAGCCAACCATGCGTCCACTTAATTCAGGGAGTCACAAAAAAAAAAGGTCAAAAAAAGAACCAGAGGAGAAAACAAAAAAAACATTCCAAAAAATCCTAAATAAATGCGGCTACACAATTAGGATGAATTTAATCAGTTCCTCCGTCCCACTCGTCTGTTGTAGATACATTTATATATTTTTTTTTTCTAGCTTTTGAAAGATGAGCACTTCTTTGGTTTTTTTTTTTTAAAAGATTTGTTACCCTTCGGTAGACAAGATTGACCTTCGCCTTTAAAGACATAGATACCACCGCTGGTACCGTAACAGACGCAGATCTGACGTAAAACTTGGAGCTGTTCCTCCATCTGTGGAACGAAAGATACACATTGAACAGCGGGTGGTATGATGCATACACATTTGTTCCTCTGTCGTCGTCGTGTCTCGGTCTCTCTCTCTCTCGGTCTATTTTATTCGGATTGGTGATTGAAAAGCACGACCAACAAAGCATGACAATTTCTTGGAACGCAGCGTTACCAAACTGAGCAAAGTAAAGTCGTATCCGCGGTCTCGTCGTCATCGCTAACTTCATCACTCGATCAAACATCAACATCCAAATGATGGCTTTTCGTCCCGCAAAGTTTGTCTGCGATTGCCGGCGGTTTCTTTAAACCGTCTCAACTTCAACATTATTTTCACCAACTTGACATTGGTTGTCATATAAGTAATGGAGCCGCACCACTCACAGATACATGTGGATAAACTGAACGGTGTTAGAACGCATGCGAAAATGTATCTAGCCAAGATTTGGTATTCAAATTGCCAATACCCCTACCAGCAATCTGAATCTTTTTCTACCAAAAGCTACAACAAAACATCCCAAAAGATACTTAAAGTATCTACAAAAAAAAAAAACACAACTTGTTGAAATCGGTGACGTCGATTAAATAAAGATTGCAGTGTTGACAACACAACGTTGTGTTGGCCATCTAAGCCTTCGTAGGCACATCTAAAGAGGCCGCCAAACGAGTGATGTTTATAACAAGCTATAAGATACACAACCGTAGATACAAAATATATGTATGTAGGTACATTGCAGCGGCGTCGCATCACTTCTGTATAATTATTCTGCGGTCCCGAAGCCTTCGCTTGTATCTTTCAAAATGTGAACAGATACATGTGTTGGCATAATGCGGGCCAGCATACGAGTTTGTTCAGTGGGAAAATTCGCATTTGTTGGGGTGAAAATTCAAAGCAAGGAAACTTTACAGCAATGGAGAAAAATGCGTGGCGGTGGAACATACCTGGAATTGGTTCAGGTCTGCCTGTTACCTGGCTAACTTTTTCCATGGAATGCGTTTCGCGATTGATAGGAATAAAAATTTTAATGCGCGGGGAACGAATTCTTCATTGCAAAATGAAATTTGGAAAATGTTTCTCTAATTAATTTAACCAGTTAAAAGAGTGCGTGTGGAAGAGTTTCAAAACAAGTGATGGAGTAATAATTGGAATGTATGCAAAAAATTTCAATCATACGGAAACTTGCATGGGTGGTCTGCAATCACAAAGAGAATGGGTTGGAGTAAATTTCCCAGAATAGAAAATTGACACAAAGTAATTGGAAGCAGAGTGATGTCATATTTGTGGATGCTTTGATCCAATAATTCACATAATTTCGGAAAGAACTCGAATGTCTTATGTGAATTCTCTTACTCCACTTTTTTCTTTCTTCAATGGGCCTTTAGTCCAAGGGGGACCTGTATCTCAATCAACAAGTCTCTTAAGGCAGCTCAGTCTAGGAAGATGCCTCCAATTGGCGTACACTAAGTTGGTTAAGGTCCTTTTAAGTTGTGCGCCACAGAATGTTTTGTCCACAGCGCTGACTCTCTGATGTAGATCCGAAAGACCCTTCGGGCCGGAGTGTTGATGTCTCAGCCATCTGAGGAACCTTGCGCTAGGTTCGTATCGTTCTCCTCCATATTTCGTCTACGCATCTTTAGAATATTTCTCTAAAGTCGACCAAGAGTCTTTTCATCCACCTACGATAAGGTCCATGCTTCTGTGTCTTATAGCACGTTCGGAATGACAAGGGACTTGTGTAATGATGCCTTGGTCATTTGATCATCTAGGTCATCGAAACATTGATGATTGTCAAGAGTTGCTCGAACTAACTGCGGAACTTTGTCACTTAAAGTCCATCTTTGTTGAAAATAGCTGAACAAATTTCCGACAGGTCGTTCCTTTAATTTTGGCGCGCATGTTTGGATTGATTCTTTCGGAAATGCGCAAAAAAAGGTGCCTTGCTTGAAACCTTTTCAGCTCTAAAGGCATCGACAAGATCGTTACGCATGATCAATTTTCAGAGAGATCAAAACTAAGGAACACTCTATACTGCTTCTCTTTACAACAATGATTATCGATAGCTGTACGAACACTGCAAACTTTCACGTAATTGCCTCCAAATTTTACTCAAGCACAAGACCTTAAAGATGAAAATCCTTAAACAGTCATTTTTACTTCACAGCCCCATAGCAACAATTGAATTTAATCTCTATCATAATCATAGTACAATGCCCTTTTCAGCTGTCAAAAAACAAACCAAGAAAAAAAAAAAACATTCATATTGTGTCATTTGTACTTCGATACAATAGTATAATTAACAAGCTTGTATCTCATATGAATTGTTCTACCGGTCTCTGCCGTGTGTTTTTCTAGCCATGCGTTAGCTTTAATGAACCTAAAATGTGGTAAAAATTTGACCGAATGTGTTATTGTTACTTTTATTATCCGATTCTAAGTAGTGTTTTGATATTATGATATTTTTTTTTTCGTGACGGTGCTTTTTTTAGTGACCGAAAAAAGTGAAATAAAAAAAAATAAAAATAGTAGAACAGGGTGTACAGGAAGTTTTTGAGTGACATGCGGTTTTTAAAAAAGTATTCACATTTCGAAAACGGGTTCTGTTTTCGGCGCAATTATTCCTAAAAAGATTGGTTGATTGTAAGACAATTAAACTTGTCGGAAAAATAAACCAGATAACAGAAAATAAGCGTTCACTTTTTCTACCAGTGAATTTTTTAAGTGAAACAAGAATGTTCGAATATTTTTTAAAAAAAAACTCGAAAACTGAAACCAATCGAAACCAGCCTCAAAGAAACCGATGAAGATATCGACGGTTTGTTAGTTTTAAAGACATTTCGCTCCCGAAATATCTTTGCGATTCTTCAATTTCTAAGGATTACCAAGAATTTAAGGTCCATTGTGGCTATCTCCATCTGCCATACCAGCCAATAAGAATCATTTTTATTAAGTTTCAATTCTTTATCCGTTCGTTAACATTTTACTCATGCCGAGTGCCTCGATTTTTCCATCCAATCATTAAAAAATAACGAAAAAGCTCAGAGTATTTCCTTGTTTCCAAAAACCTTCGAATAGTCATTTGACAGTTTTGGAATTTGTGGACTTCACTTATCTCCTAGGTGGAGCAATTTAACTTACTGAGAAGTCTGCAGCAAACTTTAAAAAATCAATTGCAACCAAGATCAAATTTATTTAAGGAAGAGGAGGTGTCAATATTTAATTTAGAAAATGATGATGAACTTCGGTCGGAAACCGTGTTTTTCAAATTGCATGTTGGAACTAGGCCATTGTTCTGAGAGAGCTGTCACGCCCAGAATATGTTACTGCACCAAGATTCCTTAACAGATATCCTCGTGTATTTTTTTAAATAAAAGAAGAAGCTTTTGGACGATGTAGATGATTTAGCGCCAGCTTTTCAATTTCGTTGCTTTCATCAAGTTTTCTCATCTGGTCAGTAAACATTTGCCTTTGTGATCAAATAAATGACGTTTTCCCTTGAGCGATAAAATTCTGCCCCTACCTGCTTGTTCCAAAATCGCATTTACATTGATTTGTGAAAATTACGCAATTGGCTATGCATTGAAGCCATAACACCGACAACACAATGCTGATGCAATCTTCAAATAATGGCAAGAACAAAAATACTGCGAATTGAGTGAATGCAAAAAAGTCGATAAAAATTTTCTATGCGGACTCCACTTACCGAAACCATCTTTTAAAGTTTCTTCTGTCATTATAAGGGTAAATAAAATGATGAGCAAATTATAGAAGAAAAAAATGTATGGACCGCCAACCAAATAGTAGCAGAAGTGGTCCCAAATCATGATTCAATCTCTTTCGTGTCATTTTAGTAATGATCATCCCTTGTGGTTATAGATACACATTAATCATTTGCCAAACGTTTATTCAGCTGATTGTTCAACACCCTGTCGCAAACTGAAACCAAACAATCATATATTTAATTATTCCATCAGATGACGCGAATGACAGCAGCACCTTATTTCATTATTTAAACGTTAAATAGTTATGAAAAGAAAAAAAAAATGATTACAGTGTCATTACCCCGTGTTAGTAGAATTATTCCCTTACTCCAGCTTGCCGTCGAAAGGTCCATCAGTATTGTATAAGTGACTGACCCCGAGTGTTTATTTGCTCCAGCACCGACGTCATCATTAAAATAATGATCCTCAGTCAGAACAAGCGGTCTCCATTCATTTTTGATGATAGAAAAAACAAGGGTCACGCAAGATGTGCCACAAATTGATTTGACAGTTTTGCGCTGCCATTAAAAACAAAAAAAACCCACAAAGAGTCATCCCTGTCAAAAATTCATAACTTGCGATGACAGCTTACAACTGACAGTTGTTGGTCATCTTCTTTTCGGAGGTTAGGTGACCCATCACAACACCAAACCGCACAAAACATTGCTAATAGAAACAGTAGTAGGAGAGAAAAACAAATTAGCAGAATATAAAATTTTAACCGCAAGACCGTAAAGTTAAGCCCTCCAAAAAGATCGTCACACATCGATGCATGCCTCTAGGCATGGCACAGATCGCCTGACGGGGGTAAAAACAGCGCGCGTATTTGGTTACCTCGACATTATTGCCTGACATGCAAGCATAAATGTTCGAAATGTATATTTCGAAAAACAAAAAAAAAAAACAGAAAATAAAAGAATCTTTTACCTCAACCACGGGAGTGAGGTAAAGTGGAAATGTCATCGTTGGTTAATTACCAGTGAATTGGAAAAGAAACGCTGGCTGGGGTTATAAAATTTATGCAAATAGGAAAAGTCATAAAAAATAAATGGCATCACGAAAAGGACTTTGGAATTAGAATTCAGTCTGATACTATGGATTTTATTTTCACCTGTCATTTTACTGACTGCAGTAGATCTCTTTTCTTTTCTCAAGAGTCGGCACGTAGAACGTTAGCGATAGTGATCTTGACATTTATTGGGCATTAATTAGCACTTGGTCCGGGGTGTAGTTTTGAAAAATGCATCGCGATGCTTTACGTTTTTTTTTTTCAGTTGGCTCTCAAGAAACTGTGAGTGGGTCAACTTGATGATGTCTGTTTGTCTGTTTGTTTCTTTTGGATTTGGCCTTCTGTGAATGGTTTTAGAATTTTATGCTGTTATTTATGTTTGCAGCTTTTTGTTGAAGGTTTTTATATATATTTTAATGGTGACCAAAGGTAAATATTTAGTTGGTGGTGGTATTTACTTAGTTGAAATCGACGTGACTTCGACGCTGAATGATAATAAGATGCAAATGTACTTATGACACGTATTTGAATAAAACGTCTCTGATAGCATCTAAAGTGTATTAGGGGGACGTAAAATGATGATGGTGGCTGTTCTGGATTTATTAGCCAGTCGGGGATTTTTGTTGTAACTTGAAAGCCAGTCAATTCGATTAGGTGTTATGAGTTTTTGAATCGAGTTTCTTTTGGCTGTGACTGCTGTGATGACCACTTTATTAGGTGGTGATAGTAGAATACAATTCATACAATGTTATGGGGTCATTAGACCGAGGAGTTGGTAAAATGGATATGATAAGGTTTTAGATCTTGTGTACTGTACAAGAAAAAAAAAAACAAGAATTTATAATCATTGAGGCAAAAGTCATGCTTAGATGTGCTGTGTCGAAAGTTCAAGACAAAGGAAAATGATTTAACGATCACTTGTCAGACAAGCCTCAATCTGGAACAGAACACTCATAAATCCCAAATTTTTTTTTAACCAAACCCTCATTGAGACGTACCAAAATGGATGCGATTATTGTGATCTTTAGGTCAATCTTGAAATGAGCCAATGTCAAGGAGTGCGACTTGGCCTTGAAAATGGAACCAATATTTGAATTTAGCAATGCATTCGTCCTGATCGCTTTACGTAGCTCAGCTTTAAACTGCTTTCGAAACTTTCATGTCTTAGAAAATACAGGATGGCTTTTCCGCTTATCTTTGTGCAAATAATTATGAGCAATTTTCCTCCTACACGAAAAATTTGTTCTTTTGTAGCAGGAGCTTTTTGATGCCCAAAGCTTATGTATTGGAGCGGGCTGGATGGGATTTCTACAAAAAGTTTCAAATATTTAGTAAGTTGACGAAAGTGTTTGTGGTGACGGTTTTCTACCAATGCTAATTGCAAACAATGAAAAATGGAGCAATTGACTTCAAAAAAAGCGGCTCTAACAAACTTAAGCTTCACAAATGTTCTTTTTTTTAAAGTCATAATGTGATAATTTTTCAATCCCAGCTACTTTCCGTTTAAAATGAACATTGCCAGACTTAACGAATTTTTTTGTTATAATTTGCTCGCTCTCTAGGAAGAGTGACTACCCTTATTACGCATTTTACTTAGCATGTGGAAGGACAAAAAAAAAAATTAAATACTCCTTAGGGGGTTTGAAACTCTGCTGTATCCTGGTTTCAATTGCTCCATGGTTGGAGTCCGAATAGAAACGAAATTTTCAATATCACTTATTTGTATTCGCTTAATTCGTAGTACTTTATATTGTTGATATTTGTGTCGTTTCTTGGAGGATTTCTTTATTGCTCTGTTTTGCCAGTATTGTTTGTCTTTATTTTGGCGGTGCTAATTTTGCAGAAGTTTACTTTCTTTTGAAGCTTGTGATTGCACATTCTCTTTTCTGCTCGAGCTAAAGAAGACATTCCAAAACGGACAAAATTTCTCCATATGTACATCACATTCATTCATTGGATGGTTTTCTAAAGCCGCACATTCGTTTTATAACAACTGAAACATTTTAAAAGTCCTGACATCAACTGTTAGTTTGATGGAACATAGATCAAAAAATGACACAATAACACATTGAAAATGTACATGTTACATGATTAAAAAAATTGTATAAAAATGCCTAAGGATCGTCGACCACACCTTGTACCTGCAGCCTACTATTCAATTTCTTCATTTGAATTCATTCCTCCCATAGCCTCGAGCATAGCAAAATTTTCTCTCAATTAGCCTACTTAAAAATATGTAAATCGCCATTAATAGCAAACACAAATTGTTTTTTTGTTTCTCTTTTCGGCTGGCGCCTGACACAACGTGTCAAGTAATTTAGCCACAAACAAATAGAAACAAACAAAAATCTCTGAAAAAATATGTACTAATTAAAAAAAAAAAATAAACAAACGAAGCACAAAAAAGACCTCAATGCTAACTAAGTAGCTAAAAACAACACACGTTCAGCAAGAAAAAAAAATAAATAAACTTTCACTCCATCATGGCCCGCAGGTTAGGCCTACAAAAAAAAAAAAATAGAAACCAAACTAAAAACTTTACAAGTTTCCCCCTCCCAAAAAAAAAAAATGCAAATCGGTCATAAATCTTCTACCGCATAAAAAAAAGAAACGTACCTGTTCAACAATCAATCATTACAATGGTAAATGTAATAACAAAACCAAAAAAAAAAACAAAAATCTCAAAGTTATTATAATAATTGGTTGCCATCATCTAATCTACAATTTTTCACTAATCTTGCTGTCATTGTTTTTTTTTTTTTTTTTTTGGTATCTTTTCTTGTTTCTTTTGAAACTTCTTTTGGACAGTAGTTGGCCTATGGAAATATAACCCGTGTAACCCATGACAGATACAGATACTCAAAATGAAGATACAAAGTGATATGTATGCAAGACACCTTTTTAACAGTGGGTGTGCCTGTAACAACATAGTAGCACCACATCACATACAGTGCCGGGACAAAAGCATATATTATGCTACCTCTTGCTATAAGAATAATTATTTAAAAAAATAAAAAAAATAAAAACAGACAACGAAGACGACGACGACGTAGTAGCCATCCGTAGCCGCCATTGCCCTTGCCTAATATGGAAAAAAGTCATTATTACCATCGGGCTTGTTGCTTCGTTTCTGCTTCTTTTTTTTTTCATATTTGAATAAGCTTCAGTTTGAAAATGAAAAATAAAATGCAAATTATGAGGATGACCAAAAATGGGATGTGGGTGCACACACGACATGGAGCAACGTAATAAAAAAAAAATTAAAAACAAACAAAAAATTCAGCACACAGTAAAGTCGTTTAAAAAAAAAATAATACAGAAACAACCGAATCATGTTCTTTGGAAGTGGTGAGATGAATTTTTAATTTAATTTTTTTTTTTCATAAGTTCATCTTCTAGATTTGTAGGAATTGAAAAGTGAATATTTTGCACTTTGAGTTTCAGTTTTAAAAAATAAAAACGAAAACGTTGAAAAAACAAACAAATTTTTGAACCATGTAGCTGCAGATCACATAGAATAGCATGGGAAATTCATTCCAACGATCTTTTTTCATAAAAAGATACGACAACGGGGATAAAATTTGATCAGATTTGTTTTGTATACGAGAGTTTAATACAAGTAAAGAAAGTCAGCAAGTCAACATCATTGTGGTTTTTGATTCAACAATTTTTTAGTAGCGTCGACAATTATCTTCAATGGCGATTGAAAACAAATATTTATTTTTTCCTTCCCTACTGCCACCTTCAACGAACTTTTGTCTTAAAATTTACTACCAATAAGGTGTTTTTAAATCTAGGCTAACCAGAAAAAGTTACTTGTGGGTATATCTCGCGACCAGCTTTTCGAACCGAAGACCCACCGAGCTTAAATTGTTCTGTGTTCAGAATTTTCAGAAAACAATTTAATATACATTTGGTTTAATTTATTAAGGGTTCTTCCGTCCCCTTAAAGTGCATCATTTATCGGACTAACATATCCCCAAAGGTTTTTTTAAACGACTTAAGAAATATAACTTTATTCGTTTTGTCTTTGTACCTTTTTAAAAAATATGCGCTCCAAAGACCGAAATAAATCTACTCGACAGGGTTCGACCGTTACGTCTCCTGTCTCTCACTACTACCTCGCTCGGATGCTCATCAGAGCGCCCTTAAGATCGATTTAAGTCGTACAGTCAATTCGACAGATAATTTTTTTTTCAACCGGCAAAATTAACGGATTGGATTCTTGTGATCCGAATTAACGAACGCAACATCTTTCCCTCGATGTCGTGTTGCCAAGCTAAAATGTCCTGCATTTAAGATCATTCCAAAATCAAATGACTACAAAACCTTGACAGCTCATTTTGCAGCTGGGGCACATGTCCTTGTCGCTGTTTGTGTCCTGAGAACACCAGTTGCCGATCCCGAACGTCCGCAGAAGCTTTTCTTTATACCTGAAATATTCTCAGAGAATGGAGCGAATGCATTTAATTCTCGAAATTGACATTGGAGTTTGCAGTTCCCATGCGTCAAAAAGAGTCTAAAAAAAAAAATAAGCGTCGGATTTCGATGATGAAAAATTTTCAATTTTCAAAAACTTTTTTAAACGCATTTACAAGTGTTTGAAAAATAGCATCGCAAATTATGGTCTTGTTTTTGTCGCTCAGTTTTGATCTCCAATAAATTAGGCTTAGTGGCTAACATTTTTTTACTCAGGCCACATGCCAAAATAAACGTTTGAAAGTAGTGACACTTGGAGTCCGACTATTGCTTCTGCAAAGAAGCAGTGCATAAGCGAATTAGCCAGTTGCAGTCCTCCCCCTTATCACTTTTATCCTAAAGCACACCTCGCCAGGAATGCTTATCAGTTCATCCTCAAGCCAAACTTTGGTCGTACAGTCAAGTATAGAAAATTCGTTTCTTAGCCGCACAACACGAATTTGGAATACACTACCACGCTCGATATTTCCTGCTCATTACAACCTGTCGAAATTTGAAGATCTGAAAATACAAATGGAGTAATCCATCATCGCTTCAGTTTCAATTTTATAAGTTAACCATTCCTCCCTTTAAAAAAAAAACTTTTCTTTTCCAATTTTTACATTTTTTTACATTTTTTTTTTTTAACAAAAACGCTCTGTAATAAAATGCAAAATTCGAAATTTAATTTATTCTTAAAAAAAAAAAAAAACAACAGAAACAATTTTAAATTCGAATGCATGCCAATTAAATCCATTTATTCAAAACGATCTTGCATTGTAAATGGATATCTTAATTAATTCACATCGTAAATTACATTCATTATTTATCACTCTCAAGCCATCATGTAACCAAAATCTTATTCCGCCTTCGGATTTGACCCAAAAAATAACCAAAAAAAAAACCTCAAACTCTGCCCATGTGCCGTCCATGTGTTACTTACTAATCGTTTCCAGTTGAAATTATGAAATCACCGCACCGATAAGAACTTCAATTCCAACTGTCGTCATTTATGGTTCTATTTGCACAATAAGATACATTTATACAATTTCAAATGAGGATACGTTGGAAAAAAAATTGACACAAAATATAGGGCACAGGGGTAATGTTTGCCTCAAACGTTTCGAATTACTCATTTACTCTGGCATGCAAATACATACTTCCAAACATGACCTTAGCTACAATTTCACCGTGCAAATTGAGCGCCAATAAGCGACTTGTGAATGTGCCTTTCAAAAACAAAAAAAAAAAATGTAATTCAACCTAAATTTGAAACTTTGGCGAAGGTTTGTGTTGGTTTTTTTTTTTTCGTCACGTCTGTATTCAATTGAAAGAGGTAAAGCTCTCTCGATATCTAACCGTGATTGGTTTAAGACTTTTTACACATGTCAGTTTGAAATTTTGACGTTCGAGAAACTCATCAATATGAGTCTATCTATGTATGTATCTGTGCGGTTTGGAGACTCGTAGATACTACATACTCGGTGTGACATTGTCATCGCTCTAGACACCGCATAGACTAGACACAAAGGTTGTCTATTTTTGACCAAATTTTGATTGCATGCGATTAAAATTGAAATTAAGAAACTATTTTTGTTTGTGTGTGGTTTTTTTTTTTTTAGCACAATCCCGCTGGTATTAATGGTGTTGGTTGGTTGGGGGCTACGCACGCATCCACGTAATGAGTATCATTAAAAGTGTGCACTGTAGGGCCTCAATTACTCTTGGCCCTATTTCTTTAATGTGTTTAACAAATCATTTAAAATTTGTTGAGATACTTTCCGGAAGATATTTCAAAACTAGTACTACGAGTATCTATGTAATCGTTGCTTGCGTTTTTTTTTTTTATATTTTTTTGTTTTATTCAAGCCGAATGCGTGAGGTTTCCAAACGCCCATTAATTTCAATTTATGTGGTGGCTTGTTGTTGTAGTGATGGTTTGCGGCGGCGGCGGCGGTGGTTGGGTTTTGTGTTTTTTTTTTTATACACACTTATACTCGAGTAGGAAACTAAACCAGTATTATAATTCGTGGCATAATCATAATAACACGTCTAGCAGTGCGTATGAGCAGCGGGCTGAATGTGTATCTATGAATATGCGGTGCGTCTGACGTTTTGATTTATGTGTGTAATTTGTTTAGAGGTCAGTAACTGGACGTGCCACTGAGGAATTGGCTGGCTTTTGATAATTTGAAAGTTTCATTTTGAGACTTTAGAAGAGAGAAAGATAAAAAAAATTTAAATAGTGACTATGCCACCGTATTATACTTTCATAACTAAGTACGGCTTTTACTTTCAAATTGAATTTATGTGTGATTTTATTTTTTTTTTGTCTTATTTTATTTTTCGTGTTAATGACAGTGATTTCAAACGGGTGTTTATGCAATATACCTGATTTCGACAGGTTTAAGTTTAAGTACGAAGTATTTATTGCGCACCACTACCACCTGCCTGCTACTGTGCTGTTTTATTTTTTTTTTATTATTATTATTATTTTCTGCTGTAGTTATATTTTTGAAGGGCAAACTTGTAGATGATTGATGGTAGATGAGGTTTGGTAATGAGGGTTATTGCAACTAGTTTTTTTTTTTTTGTAAGAGATGGTTTTGGGTTAAGTTAAATATATTTTTTTTTAAGTAATGATTGACATTAAGCAATTAGAAATCGTTAAGTAAGCTTATCCAAAGACTCAAATGTCATATGTATTGGCATGACAGCTGTCATATCATTGGAAGAAGAAGACCTGATCCCAGATTTGAGAACAGATTATGTTGAAGATTAATTTTTTTTGTCGAACGAATACTGCAGCAATCTTGACATCAAAATCATGCGTTTTACCGACTAGGTTGGAAAAAGCTTATTTTTTCACCCTGAAATCACAATTGTTGGACATTGCGCGAGTGTAAAAAAAAACCTTGAAAACGCCGATTATTGTTCACTTGAAGAAATAAGTATTTCGCATTACGAAGCTGTTGTAATGACCGGGAATATGTTTACCTAAAAAATATATGTAATTTTTCTTCGAAAATACATAAAAATGGTTGTACCCCAGAACTTCACTAGCAGAAAGAGTTGTTATATTTTTTTAAGATTAGTCAATTGCCCTTTAAGTCATAATATTACTCTGTATATCACGACGACACGCAGCAAGTTGAGGTGTTTTTCAAACGTTTTCCGACTCTGCGCAGACCGTGATATCTACCCTCAGAAATATAGTACGCTCAATATTCTAGCCGACTTCTTTCAAACCTCTGGGATGCCTGAAAATCGAACTCCGGATTTGGTTGTAAATGGATCTATTGGTAAGTGGACTTATATCACTATTCCCTGCTGCTATCACTTCCTTGCCCAATTGTGTTCGCAAATCGCTGACTTAAGTAAAACAAACTTACTCATATGATGGACTAGAAAATTTACATTAAGTTTGGTTTTATTAACAGAATCGGAACTCTTAAATATCAAAAGTCCAAAGGAATACCTAGTTAACATGACGGAAATATAAGCTTGCCAAAGATCAGATTTTTTTTCATAGTACCATCTACGCCAAATATTATGTCTCTCTGCCTGTCTGAGGAATAAGTTTTACTTCCTCTGGAGCTCTTGCCACATCTTTATTCTAGAAATGTACATCTGCATCCAAATAATGATTTAAAATGCTTCTCTTGCACTTGCATTCATTTGCATTCATTGCATTCACTTGCAGTCTTTTGTAGTGTTTTTTTTTGTTTTTTCTCGTAACTTTTTGCATTAAATTAAGAAAAAGAATGCAATCCCTTCTTTCTGTAAATAAATGCTATCACAAAATCGATTTCATTGAATGATTTTCAAAAACTCTGGAAAACCAGATAAGTTTTTCAAAATTCGTCAACGAGTGTTTTTGTGTATCCATATTCGCTTAATTTAATAACTGACAAAGGCGTAACTTAAGGAAGCTTGTGTACAACGCTAAGCGGCAAAATTTGTAAGAGATTTCTGCAGAATATTTCTTAAAAACTTTGCCATTTTTGATAACAAAAAAATGTGTATGCTGAGGATGCACCCACTTGCATGTTCCCCCAACTTTTCGCCGCTTCTCAAAACAAACATTTTAAGTGTAAACGTAACGAATTCAATGTATTTACGAAAAAAAAACAATTTATTAAAATGATAAAATTGCAAATAAAAAAAAAATGATAAGTAAAATCAAGCCGTTTGTTGAACTACAATGAAAATAATTCGAAACCGCTTTTCACTGTCAATTCCAATTAAATTGAAAGCATTTCATAATGATAGGAAAAATCGGTTAATCCGTTAACATAAACCCTGCATTTATATTGATTTTCGTAAGCCCAGCTTCACCCATCAACTCTTTTCATGTGAGTTTCAAATGAAAAAAAAAAACCCTTTCAATTTACTCCTTCAATATTAATATCCTGGCGTAAAACAAAAGGAATTCAAACAAAATATAATCATTATTATGCAAGTCGAGTAAATTACCAGTTGAAACCCAACAACGTTGCAAATTGCACACAATCACACACGATATCGCACCAGCAGAAACCGAGCTTTAGCACAGAAATACTCCTCCTGGCCGCATTCATCGCAGCAAAAATGTGCATTATTAACAGAACGTGGAAATGTTTATTAAATAAGGGTTGAAATAACCAACATACACGTGATACGTGTACCTTGTCCTAAAACATATGTGCACAAGCACATCACACAACCCACATCGACGTCCGTCATCCCCTATATTGATATCCTTTCATAAAATTTAAATGCACCTCTTCTCTGTACTTGGAGTGGAAATTTTCATGGTGTAAATCTATTGAAAAAAATATTTTATGTATTTGAGACATTGGGCAAGAGGACCGATGGCTTGAACTCCAACGCCGGCAGTACCTATAAGAATTTTGCAAACACAAGTATGTACATGCAACCTTTTATCCTGATGGTCCCCCTCTGTGATTTTATTTATTTTTTTCGTAAAATAAAGACTCAGAGGGTGGAAGTGAAATGGTAATGGAACAAAAATCGAAAAAGAGGGTTGAAAATACGAATGAATTGAATTGTTGTTTTGCAACGCGAGTTCTAGTAGGGTTGAGCAAAAAGGGATTCCCTCTGTGTAGAAAGGATATGAGTGGGTAAAAATCACAAGGTTCACAATGTATGTTTGTGTGCACCCGACATGTGTTTTATTACATGGCCTCACCGACAAGTTGCAATTGTCGGATTCACTTTTCAGTTTCCTGTTGTGGAGAAATAAAAACACTTGCCAGTAAACTTTGTGCAATCCTTCATGCTTGTGTTGAAATGTACAATACAACTTCGGTATTTATTTGCAATTAAAAAAAAAAAAAAACTGGCATTCAAAACCAATGGGTATTGGAACCTCATCTCGAATAGTTTCTTAATATTTTTTTCTTGTTTTTCTTTCATTTCTTTCCTTGAGTACATTGATTCCGGTTGAAAAAAATTAAATCCTTATTATCCCGGGTTTAACCAGGCCCAAAGTGATGGATACGGGTCCCGTTCGCCTCAAAAAGTTGCCGGCAGCATGCTGGTAGTTCCTGGTATGATTGATCCACGGAATGCTGCCAAATGTTATCCTTGTGACATCAACTAAACGCCTGGAAGTCACATATTTTTTTAACATTATCACCGGTGTGGAATGTGGATATTCTTTTGTTTTTTAAGGATGTTAAGATCCATCCACCAGCTTGCAACTTTTAAATAAGGAGCAGTAGAGGTACGCAATGTTTTTACGAAATTGGCTTGTGGACATATTTTTCGTATTCAAATGATTGAAGTTTTAAATACGCCATCTCCTGATACACCGACTGCTGTGCTAAGACAAAAAAGCTTTTGCATAAGCCGAACTTATATTCCTATAATACTCTTCGACATCCGAACTGAACTTTTCTGACTGAATTTGACGCAAGTTAAGTCTCCATATCTTTTCACCTAAAAGTTCACATCTTACATTATAGAAATGAGCGTCATTGTCCTTGCTCTTGAAACGTAAAACAATAAAAGTGGAGGGATGACTCAATACTTCAACCGCACTTTTTAAAGAATTGGAAAAAACTACAGCGAATTATAAATGAATGCAAAAAGGTTTGTGCGAAAATCTGTGCCTTCATTCGGCAACCCTCTATGGGGCACTCTTTCTACTCTACGAAGAAAGACACTCGTAAGACTTGTAGCATCAGGCTTTTCTGCTTCCTCTTTTAAAATAAGAAAGAAGCCTTTCCATAGAAGTGTTTGGTTAAGAGCAATCTACAGAAGTCTTATTGGAACTTAGCTACGAGTATGTACATATTGTAGAGGCGGTAATTGTCAATCGAATAAGAAGTTCAGCAGAACGTTCTACAGGTGTATAGAAACTCTTAGTTGAAAGTTGTCTCTAATTTAGATTGAATCGTGGTACATAACTACTGATGTAAGAACTCATTATTTCGACGCACGTTCGCTTCCTTAAAGCCCCAAAATGCTCGCATTCAATCCGTAGGCAAAGTCAATATTTCATCAAGACAACCTGGAGTACAAGTCTCGATCTATTTATAGACACTTCATGTGGCAAACAATCAAGAGGTGTGTCCCTCAATCTGCTCGCTATTATTGCATACACAAAATTTCAATTCAAAAGCCCCGACTCAAACATAATTATTTGTGTACAGAAAAAAAAAAAAAAAAAACAACCAGCAACAATAACAATATTTGGTTTGAAGCCAACAAAAAAACAAAAAAAAAAACTATCTACCCGTATGGAAGCAACTAATCCAAAAACGTGATGCAATCTCGCGTTTGCCATATTTATGTTCAATGTTACCACATGTGGCACACATACAACACATAACAACGAACGTGCTATACATGTTGCACAGAAAAAAAGGTGCTCGGCTCGTTGCTCTACTGACTCTAGTATGCAGCTAGGCATCAGATACTCGTATCTTTGACGCAAGCACCTATCCTACGGCACACGATTTTCCGCTCAGGCGTGGGGCTACAACTTCAAGTTCAAATATCATGGCTGAATAGCGGTTTAAAGGTATCGCTCCGCGCCCGTTTCCCATATAAGCGTTGCTGCCAAGCCAAAACCGAGTTTGGTCAACTTGGCTTAGAAAATCCAAACCACTCAACTCGTGCGATTGTGACGACATCCAGTCTTTGCGCTGGAGCTATGACTCGCATGCAAATTACCATGGGGACGGCACAAGAGGTTGTCGGTCGGTTCTAATGACAATTGCTTTTGACATTTCAGTGTTTGATCAAACCGTCTTTGTATCTTGTATCTTCTTCTTTGTGGTTTTCCATAGATGAACGGAGAAAAGACTACCTTAGCAAAGTATCTGCGTAGCGACCAATCTATCACGCGTGCATAATGCGAGCCGATATAATGGATGCGGTTGTGGAGCCCGTAAAAGTCAAAAGTTATTATGTGTATGCGCTCTCGGCGCAGTGCTTGGCTGCTCATGTACGCAAGTCTAATGGTGTGGTTCTGATATATATTTATTTTTTTAAGGTTTTTGATTAGGTAACCGCACCGCAGTAGGCAGTAGAATTAGTATTCCAACAACAGCTTTATGCTTTTTTTTTGTTTAATGATTACCTTAGGTTTCGCTTTGAGTATGTTTGCGTTTTCAAATTCAGCGAATGTAGTTCATTTGTGTGCATAAATTGGTTGTACTCAATGTTATCTATGTAATAAATCGCCATTGTATATGTGATCGACATGCTTTAAGAGTACGTTCGCACTTAGTCCTTGCATACAATTGAATTGCGTTCATTTGGAAATTTATTCAAACTTGGTTGCAGTTGAGAGTTGAAGAGAGTTGAAGCTTTCGCAGTAAAAACACTTTTAAATTAACTCATTCGTCATATCTGATGTTTGAGACAATTTATAGCAGACTCTGATTCGGTTTAAAGACTCAACGATAAGACACTTGTTGGTTGTGACAATTTATATAAAAAGCAAATCTGATTGAAAGAAAACCCGGCAGTTCAGTACTCTTGTTTTTTTTTTTGTTATAAAAATCTCTCGAAATCATCTTTTGAAAAAGCTGACACATTCTCTTATAAAAGTTTCAGATGATCGTTAATCATGCTCGTTCGTGGTACTCACATTGAATAGCTAACTAAATAAACTTGACTGAAAGAGCCTTCAAAATTTCTACGTTCGCAAGCTACGTTTCTGGCAGTTTTGAACTTAAAGTTTTCAATCTTCGGGGCAAAATGTTTGAGTTAGAAAATAAAGGTCCTTCGCAAGGGAGTTCAATCTTATGTTGATCAAAGGCACAAATCGATGCATCGATGTTCAAAACTGCTTAGGTACCAGTGCCTCCCATGATCCTCGAAGAAATTGTATAAAGAAATTATAACTACGGGGAATGAAATAGTTCTTGACTATTGCTTACAGAAACGTTCGCTCAAAGGCTTAAAGTTGACCTACCCAAAATAATGTCAAAGATACGACTATAGAATTATACTAAATCTCTTCACAGTCCATCTAGAAGTTGCACGGATACAGCAACTCTTCCAATCCTATCCAGTTTTGAGTTTGATTAACTTTTCAACAGTCCAGGATGGAAATAGTCCTCAACAACAACAATAAAGTCAGATCGATCCCATACTAACTGCCTTCAATGCAGTAAACTAATTTATAGTTAAGGTCTCATTCAAAATGTGTGCACCACCAAAGAATAGGTCTTTATTTTCTGCCATGTCCATCTTTGTGGATTCGAAATCCGGAGCGCTGACGTCCACCGGTCAATATTTCCCGGTAACCTCGATAATTGTACATGAAGTCTTGAATCTTCTTCTCAAACTACTTCTGATTTATCTCGTAAATCGACCAATAGAAATTTCATCGGTCCTTGCTAAGGTCCACACTTTTGCGTCGGATAGCTCGACCGGTGTCAGTTTGAACCTTGTCCTAGTCCAAAGAATGAGCGGTTTGCGATTCTTTGTTTCATTTATGCACTGGCGTCGTAACTCGAATTTTTTTGTGGATCCCAGATAAACGAAATTCTTGACTGCCTCGGTGTAGTCGAAACCTTTCGTATATTATAATATTTTGTAATTGAATTTCGTTCTATTTGTAGACGGCGTATACTTCTCTACAAAATATGTTTCAGTAAGAGTCTCATGGTCTGAAGTTCATTGCACTTTTTTGCAACATTTTCTTGTCAATGATGCGTAGATAGATGAGTTCGGTTTTTCACGAGTAGCTGAAGTAAAGAGGGCCAATTCCTTCCATCGATTCGCAGAGAACTTGTATAACGACACAAAAGCACAGGTCTGGAACGAATTTGTGACTTAGGTAGGTTTAAGTTGCCAACGTCTCTGTGAAGATGATCTTCAGAATAGGTGGAGAAGTCAAATTAAAAAATCAAGTCTACAGTATGCCTCACAGTACCAAATGCTTTTTCAACATTTCTGCATAAAAAATGCACTGAATTTATTTTCAAGACTTCGAGTGATCCCACAATATTGACAATGCGTACCTGGTATGTATGAATTTGGTCCCACTTGTTACCGTTACCTCTGCTCAAAAATGTGGTCAAAGAAACTGAGGGTTAAAACATTAAATGAAAAAACGTTAATTTGGGAAAGGTCTAAAAAAGGAGTAAGCTTGACAAACCTATCAAACAAATACGGTGTCGCTAAGTCAAAAACATGAAGTATTAAAAAGAAAAGAGATTTAATTTTGAAATGAGTTAGTAATTCATACTCTCGACTGGGAAAAAGAAAAACGTTACCATCATGAGATCTTTCAAAATGAAGAAATGTCTTTACAAGTGGTTCATTCAAAAACGTAAACATCCTCGGTTTTAATTAGTTCAGGTTTTCCAATGTACTCATCGAACAAGGTCCTTAATACATAGAAGAGATTTATAAAGCAATATAATCTGTTACAAGATCAGTTTAAGACTTATCTAGATCCAGTTGCAAGGGCAGAATTATCGCCCCTAATTTCGTGCCGTATGGGGATGACCTTCCGATTGTTGCTCAATTAATGGCTTGTCTCAAAACGAAGTCGTAAGACATTTCTTAAGCATATGTCGAATATTGCGGGAAACCAGAAATTCTTACTTTTTGAAAGTTATTTTGATAACTGAAGAAATCGAGGGGGTTTAAAAATCGGTCCACTGGGAACACAGTTTACGAAAAGAATGTTAGATTAACTCTCTCATTGAAAAATACTATTGCGGTTGGATTTCGACAAAAAAGTAGAGAGATTTTTTTCTATTGTTAAACAAGACCTAAAAAATTTGCAAACTTGACACTTTTTTTTCACTCCTGACACATTATTTTATGATCAAATTCGTTAAGAGGCCAAATCAAAACGTTCAGATATGGAAGACTTGAAAGCCTTTAATACAGTTGGCTTAACTTTCAGCTCTCAAGAAGCTTCTGGTACAGCCTCCTCGATTCCATTTAACTACCATCGACCTCAATCCATGACAATATCACGTTCACCATAAACGCAAACCGTGTCGTTCAGCTGCCATGACTTCTCAACCCCCAACGTTGTGACAGCCACTCACAACTGCCATTCACATCTCGAAAGTTCAATTGAATTGCCAAACACCCAATCGCTGGATGACATTCAGTCTCTGACATCATTTCGGATTGTTTTAAAATCCCTTAGCACATTCTACCGACGAAGACGATGACAACGTGTCAACGCCGCCGGCTCTCGAAACCTTCCAAGAATCTCCAAATTCATCATTGCCTCTGTTTTTGATCATAAGTCTTACTAAATTGCTCCATTAAAGTGAAAACAAAACCAAAAAATAAAAAAAACAACAGAAGAAAAATGTTTTCCAGAATTTCTACTCTCCGACTACCCCTGATCTCTAATTACACGCTACGTGAGCCCGACTTGGCTATAGAAGTTCCTCACTAGAGTGGTCTAGATGAACATATAAAAAAAAAACTACACGACACGGCAACCATAACATTAACTCATTTCTTTGAACTCGCATGACTGACCGACTATAAAGCCCGGCTAGAGTGTAAAGGGGTTAACATTCAACAGCCTTACACATAAACATACTCGTACATTCGCCTCAAAGGGCCCTAAAAGAATGGAGGCATAATTTTTGACAGCTTCACTCTGATTCGGTGATTAATCAAAAAAAGAAAAAAAAAAGAAATTATGAGACATAGCAGCGAGGGGAGGCAGCACACCACGCACCCAAGCAAGCACTAAGCACCACATTGTGTAACAAGTGAGATATGGACAATTAAAGCTGATTTTCCATTTGTTATTCCAGGCAGGGGGCGACTTGTCCGAAAACAAGGCGGAAGAGGTACTCAATAGGGAAATCCACTGAACCGTGACCTTTGGTCGGGTGTGGCGCGGTACTTTTGCTGCATCTTGTCGCTTTTAATGGTGCACATGATCATCATCGAGACACAATCGCCGCCAATCAACTTATGGAGCATGTCGCGCACAGCCACTTTCTTATAAATTATGACCTACCTACGAGCAGCTTGCATTTGCGGAAGGCTACACTTGTAGGGAAACACCAGCCCCATGGGAGGCAACAAAGACGAAGAATAAAACTTAGAAACGACCACCAGCGGCGTTTAGCCAAACGACAAACGATGACAATTGTGACGGCCATGGTTTTGCTGGCGCTGGCTGTTGCCACTGATTTGCGGCAATTCCGACAACAAGGATGACGACCAAGCACAAAACGATGGTGCTGACTATGAGAATGATGAAGATGATGATGATGTTGTTGGCGATGGCAATTGATTGTGCAATCGAGCGAATTTATCAACCACAAATCGTTTTTTTTTTTCTGCTGACGGTTTTTGTATCAAGCTTTTTTTTAATGCAGTTGAATTCGGATTTGGATTTGTCGCACTTGGAGTGTTTTCCTTGAAGGCAAGTGTTTAGTGGTTAAAGGCTATTGAGTTTGAGGTATTTTCTTTGATAGATTCATTTTCATAGAAAAAAACATTGTTACAATCAGTCTGCGCAGAATTGCCTGAGAGCAAAACTTCGCTAACTTCCACCAGGAAAAATTTGCTGACAGTATTTTCAGGCTTACTTCAAGGAACTTCAGAAAGGTCTACAAAGGTTCAGCTGGGTCACACGTGAACGTTTATTTAGTTTTTGAAATTGGTCCAGTCATCATTTGTCATTCACATGAAATTAACGACGCTTTCATTGAGGTCAGCCAGCGACAGTTGTCCAACTAAGTGGGTCATCGAGCTCTAGTTATAACTTTTTTTGGCCGTTCATGGATGGAATAACAAGATCGTTTCGTTAAATAAATGAAGCGTGCAGATGTTAATATTGACATTCCAAAAAACCTCAAACTGCACTTGGCAGGATGCACAAATATATAAATCATGGCGAAAAAAAAATTTTGCGAATTAAGCGAATGCAAAAAATATTTCTCCTTCTTCATCTGAGTGTCAATCCACTCCAAAATCATTTAATTTTACGCCTCGTTCTCGATCGCTGTGTGCTTGTGCTCTGTTAGTGAAGAAATTAAAAAAACAATCTTTTCTAGAAGTCATGCAAGATTACCCTTAGGCAGGCTAAGACTTGTTTGAAAGGCTGAGAGAACCGAGACTTGATATCCTATAAACTATATATTAAGAAAAACACGGGATACAGAAGTTGCATTCAATATCGATTTGTCATCGTGATACCAACGTCTTTGCTGTAAAGGCAGATTGACGAGCCAATCTTATAATCAAACCGGACTTGTTACTTATGAAGGTAGAAATATTTCTCAACGCAAGTCTGCGGTTAAATTGTTCTTTGCAATATGAGAGGTCCCTTATCTAACATTCCAACTTGGTGGAAATTTCACAACTCACTTTTTGCAGAAAAATTATAAGGGTAGTCCATAACCCTTGAAAGCTTCAATGTTTAAAAAAAAATCTTCTTTATGATAACCTTTTCGGAAATCTCAAAACGCACTTCGAAAAAATTATAAAGCAGAAATTGAAAAATAATTTTGGAAGGCCCTAACTTTTTCATAACTTCCGCAAAGAAATTCATCATTAGGACCAGAGGCAAACTAAAATTTTTGTTAACCACAATGAATGCGTTGTCTTAAAATGGTATCTCGAAGAGTCCCCTCAAAAAATTTCATATCCTTTTAGTACCTCTGCCGCGGATTTATCAACATGAAATACATACAGCCCGGGCCGTTAAACATTATATACAGAGGCAAGAAATGGAGCCGAATTTGAATAGCATCGCAAATGTTTGGGGATGGTTGACACGTCAAATATCCACACTTACCCAAGCCTTCGAATAAGCTTGAAGCTCGATTTCGTTAAATTATGTCACCAATTTGTATGCATCTATTTCTAACTGAATGTGTGAAGTTTTGGAGCAAAAAGGGGGCTAAAGACATTTTTTAAATCTTAAATGTCGCAAAATTAGGGTCCCGCAGTTTTTTTTTTAATACTTTAAGCTTTGTCGTTAAATCTTCCGTCTGGAAAAATAAGAACAATCAAATGAACTTTATAAAAAAAAAATAAGTCCCTAGCATGAATGGTTTTCGAGAAATTGATGATATTCAAGTGGCAAGGAGACAGCTAGCTTTTGATGTAAATTGAAATGCATCTTAAGATTCCAAAACATCGTTCCAACCTTTTCAGCATACTTTAAAAAAAAAACATTTCCGATTTTTCTTCCCTCAAGGTCTAGTAAAAAAAAAACACTTCATATCAAAAGTCTATTTGAACTCCTTTTACTACGGCCGGCATGTCATTTATGACTCAACTTCGTCACAGCTTTCAAAGACAGTCATGTTCTCTACCGTACTCGATCGATTGACTTTCAACTTTGAAGCCTTTCTAACAAGCAAACGATATCTTGTTTTTTTTTGCCGTTCGTTTCGTTTCGAACTCTAGACTGATCCAAATCGCTTGGCCTTTCTAAACGCCCCACTCTTTTTTCAACCTTTCATTCGCAAAAAAAAAAAACAAGGAAAGGAAAAAAAATTAACTAAATAAATCGAATAACCTCGGTACAACCAGCAGCGAACATTGACGTCGTCACCGCTGTTGAACGAAAACACGAGAGAAGGTCACCTCCGGCACAGAATGTTGGTTCCTTCTCGACCGACGACCATGTTCTCAACTGGGTGGTTCCTGAAATGATAGACTGTTGCTTCTCAAATTACACCCCAACTAATAATAATATGCAGTTTATCGCTCACTTATACAAGCATACATATGCACACACGCCCTTTCACTCCAACCTTTTTATAACAAAAAAGGAACCAGGCTCAACCCAGATTACTTCCACTACCATCACGGGACTAAACTATACCTAACCATGCTTATAAACACTTGGATTACCCTAATGGCTACCAGACATGCAAACTTCCTTCTCCTTCGTCGTCGTCGTCGTCGTCATTTTCTCATCACCTACCCAATCATCATAATCATCGTCATACCGTTCGGCTAAGACGAAAGTAAAACCCGGCATTAATTACAATCGAACAGGAAGAGGGGTGGTGCTCCAGCACACATGTATGAGTCGTTAGCCATTGCCAATTAATAAAAATTCCCCGTTTTCGAGTTTATAACAAAAACAAAAAACAAATTAATTGATTTAGAAAGTGAAATTAATTTGAAGCCGCTGAGCTGTGCCTGCTGCTAGCTCGCATTCTAATGATGATTGTGGCACCTTCGTCAGCAGCGGAAGGCTGTGGGTGGTCTTCACTGCAGTGCAATCAGAATATTCGGGGGGAATTCAAGCTGGAGCCGGTACGCCTGTTTTCTAGCTTAATGGGCAAATGTAAATCATTCGCGCAGCTCATGTGGTTCGGTATGGTTTCCATTGAGACGTACTTCCTGCTTCAGTCAAGCGAAAACTTAGCTGGAGTCCGACTCCAACCAACCGCTGATGACTGAACTCACTGACTTAGTGAATTATTGCACACGAATGAGAGTTATGAGTGCGTAAGACTGGGCCTATTGATTTGGCTTCGGAAACGCGAGGAAATCTGTTCTGGCTCGTAACTTCGCAAAGAAAAATTCGTTTAAATTCAAGGACTTCTGCATAATCAAAGATCGCTAGTTATTTAACTTAAGTTTTACTGATTGAAATAAATTGTGATAAATAAACAGTAAAATGTGCAATAATATCTGCCGAACCATTAAGACCGAATTCTCATGAAATAGAAGCTCATGGACGTAAAGCAATACCAGCCATATTTTCAGACCACTTCTGTATGCTGACAATGAACTGCAAATCTATTTAACTCAAGGACATTTGGACGAGTACAATTATTGAATTCAAGACGCATGTGCCTTTTTACTGGAACCTCCTTGGTCCCCGATTTTCGCATTCGCACATTGTACACTGCTTCTGCCTTTTTTCAGTCTAACTTTTTTCATAAAAGCTTTTAAACAAAGCAGTCATGATCTGTGTTCCTTTGAAATTCAAGCATCCATGTGGTGCTTTTGGTCAACCATCTGGTGGTGAACTTGTCGGTTGTGCGCTCGGTCAACGCTACAGCCACGTTAAACACTTTTTGCAAGCTGTCTTGTATGCAAACGCACGATCTAGCCAACGTAATCTGGACCTTGAAGGATGCAAGGCAGGTGTAACTGATGATCAGATTCTTCAAGAATTTATGGCCTGATAAAAGCTGTTACTATAGTTCATTATATTGAAGCGCTTTTACCAATTATTCGCAGAAACCGAACAAGACTTGGACAAAGGCACCTTCAAAGTAGGCGAAAGATTGGGAAATGTTAAGAAGCCTCCAGTCAGGTAGTTGCATGTTCCACACTTAAAAACATTTACTTAAAAGCACATTTGAAGCTGTTATATAACGTAACAATAAACTGACAGAATTCATATTAAACTACGGTTTATCGTTCGATTGGGCCAACCTAACCTCTTAAAAGATGTGGTAAAATGGGAAGCAAGTGGTCGTTAAACCAAAACTGTAAGTCAATAAATACTTCTTAAAAATATGTACGTTTAAGTACTTACGTAGAAGTAATTAAAACAAGTTCGAAAGTAATTAAATACAAGTTCAAATACTTTTTCGATAGTCACAAAAAGCAGTCCCAATACTGGTACTGTTTAAGTTAAATTCAAAATCATTTAAATTCGAGTGCCTGAAAATAACTTTTCTACTTGAAAACTTTTAATTAAAAATATAATGGAAATTATAAAAGTACTTATTTATTTATGTATTTAAGTCATATCGTTTCAAATCTGTTTTATTTGATCCAATCTCATATGAGTGGCTTATAAGCTCGAAATCGACACTGGGAATGTATCAAACGATGCCGAAGTTCAATCATCATGTAGGCTGTAAAAAAGAATTAAGAGCAATGGACACTAATTTGTTCGAATGCTGATACAAATAATCCTATGTATCTAAATCACTTTCGCTTAAAAAAGAACGATGATTCCAACTCGTCGAGTAAAACAATCAAAGCCTTATCTTTTGAAAGTATTTTAAATATGGACTTAAAATGAAACTAGAGAGCAGAAATTGTGTGAAACGGACCCGATCAATTTGAAGCTTATACCACAGTCAGGCTGCTATTTCCATTCTTCGATGACTAAGACTTAAATAATAATTTCGTTAGTCTCAATCATGGTTCTTATTCGACAAATCTAAGGACACAGTTCTGTGTGAATTTATATAAACAAATTTTAATGGCAATCAAAAGATTTTGGTAGTTAATACAGATGCAGGAAAACGTATCTCTTTGGTCAAAATGGATGGTTAAATCATCAAATGAACTGCAACTCAACGCCATTGTTTCTTATCAAATTTGAAGTTGAGTGTCTATGATCAGTCTGCTCTCGATCACTTGATCGTGCCTTACATAGTTCCACATATAATTCTGTTTTAAATAAATTCCAACACCCACAGATAACTCTAGCCTTCCTTGATCTCACCTTCCATGATCTTCTTACGATCACCGATCAGCATTCAAAGAAAGAAAAAAAAATCACGCATACGCCCCGTCATTTCTTCATATTCTCTTGCAACATCAGCTTGCATCATGCACTTTTTCTCACTTACAAAAAAAAAAGACAATGTTTACATGAAGGCATATCCACACTCTCCATAGACCTCCCAATAAATTACACGGGGCCCCTCTCACTCGATGACAAGCTGAAATGTCGATCGTTCGAGTACACGAATACCTTTCAGATTCGATCTACGTAAACGATATGCATTTTGTGGAAATCATTTAAAAAATGTTGTTGCAGCGCAATTAGTAGCATAATTTACCTGAAAATGTCCTCGAATTGGATCTGTTGATTGTTGGTCTTGTAATGGGGATTGACATCGTCGCTCTCAAGCCGTTAGTATTCATAGTGGGCTGTCTGTCACACACAACTCCAATTTTGTCATGTGTAAGCAAAAGTTCTCACGATCACACGATCGACTACGTCGCCGCGCACTGCACATTGAGTGAGTGCATTTCGCGTGTAATGTCTTTGGAATCGAAATGAATTATTTGAATTACTAATGCATCTAGATACTATAACATATTGCGGACGTATAATTACGGTTTGTGCTTGATGAAGAAATATCTACGAAGCGATAAAAAGTGCAGAGTAGCATAAATGCACATTCGCTTAGCGCAGAGACACGGAACGTGAATATGTACCCACCTTAGGAGGTGAGATTTTTTTTTTTTTTTTTCCTCATTTTATATTTGCAACCGATGGTGGTCATAAATATTTATAGATATTATGCGCACATATGTATAATTAAATATAATAAAGTCCACGACTGTGTTGTATGTGCTTGCTCATATTCGAAAATGTATCTATAGAGAAGTATCTCGAAAAGCTCAAGATTACAAAACTGAGTGTCACAAGGGAACTCTTCTTTTGTTTCAAAACGAGATCCCTGGACATTCATATTGATTGACAATTGTATTTTCAAAACCACTATCTGACCCTTAAAGAGGTAAGGCAAAAAACTGCATCTCGTGGTGATAAATAAGCAATCTTCCGGTGTGGGAATGGATAGAATGGGTATTAGCTAATTCGAGTTTTATATGTGATGCAGGTAGTTTTTTTTTTAACGCAATTACTCTCGATTTCTTGTTAGTTTATGGAGGCACAGTGTCGGCTTGTACCACTTCTTGTGAGGTAATCTACACATAAAGTTGTTTAATTTTTATTTATGATCTCGCTTTGACGTCAATTGTACACTTTATATTATTTAAATGATTGGAAAGAAGCTTTGAGTGAGAAAACGTGTGAAAGTTGACCATACTCATTGGATACATTGGACCGGGCACGATTTCACTTGAACTCTGTGTCATGGAAATAGTTCCCAGTGTTATTCTGACCCAGGCTTAGTCAACGTAATGCTTATAATTGCTTATCAATGGTCAAGATGTGACTTGGGCCACACCTTCAATAAAATACTTAAGAATGACAAAACTTCGTCATTGTTTTTCTGATTGTTGCAATCATTTTGTAGATGATGAAATAGCCTCTACTCAAACATTTGTTTTTGACCGGAAACAGGAGTATTTCCGAGTTGGTTAATCCTTGTTGACACGAAACGGATTTAGTTTCGTCCATATAAATAGATCGAGTGCTTTTTCCAAGCTGCTGAGGTATATTGCACTCTCTAGCATAAAAGTCTTTGGTCTTTATACGAAGGTAGCCATAACATAACCTTCACCGCATATTTTCCTAGCACAATCATCGGGAGAAGAATTGAAATTAATTGTGAAGTGGCTTGCATTCAGATGTTTTTTGATTTCGAAAGCGCGAAGTTTTTCACATCAGACTTTCGGACATGAGTCGCTTTATCGTCAGTCGGACAGAGCGAGAATAGTTCGCTTGCGTTGATCACAATATACAATAGTTAATGATAAGTAGCTCACTGCACTCTTCATATCGGTCAGCGTTTGTCTATTTCTTCTGGAGTTCCACAGGAATCTATGTTTGGACCACAATTTTTTTGAGATTTTTAAATCATACATCTGTGTGCTTTTTAACGTGCAAACACCACAAATATATAAACGAAATAATGGCCTTCTTTGCAAATATCTTAGTATGTATCTTCGTCAAATCTTCAATTGGATTGTTCATACGAAATGCAATTTTTCCACGGTTTATGGAGCTCTTCGAGTGCTTGGCTGGACAGCAATGTATCTTTCTTCTTCTGTGAAGCTTAAGCTGATTATATCTTTTGTCTTACCCATTTTTCTTTGCGGAAAGAAATACATATAGTACTTTGAAACGCTTTGACTCAACATAAAAATTAAATTTCGAACTCATTTTGCGTTGGACATTTGTAGATTTTTAGAGAGCTAATGAAAAGATTCCTGACGCCTTCTTTCATATATAACTCGCTTGTCACACCCATGATTTTAAAACCAATTCTTCTTTTTTCAAATTTTACATGAGCTTTAAAGCGTGGCACCACAATTTTCTTTCTATCAAATCACAATCAAATCTTGGCATACTTGAGTATACTTAAGTACTTAAGTTTTGACCAAGTAAATGCTCGTAAAATTATCAAAATGCAAGATTGCACTTTGACTGCTCAATGCATAAAGTTTAGACAAGCTTAAACGATTAAAATAATCACATTTTTACAACCAGACGGTATCCATGACTTCGAGTCTTCGAACTGAAAGTATCTTTCATGCCTGAGATCCACTGCTAGATGTTGCCAACCATGCCGCTGCCTTCGTTGCGGGTGATCTAATAAAACCTTCAAATTGTAAATGATTAATTTCACCAAGTCAATCCGTTTGATGCTTTTATTGCTCAAACAAAAAGAAAAAGACAGAAAAAAAATCAACAACCGCCCCACGCTTAGAATGATCGTTTTTTGGAGCCTTGTGCAAATAAAGACCGACACAGAATTGTCTAAAATAAAATTAACGAAATTAATTTCTTGATTGCATGCGGTAATGCCTTGAACTGGTAAACAGACAGAAAACTCATAATATCTGTTGTCTAAAGTTAGCGTTAGCCAACTGACACAAGAGACTCGAGATTAGAGCACAAACACCATCGTCATCATCCCCAAGCTTGCTGCTGTCCCCCTTAAACCCTGAAGCGTAGTCGGTGGCTGCTGATTGAATTTTTGCAGTTTTGCACTTTTGCACGAGCCATTCTATTGAATCAAGCAGCAGCATAGATACACGAAAAGATACATAGATATGTATGTATGCATGTACTGCACGTATCTCTGTATGTGGGCAAATGTGTATCTTCTAAATTGGCCAATTAATCCCAGTCACGATATTTAAAATGACTTTTGAGAGCTCTGACTAGAGGAACACATGTACGTATGTACCTCGGCAAACATGAGTTCGACTTGGCGAGTATTTTTCCCTTGCAAAGTGATTTAGATACTTTTTTTCTGCTCCTGCTGCTGCTTCACCTCTTTGGTTTTTTTTTTTTTTTGTTTTGCAACTTTGCAAAATTGATATAATTATTTTTTTTTTCGTTTTATTGTAAACCATAGAATTGGTTTGATGGAGTAGAACAGACAATCAGGCGGCTAGGAGAAAATTATGTTCATCAAGTGGTTGTAAAAATTGTGCCGAGCTTAGTCGAGCAATAAGGGTTCGAGATACATTTGGATTTTTTTTTTGTTGACTTTATTTTCTTCACTTTGACTGCGGTAGTTAAGACTTTTGTGGGTAATAGAAGATTTGTTTTCGCTGTAAATTTGTTATGTTTGATTTGGGTTAAGTAATTGCAATGTAAACTGTGCCCCAAAGTGATGTTCTATGGCTGATGTGCGGCGACAAACTATTGCTGTTGAGATTTAGTAGACAAGGAGCCGTTCTGTACTCTTTCCAACCTTAAATTGGTTTTATTGTGATTTTTCGTTTACAAGTCGTTTCAAAAGGGGAAGGATGATACAGAATATTCTTCGATTTTGTTAAAATATAGCGTGCTGGAAATCTTCACTGAGCGAGAACATCCCAACGAACCCCTTAAGTTGACGACACCACCAAAAAGTGCCTTAATGATAAAATAATCAGTTTTTCCGGAGGGACAATATATTCATTCTTTTGAGTTAAGTTGAAGAAAGCGTGAAAATTGGTAATTTTATTTTGCACATGTCTTGTGGAACCCAATCATAGTATAATCAGGGACATTTCGAAAACTGAGTAGGTGGTCGCAATTTTAAGAGCTCTTACTTCAACTGTCGTACTTCCCACTCCTCGTACTTCAGTTCATAAATTCGAGTGAACATTTTCACTTTTGTATATTTCTCTTCCAGTATCGCAAGTCAATAGCACTTCAATTCAAAATGAGTCAGATCAGGCGATTCCAAGCCGTAGGAATTTGGAATCCTTCAGTCCACGTTATGTTGAATTTTTTGTCAAGATCTTACCCTCGCAAACTACTCCAAACGGGTTCGGTAAAAGTTTGTAGAAAGTCCTTAATTTCATCAAAAGACCATCTTCACTGAATGAAGTTCATTTTTGGATAAAACCTTTTTTAATGGACACCAATAAACCTGCAATTTGCTTAACAACTGTCCGTCGAATCATCAAACTGATTTTTGACAGTTTTAATATTTATGACTTTAAATCCAGACCACAATTTCAAATTTATGAAAACAAAAAAACGCATTCTAAAAATTTTATTTTTTTTTTTCGAAGCAAAATTATATTAGCTGCCTCTTATAGACCAGCCAACGCACTGCTGATCTTGAAGAAAACAAGTACTCCTAAAGACCTCCATTTACCCAAACCTGCAAACTTACTTTGTCCGGAAAATGTCTACGAGTAGTTGGCTTGGAACCTCTGACAAACCTGTTACAAATTTGTCACAAATCTCATCGCGAAAGAGCATCATTTTCGACAAGTCCCATATTTGGTTGCAAGGCTACATAAATAAACATTTATGGAATGAAGAAAATTTTAAACAGGTCTTTCGACGATCATTGCACCCGGAAAAAATTATTGTTTGTTGTAATTTGGCCGGCGGGGGCGTGATCCGAAAATACTTCTTCGAAAGCGATGAAGGACAGCAGTATGATGATCGTAATTTTTTTTTAATAGTTCATTTAGTCGTATCGACCCTTAAGATATGGTGTTGTTGATAGGCTTCAGAGATTGAATGATTTTACATGTTATTTGCCCTTAGGTCCTGAAAACCATCGTAAAATATTGATCCGCCTCCGTCCATGAAGGATCCCCGTGTTATTGCAATTATGGATTTTGTTTTGTATATTTGTTCATCTATTTTCATCAAACAATAAATTAAAAAATTAAAACATTGTTTACACTTCTTTCAGTGTAGATGAAAGCCTCTCTATATAGACGAGCATTTCCTTACCTGTTAGACCCATCCAATACTACGAGCAAATCTCGGAAACGACCTTGTGTCAGTTGAGAACTCAGAACTCTTGACGCATAACCACTCCAACTCCACATGATCGTGTCGAAATTGCCAAAAGCAACTTAATCTCAACACACGCCTTAAAGCCTAACTTGTATTCTCAAGACCCCATCATCTCAATGATCATACATAAATATCCGTCAGCATTAACCATAATATTAACAACCTTAACGGGTAGCATAGAATAGTAATGCCTCTCACGTACAATTAAAAAAAAAAAAAAATACGTCGCTTGTGAATGCGGAAGATCGATGTCACCGAGACTGAGCATACATATTATATTCCTACAGTGATCTACTACTTTTGTCATTGGCGCGTGCATGAACCTAGAAACTAAGCAAATAACCGCAACATGATATTTGAAAAAAAAAACAAAGAGTTCGTTGAAACATTTGAAATTTGAAGGTGACAACGCGACGTACTTATGTACGTATGGCTTTAACTGATCACGAGGTGATCTTGGTCTTTCAAGGAAGAAGTTGTGTTGATAAAAAAAAGGATTTGTCCTTTTTGAGCATAAAATTTAGCTCGGCATTAGGTAATAGAAATAGGTGCGAGGAAGGTTATCTCAGTGGGATCGGCAATGTTATTCAAGATCGCAACAGAACAAAACTGAGAAATGGATGATCTTAGTTCGCAGAAAAAAGGTTTTAGTAATCGCGTTCATAAATATAGGAACAAGACCCTTTACACTATCGGTTAACTCAGCAACGTGGCGTATTAACTCAGCTTATAGTAGAACCTGAATGCGATGAGTTAAATAGCCAAAATAGTTTCCTTAACGGAGTCTTTAGATGGCTTGAAACAGATTGCGTGTGTTGGAGGATTTAACAAATACAACGTATTGACAGTCTTATAAGTAGACCTAAAACTGAGTAGAATCCACTCAACTGACCGAATTGTTCAGTATTTAAATTTCAGTTAAAAGAAGTGGTCCTTATACCCCACCCTGCGGTATGTAGTGATCTGTTTATTAAAAATATTTATTTTTAAATAAAAAAACAGCTTTCAACTTTCTCTTTTGTGCGTCTTTTAACTTCCATTGCTACCAACGCACTGACCGCAAATAAAGACGCCACTGGGCATGAGACTCATCTCAAACAGTATGTCTAGACTCCATTCAAATAATTTCCGGAAATACCAGAATTTTTATTCTGTCTTTTTTTTTTTTGACTACTTTTTGAGCCACCAACACGGATGCTACGCAACAACATCCACAAGCTGGCACGAATATCACCATCACACCGTTTCTATTTCTGCCACCAATCATACAACAAGTATAACACTTGAAACCAGTATACCCAATCAACAATACACTCCTAAACATCGTGTTGCAAATGATCCCCGAGAACAATTAATAAATCAATACTTTTCGCACAAAAGTCGAAAAACAATTCTTTAAGTTTGTTTGCCGATTGTATGGTACCAGCTCGTTCTGTATCTATTTGATTAAAAGTTATTTTTTTTTTTTTTTTCACTCCACCATCAAGCTGGGGAACTCTCTTTTAATTCAGGGTCAAGTCAACCGACATATATGGCTGGAGGAAGGACAGCAGCTAAATTGCATGATCGATTCGATTCGTATAAGTCGAATTGATCGAGCCGCAGTGCTACAACAAGTTTATAACCACTAATAGTATCTGGCGTGTGTATCTATAGCTATTTGTTCGCCTTTTTTTCATACACATTTTCTTAGTCATAAGTACACAGTACATAGTAATTACTTCCTACTATCTGGCTAAAGGCAAAAATTGCGAACAAGTGAGCAAAAAGCAATAAACCAAAAACGACAAAAAAAAAAATAACCAACGAAACTTGCAGCAATAACGTGCGGATCAGTTTTTTTTCGATTTTCTTTTCCACTTTAGCTTTATTACGTGTTACTACTACCTTATCCGCCTTTACGCTCGATTGTGTGTACGTAAAATTTTAATAATTCAGATTTTGCTCGAAGCACGAACTGAATAATAATTGTATGGTGGTTGGGACTTTGAAGAGGAACTCTAGATGGAGAGAAGCCAGCCTAGAATGGTGAGAAGCCAGCCTGGGGGTTATATGGCAATGTTGGCGATTTGGTTTAGAGTTACGAACCAGGCAGATGGGATTTTTAATGTGTCGAAGGCATATGTCTGGAATCAGCTGTCGTTGTCGCGAGTTAACAGAAAAAGTTGTGACATAGTTCGATGAACTTGCTGAGTTTTTAAAAAACAGATTTTCAGCAGCAAGATCCTCAAGCTTAGTCTCAAAGGTAGGCCAGGAATTTGTTTCTTCCTCATTACTTAACGCATTAAGAATCGATCACAACTCTCTTTGCTGTTTGATCAAACCTGTGCTATATCATATACGCTTTGAAAGACTCAGGGAGTTGCAAAGGGGCAAGTCTCTTGTATATTGTACATTTGAAGTATGCCTATCGTTGTCAGGCAACATATTGACTCTCTCAAACTTCCTTAAAACAGTTTGTTTTGAATTTGAAGCCATCTGCCCTCGAGAACATGGGTCTCATAAGATCTTAAATCTTTAGTATCTTGTTGATGAGCTTGCACCTCGATTTTTGTGCAATTCTATAAGAAGATAATTGCAGAAAAAATTGGAGTTTTGGCTCTGCGAAGTCTCGAAATACGCGGCGTGAAAAAACACAGATTACGAGCTGGCAGCTGCTCATAGTACGTATAGGATAACCATTCTAGAACCGCTTGGATTTTACTTAACGTTGAAAAACAGTCCAGACTTAACGAGGAGGTTTTTTTTTTGACGACAATCTGTTCCACAGGAAGTCTATGCTGTCATCAATACTTCAATTCATTTTGTGAAGAACTCGTCGAGGGGGTTGACACACGTGCGTTAGATGTGGCTGAGTGGCTCGCGATTACAAGAACTCTAAAAAGTGAATGGCATAAAATTGTTTATAATCAATTAAGTTCTGTAAGCATGCCCGATGAAGAGAGTATCTACTCTATCCGCCCCATCTGCAAAAAAGGCGATCGAATGTAATACGCAAACCCAACAATACTGATGTGGCTTGAAGCTCGCCTTGAAAGTTGACATGATTTTTAATGCTCCGCCAAATCCTTAAAAAGACTAAATATTCCCAAATCGACACTCATCACCTATAAGTCTACTTCAAAGCAATTTATGACAGTATTCATTTCACTGAACTATGCAAGGATGCCGGAGCAAGAATGGTTTCTTCAACCTCTTCAATCCGTCCACAAAACTAGGATCAAAATTCATGTTCTGCACGACACTCATCTTGAAAGTTTTCGAAAGAACAATTCTCCAACAGATATACGGTCCGATCTTCGAGGATTACGAAAGAAGGAGGAGGTACAAGGCAGAAACTACGAGCTGCAGAATGCTGGTATGGAGTTTGGTGCCTCAACTACAAAAAAAACCATCGGCTAAAGTCTATTCATCGAGATGTTGCGTGCCCGGAACCATAGAGAATGGAAAACAGGATCCATAGTCTGATTAATAAAATATTATGAAATCTCTGATGACGCCAAGAAACGATTGAATTTCAGCCTGCGTTTGTTGTGAACATAAAAAGTTGCAGCTGTCTTTTCCTTCTTTGCCTTTTGCTTGCTGTTTTTGTCGAAGCCGTGTCTTTTAAACCGGACTTCTTAGTCATCCTATTTCCATAGGGACGAAGGCCGATCGAGATAAAAGAAGATCCTGCTGATGCTACTGTTCAAGTCAAGTCAATTTTAAACAAATTTTCAGTTAAAATTTAATTTGTTAAAAGAACAAGCCCAAATCTAGAACCTTGAGGAATCTCACAAATTTGTTCAACATCAATTTACCCATAAATCTTTAATGTTTTTTTTTATCAAGTTTTGCTTTTCCGACGTCCCTATCAAGTCTTGTTACAAATGTGTTCATATCTACACTTGCACAATTGTTCATTAACTCGCTCTTCAATCAACTTAATTATAATCTCAATTGACCTCGACTGAAACCATAGCGCAAGTTATATGTTCAAAGTTCACTTTATTACCACTTAATCTAGGCCTACCCACTATACACACTTTACACACTTTCTGTTAAAAAAAAATTTAACGCGAATAATATTTTCCCAAAAAAGGTAAAATAAATTAAAAATTTTAATAAAACTTTTCAACAGTTTAACTGACTGAAACCTTCATAATAAATCCCACGTCCGAATGTAGTTTCATTATCTTGACTTCTCCCCCATATATGGGTCGTAATATTTACATACCCGAAGAGAGGGTTACTGACTACCCAATTAATCACCAAAGCTAAAACCTTTGCCCAAAAATGGCAAAAAATCGAAATAAATAGGAAATCCAAAAAAATACAGTTCCCGAGGCGTTTAAAGTTCATCACCATCATCATCATCATCAAATCTCAAGACCTGATATTCAAATTAGTTCGTGTGTTTTCAATTTATTGCCTTTTGTTGACATCTCAAGACATTTGCTTCTTCGTGTTTTTTTTTCGATTTTATTGACTCACAATGACAATGTTTAGAATTGGGTTACACACTTTTCGACTGGGCTGTGTTTGAGACGGTCTATGGTTTGTTGCGCAACCGGGTTGCCATTACTGGTTTTTCAAAGCGTATCTTTGTATGGCAAACAATTTCTTCTAGAGCGCGAAACAGAGTTCCCATATTAAAAATTCATAAAACAGTGCGTTGGCCGGTGAGATTTGTTGTCGTCGGTCCTGCTAGTGGTCGATTCTTTAAATTTATTTGTTGTCCTTGACTAACTTATTGCTATAGTAATTTGTTTTAATTGTAACGCCTCATGCGCGTGTAAAAGAAAAAAAAACAACCTAACCAATCTGACAAGATGTAGATGTCTGCCAGTAGTGCCGGACAAGTGATTTTAATTAGGAATTATGCTGCTATAGATTTAGATGAATATACAATTTGCAATTACGCGAAACGAGTTCCATTAACATGAAATATAGCACTTAGAAGCACACTTTATAATGGCTTAATGGTTGCTAGACAAAATGTGTACCACCGAGTCGGAAAGTCTTATCGACGACGCGACGCTTTATTGTCAGTCACGAAAATCTTGTTCAACCCGGAATAAAACATTGTTGCAGTAGTTAAATAAGAAATAACAACATTTTTATGTTTTTCCTCTCATTTTTGTTAGTTTTTTTTTTATAAAATTTAATCTTTAAAGCGTGAAACTTATCAAACGCCTTGATCAGAAGAGCTTTGAGCTGTCAGGGAAATACAAAATAACTTCATCAGGCAGTGTGTTGTAATGTTGTGTTCGATATTTATGTATCTATTATGTTTTTTTCTTTATTATGTATCTGACATGGTCTTGTACTCGTATTTATCCATAATATTTTATTTTTTTTCTTTGCAGGTAACTACGAAACAAATACACGAGAGTGGATTTCGTTTAGAACGGGTGGTGTGATGACGAAGGTTGTTGTAAGTTGGGAATCGGTCATGGTACACGTTACATTGTTTAAAATGAATAAGCGCGGTTGAGTTTATTATCCATGAACTTGTGGAGGTATGGAGTGAGTAGTTTTTTCTATTTTTGGGAGTTTAATTTCGCACGTGGAATCATTTTCTGTCAGCAGTTAAGCCGCAAACAAAAAAGTCTACCCTTCTCACATTTTATTCTTGAATACTTAATCAGGTAATGTTGTGACCTTTGAAATGGAAATGTTGTATCTTAATTAAAGTTCATTGACAAGGCCTTTTGTCGGCCAGCGATATTTTAACTGGCAGCTTGAGAGAAATGCACGAAATCTGTCCTTTCCTATGTTTCGACATGCGCTTCATGAAGATTGTGCCATCATGGAAATTGACTTTGTATAACAACTTGAAAGAGACCAATATTCAAAGCTGGTCATCACTCCATCCAGATATCAGCATGATTTTTTGGAGAAGTTTCTGTCTAGAGTCACATTCTTGTTGTAGGTGATAAAGGACATTTGTAAGACAAGCAATTTATTGCAACTTCTGTGAAAATCATTGCGGAAGATTTCAAGTCGTTCCACACTGATCCTTACATGAATTTGGATCCTTATTAGGATTGATACAATACGGATGTCCTTCTGACTTCGTTTGACAAGATCATTCAGTGTTTTCCCATGCTCCATTATCCTCCTTGCTGTTTCCGAAGCGCTCAATCTATGACAATAAATGATTTCTACTCTAACGAAATGAAGGTTTGGTTTTTCGTGAGATCCCCCAGCATTCTTGTTTGACCATCTGATATAATCTGCCACTGACCCAGAGCCCTGAATGTAGAACGTCAGTCAGCGTACATGGTAATAATGGTTACAACAGAATTGTCTCCATTAATCAATTCCAAAGCACAGAGGATTCCTAGAGCTTCGGTTGTATACGTCATTTAGTCTCAAGAATCCACAGATAGGATTGGATTCATAAGTCTAAAAACCAGGTGTGTATTCGAATAGTCTGCGTCCTCATGTCACTCCTTTCTGCTAGGAATTTCGTTGTGAAATACTTTTTTTTTTTTAGTCTGGAATCAGTGAGATGTAGTTTGATTCCGTCATCCTGATTGAGCAGTTCCATTCTTATACCATAGATGCTTTGATCTTTGATCAGATGACTCATAAGTAGTCGACTCCTCAAGGCACTCACAAGAAAAAGCATTTCTTCTCAAGTGCCTTCCATCACAATAACAAAGCGTAAGTCAGAATAGGTTCGATTTGGGCAGGACCTTTCAATGACAAACGAACAAATTTATGTCAATAGTGAGGGTGCATTTAATGCTGGAATCGTTTAAACTCAGATAAGCGTTAGTTGAAAACTTCATTGCTCTTGTGAGATGTCTTCATTTGTCTTGTCTGGGCGGCAAAGTGACAAAGACACACTAACGAAGTACTTCTTACTCAGTAGATCCGGCTCGAAGGACCATTAAAAATTCTCTAATAATCTTTTTGTCAGCTTTAAACTGTCTCCATTAGACGACGAAGGAGAGAGGATCATCTCCGTTTATTGCATACTGAATATTATGTTGACAACTGGGTAAGATCTTTTTCTTCCTTGATTTCATTTGATTTGGTGTCTTTGAGGGGTTAAATCTAGTTAGAATTTTTAAAAAAATCGGTTTCCTTTATTTTGAAACTTCTAAAATGAAATTTCTAATGAATTCTCTGAAAATTCTCGAAAAATCGGACTTGTTCTTAGAAGGACGAGTAACTTTGATTGGAGCCGATTTTAATGCATAAAAGAAGGCAGGTAGAGGCAACTGTGCGATTGACTACTTAAGGGACAGAAAGTACTAATTATTATCTTAAATGGAGGAAGGGAATAAACGATTCATTGTTAGTTATAAAGTTTTTTCTTTATCTTCATGTAAATCGTACTCAAAACCTTAAACGCATTCTTCTCGGAACCATGATTTCGTAGAAGATTAACACGGTTACTTGAAAATGGCATTCATGATAAGTTTGAAGTTTCTCTCACTTATTCTATTTTTAATTGTCCTTCGTATGGGCGAAGGATTGTTTTTTGACGATTGTATTTTTTTTTTATACCTGAAAATGTGAATGAAATTTTTGTCAAATCAACAACTTTGAGTTTCGACATTCGTCATTTTTCGAAAAACCCAAATTTTTCAAAACCCTTCGTCAACCCAGAGCACTTTGTCATTTCCTAATGAATCATTTAAAAATTTTTTTGACTTCACATAATCCAGTGACGAGTTGCAGTGATCAAGGCAAGACCATAATTTTTTTTATTTGTGGACTCCTCGCAAACTGCTTCCCACTTATTTCTAAATAGTAAGCCTTGAATATTATCCTTGAAGCAGTTCTTCTTAATAACTTTATATTTCTTGTGGGATAAAAACTCCCCTGAATCTCAGAAATATTGAGATGTAGTCAAAAGAGTAAAATTCGGCAATTCAAACAATTCATTTCCATTGGCTTACTAAATTATTCTCCGGCCCTGCGTATTTCTTTTCATCTTCATAACAATCAATACGATTAGTCTACAATCGAATTTATAATCGAACATCAAAAATCTGTTTCTAATATTTTAATCTATTATAAACATGAAGTACCTCACCACTGCGAAGTGGTACCAATACTTTTCACAGCAAACAAAATGTTACCACCAAATCATACAATCTAATTCCCTTCAATAGAAAACAAAACCCTTTAAAAATATACAAAAAAAAAAACAGCTATGGAAACCAATGAATCATGCCAATGTTTACCACAACTCAGACTAATGATGTCCACATGCGCTCGCCACTCTTAGCCTTGAATATCAAAGAAGGAAAGGCAAGTTTCATTTCATTTCAAGTAAAGCCCCCGAACAAACAAACACCAATTATACCATCCATACACCCGTGGTGGGTCACCTACTTCATATATCGTAAACGGCTGATTTTTCAGCATGTACCCATTCTATAAAACACAAAATATCACGGCATTAGATGGTATTTAATCATTTTTAATTCAAAATTAATTGCCCTCAAAACACCGATGTCAATTTAAAACCCCCGCCAACATCTACATCAAGTATGCTTTTGACTTACATCTATAGTACTTCATCACCATCAGAGGCAGGCTTGCTGCTGCTAATTCAAAAAACCGCGAACCACTCTCCAAGTTTATAGCTTCTCCTTCACCATAGTTGAGCTCCATTAGAGTTGGCTAAGACAATTCGTTATTAACTGCACCTCTAGCCTTCGAGCTATAAACCAACTGACGTCCACAAAAGAGAAGACCATAAAAAAAAAAAAAATACATAAATACAACCCGCAGATACAAAGAACAAAAAAAAAACCGACTTAAGTCGATCTTTTCATCTGTTTTTATTCTTTTTTGCATGCATCTTGGCCTTGGGCTTAACGACTTTAGAATTACACTTCACTTCTCTCTTTTACGTTCTTCATTTAGAGTTGATTTGTTGTATGTTCTTTTTTTTATTTTTTGTATCTATGTATCTGCAGCACTATTTTAATGCAAAAAAAACAAAAAAAAAAAAAGCTTGAAACATGTCCCAAGTTTAAAATTGAGTTGAAACTCCTCGTATCTTAGATGCATTAGCATTTGGATGAAATCAAAATCGGTTAAAAGATACTTTTTTGTTTTTCTCCTTAGCCATGTGGGCTGAAGTTGAGAACGGGCGCTCTGAAGTTTACCAAAGTTGTCAGTTTGTTCAGTTTGTGCAGTTTGTTGGGTTTTGCTATTTCTGCGCTGACTGCTGTGTTTGATGCTTATACCAGAAATCTTGTTGGAATGGAATTAATTCAGATGCATCTATAATTGGCTTCAGGGTTTCGGATTTATTAAGTTATTCCAGAAATATGACTGGGAGGAGGGCGAATGAATGAAATAATAATAATAATAATAATGAAAACATAACGCGGAGTGCCTCGTTGGTATCTTTTGTGATTGAAATTGATTTAAGCTGGCGCGCAGTGTGCACTTTTGATGGAACACCTGAGATTTACACTCATTTCCATTCGATTCGAATTCAAGGATTTCAGTGGAGCGGAATTGGTTATCTCTGGTGGATGGGTGCAATATTTGACTCGAGTAGGCGAATTGCATTTGTTTGGTTTGGTTTGGTGACTCAGACTCGATTGATTCGATGGCAACCAGGTGCAATGTTGCCATCGAAATACACAAAAGCTCTATAAGTGCTTACCGGCAATCAAGTACAAGTCAGGCTACTATTTGTTTACCTTTAAGACTTCAAAGAGGTTGTGCCAAAAGGTTAGTTGACGGGTTTAAACTGCTTCGGCACCCAACTTGCTATGAGCTTTAATTAGCTCCTCGATGGTAGTAGCGGCAAGGTTCAAGGTATACTGGAATGCGAGCCTTTCTCCTACTGGAGAAATAATTGGGTCTCTTTATTCACAGTTGAAACTGGAATTCGAGATTTAAAATTTGTTCGGAGTCGGGAAAATAAAATCGATGTAAAAGTTTTCAAATGTTCGACAATTGTGTCTCTTCATGCTGAACTTGTCGCAAGGCTACAAATCTTCACACGAAATCGAAAAAAGTAGTTAAGGGGGTTCCGTGTCTTCATGGTCACTCTCTTTTGGTGCGAAAACAAAAACGTCTTCGATTTTCTTTAAATCTCCTCTCGGCTACTAAAACACGTTGCCTGAATCAGCTTCTTGAGTCGATCCAACAGGAAGAAATTGCAGGGAACCATGTTAGATGAATTAAGTCTGATGGAATTCGTCCTGATCTTGGTCAAAAATTTAAAATAAAAGTAGGGCCGATAAAAGACACATGGGGCGAGGTACCCACGATATGATCAAGACTGATTAAGGACCGTCTGATCCTGCGGCAAGAATTCATACGCAACACTGTAGTAATCCAAAAAACGCGTTGCTCTCTTTTTTCTCGACTTTAAATTTCATGTTGCGTTCATTGTTGGCACATTCGGTATACGCATGTCAGCAACCAGATTTTTGGAATGCGTCTTGTTTCGTTATCGGATTCAGCTGCTCAAATCATGTCATTCACGATTTCAATGCGGTAAATTTTTTTCATAAAATGTCGGTCCTACGGCGCCGAAATCCTGATCCAAAATGTCTTGAAAAGACCGTAAGAATGGTCCAAGTCCTCTATCAGTTCTGGGAAGAATCTGCGGACATCGCCAACGTTATACTAATTTTGTTTATGTTTTCATCGGTTTTCTATGTCGACGACCGATCACTTTCTTCATCATCGTTAACATACTCACGATAGCTTTTGAAAAAAACATTTTTAACACAAATTGCAAACTTGTGGTTTCAAAGTGAAAATCATCATTCTGAGCAGTTAAGACGCAACACTATTGATCGATTTATACATTCGTATACATCAATGGATACTGGTCCACCGAGAAGCCATCGCTTCCGTCGAAGTGAATATGTCTGAGGATGGACCAAAACGTATCGATTCTATTCCGTCCTCAGCGGCTCCTTTACTGGCCGTCCAATACGTGGACAAGCCTACAATCGCATAACATGTGATGCGCCGTATGTTCGATGAATAGGCTAAAAGTCAACTTAAAGATTAACCAAATTTTCACCGTCAAAGCTTTTTCAATGGTGGCTTAGTTGAAATTTTAACAAGTGAAATTTCGACGTGAAGTGAGCACGATTTTCACCAGATTTTATAGACACCATCTGAGCGATAAGCAGTTTCAGGAGGAAGGTCAAACATGCCATACACCGGGTCAAACCATAACTTTATTGTGACAGACATTTGGTGAACGAATAGTCTCAAGAAATGAACCTGTTTGCCTCGCAACCTAGGACACATGGTTTGAGGTCTTTGGATAACTTTTTCTAGTGGGTGCAGTAAAACACTCAAGTATTCTGATGCAACAGCTACAGATGACGATTTTGAATTCCACATTTGTCGAAATAAGAATGGCTGTGCTGTGCAAAAATTGACCAATAGAACGGCCTTTAGACGCTACCGCGTGGGCCCAAAAGTGATCTCAGATAGAACAAATTTGCAGTCTTGGAATAGAAAGTGAAGATGGAGTTAAAACTGTTTGTAAAAGTAAGGACAGGCTTATGAACTCAAGGAATAATGACACCAAGACCAGTTCATTGTACACTTAGTTTTTAAAGCAAAATAAGAACTCTTTCCCTCTAAGTGTTGTGTTTGAAAGGGTCGACTTATGGCTTGAACTTGTGGTATATCTCAATTCTACTCAGCAAGTTTTGATAAGCTTAAAAGTTCCCTTTACCATCATAAAGTTCAGTCGACTTGGCAGTCTTTGAACTAATAAGTCACGAATATTCTAACATAATCAAATTCCCGACAATGCTCGCAAGTGAAAAGTTAAGTAATTTTATTGCTGAATAAAAAGAGAACGCTTTTTCAAATTACCCAACATACCCAGCATAATTGTCAGGTGTTCTTTTTTACAATATGGTCATTCTCAAGGGATCATGGCATGGAGTGTGTTACGGTTTCGAACTCAGGTAAATACTTGCTTTCACATCAACTTATTTGCATTCGTTCAAATTTCGTTCATTTTTTTTTGCTGAAATTTTACATTTTATTTCACGATAATCGATAAAACACTGAATGCAGGTTTTGTTCTTTGGTAGTCTGTATCATCAGTGTCATTCTACTAAAGCCGACGACACTTACTTGGAACTCTAGCCTTTAGCACGGCCGTCCACTTTGTCAGAATACAATCTTGGGACGACCACACCTGGTTAGTCTGTGCCTGTTCCATCGTATTTCTATCATAACGAAAAAGCAATTTGGTGGTGGGTCATCTGTTTGTTACTTTTTGTGTCAGTTTGGCACTGGCAAATTTGACAGAGACTCACTGTTTTATTTTTTCGCGGTATGAAATAAAACGATTTACGAATTTTATAAAGAATTTCGATCAATTTTATTGGGTTTACCTGAAGCCCCATCGCACAATAATTTAATACAAGTGCATTGATCAAGCAACATGACAACTTATAACTGCAGCTTAACTCCCAATTACTTACCGCTACCACTTGGGTCTGACACTCCAATTTGTCAGACAAAAAAAAAAACCAAAACGTTTCCGATATTTTTTCCATGCCAATGGAGACGAGTTTATTTTTTCATTTCGTTTCTTTTTTTTCCACCAATACTTCTTTTCGTTCTTCAAATGGACCTTGTAATTCATAGTTCTCTACTTCTACTTCTACTTGAATGATTTGCATTTCGTTTAAAGGTTAGCGTTTTTATTCTTTTCTTCTCCCTAAATCCATATTCATGGAAGTTGCCTCCACTGTTGCCGCCGTCGTCTGGACAATTTTATAGATGAGATATCGCACAGTCACACTAAACAAAAAAAAAAAAAAACAGTACCAAAAAGCAAGCAATGGAATAGGTACTCCTGGTGGAACTATTACGCCCCATTGTTGATGGGGCGGTGATGGCTACGGCAGACGACTACGACGACGATAGCAATGGCGATGGCGATGAGTAATGACACATTTGCATGCATCCGACATACTTTTAAGTCAACATCAACACTCTTTATGGATTGTGCTAAGTTTTTCTTTTTTTTTTCACTCCCTGCACTCCACATGAAACCTATAGATACTCGTAGTTTGTATATCTGCTAACGAATAACTAGTGCCCTGTTGTGTCATGTCATGCAATGTGCCATCACTCATTCTGCCGATCGAGCTGTACTAACTTGTTTAGGTTTTTATTATTCATTGTTTGGGGTCATTTGCCATCTCTGTGTGTCCATATGCCATAACAATGAACCCTGTGGGCAATGACACCAGTCACAATAAAACATTTAACTTCGGATACATTCCCCGGGATGAGTGTGTTTTGTTGCAGCAACATGCCGTGACACATAATAATAATTTATTGTTCTCCGTCTAACGCAGGCTAATAATAATAATAATAAAACAATTACTCTCTCTAAATATGTTCAATTCAATTTTGAATTACAACCCCCAAAAGGGGCTGGTTAACTGGCAACAAAAAAAAATAAAAATGGGGTTGACACTGCTGTGGGTGGTGGGATGCGATGTTATGGTGGCAAAGTCCTTTTCGATGTCAGTAAACTATTAATGCAATGTGGAATATTCATGAGTGATAAATTAATGTGAGAGAATCACACACCCTGTGTGCTTGAGTGTGTGGCATACTCATAACGTCTGTCCAGAGTCCAGGGCGATGTCCAGATCGCCCTGCGATAACTAGTCACACCACCAATCCCATCCTGGTTATGCGGGCGAATTAATATTCAACATAGGACAGAAGTATAGTTGCAGAAAATTTACAAACTGACTCATACACATGCATGCACACACATATACATGTACGTGAGGTTCATAAAGTTCAGTCAATTAACGCGTGCGATTTAGCTGCAGCAGATACATTTTAGTAGATTCATTGGGATAATTGATATACTCAACGATAAAAACCGGGGACAGTCGCAGTTTTATAAAGGATGCGAGCGATTGTGTGATTGGTGCGCTGTTTGTTGTTTTGGTGTCGGTGTCCGCTTAATTTGGTACTCCGTCAGTCAGTTAGTCAATTAATTAATTCAACTTGAATTGTTTTTTTTTTTGTTTTTGTGTTGTCTTCGATTCGATGGAGTGAAATATACCGAGACTGAGATGTACAAACATGGGACTCAAGAAAACGGCTTGCAAATTTTCGTTGGAAACTCTGGACGCCGTGAAGAATCGATTGCAAAATAGTGGTCCTAAAAAGCACCCAATTTAAAGCATCTTTTTCGTCGAAACACTTGACGATTATTTGAAAAAATCACAATCCCCATAAGGGTTGATTTCGCTCTGCAGGAGTACAGGCATGATTTCCACCACGTAAGAATTTAAGAAGAGGGTTAATTTTAATTCTTTTCGTAAAAACAGGATGTCCTCATTCGTATACGTGGACAAGTTCGTGGTGTGAAAATAGTGGACTAAATGTTGACGCTAACAAGACCTCATTCCTCTCGGCTTATTTCGATCCTCATGAACATAAGTAACAGCCTCACGGCAAAGCCTTCTCTACAATAATTATAAAGATAAATTCAAGTTTTTGGCACAACAGCTCTTTTGAAAGCCGTGGCTTTACTTCAACATTTTCGCGTCCTCGTCACTCCGAACGGCCGGCGAACACACTCGGGGGAGTTTGGATCTTAAATTAAGGAACCTATTCATTTTTGTTAGTCCGATGGACTCAGCTCCGAGCCAGGTGTATCTGCAAAAAGGAAGCTCTTGCCTCCAAAAATTCTGCAAAGAACAAAAATGGGCATAAAATTTGGACCAGTTCTTTTACTGTAGCCTTCTGAGTGGGGGGAATGGAAACGCCTCTACTCACATGTTCCACTTGGACTTAAACAACATCCTTTATTGGTTATGCTTCGAGATCTTGGTTGAACTTCAAGTTTCACTTTGGTCGGACTGTGATCCTCAAATAGGATATCCCACTCCTGTTTAAATGTCTTATGGAGAGGAGTATTTTCCAAGCTCAATTCAAAACCATTCAGGTTGCTGTGTGACAAAAATATGCTATGTCCAAATCGAAATCAAACTCTGCGCCTGCAAGTCTTTTATACTGTGCCAAATAGTGTGATCGGCTATGAATGAATTGTGTCAATTAGATTCTTTGAAATGCATGAATTGGAGACATGAAAATCAAGGGTATGTGAAGTGCAACAGATCTGAATCGGATGAAGGCAAATACGAAATAAAGCATCACAAGTTTGAGGCCGTGGAAGATGTAAGTTAAAGTACCATACTTTTCATTTATCAACTCTATTTTTCTGGAACAACATGTTGCAGATACATGTTGCGCTGAAATATTTTCATCTATTTGTATTAATTCCCTGAATTTTCATTCCTTTTCAAATTCAGTTCCATGACCTTACATCACCGCAACCCATCCATTAGCAGAAAATAGCTTCAAAAACAGCGACAAAAATTCATCCGCAGACTTTTTTTTCGCACACAAAATAAAATAAACAATAACAACAACTCTACTTACAGTGTCCTCGAATTTAAAACACTGCAAGTGTATACAGTTTTATAACATTAAGAACCCTCGGGGTGAAATTTTAATGACCCTTTTTTAAGTTCTTACATCCCGACATTAAAATGGTCGCCCTTTCATCGTCTGTTAGCAGCGAAAAGGACATAATCTTATCCTCAGTTGCGACGCAGTTAAAAAGGGCACATCAACCTCGATTTGATTTTGTTAGTTACAAGGATACCTTGTTCACCTCCACCTTCTTCCCGCTCAATGCAAACAACATCAGGGTACCCTAACGCGCGACCAAAGACTCAAAAGCACATAAAACAAGGACGAAATTAAATTTAGGTATAACTAGAAACCGTGAAAAACAAGGAAACGAAGAGAAAAAAGAAAAACACGCTCATTCGTTTGTGTTTTTTTTTTTTGTTTCTGCATTCTTCTGCTCCTTTCTCAGATAGTTACAAGCACTCAGGCGAATAAATAGTATGTGCTTATCCTTATTTTCCTTTCACGACTTCCCAGCGAAGCGGAATTTATGATGGATGGGCTCAATGGGTGGCTGGCTGGTGGGGATCGTCTGGAAAGGACTTTAATAATTAAGTGAAGTGAAGTAAAAGAATTTCGTGCAGCGAGGATTGCAAATCATGAAAAATTTAACATTCAATTTTGAAACACAGAAAACAAAACACGATGTGGCGGTTTAGTGAATTTTTCAAATTTTTAAGTCAGAGTAAATTGGTTGATTTGGACTAGTTTAATTTTGTTTTGCAGGTGTACATGTTTTAATGTTATACTTAGTCTGGCAAATTGACATTGAATTTTCATTCACAAAATAATTAAGCCTAAAGTTCCACTTGATATAGTAAGTATTTGGCTTTGGAACATTTTGCTAGGAGCTTCTTTTAATAAAGTTTTGAATTCAACTGTTCAAGCTGAAAAGATTGGACAGTTGTAGAACTCAAGCTTAAGAACTTTCAGCATTGAAACCGACACTTGACATTAACGTGAGATGCTAAAGATACGACTTTGGTTATTACATAGAGTAATAAATTTTGTCATTGGAAACATTGACATAGAGGCTGCTTCAAGACTTGAGCTTCTCCATAAAAGATTGTTTCCGAGGAGCTATTCGACAATGGAATGATAGCTCAATGCTTTTTGTCAATGGTACCAACGTCAGTGTTTGTCCAAATATCCCGTGATGAACTCTCAAACCCCTGTTCAGGAGAATACACTGTTTTTCACAACATATTCATTTATGTATAGCCTCTTATTTTTGCTGCACAAAATTTGAATTTAAAACGAATTGAAAAATTAAAGAACTTGTTGCTGATAAAAAAAAAAATCCTTCAAAATGCTACCAGATCTATGCCAAACTGATAAAGGGCTTTGCGTTGTCGACAGCTCCAATGAATGCTTATCGAACTGTACCAAAGTTGCTTAGTCATACTACCAAAACTATCATCATAACAAAATTATTGCACTTCATTCCTGAGAGCATAATTTAAGGACAGAAAAATTAAGGAAAATTTCCAATTTCTACCAACTTCAGTTCTGTTTTCTGACACGTTGCCCCAACTTAAATTTTTAATTTTCTGGTCACGAAAAATCGGTTGTTGTACCTCGATATAAAGCCCTCCCTTGACTGTAATGCGCCTTCCATTAACGTCAGTAATTCTGAAATTCCGAAAATCATACTCACATGATGCGTTGGTTCAAAAATTACTCAGTGTGGATAGTCCGAGTCAAAATTGTGTTCTTTTACTTGCTAACGAGATGTTTTTTTGACGATTTAAAGAGCAAAGTTGTCGTAAATTTCGAGCTCAGTTGAATTTTTGCCAGTGAAAAATCTGAACTATAAAATAGAACTTCAGTTTAGCGCGACTGATGTTAAGTTTCTGCGATCTTTGGTGTATTGCGGCGATCGAGCCTAAGTGCACTCCCGCCAACACCTGCAATATTCTCTAGAACTCGAGATTGTTTCGACGTCATATCATTCACTTCTCGAGATTATTCAAGCTCAGATCAATGCACTATAACACTGAGTACTCGTAATTTGTTTTTTGATCTTCTACCATGAGTCTAAATTTCATAAGACTCAAAACGAAAACAACCTAGAAATAATTAAATTTTTCCACCTCGACTAAGCTTCTTTTTACTCCTTCTTTAACTGATATTTTTGAATTTTTATCTTAACTTTTTTGGATGTAAGTTCATATCCAAAAAGCTCACTATTTTCAACTCTGTTGACAAAAGCATTTTTTACTTGATCTTACGAAAAGGTCTACTTTGAGAGGCTTTATATCCATTCCCTTGACAAGACGAAATGCTACAGTGTATTTAATTGTATCCATCTCTTCAAAACTTATTTTTCCCTTCGGCTTTTATGGCGCCTTCTGTACGCAGAAAAAAAAAAACCTTGAACTGTACTCAAACAAAGTCTAAAAAAATAATAGTCCCGCCATTATTGAAAAAAAAAAGAACAGAGCCAGACGAATTATTCAACGGTTCGTTGATCTCCTGAATAAGAAATTAATAATTCTCTTATTTCACTTAGCCGCAGGCGGTCTACGGTCTGTATGACGACCTTAGATTATGTAAATCGCTCGAAAATCACACAAGACATGTGCCACTAAAGACAGCCAGCCTCATCACAATTAACATATAACAGGAGCTTTATTGCCCAAAGTTATATTAAAGACAAACAAGCTGTAAAGTGCGTTGTTTGCCCATACATCTGCTTCACACAAACAACCTTCGATCACTTGTGAAACGACCTTGTGTGGGAACGGCTGTTTTAAGAAACTTTTATTTTTGAAAAAAAAAAAAAAAAAACTACTTTGGCTAACTTATTTATGATTGTTTTTGTGTTTTCTTTTTTTCAATTGCAGACGAAAAAACACAGTCCCAACCACATCAAACGTCCAATGAACTCATTCATGGTGTTTAGCCAGATAAAACGTCGAGAGATCTGTGAGAAAACGCCTGAACTGCACAATGCAGAGATCTCAAAGAAGCTCGGCCGTGAATGGAAGAAACTTACCCCTGAAGAACGTAAACCATATGTCGATGAAGCGGAACTCTTGCGTCAGTTACACTTAAAAGAGTATCCCGGATACAAGTACCGTCCACAAAAGAAACATGGCAAATCAGCAAAAGCGGCCTCATCCGGGGAGTCAGCCAATAACTCGTCCAATTCCTCATCCAACAGCACCATGTCCGGCCAGCAACAATACAACAATAATAATAATAATCAACAACAAACCTCAATGTCGTCGTTGTCGTCATCATCGTCGCCACCACCGACACCTGGTAAAACAGGATCAGCGAACACATCATCGGCCACAACAACAACAACAGGAACAAATACTGCCACAGGCCGCAAAACCAAACACACTGCCACAAAACGTAGCCGAACGACAACGACCAGCAGCAGTGGCAGCAGCAACAGCAAAAGACACAAGAACGACTCAAACAACAACTCAAATCGCACCAATCATCAGCATCATCATCACAATCTAAATCAGCCAGACTTGTACAACAATCAGAGCGAGAGCAGCTCCGACTTAGATTTCGATGCCCTCGAAATCAAACACGAAGAAATCGATCAGAAACCCTTCGGTTCATTCCTGCCCAATAAGCCCGAGGGCGCTAAATTCTTTGAATACCTTGATGCAAACATTATGCATGTTGAATCACTGCTGCAATCGGATTCTCTTTACGTGGCAATGAATCCAGTCCAGGCCTGCAATGACAATTATGACAAGAATGCGATTTTCAATGATCCCAATCTACATACTGCCAGTCTGCAAAATGATCTACAAAATCAAGACCAGCAATATCAACAAGCCGATAGCGCCCTTAACAATCACAGCCTACAGCAGAATTCCGATCTCAATCTACAGGCGGCATCATACCCCAGCAATCACAATCACCATCAACAGTCGTCCAATCAATTGCAATCACAGCAAAATCCAACCAACAACGACTCAACGATTCTCATCCCACATCAGTCCGATCATGATCTGCAGCCAACTGTCACAATGAATGTCAATGTTGCCAAATTCGACAGCTATTACATGTCAAATCCAAGTGTCAGTGTGACAGATGACAGCGATTGTAGCATATTAACCAGCGATGCTGCCTCACCCCAAGTCATCTACTGTAGTCCAGGCAGTGCTGGTGATCGCAGTTCCAATGGCAGCATCAACGACAACCTCCTAGGAAATGAGTTTCAACTCAACATGTACGATACCTCTTTCTTCAGTATGGAAGAATACTCCCCTCTTTTTCCCTGCGACAGTATCTGAAAGTTGATCTTTCGTTTGAGTAAAAACAAAATTAAATAAGTAACCATATTTTATACATACACACACACATGTTAATATTATTATTATTATTACTTTAATTTTTATATTTAACGAAAAAAACAAAAAATCAACAACACACAGAACATTTCAGGATTACTTTATAATAATTATTATTTGTTTGGTGCAGCGCACGATAATGGTTAAATATAATAATTTTACACATTTATTCATATAAAACAAAAAAACATATATAAATAAATCTATATATAAATATTAATTAGTTATTTAAAGAAACAAAAAAAACGAAGCGAAGGATATATCATTTCTGTTAGGAATTTTGTTGAATATTATCTTCTTTTCGATCCCGAAAGAGATAGGCAATTTGTTACAAAAAAAAAAAGTTTTTTTTTATTTTTACATACGCAATTGAAATGTTTAAAGAAAAAAAAAACAACTAGGTTCGAAGGGTCCTCCGAGAGTACTCTGTAAATACGACAAACAAATGGCGGCCGCTTTGTTTTCAAATTTTGGTTTAGTTTATTTTTATTATTTTATTTTTTTATAAACTTCTTTTTATATTAAAAAAAAAATCAATAATATCCGATGAAACACTTTATAGTCTTAGCCTTAAGTAGATGGTTAATTTAAGTTCACATATATATAAATCCATTAATCTATTTCTGCTAAACGAAAAAAGAGAACAAAAAAAAAGTGGAGGATATTCATCACTTTAACCGGAATTCAACAACAAATACAAAACCACAATAGTGAAAGTCCAAAAATAAAAAAAACAAAATCGGTTTCTCCGTATTTTTTATAGAATTTCTCTAAAGCAATTTTTGTTTTCTTTTTATTTTAATATATTTGTTTATTTTTTTGCAAAAAAAAAACATTTAATTTTCTTTTTATTTATTTTTTAAGAATTTTTTATTTTATTATTATTATTATTATTTTTTTTTTATTTATACGTACCTTGTTTTATTTACGAAAGAAAAGAAAAAGTAACAATTAAACTGTGATTGGAAAAAAAAATATGTTATAAATTTTGGACTTTCATTTCCAAATAAAAATAAAATTAAACAAAAAACAAAAAAAAAAATCTCAATGCTCATTTAAATAATTTAAAACAAAAAACAAAATGCGTTTTTATATTCTGGCAAAAAATCACAACCGCGTTCTGTAAGATAGAGTTGGTTTGAACTTTTTTCGTGTGGCGTAAATGTATGTCGGGCTACCAAAATGTGACCAATTTTGAAAATGGAAAGTCACTCTTTTAGGCCTCCGATTGATTTTTTTATCATACTTTTTTTGAAAATCAACATTCTATCATAAGTTCTTTTGGAGCAGTTTTTGGGTTTTTATTTTCTCAGCTTTGAGCTCGCCAAAATACTTCAAAACAAAAGAAATTTATTTTTTATTGGCTTTTTTGTTCCCTGAACTCAACTGAGTCTGCCCCAAATTTGTTCAGAAAAATTCAGAATTTAGAAAATTTGACCAGTAAACCTTATTATTATTTATTTTTTTGTAGAAAAATGCTATCCGAAAATGTACGAAAAGTTTTTACCGAAATTTATTGAACTCTACTGGATTTTAGATTCAGGGTTTGTTTGCGATATTTTCAAGACTAGCTTCGAATCAAAAAGCCTGCTCGAGTGTTTCAAAACCTCCAATCAGTCATTCACAAATGTTGAATTCGTTTGTATCTCTTTCTAGCTCTTCAACGTGACAAACAATATACGTAAGACGTCTACAAGATAGATCACTTTCAACGCAAAATTGAGGTCTTTGCATTACATATCAAGTTATCGAAAAATTAGTACAAACAAATCGTTCTGCTTGGATATGAAATTTTGACTATCGTCCATGAAAACAAAGCTGCGCCTTGTGGCAAAATAAAAGAACTTTTAAAAAATCATGTCGTAAAAAAGTGATGCAACTTTAAACGAGGCTTTATTTTTTGATGGCACCTTTTAATGGAATCCTTAAAATACTCAGTCGTTTCGTACTTCTGCGGCTGAACTGTGAGGCTCTAGCAACATTGTGTCCCAACAAGTTACAAGTTAGTTTTATTATAAAGGTCTTTTTATTACTTCAAGTTGTCCAATGCTCTTCGTCATTCTGTTTGAATTCAAGTTTTTTTTGTTTGTTCTTTTTGCCAGAATCAATTTTTATTTTTTTTTTGTAAACATGTTGCAAACGCCAATAAGCATTACCTCAGCAAGTGATATGAATTCTCCACCATCGAAGAGAGAAATAAAATAACAGAAAAACAATTTTGAAAGTAGTTACTTAAGTTTATTATCACACAAATACGAAAACCAACAACAAAAATCTTCCTTATTCAGAATTTAAAAAAAAAAATTTAGAACATAATTTTTGTTTTTGAAAAACAGCGGTTTCCCAGCATTCGACAATAGTGACATTGACAGATTGCAGATGAATTTTGGATGCGCGTAATCATTTTAGCCGGATCTAATTTAGATATCAATTTCCACGATGACTTTTCTCTAACTGCTGCGGTTCTGAATCTGTTGACTTCAAATTACAGCAGGTTTTCAGTTACCTGATCTCTCCGGGTTAAGTCAAACGTTGGAATTTGAATTGAAATTTGTTTTTTAAAGGTGTTTTGAATGTCCCGAGAGGCCGGTTATGCAAGATCATAGGCCTTCTCTTTGTACATAAATATATCTTCGAGGAGTTTTCTGCATGTAAACATTTCTTTTTATTTTATTTTTCTTCCGCCGTTATAGCCATTTTTGTGTTTTTTTTAGTTTAAAGTGAATTAAAAAACTTATTATTTTTCAAAAATATTTTTTTTTTATCGTATATATTTTGTTAATCCTACAGTAAAATTTAATTTAATCCAAATACAAAAAAAAAAACTTTGATGTAAAATTTACTTATGCTTATATAAACATTTAAAATCAAAAAAATAAATCATTACATTACATTGTTACACCCCAATTAACCAATGAGTTTTATCAATATTATTATTATTCTTTCTGTATTATAATTTGTCTCTTGTCATATTATGTCATATGCCTGTGTTCGAGTTAATTTTTAATTTTACTTGTATTTTTTTTTTTATAATTAAATGAAACAAAAAAAACAATTTAATTAATGTACATAAATATATAAAATAAATGAAAAACAAAAACCGCAATTGAATTTCGAAAGTAACTGAATTTGAAGCAACTCAAACGGAAGGATAGAAAAAAAATATTTGCAAGGCTGTGTAATTTTTTCTTCTTCTACTGAAACATTAATTTCCAAAATTGGTGAGAAAAACTGGGGGAAAAAAAAAACAAAACAAAATAATATTATTTTCATAACCATCGATTTGAAATTCCATTGTGTAATTCTGTTTTTGTTATACGCATCGATTATTTCTTTTATTTTAGTTAATTTCTATCTATAGCATATTTTTCTTTTATTTACCACACATGGTAAATCCATGTTTAAATTTAAATTTTTTTTTTATTAATATAATCAATAACTAAAAAAAAATCCAGAGAGATTCAATTTTTAGTTCGATATCCAAGATGTATTTGTGTACCATAAATATACATGTGTAAATATTTGCTTAAATGTTAAGATATTAAATTTAATTGAAAAACAAAAAAAAAAAATCTGAACAATACACGAAGAGTGGACCTTAAATGGAAAAACATTCAAAAGAAAACTTCTTTTTATTTAATTGGCTGTTGTGTTATTTTTGGTTCCTCTTGGTTTCGTTGATTTTTCTTCGTTGGACTTGCTTTTTTGCGTTTTTGACGTTTTCAGTTTCAATTTTTGGGTTGTTTCGGTTTCTTGAATGCATTTGGGTTTTTCTTTCACGGACATATGACACACGTAAGTTTTGATTTTAATTTCTTTATTTTTTTCAGATTGTTAATAAATTAAGGTTTTATTCTTTTTTTATCATCCTTAATCCCAAAAATGATCAAATAATTTATTATTTATTTTAGTTGGGCTTAAATATTTGCCCTAAAAAATGAGGAAAATATTTTACCCGAATTGGCAAATAGTAAGAACTAGTCTCTTGCAATTATTCTTGACACTTGTGTTAAGTTTTGTTTCGAAGATCTTAATGAATAGTCTAACCGTTAGAGTTTTGTTATTTCTAATTTTTTAAATTTCATTATAATTCATCGATTAGCTTAGCTCTTTGATAACCATTAAGAAACGCAATTGCACTGCGCCAATTCCAAAATCGTGAATTCTGGGGCCTAACTCTGTATTACTACTCTAAAGTCAAATCACTCGAATTCGCAAAATCGGCACTCACTAATGCGAATAGCAAATACAAATGTGCTACTATCGAACAGTCTTAGGTTGCCAACTTGATTTTTTGATTTCTTTTCGAGAATTTGGAACCCTGCATTGCGATTTTAAACGTCAAAGTCATTCTAATGCGCAACGTTTGATTCGATTGCTTTTTTGTTTATAGACGGTGAGATAAGCTGTTGTGTTTTCTTAGGAAATGTAAGCATTTAATGATTTTACATTCTTTTTTTGTCGAAAACAAAGCTGAAGATTATTATTTTCATTTTTTTTTTTTATTATTTTATTCAAACATTTTGTAAAACATAGGGAATCCACTAAAAATTTAATACAAAGCCTGCACAGTTTGCCATTTTCGTGGACTACATGGTGGCTCATCCAGATCTGTGCAGAGGATATTTAAAGACCCCGCAGGCCAGAAAGAAATCTGCAAGTCTCTGGGACAATTTGGCTGGTTCCAAACATGTGAGTCATGAGACGCTCCTCCATACCGTCCATTTACAGGCTTAACGCACATAGCGTGATCGCAAATCTAGTATCAAATAGTTTATTATAGTATGCATTCGAAATATGTTTTCCTACCACCATAGCATTAATGCTGTGTTTTAGTTTTCTATTAAAAAAATTATTTGTATATGTGTACCGTCTACTACACCAATTACTCCTGGAATTCCAGACTTTTCGAAAAACTGCTTCTTAGCAGCTTTCTTCTCTTCCTCTGTCATAACAAAACTTATGTGTTTTGGGCACACGATTTTTTGTATAACACTGCAAACCTCTGATATGACTGTGGACATTGTCCGTTGTGCGAATCCCAAGTGTCTGTCTTGTCCAATTTGATGTTGATACCCTCCTTGCGCTAAAAATTATAATGTCGCAGACACTTTTATTATGTTGGGAATTGCTGTTTGCCTGCAAGGAGTATGCAGTTCGTTGTCAATGCAATTTAGTACATACAAAAAAGCGTCTTTATACAGCCTGAAGTTTTTGACAAAGCTGTAAATAAAGAACAAAATTTTAACTTGCTTTAATTTTAAGTCTTTCAAAAATGTTCTTACCTTTGGTCGCTAAGTTCCATTATATTGGATTTATCTCTTATAGGTTTTCTTTCAATGCGTTCTTCCATTGTATCTTCTACATCAAACCAAAGTGCAGCACTGTCCATTATTTTATTTTATTAATTTATTACCTCTTTCACCAAATTCAATAAAATACAAACAATTTAAACCACAAAAATGCTTTTTACAGAATTTTTTGTTGACATTTGACATGCGTGACTCGAACGATATACGCAAAGTTTTCGATTCTATTCTCTTACAGAGTACAGGTTAGGAGTAGACAAATCACTTTCGCATTTACTTGACTTTAGGGTAGCAATACAGAGTGAGGCCCTGCTTCAGTCGCATGTTTGCCTTTTTTCTCCAAACTGTGAAGAAAATTTAGCTTAAAGATCATCGGAAATATATAACCGTGCTGTTGATGTTTTGAAATTGAAAAAGTGTTTAAAGCAGCGGCTAACATTTGCACTCAAAAAAATTATCATTTCGAGAAATATGCAAAATTTTGAGTTGCCTTTCGACTCAATCATAAAGGTGTTCTATTTGTCGTCGACGTTGACATCGTGCCATAATCGGTCATATCTCTTTTTGGGCCTGTGAGCAGTAATAACTGTTTTCTCATATGGAATGCTGCTATAGTCTGAAGTGGACCTGAAACTCATCCTACATGTCCCTGAAGCCAGTTCTCAAATCATAATTTTTTAACCGCCCTATCAGCATGATACACATTCACCCCATTTACGGTTCTCGTCGATCGTTTGCTACAATCGTCGTTGTCTTCGTCTTCTCGTTATAATAATTGTAGTAGATGTTTTAACAAGCGTAGTAGAGTATGTGACAGTATATCTGTCATACTGAATTTATATTAAATGTTCTCAGTTCGTTATTGTTTATCGAGGAAAGTGGATGCTGCTAGCTTAATAAGAATCCGGAAGAAAAAAGACAAAACTCCAATCCCATCATTCCTATTTCTGTTGGCTTTTTTCCTCCTCAAACTTGAAATTTTTTTATGCCATATAATGCCACCTCTTGAAGTCTTGATTGCTTTTCCAGAGGCTCCTCTCTTGTGGCCTTGAAACTGTTTGCATTCACTCGTTTTTATGTTTACACAACTTGGATTTTGAGGTGTTTAAACGACTTCAATAATGTCATGTTGCTGTCGATCTCAGAAAAATCGTTTATGCAATCAGTCTCATTCGATTGTGGTATTGATTGTTACTCTAACAGTGATTAAGTCGTTGAAAGAACATTTTCAAAAATAAACACTTTCTTTTCAATGAGATGATCTTGGAGTAGCAACTGATGATGATCCTTCTAGTTCATTTAAAGGATAAATGCTCGGAGCAGCGACTGCTGACGATCCTGAAAGTAGCCATTTTCTAAATTTCAAAATCTTGGATATAGTCTGTTCCAATGAAGAAGGTACCTGTTGGCTTTTTGAACCTCCTCTTGTGGCTTTTATCGCTTTTGAGTTGTGTTCAATTTTTTTTTCTTCACTTTAAACTTTATGTCGGCCCGGACCTGTAAAAAAACTATATACTTAATTCCAAATAAAATTCGTTTACAAACCTTTTGCCACCTATTTGCATTTTCTCATGGGGGGTCACTCATTTTTAAAATTCATTTTGTTAAAACCTTTGAAAATAACCCTTTACCAAATCTGTTTTTGTTTCCTTTATGTCAACCAGTATTTCAAGCTGTCCTTGGTTCGTAATTTTAGTCTAAAAACCCACAAAAAGTTTGTTTAATTATTTGAAACAAAGTAAGATAGAATTTAAAAAATCCCGCCCTTCCGTCTTGTTGAAGTTCGTCGTTTTCTTACGTTCCACATAATTGTGAATGGCGATGTCCAACGAAAGAAAAACAACGTTTGACATTTTCTCACGACGAATTAATGTCGAAAGCAACAAATTCGATTCAAATGTAAAAGCCGTCGTTTATTTCAGATCGTTACGAGAGCTGACTCAAAGACTTCAGGACCGCTTGCATTGATATCCGGCAACTCTATGTGAGCTAGCTACCCCCAACGCTACATCCGAAGACTGAATATTGCCTTCTCCACCACACTCCATCAACGCAAAGGATATGAACCTAAAATGATACAAATAATTATTCTTTTCGACTTATCGCATTTGTAACCATTTTCGATGAGGTACAGTACTACTGAGATTGAGATCTTGAGTAACGTCACCTTGGTCGTTCGGTTTTACAACTCAATCGCTCCCTTGGGAAAGACAAGAGTGACTTCTCGGTTTCCATTCTAACCAAGCGGGATGCGAAAACTAAACAGTGCTCAAAAAAACACATAGTGACTAGCATTTTGATCGACTGTGGACCTCGATAATCTAAAACGGCACTGATATAGACCAATCATGGTGTTGATAAGATTTTTTCGACGCCTTATATGAAGGATCCCTTCGAAGTAGTAGTTGGCGCAGTTAAAGAGGTATCCTTTCTTCATAGTCAAATAAATGATCTTCTATTTTTCGGGAACGCTTGCATTCGACCGTACGAGAATTTCACCAGAATGTCCTTCGTGACCAGAAGCCTTGTTGGCTTTGAGCCTCGATGCGCTGTGCTGACTGTCAGGTGTGTTGAACCCTTACTGATCGTCATGAGTGTTTTTTTTGTTTAAATTTTTATTTTATTAAATTCACCGCAATAATATTACTAAAAAGTTAGACTTGCTTTGAACTAGCTTCATAAATTTAAAAAATATTCTTACCTATCTTACTGGCCCTGTGCGGGCTCTCTTAGCTAAAGTTATTATAAAACTTAACTTAAACGTAAGTCAGCCACCAACACTAATTAGATACGTATCGACGTCGACCTTCTTTGCCTATAGGGGCTACTTTCGTTTTATTTATAAGCCATCTAAAATGTTGGTGCTGGTCATCGACTGAACTGCACACGCTCTGTAGAACTTTTTTCATCGTCTCGCTATCCGCTTATCCACAGTTTTTCGGGCAATGTGGGAGATAAACAGGACCTATCAAATCTAGGTAGAAAAAAGCCTCTGGGGGGATAAAACCCTTTAGACGCACCCGCTCATAGTACTCGTCATTGTTTGCTCTATTTAACGCTATCAGTACTGCTTATAAAACAAGCTTTGTAAGTGACAGTGTTACTCATAGAGCAATACCCATCTTGTCACAGTCATCATTTAGCGTGGTGTTAGTTGTTAGTAAACATAATAATAACAGGGATAACCTAACACCATTGTACTGAACCTCGTTGGAACAGAATTTTTTGTATTCAGACTCTGAAGTTCTGCATAAGCCTAGGCAAGCCTTGAGAAATTACTTCTAAAATAACCAAATCCTTTCCATCAAGCTTGCTCACTCGTTGAACCACACGGTGCGTCCATAGTCGACCATAGGCCCGATGAGGGCCATGTAGCAGATTATTTTAACCCTAGCATCGAGTTGCTAGCTGTAAACAAGTCCCTTTGTTTGGGCAAAAGCCATTTTGCTGTTGAAATACAGATACTGGACCAGCCAGATCTCAAGATATCAGACTACGCATCGACTCGCCAGTAGCTGTCTGTGCGGTCCCACAATTGATAGCTTTCGCCAATTCGTAATGGTATCCCTAGAGGCCCCAAGCAACGACATCCTTAACAATATAATTTGGCATTGCCGAAAGTTAATCTTTAACTTCGCAATATCGCTGAATCGAAGTCACACTGCAAGAGATTTCTAATTTACACAATCAAGTCATCTGCGTATGCTATTGCAAAGAGGAAGGGATCTAACATGGTCGCTGGTGAATATATTGAAGAGTATCGTCGCCTTGTTGCAGACCATTTTTTAAATTTAATAACCCATAAGAAGTTTCATTGTCATTTTTAAAAATGAACCGTGAACTGCACCGCCTTGAAACCAAATTGTTTATCCGGAATAATATTCTTGTCCTCAACCCACTTAAGCAGGGCTCCATTTACCACTTTCTGATACATCTTGCTGATGTTCGGAAGAAGACTTATGGACCGGAGATTTTTTGGATTGGAAATGTCTTTGCCCCGTTTAGGGATGGATTGCTCAACCGCCATCTTCCAATCTTTCGCAGGGTGTTGTAAATATCCATCGCTTGTGGTGGGAGGTGTCAAATCACAATGTTCGATATTCCATCGATCATCGAATCCATTTCTTCCCCTTCAGTGGTCCGAAGATAAAATAGAGATCAGCATTCGAGTCAAATTGGGGATTCGACGTTTCTTTGGCAGCCGAATTTTTTACCTCATCATGAGTGTTGCATTCTACGCCATCGCCGTTCTCTAACATTTTCATTAATTCTTCGTTCAGCCACCTCACATAAGGGTGCGTTCAACTGGCGTAGAGTTTTTTATTCGAAGGTGCAGAGCACAATTTTGGTCCAGTGAGCTTGGAGCCTTAATCGTAGTTGTTTAAAGGAAAATTGCAATTTGAAGGTCAACTTTTCTGGCCTTCTTTCAATCGCCGTTTAAATTTGTTTTGGAGCTGATCCATAACAGAAACAAACAGAAGTGGAGAAATATATCCTCCTTGTGGTGACCCAACTTTTACTCGTTGTTTCGTCCGCCAACAAATTCGCTTGTTTCAACAAATTGTGCACTTGTTTGCGGTACATAAATAGACCGTCCCCAATTATGGACGGAGTTCTGATCCAAATAATGGACGGAACTCCAGGTAAATAAAGTGACTACATATTTGAATCACGCAGGTTTTAATCTTCCGTGGAAAGCGGTTACAAGATTGATGCTGACATTTATTCACCACGCACTGTATTTTTTTTTACATACCCTATTAGGAAAAACAGGACGTCAAATCAATTCATCCATCTCAAATGTATTCACATCGTCGAATCAACAGTTTGCTGTTGTCAAATTCAGTCGATTAATCATAATCCACTAAAAAAGGCCGACGTAGGATGCAACATTTCGCAAATCCCATTTACATTTGTTTTTTTTTTTTTGACGACAATGACGGTAATACCGCCAAAGGCAAACAAAATCCAGCGTGGTATGTGTCAATTTTGTATGCACTTTAAGCGCAACACTGTATAGAACACGTGTTCGCAGGCTTTGCAACACCAGCTTTGACCATTTTCGAAATTATTGCAACCAACTGAAGAGCCTTTAGCGGTCTTTATACTATTTTTATTGTCTGAGTACAGCTGATCGTTGTTTTTTGTTCGTATCTCAAAAATCCTGCAGATGGTTGTGTTGGATCAGCATCAGGGAGTTTCTCCCAGTCTATCTGTTGCAACGACGATGACAAACGCGAGTCATGGAACCATACCAACTGTGTGATTGAGTAATTTGATTGACGGTCTTCAGTTGGGAATTGTATCTTTCGAATGGTGGTGTTGAAATTGTGCTGAAACTATTAATCATATAAAATGCTTAGGCTTTCATTAATCAGAAACACCTTGTTCGTTTGCAAATCACTGATTCATTTCGAAGGTGTACCTCCCTGAAAAGTTTTCCCCCAAAGAATTTCGCCACTCCTACAAGTGTGCAAACCTACACTTATTATACGTTCGATTGCAGGTATCCACCTATAAATAGGTTTCAATTTATTTGTTTACAATTGTCAAGTTGTAAAACTTCCAATTGACACTGAGCACTTGACGGGGCAAGAAGGGATTTATCGAAAAGTCAACAAATTACCATTAATTCGGTCGTTCAAAAATTATTAACAACAGATAAGGCGTTAATCACTTGCTTGGGTGTACGTCAAACGATCTATTTACATTTGCTGCCGCATTAGTCTGGCAGTTTTTTTTTGAAAAAATAAATGAAAAAATCGTGGGCTTTGAGTACATAGAAGATTTTGTTATCAGTAATTGTTGCGCTAGTCAACAAAAGTAATCGATTTATAAATAATCAATGACCAAATTAATCAGATAAGTTTTATTTTTCCTTATTCCAGAATATTGTCAATGGCATGTTCATCACTAATTTCATTTGTCAATATTAGTTTTGAATGGAGTTCATTGTTCAAAAATACGTTTTTGTAAAATTTTGGGCTATTAAAGGGGTTCAGCAACGAAAATAGCGAATCCGAAGTGATTGCTTTGGAATGATTTTGATTTTGATTGAATGATAAATATTGATGGATTGGAATTACATGTGAAAGATAATGTCGGACAAATGTCAAAAACGCCTTCGGCGTCACACAAAATATGATCGATAACAAATTTGTTTTAAGAAATGAAAAATAAGGCTTTCCAGCATCGTGGTCCTTCACCCAACGGTTCAGTCTTTTCATTGATTTCATCCAATCTGCTTTGAAGTCATTTTACTTATAAAGATTGTGATCTGAAAAAAAAATCTAAGTCACCATTTATTTCAAGTCAGTAACTGGTGCGTTCAATTTAAACCAGTCATTGAATTAAGTCAAATGATTTCAATTTTTTGATTGCAAAACTGAACTCACTTGATGTTAGCTGAAGTCCTCAGTGAATTCATATGAATTAAGCTGAAGTCATTGAATTCAATTGAACCAATTTAAATTCTTTTGAACAGTGCGGGAATAATAGGAGACAACTTTTGTAAGCGGCCTGAGGATCTCTTGAGCTGAGTCATTTGCGAGCCAAATGAATGCAGCTCGGACTGCCGATGTGAACTTCTTGACAAGGTGGGGAAAGCTGAATTTGATCTGTTACCAAATTTGTTTTCGGTTGTGTGTTTTGAATTCAACTTAACTTCGAAAATGTTAGTTTTTTGGAGTTCGAGCAATGAACAAATTTACGGAATGGTTTAATGACACTCATATGCAATATGAAAATTTAAGTCGCAGGGGATAAATAAGTAAGAAGTTATGATGATAAGAAAATTTTGAGCTATGGCCTGTTGGCAGTGACTCAAGGAGCTCTATATCTTAATGCAGGGTGGCGCATAAGAAACGTTAAGATCTATTTGATGAACCGCATTTTTCTTTCCGATTTTATTTTACCTTGGCATTAATTAAAATTAACATAATGGTATTCGTAAGATAATATCATTTGGCAACTAAGTAATTGCGGATTTTAATAAGAAAATAAAAGAAAATTTTTTCATGGTTAGAAATAACTTTATTCTTTAATGTATTGCCCATTTTGAGCAATGCCTTTTTGCCATCTTTCAGGCAGCATCATAGTTCCACGCTCATAAAACTTCTGGTTTTTATCAGCAAAAAACTGAACCAGGTGCGTTTTGACATCATCGTTATTATTGAAATTTTTACCATTCAATGAGTTTTGCAAAGATCGAAATAAAAAATAATCAGATGGTGCAAGGTCAGGACTATATGGTGGATGTGGCAAAGCATCCCAACCAAGCTGCAAAAATTTTTGCCGAGTGTCCATTGTCATGATGGAACACAGCACCTTTTCGATTTGTCAATTCGGGCCGCTTTTCTTCAACTGCATTGTTCAATTTTGTTAGTTGTTCAATGTAGACATCTGAATTGATCGTTCGGTTGGGTAGTAAAAGTTCAAAGTAAACAATTCCTTTTTAATCCCACCAAACTGATAACATAACTTTGTTTTGATGAATATCAGCTTTTGATTTTGTTTGGACTGGTTCACTTGGCTTGCTCCACGATCTTCTCCGATCGATATTGCTGTAAACAACCCATTTTGCATCTCCAGTTATCAATCGTTTTAAAAATGGATCATTTTCATAACGTTTCTTAAACAAGTCGCAGATGTTAATGCGTTGTGTTAAATAATTTTTTGTCTGTTCATGAGGAACCTATATATCGAGTTTACGTACATAGAAAAGTTCTGAAGCTTCTCTGTAATCTCAGGTGTTGTACTGTGACGATCCGAATCGATTATTGCTTTAATTTGGTCGTCTTCTACTTCAGCTGGACGATCAGAGCGTTTTTCATTTTTCGTTCGTTTTGATTTTCCATTTTTCAACAGACGCCAAACAAAAACTACACATCCGATCAAAAAAGTTTTTTTTACTGATTGACAGTTGAAGTACCAACTATCAAATAACAAAATGTGTTTGACATTTCGATTACGTCAGCAAACCTTAAAATTCAACTAAAGCCATCTATGAGTGAAATCCGCAATTACTTAGTTGCCAACCCAATTGGATATGCTGTACAAAATTTTAAGAAATATTCCACGACAACAACATGACAAAAAAAACTGTTCAAAGTGAAAAATTCAATTCGTTTGAGAATAAGAGCAGTTTGAAGCACTGTACTCACTGCGGCTCTATATGGGTTAATGTAGCTGCATCACGATTCTTTTTTTATATTTATATCCTGCTTAATCTTCACAACAGGATAAATAAAGCAGTCCTAGAAACGTAGCCCACACATAGCTTTACTGAAACTTATAAAAAGTCGAAGTTTACGTAAGCTACAACATCTTTAAAAAAAATGCCTTTCTCTACCTTCCAAACAAAATATTTTTTTTTAACATTACTGGAACTGCAGTATGGTTCCTTATTCCACACAAAATGTGTATCAAAACTCCGGAACGGCATAATAAAATCATTTTTATAAATAAACAACGAATTTGCGCTTGCAAGAAACTTTACCGAAACCTTACCGAAGCCGCAAATTTATTTTCCACTCATTTTTCCTACCGTCCAATCGACGCGCTTACTTAAGCAGCTTATCTACAACACCTCTGCATAGCTTCTGAGCATAAAACACTCGTACATTCTGCGCGCGTAAAATCAATTACGATTTAAATATTCATCCTTTTGACATGTTAAATTTTTATACGAAAAAAAAATAAGTAAATTTACTTAATATTATTAATTGCTGTGTCGTGTCTAAAAACCGCGCTGCAATATGTCAAAGGTGACACTTGATTACAAATTAAATCAGAAATGCGACAAATAATAAATAATCTGACAGAAAATGACAAAAAAAAAAGGAATTCCTCTCCACCGTCATCTTGTTTTGCATAAAACAATAACAAACAAAAAAAAAAAACCAAAAATTTTTATGTATTTTCGTTTACCCAAAATGCATGAATTATTGACTGGAACTCTAGTGCAATCTGTCAAGTGAGTTTTTTTTAGCGTTTTTATCAGTGATTGCTGCAACACACACAGACGTGGCTCGCAGGCGCCACTGTCAATATTTGTTTGGCGTGACATGAAACACCACCAACCAACGCGACAAACTGTCGCAATTCTAATCACTGGATGCAATCATATTTCGGTGGCGTCAAAATGACAATATCCCCAGCTCAAGCTGCAGCCAGCAATTGACTACACTGAGCCAGGCTCAGAGCTGCGGGCGTATTAAGAAGTCATGCACACAGATGCGGAAAACAGCCGCCTGACATCTTAACTTGAACTAATTTCGTATGCAAAATGCGTGCCCTGGCAGGCAGTCATACAATTGGCGTGGAGGTGGCAGCGTGCTCCAGCTGCAGCAACATGGGTCGCTCAAGGTTAGCGTGTGCACTCTCCCAATCGCAGAGCAAACGCTAGAAGCGATAAATTTTAATCGGCCGCCTCTTGCTCCTCGAAACAAATAACCAGAAGCGTATGCACTTCCATCTCAGTATCTGTGTATTTTTTACATGGTGTGTGAAGGAAATACGAGTAAGTTTTGTTTAAACAAATATGCTGGCTGCCGGTAATGACGGTGACGGTGCGCACATTTGCATCTCATGGTGTTTTTTTGCTTAGATACTTTGGCGATACGACGACGAGTAAGCCACCCACGGAAGTGTGACACTGCTGTGTGAATGTGAGGCACGAACCGAATGCTAATGGCTAACAATCATCTAGGCCCCCTCCAGCTGGCTTGTCGCAATATCCTTCTTGAATGCATACGACAACGAGAGTGCAGCGAGAGTTTGTGTATCTTGAGTACTTTTCCAAGTCGTAAAAGTAAATTGGTTCTTCGGTAGCTTGTCTAACGGGAGCAGGTGGCACGTGCTTCAAGTTTGGAAACATCTTTTAATTGCTTCAACGAAGATGTGCCCGCTGGAGATTCAAATTATGACTTGAATTCTGCTTTGATTGGATGAATCTGCAAGGACTTTTTTAACCGATTTGAATTCTCAATTGATTGTCGACTTTGGTCAATGCAAACAGTGAGGAGCAGACTACGGCACATTTTTAATAACTTGTGAAATTAAGGAATTATTTTTTTCAAGAGTCCTCCTCACGTTTGTATTAATGCAGTAAAGTTCGAGCTATTTCTAATTGCTTCTTATGTACACTTGACTTTTACAACTTCTCATTTGAGGAAGTAATGATGAATCACTCGGATCACGAATTGTCTATTGGTAAATAGTAAGATCCAGTGTAAGAAGTTGGGCTATTAATTTATTTTCAGGAACAAACCAGTTCATTAGTAAACGCTTGTTGGTAATCTCGGGACCCATTCTTTTTTACTTACACAAATTTATACAAATTCCATTGTTCTTGAGTGCAGAAATGTGTTCTTCCAACTTGACGCTTATGGTATGCCACTTGGTTGAGTTTAAAAAAAGATCTTGGTGATATTTTCATACCCAAGACCAACACACAAGACACACGTTACGGGCCGCTGAACTGGCCCAAAATTCTCAAAACTTGACTCGTCTGTCCATAAACTTTCGACATGTCAGTTGACATCCAATTCTGGGGGGCTTTTCTGCAATTAAATCGCTTGAAATTCTTTTAAGGTCGCAAAAAACGTTTTCATACTGTTGCTCGATCATGAAAGCCAGTGGTAGCTGAGCACCTTTTTTATTGCTGTTACTGATACCCGGTAAGAACGCTTGAGCTCCTCCCAAATTTCGATCTGCCCCTTCAAATAAGAAGCGACTTTACTAAAAAAACATTCGATTTCTTTCAAAAGGGTCCTGTTTAAAGTACCTTTTCATCATTAAAACCATGGCAAAACTATGGCACCAGATAAAAAAGAGCACAAACTGTGTTTGGTTGGTTGGTTGATAAGGTTGAGCATTGTTAGTTGCTCACTTAGACACCTACGGTCATAGTCTCGCTGTTGCTGGGCAGTGGCAGAGGAAGTGCTCAAGATCTTCGTCTTCCTCCTCACAGCTTTGGCATGTTGATGTTTCTGCTAGCGCGAGTCTATGTAAGTGGAGGATAAGGTTAATGTGCCCTGTAATCAATCCCACCATTAGCCTTAGATTCCGTTTCGCTACCTTGTTAGTCGGTTTAGCTATTATTGATTTTGCTGTTTCTGAATTTTTTGGTTTCTGAATTCGTGGGATGCCCATTCGTTTATTACTCTTTTAATAGTTGTCTGCGACACGCATATTTCCTTTACAGGGTTTTGGTGGCTGTTTCCTGATCCTTTCCTAGCCAGTTCATCCGCTTTTTCATTTCTCGTTACACCTTCGTGTCCCGGGACCCAAGTTAGACTAACGTCGTTCACTGTTGTTAGTTTGTTAAGTTGTTTGTGTTTGCACTTTTGTTTTGTTTTGTTTGTGATAGCTTTGATAGCTGCAGAACTATCGAAGCAGATGAGTCTTTGCTTCTCCCGTAAATTGAGTTCGGTGAGCTTTCCTACTCCAGTTAGTATTGCGAAGACTTGTGTTTGAAACACCGTGACGAATGGTTCAAGATGCTTCGAAACTTCTATCGGTAGGATCGGACAGTATATCCCTGCCCCCAATTCAGACGATTTGAAAAAACCGTCCGTATAAATTGTGAGAACTTTGTGGTCTCTTGTCGTGTTTCCGCCCGTCCAAGAAGCTCTGGTTGGAAAAATTGTCTTAAAAATGTTTTTGAAAATGAAAATTTTCTTATCTTGGTCGCCCTTATAATGTTTACAATTTTCCTATGCCCGGTATTTTTCCTGTCGTCAAAATGACCCAGTGATTTGAGTCTTATAGCCGCGAGTCCTGCTTGTCTTTTCACCTCCAGTTGTACTGGTGTTATGTTTAGAATTTATTTCGTCGATGGCAGCGATCGGCGTAGAGCTTTGTGCGCCTGTTATTCCCAGGCATGCCAATCGTTGCACTTTGTGAGTGTTCCTATCGGCTACATATTTTTATCTATCGACAAACAGTGTTCCAGCTTGAATACAAGTTTTTCTTATCAGATTTTTGAAATTTAATGATGGACAAAAGTACTCGTATTGCAATATATGAGTACAAGATCAATAGCCATGGAAGACAGGAAAATAATTTTAAATCTCTTTGAGAACGATTTGAAATTTGTGACATTGTGGACAGAAGCTATACTTCCATAAGGCATTTTTTTTAAAACGAGGTGAAAATGCATAAAACTTCAGCAATCCCAGAATGGGTCGCCCAAGTAAGTTAACATCAAGGGACAAGGGGAAAATTATTATTATGGTGAAGAAGGAATCTAAGACAACATCATCGAAAATTTGTGCGGAGATAAATGATAGCTCTGGAGTAGAAAATTCACCACGGAACAGTCCGGAGAGCCTTAAAAAGCGAGGGCTACAGTAAACCAAAAGAAGAGTCTTGATTTTGCAAATGAATTTTTAAGTTAACCCTAATCCTTCTTGGAATAATGTTTTGTTCTCTGATGAGCGTAAATTTTGTGTTAACCAGTCGGACGGACGTGTTTTAGTGTGGAGAAAGCCAGGCACCGAGTTGCAACAAAAAAATTTGCAAGCGACTGTGAAACATGGTGTTGAGGTGGAGGTCTATGGCCGCTTTTATTAATTGATGCAATTATGAGAAAACAACTATTCCTTCAAATACTGACGGAAAATTTATATATAAGCGCTGAAAAGTTGAATTTGGGTAACGATTTCTACATCCAACAAGATTACCCAAAGCATACTGCTGGTTAGTTTATGGTTAATATATGCAAAACACCTCTCAAGATCTCAGTCCCATAGAACATTTGTGGGATGTGCTATATAAACGGGGACGATACGATCACGTAACATCCAAAAAACAACTTAAGGAGTTGCCCCTAGCGAACTTGAAGAATATAAGCAAGGATGTTACAAAACAATTTTAAAATGTTTTGTAATTTTAGTTCGTGGACAGGTAGTCCCGAGTTGAATTGCTGATTTTATTATTTGATTAGCTTCCCATTAGGAAGCTCTTGTTAAGACTTCACATTAAGACTTGCTCTTTGAAAAATCATAACGTTTTTATTTTTTTTTTTTGTTAATTTTCAATATAAATTTCATTTTATACGAATACTTTTGACCATCAGTGTATTAGTACCATAAGGACATTTCTAATGGCTGAATGTCCAATGTATGCTTATAAATTTTCATGTTGCGATGGGCGAAAAAATCTGTCTGTAAGAAAACCGACAAAATTAATGGTACCAAAGTGATTAAGTATATTCTGAAGTTTGAAAAATATTTAGCTAGAATATCCGAGACGCTCATCGTCCTTATGGCATAAAAATACAGATGGTAACATAAGGAAGTTGCCAAATAGCTAGAAGTCTAAAAACTGGCAAGCTGATACTTCATTACCGGGACATAACACTGACCACCGAACGCATAAATATAGTTAATGCATGCAGTAGCATATTCAAATAGCATTAATAATTTCCTAGAAAGAGAAGGGCTAAATTAGTTAAATATTGTGCTAAAACAAATTCTGAAATAGTCTTTTTTAATTTGGGATATAACCGACCTACCTACAGTCTTTAAATTGCAATAATGTAATGAGCTTTTTGATGACGAGTTCATAAGCTGATTTTTTACATAAGCAAATAAGCAACCATTGTGGTACGTAATTTTTTAAAATTTTATTATAATAAATTTGTATGTTTGGTTTAATTGCCGCATTTTCCTACTTAAGAAATATGAGTATCATTATTCAGAATTTTCTAGGTACAAGTTGGCTTGCTTTATTTGAATGCAATAAATTCAATAAAATCATTTAAGAATTCTTGAACGATTTTTATTCATTGTCATTTCTGCATTTTTCGCACTCTCTGTATTTGATTGCACTTACATTTTTGAGGTCTCACAGCAGAGTCAGCGAATTCAGTCATAAAGGTTAACTCGTTTTTAAATTATTAAAGTGAATGAATCGGTCTTGCCCCAAGTTTATATAACTTTGAAACAAGTTGTATTTAAAAAAAATATTTTAACGAAAGTAAACTTTTGAACCTAAATTTAACACATTATTTATGTTTTGTTTTGCCCTCCTAAGAATCTCAGAATTTCCTTCGAACCACAAAAAAAAATATATTAACCTTTCATTTTCCTCGTTTTTGAATGTTTTTGTAAATATTTATATTCATTTTTCAGTTTGTAGTAAATTGCCATCTCTTAGATAATTCACTCACATATTTCCATTCCAGTTTCAATATAAATAAAATCTATTTCAAATGCAAAAGGAAAAATATATATATTTATATATTCAGGTAATCAAACAAACTGTGATATGCAACAAATAAATGAAGCAAAAAAAAGAATACAACAAACAATAAACAACAGAAAATCTGTAAAGAAAAACCACACAATTTGCACTGTGGAAATAGACCCAAAATAAAACTAATTTTGCAGCAGAAACTAAAAAAAATATTAAAAACCGAAAAACAAACCAACTCAAGAGACCAAACCGTCTGCTGATACGACCAACAAATTAATAAACAAAACTGAAAAAAAATCATTTCAAAAACAAATCACAGCCGAAAATAAAAAAATTCGAAACTCATTCATTCATTCATTTACATTCATGTTTACTTTTATCGAATCAATTAATTTTCCATTTGTGATAGTTGTAAGTGAAGTGAAGAAGAAAATTGATATGAAATCAAAAAAACAAAAAAAAAACACTGTAAATTTAATATATTGAACAAAATAATGGTTTTCGGTATTCCAACGAATAAACAAAATAATTAATTGATCTTTTGTATCTCCCACCAGGGACAATGGAAATGTATTAAAACAAAACAAAAAAAATACGAATTTTCCAACCAAACAAGTGTAAATTAAATTCAATTTTATATTTGCAACATAATTTAAACTGTAATTGTAATAACATTGCAATATTTGCAGCAATCAATAGAATAATAAAAACAAAACACAGAACGACAACTTTGATTTTTTTTAATATCTGTAAAATATAGTCTATAAAAAAGAAAGAAAAATTTTAATTGACAAGAAAAACAAAACAAAATAAAACCACCCACAAATTCAACTTGCTTTAAATGTGTAGATGAGCATTAAAATAAAATTATAAAGTTTTACTTAATATTTAAGTAGATATTTTTTTCTAAACAAAAAATTCTAAATGTCTATTTATTACACAAAAGTTATTATTATATAAAAAAAAGAAACAAGTAATATAGTATTTATTGAAAACTTAACATTTCATATATAAGTAAAAATGGCTAACTGGGAAGTATGCATGCAAAGTATTTCGACTTGAATGTCGCAGTGTAGAATGGCCTTCTTAAAAAAAAAATTAAAATAAGGTCTGGTCACACCAAAAGCCTTTTGCTTGGCGATGGAAATTGAAATTAATATTGCAAATTTGGTGAGGCTCATTATTTTGACTTAGCGAACGCAAGGTTCATTTTTGCAGCTTTCTAAGTCCAATTTCCCTCAGACTAGCCACTAAAGGTGTGTTGCCATAGTACATGAAGAGGTCAAGGAAAACCAATTCCCCATCTTCAGAAGAAGCTTGCGAAGTCTAGTTCCAATGAGACTGCGCCCTTTAAATAGGCTTCGCTCAAAGGCTTTTTGTTTGTTGGTCGAGCTGAGGCTTTAAATGAACTCTGATCGTCTGTTGATTTGGTCCTTCTAATATTGCTTTTGATTATCGGGCCAGCTAGCTATTCCGCAGTTGCTTTGAGATTGTAAGTACGGCTGGATTGGCCGTCGTTGTTATACGGACCTGGAAGAAAGTTCATTTACAAAGATACCCTGATGATCAGGAAACTAATATAACGAAACACAGTGGGTTGAAACTGTCTTCATAGCTTCCTGCAATCTTCTGTTGTGGTCCATTCCAGGTTAAATATTTACCAGAGTACTTGTAGCTTTGATTTTTTTTGAAGATGGTCTTTAGCAGGTTACTGACTATTGCGTTGTCTCAGGACCAATGTGTTGCATCCACGTGTCATTCATGGCCATACCATCTACCACCTCAAAGCTCTGTCCATGTCGGCTTGTCAAATCCTAAAATTGGTCGAGAAATGTCAAATCATTTCGTGCTTTTTCCGAAGCCGAAAGACTTTTTCGGTGCTATCATATGCGACCACAGCTAAATTTCTGAAGTTCATTCAACAGTCAGCTCATACAAGATCTTAGACTCTATTTCGTCCTTCAGGAAAAATATAGTAACCACTGATTTTTCAGGTCTTAATTCTGATTTCTACTTTTAGGATGGTGAACATGGTTTTATCGGTTTGTTTTCTTCTGTGATATGTGTGCTCTAAATCTTCATAGAATTTTTGTTCTTCGTCTATTCAAAAATAGAGTCCAGATTCGAAGAAGGATCCTCTCGAACATGGGCAGATTCTTCATTTATGTCCCGGAAGCCGTGAAACAAAAAAGCAATCCAAAGGTGGTAACTGGCCTGATGCACTGATTGTACAAAGTGGGGCAAAAGTAATGTCTTCATTTGAACAGAAGCTGTTTTTTAATGATAGTTAATTTTGTGACTTGTGGTTGAAAATATGATATCAATCAAATGACAATCAAACTGGTGATTACTTAAGCTCCAAGGGAAGATGCTCAAAGCCGACAGCTCTACCGATTTCACGAAGCCATCAATACTCTCCTCATCCTCATAAGGTATGGTGATGGTGTTTCTGTGTGTATGCTCAAAAAAATTATGACAAATCGTTCTTTCACTGTAGTCAAAATCAAAAAAATTGTTTATCCAAATAAGCACTGAGGTGGAAATGGTTTTCGACGCTCAGAAAGCTTTTGGTCTCGAAAACTTATTCTTCTTGCATCGGACGTATCAGGACATGGAATTTAGTTAGCATCACTTCAAAATCAGAAGATTTTTGATCAACAGGACACGACTTTAGGTCCTTTACCATTTTTTTTCCGATTGTATCGCCTCTGTATTTATTGTCTTTTTGTCCACAATAATGTTATAGCTTCAATTTCAGGTCATTCACATAACGACATAACTTTGCCTCATATTGTACATGAGAAGCTCCGCCTTCTGGTTAAAGCCGTTCTAATTGCGAAGCATTCCCGGTGGAATGAGAATCCCATCTAGTGAGGCTTGGACTCGGAAAGTCATGACCCAATCATCAGTTTCTAATAGAATACTTTTTTGTGTCAGTATTTTTTAAGACTTCAATTCGAAGCCAAACGGTGCCAACGGGTCTCTATTACTACGGCTCCGCTTTGGATCCGTCTGTCCTTTCTTTCGTCTATCACAGGTGATCCGTATGCCTGCCTTAGGAATATAAAATAAAAACCTATATAAATTTGTTAGTTTAACGAAGTTTCCGCAATTTTATCACTAAAGTATTTTTTTTTCGAAAAATATGTTGAATAAAATACTGTACGGAAACCTTCGTGTGCGTGTCCGATATGCATTTGACCGCTTTTTCCCAAGGCTATGTATAAGAATCATAAGTCAGAGCTCTGTTAAGAAAGTGGGTGGAACTAAAAAACGAATTACTTCTTTATTTCCATCACCAAAATTTAGCCAATTTTGGATAGCTTTTTACACTACACTGCGGCTTCATTATTAAGAACGGAAAAGGATTTAACTGCGACAAAACTTTAACCAACATATTTGTACATACTCGTTTATATTTGTAATATTTTCCCCCAAAACCAACCAGAAAATAGATATAAACACTCGATTTTTTTTAACAATTAAAGCTAAAATGAAAAACAATTAAAATATAAAAAGATGAAAAATAGTTATTTAAATACAAAAATTTTGTGCTTTTGGAATTTTTAACCTAAAGAACTCAGAATTGTGATCTTATTGCAAAAACAAAATATAAAATGGTTTTCTATGCAAACAAAAATAAAATAAAGCTAAAACAAAAAAAGTTTTGTCAACGTTTTTTTATTAGAGATTTACAATTTAACGTGTGTAAAAATAAACACTTATATATAATAATATATTTATATGGAAATATTTTTTGAGAATGGCTTATTTGTACGGGCTCGTTTGGCACTTTTTGGGGTAGATTTGAAAACAAGAAGAAACAAATTAAATAAAGAGAATAAAAATGTTTTAAATGTTGATGGATTCTCATGCATTGATCATGGAATACTAAATTTATATATATATATATAAAATAATAATATTTTTATCTAAATTAACTAAAGTATGAAAGATATGTTTTTTTTTGGTTTTGGTTTTTTTTAAATGAATGTGCATTGAACTGAACTGTAGCAATTTATGTATTAAGGATGACTTTTGTTTTTTTTTTTTGTTAAAACGTATGATCCACCGGGTTGTGGAATTTAAGGTGAAATGTTGAGAATATTATTAAATTCGTGAAAATGGAATTCATTTTTTCACAACTACTTGTAAAATTTGTTTTTGAAAAAAATATAAAATGCTTGTAAATAACAACAACACTAAACGATATTAAAGATAATTTTTTTATTAAAAATTTTAAAAAATAAATTGTGTTTTTCTTGTTATTTTTTTATTTAAGAAAAAAATTGAGAATTTTTAAGATTTGCAGAAGGAGGACAGCTCTATGGTCAGTTCGAAAGTTTAATCTTCTTAATTCTGGACGTCATGCGGGCCATTCAATTTTTTGTAGTTCCAACAAAATTCTACAGATTGGCCCAAAACACTCAACCACGATGTAGGTGCTATATATGTATTGCGAAGCAGCATTCTGTCCACTTTTACAGACATCTTCTTTGGTTTTTTTTTACTGAAATTTAAATTGTTTTGGCGGGAATTTTATTGAAAGATTTCAGAGTCTGAAGCAAAAACAACTCCTTCAAAACGCTGCTGCAATTTACTTATGCCGTTTGTGAATAGGAATCAATAGGAAATAGCAATAGGAACCATCCCACTAGTCATTGCAACCGTTTTATCCAATGAGGCCCGCAACAACACCCTTGGGATACCATGCAGTGACTTTGAGCGGATAAAAAGGCTTTTCGTGAATGATATGTGATCTAAACTGATCCATTTAGATGGAATTTGGTCTTGTCGCTCAGGCTGGATTTCAACCGAAAATCGTTCAATGTATCGCTGTAGGTTAAGTGTGTAGCGTGAGCGTTGCGTTAACGTCTTTGACGATATGCCTTCTCGATGTAACGACGCTTGTCGAAACAAGCACTTCGAAGCCTTCCAGTTCTTCTTCAGTCACATTTTCTTTTATTCTGTCGTGGGTTAGCAGATTAACCTGTGAGTATAAGACTAGTTGACGGGTGACTGCCGGTTAATCTGCGGCGAAATTCCCCGACAATTTTTTCTACAAAAATATAAGTCACGAATATTTCTCTTATTGGCAACAAATGTCAGAAAAAAAAATGGACAATCGTCTGGCATCTTCTGATAATGTGATAAATTAAATTTTGGGCCACCACATGCAAAAAGTAATTTGTTGCGATATTTTTTTTATTTGTTCCATAAGATTTAATATAAGGTCAGATTTGAGAAAAGAATGTCTGCTTCTATGCACGTTTATTCGAATAATCAAAAAACTACTTGCTTAAGACATAATGTCGGTGAGATGTATGTTGGGTACAAACTGGCAGATATGTGACTCTATAAACTGAGTGGAATTTAGTGCCTCCAAAACACAATTATTGCACTCAGCCATTATTCATTTATGTTAAGATTTCCTTCAAAAGATATCTGGAGCCCGTTTTAACGAAATCAGTCGTCAACACCGACAAAACGCGTCCTGCCTTTTCATCTAGATATTTATCGGTTGTTTTTTTTCTCCCTCTCATCACTTTGAAGAAACTTTCACACTATTACCTCCCTGATAATTTCAACCTGTATTTTTTTACTGCAGTTAAGGGTTTTCATAACCCCTTGAAGAATACTGAACATAAAAAAAACTCAGATCATTGGATATTTTTCTACAATTGACTTCATGCGTATTCAATCTCAAGAAGAGAGGTTTGTAAATAAAATAATTCAGTAAAATTGATTAAGTAAGCCGTTGAAACAATAAGTTCTAGCTCTTCAAAAACAATTTGTCTGACGAAAAATTTAAGGAAATTTAGCTTAAATAAATAAATAAGTTCTTTCAGATACTATGCAATTACATCTTAGTTGGATTTAAGCAAACGATCGCTGAGAAGTTGCAAAATGAAGTCTGTTGTTAGAATATTCAGGCTGACCCGTTTGAATACATTTGTTCAGCAGGATAAGTGAACGGAACTCAAGTAGTTTGCTTAATGTAAGGCCCTTGATCTGCATAGACAGAGCTGATATATGGTCATGGTATCGGATATTAAAAATATCTTGCAAAGTTTTTGCAAATGACGCTTTGCATCCGTAAAGCAAAATAGGTAAAAACAACGACCTCACCAAAATAAACGAAGATCACTGATCAATCCATGTAAGAGTTTCGTTTGAAACCATACCTAAGTTTCCGGCTGTGCAGACGTACTACTGTGTCCAAAAAATAAGGTGACATTGTATTTATGCGATGCACTTATGCCAACGGATTTTCCAATCTTTGAAACACTGGTTGTAGTCACTTTCCGGGATGGCCTTCAGTTCCGTCTTCGCTGCGGCTTGAATCTCCTCTATCGTATCAAAACGATGTCCCCGGAGCGGTCTTTTGAGCTTGTTGAACAGCCAGAAGTCGCACGGCGCCAGATCAGCTGAATACGGCGGTTGCGGAACGATATGGGTTGAGTTTTTGGCGAAATGATCACGAATTACGAGTGCGGTATGGGATGGTGCATTAGCGTGTTGTAAAAACCAAGAATTGTCTTTCCACAATTCCGGCCTTTTTAGGCGGATAGCGTTACGCAAACGACGCATAACGTTCAAATAATATTCCTTGTTGACTGTTTGGCCGGTTGGCAGGAATTCATAAAGCACATTACCACGATAATCGAAGAAAAAAGTCAACATGACCTTGATTTTTGAGCGACTTTGCCGCGGTTTTTTTGGTCTCGGCTCTCCTTTGGCACGATATTCGCTCGATTGATTGGTTGTTTTGGGGTCGTAAGCATAGATCCAAGTCTCATCGCCAGTTATAATGCGTTTCATGACATCATGGTAGTCGGAAAGCATTGTTTCACACACTTCAACGCGACGCCTTTTTTCCGTACCAGTCGAGATTTGACACGCTTGAGGCCCAAAGCATCCTTCAAAATGGTATTGACTGAGCCTTTCGATAAGCCAACTTCATCAGCAAGGTCTCTAATCGTTAATCGATGGTTTTCCAACACCAAATCTTTGATTTGTTGGACGTGAGCTTCATCGGTTGAGGTTGATGGTCGCTCAGAACGCTCTTCGTCTTCGACACGTTCACGGCCGGCTTGGAAATCACTATACCACTTGTAAAGATTTTTTTTAGACATAGCCTCATCTTCAAAGGCTTTCTGCACCATCCTCAACGTATCCGCAGCAGAAAATTGATTCCGCAAACAAAATTTAATGCAGATTCTTTGCTCAATAAATTTCGACATCGCAAAAAACGAAAAACTCACACACACAGTAGTATAAGGTTTCTTGATCGCGTTTGATTGGTGAGAAGCAAGATGTGTCGAGTCCTCATTTATATATGCAGAGTGCTTTAGATTTCATTAGGCTTAGAGATAAGTTGTGCTTTGTTGCCCAGTTCTGCGTTCTATTTAGATCTGAAACTATGTCACCAATCGCACTCTCGATACAAGGGAGCGGACATGTTAGGTAGAGTTGGACATTGTCTGAATACATGTGCGCAGTACAATGCTTGGCTACTCGAGGAATTTCATTTACAAATAGACAAAATAGTAAAGGGACAAGAATGGACCCTTGTGGTACTCCCTTAATGATTTCCAGGAACGAAGATATTCTGGTTCCAACCACCACACATTGCATTCGATAAGTTAGGTAGGGGAGTAGAAGTTTAACTGACTGGGGCGAAAATCCAAAAGTGTTCGTTAGCTTATTGCATCGAAGTATGTGGTTGGAACCCTGTTTCTAACAGGGTTAAAAATGTTGAACCATTCAAAACCAGAGCTCTTCGGATGTCATCGACCACAAACAGGAGTGCTGTTTTGCAATTTATTTTCGGACGATAATCAGACTGGGCGGAACTGATAAATTTTTTTGTGTTTAATTACGTTTGCATTCGTTTTAGTATCGCCTTTTCGAATACTTTCGACAGAAATAGCAATATGCAATAATCTGTATTTAGAATTAGCCCTACTCTGCGGCTTAGGAATTGGAATTATTTTGGCTTTTTTTCCAAAACTTCTGCTATTCACAAATTGTTGGAATACAATTGAAAAAAGATAATGGGCAGGAGGAGTTTAAGGAATTTGGGATTAATCTCATCTAGGCCTCAAGCCTCAAGCAAATTTTCATTTGTGAATCGAGAAAATCCGAAGCCTTCATTAGCCTCAGTGCCTTGTACGGAAGGAGCTGACAAAAAATTAAAAAGACTACATTCTATATCAACAGAAGCTTGGAAAGATTGTTTTCCATGTCCCAGTTTCCGACGTTTCCGCCAAAGGCTACCCCCAGATTGAGTAGTTGATCCTGGTGTTAATTCAAGGATAAAGTTGCTGCAACATCTTCAGTAGAAATATATTTCGTTGCGCTTGATAATTTCTTGTTTTTAGTAATTGTTGCATGTTTGTTAATTGATTTGCTCGGTCTGTTTCAGGAGAACTTATTTATCATGAATTTATAAACCATCTTCTCGATATATTGCAGGAGATTCATTTCACTTAAATTTATGTCACCAAAAAAATCAGAAAAATTCAGAAAAAATATTTAGAAATTTTTATTGAAAAATAATAATAATAAAAACGGACATTTTTCACTGTTTCACTGATCCGCGATTATGGTTCATTTTATGTTTTTTTTTAACCATTCAGGGATCGCACTTTTCCGCAGTAAAACCAAGTTTCGATTTTTATTACAAGATTAGTTTACATAACCTGTATTTTTTCCTAAACATTTCCTACAAATTGCAGGTACTTGAATACACCATTGACAGTTACTTTTTATACTTCACTTTTGTTAACATAAATATTCAACACATGTACTTCTATAGTTTTATCAATAAAAAATAATAATTTGAGAAATTTTCGTGTGCAGTAAAAAAAATATGCTGAAAATTAAATCATCAAACTTTTGCCGGCTCTGCAAACTAAACCACCTATCGAATCATAAAAATCCCAGTTTATTTCAAAAGAAAGTGTTTATTTTTTTTCAAACCTGCCACGTTGAATAATAAAAAAAAAATCAGCGCTTACTATGAACAAAATAATGAATTACGCAGTGATGATTAATTATTGATTTCTCAGAAGGTTTATCGGACAATATTTCAGAAAAAAAAAAATTGGTTAATGAATCTAAACAATCCGAAAGCCCACTCTTATATTTACACAAATCGGTACAGTCGTTGATGAAAGATGGAATTCAGTGAATCATTTTTTCCGTATCAAGAAAAAAAAACATGTGCGACAGCCAAGGGACTGATCCATCTTTACGATAGGCGAATCATCTTTGGTCTCGAGGCGACTGGCTATTCTTCTTTTTACTTTGCTTCCGATGGTTGGTTTTTTGGCAAATTAGTCAGCATAAAAACGATTTCAAAACTGTAATTTTACAAATATTTACGCATCACTTTAATGAAAACTTATTTGCCATAAGCACGGCAACAATTTTTTTCTAAAGCTATGATTCCCTTAAAAAATTTGTTAACCGCCGTCGCTATCACTTGTACCTTCCAAATGTTCCTTTAATCGGGGTAATCATTAGGAGCCACGTCAAACAAATTTGGGGGAATTTCCTGGATTTCAAAGTCGGCACCTTGGATTGCTATCGTGGAAACGGCAAACTTTTATGTCGGCTCATTGTCTAAATGGAAAAAATCTCTTTTCCTTAATTTTTCGCTACGTTTTTGAGGAACTGCGTTACAAATTTTTTTATTTGTTCAACTTTCTGTTAAATTGGATTCAAAAAACCGTTTCCATGATTTCACTGGCTTTGTTTTGAATTTTTGGGGATGCAGCTTATGGTAATAAAAGTGAAGCCATGTATCTCTCACTGTCCTCCAAAAGCGAATTAGATCTTGTTGACACAATTTCATCAGTCGCGTTTACTTGACCTCATTTCCTTAAAGTTTTAAGAACTATTGCTTCTTCAGTAGGAAGAGGTCCTTCCATATTTTGCCTTTTCTCCTTAATCTTTTTATTTTGTTATTCATTGCCTGAGAGATCTGTTTCCTTTGTGCACAAACCATTAAAGCGTGTACTTACAAACTGCGACATTTATTGATAGCGTTATACACGTTAACATCGCTCTTCGTTGCACCACAAAGGCCCTAAAGTATACCGAAATTTGCCATTGTTTGTTAGGCGATTTAAACAGCTAATTACCCGTCACTCGCAAACTGAGGAACTCTATAAATCCGCCGACCAACAAGTACCCACTAGGGGAGAATTATTAACTAGAACCAAGTTCCTTGTGGACATTATCCCAAGTAAAACACGATAAATATAACAATTATCGTCATCGTTACAAATTTTTAGCATTGCCAACTGACAGCACAAAAACTGTTGGACAACTGGTCCGAGTCTCGCTTTACGTACCATGGCGCTTCCATGGAACAAACAACAACAGCAGCTGTCTTCACGCCAAGTTCGCAAATTAAAGAAATGTTCCTGCTTCGTTTTCGCCATTAAATTTGTTGAACGTGGATCATTCAATTAAATTATAAATATTTTCCCTTTCTTTGGCCATAAAACATTTTGACTCGAGAATTATTGCATCTCGTCAACATCCGCAAAGATGTTCGGAATCGGAGGGATTGCGACACGACACGACACAAGAGAAAGAGCAACGCTATTGGAGATGGAGCGGAGCAGGGCGGAAAATAAATGGATCTCTTGTGCCGCCGATGCGTCAATTAAATCCTTTTGCACATTTGAATTTTAATGCCAGGCACTTGAGTGTTCCATTTGGTATCCGAATGACGATGGTGGGGTAAAAAGTGTCTTACTGCTACTGGTGTTACAAGATGACAGATTTATGGCGGCTATGCGGTGGGAGACAATAGCTCACTGCACTATCAAGGGCGTTGATGCGGACTGACATCCTGTGTAGGGCCAATGTTCACATTCTGGTGTGTGATTTTTATCGGGGGAATTGTTTGTGAGGCTAACCTTGGAACATCGATTCCAAGACGTATATTTTTGGGGTACCAACGCAGCGCCAAGTAAATTCTGTTTTTTTTTTTTTTTTGCATGGAAAGTCATGTCTTAATAGACACCACAAATAACACCTCCCATATTTGTGTTAAAAAAACTATGTGTTTTTAGAGATACAAAAGTTCTGATAGTGCCTTCTGTCACACCAGATCACAGACTGGGCAGCAATATCCTAATCACATTTTGAAAACGTGGATTTGTTTTTGTTTATTTGAAATTCGTGGCCTTTGTTAAAAATACACCCAATTTGCTGTGATCTAATCGTCTGAATCTCAAATTGCACCTGCCTGGTCATAACGAGGGAGATTTTTAATTGATTATTTTTTTTAATGGATTGATTTATTTACTATCTATACTTCTATATTATTTAAACCTTTACTAACATGTTTGTAAGCTTGTAAAGGGTGATTTTTTAGCTACTATCTTTTTGGCAACACTGGCTTAAACAGCTGACGCACGTTTCGTGTTTTGTTTCACTGTCAAACGTCTTCAGTTTGGTCTATAATTTAACCATGAATCGTCTTACAATCGAACAACGCTTGCAATTTTATAAAATTTTATTATCAAAATGCGTGCTCTGTTAAGAAAGTTCATCGCGCGCTTCTTCCGTTTTATGGTCAGTTTAATCGACCCACTGAAACGGCTATTCGAGCTATTGTAACTAAATTTCGCACCAAATTTACATTGTTGGACATTAAACCACCAACACGCTTACGTGGAGTGCGAACTGAAGAAAATATCGCAGCTTTATCGGCCGGTGTTAATGATGACCATCAATTATCGATTCGTCGCCGTTCGCAGCAAATGGGCCTCTGTTTCTCAACAACGTGGAAAATTTTGCGGAAGGATTTAGGTGTGATGCCTTTCAAAATACAGCTGGTGCAAGAATTGAAGCCGAACGACCTACCGCAACGTGAAATTTTTGGTGAATGGGCTCTTGAAAAGTTGGCCGAAGATCCACTTTTTTACCGAAAAATTGTGTTCAGCGACGAAGCTCATTTTTGGCTCAATGGGTACGTTAATAAGCAGAATTGTCGATTTTGGAGTGAATATCAGCCAGAAGCATTGTAAGAGCTACCAATGCATCCAGAAAAAGTCACATTTTGGTGCGGTTTATGGGCTGGTGGCATCATTGGACCGTACTTCTTCAAAGATGATGCGAATCGTAACGTAACTGTGAATGGTGAGCGCTACCGTGAGATGATAACCAACTTTTTTTTGCCCAAAATGCAAGAGCTTGACTTGCATGACATGTGTTTTCAACAAGACGGTGCCACACAGCACGCGCAACAATGGACTTATTGAGAGGCGAGTTCGGTGAACATTTTATTTCACGTTCGGGACCGGTCAATTGGCCGCCAAGATCGTGCGATTTTAGACTATTTTTTGTGGGGCTATGTTAAAACTCATGTCTATACAGACAAGCCCGCTTCAATTGATGCATTGGAAGACAACATTGACCGTACTATCGATTCAAATAAAGATTTCATGCATTTTTCCGAATATTATGTGTTTTTTTTTTTTTGAAAAACTTTTCTATAGCTTTTGAAAAATCACCCTTTGCTTTTCACCAATCTTTACAACGGACCTTCAGAATGAACAAAGACTACAAATACCATGATCTTAATTAAAGCGTCTTTCGAGGTGACCGCTTATTCAATTAAAGCTGTTCAAAAAATGAAAGTTTTTTTGCGAACGTTCTCGTAACGTTGAGAGAAAAGAAAGAAGAGTTTTAGAACTGAAAAACATGTCTCTATATGTTAAGGTTTCAAATTCTTAAAATGTAAATAAAAAATATATCAGAAATTAATTTCAATATGTCAAATCAAAAATGTAAAATTCATTTCAAATTAATTTTGCTCATCGTCGAGGAAATTTTAGGGTGGACTTAAATTACCTTTAAAATAACATTGTTTGGACAAGTAGTATGTGATGATGCCAGCGGGGTGAAAGGGCGAAGAGATCTATACGTGCCGCATGCGTCCGGAAGTCCCAACATTTTTTTTGTGTTGAGCTGACAAAAAACCACAAAACTCGAATTAAACATTTTTTTCCACACCAATTTTTGTCTTTTATTTTTTGTATACAGAGTCTCCTTAAAATTTTAAAGGGAAAGTACTTATTCAAATCCAAATTTCGAAGGCAACATAATAGAGTGTCAAGTTATTGCCAAATTTTAGTGTCCGACCGAAACATGATTTTCAGCCGAAACCGAAACCGTAACAGAACATTCGGCCTCGGTTTAACTTTTGGCCGAAACCGAAACCGAACCTTTTTCTAACAAGCTGAAATTGATTACGTATTTCAATTGTTATAACATAAATTAAGTATATTTTAACAAACAGAAAGTTATCTCGTCCGAAGTCACCTGACACGTCATGCAAGCACTTACCTAGCCATATAAGCACGAGAAAATAAACAAATTCAAAAATACAGCTCACGGACCATGAACTCACGCGAAGTTAACCGTGCTAATCAAACAACAAAGTTTGTTTTCGTCATGCGCCAGAGTTGATTTTGATCAGTTCTCAATCTTTGGAGTAGATTTCCCTTCCAACAGTTAATATAGACTATATACTCTCAAAAACTAATTTTCCGATATCGGCCGGCTCCATCATGAGAACAACCGATAGGTCAGAGCTCGAACGAAAAGTGGAAGTTTATTATTTTGAGTAATCTTAGTCTAGAACTCTCCTTCCATGTTTTACCACGACAGCGAAATCGCTGTTGTATAGTAACATTCCTGGATATATTTACTCCGACCGTCAGCCAAGCTGCCATGAAAACTTCATCTAAGTTTGTCAAGGAACGCCGCGTATACCTTAAGGAGTTAGCGGGCTTTTTTAAGGTTCACCCTTACGGGGTTCTTGGGCATAGGGAAATCCACGGAAACTGCAGAACAGATGAGCTTGCATGTGAAGATACAATGCACCCTCACCGATGCACCTCACAATATATTGACATATCATTAGCTGCGGTCAAACTAAGCATAAAAAATAAATACATCAACCATCTTGCAGCATCGCCAGACAAACCTGGATCCTCTTTAACAAACAGGGAACCAGAAAGTTACTTAATCTCCTCAATGAGTGTCCGGCCAGAGCAATATGAAGACAGAGAAAGCTATGTTCCCATTTCTTCATAGCATTGCCCCAACTTGCTTAAGCAAATCCATCGCTCAGTTCATTTGAAAAGCAAACTAGTTCTCTCGACCTTCTCCTTCTTTATCGTCCGGGAGGAAAATCTCTCAGTACTCACTTACTCCCCAATATAGGTAGATACGTTAATCCATATAACCCTCGCGGTATCACAATGGGCCAAATTGCTGTGTGCCTTGTGGAAGACTGAGTTTCGGCCGATTTTTTGCCGAAACCGAAACTGTGGCTGAAACCAATTTTTTGGCCGAGTCTGGCCAAAACCGAATTTTCGGTCGGTCACTACTAAATTTACATCTGGCGAGAAACACATCCTTCCCATCCTCACTAGCTGCCAAAAGATTCGTCTGAAAACCTTGCTCTTTTCCTTCTCTTAAATTTTCCACAAACCATCCAATATTTTGCATCCTCTCAAGATCAATCATCTCCGTCAGTGACGGCCTTGCTTTTGTTCATTCTGAAGGTGTCATTGTAAATATTCGTTAAACATTTTTTTAAAACTTAAATTTTTATCAAAACTAATTTTTGCCACTGTCGAAGAAATTGTGTGTACAGAGTTTTCCAATAAAGACTTGACATTTTTTTAAATAAAACGCAAACCATTTGAGATATTTCAAAAACTTTCATATCGGCTTGAAGAACAATCATTTGAATGGAACTCGATATGGCCACCGCGGATACGTTTGCAGCGGTTTGATCGTTGAACCCAAATATCGATGATTCGGTCACACATTTTTGCCGCTTTTTCGCTTTCAATGTTGGCTCTTAGCACTTCCAACGTCTTCGACTTGTTGGCATAAACCAATGACTTAATCTAGCATCAAAGAAAATAATCTAGAGCCGTTAGATTGCACGAACCAGGCGGCCAATCGACTGGTCCATTTTTTGAGATAACACGCTCATCAAACTTACTCGTCTAAAAATCGATTGTAAGGTGTACTGTGTTTCTTGTGGCACAATTTATGCCGTCCAAGTTCATGTCTTCCAATTCGGACAAAAAAATTGGTTATCATGGCGCGATAACGCTGGCCATTCTCAGTAACTTGACGATCGTTATCGTCGACAAAAAAATATGGCCCAAGAACGCCGACGGCATGCAAACCGCCAAAATCAGTTATTTTTTGTGGATGAAGTGGTGATTCATCACAAAACTCGTAGTACAATGAACAATATTTTCAGACCATCTGCCATAAGTTGCTGAATAGACATGTGAAAATACATATCCGGCCGAAATATTGTTCCAAAAATTAATGAATCGCAAAGCACCTTAACAGAAATGGTTAGAAAATGAGTGAAGGACCTCGCGGAAAAAGATATTTGCCATCTTCCTGCAGTGTCCCTACAAAGTTTCACTGAACGCTCAAAAGAATTTTTCTACTCCAACTTAAAACTTGTAACGTTAAGTATTTTTAACTGCCGAAGAGATCCATTATTTTCAAAAAATCCGTTTTCGAAATGTTGAAAACTATCATGAATGTGATAGCAAAAGTATTTTGCGTATATTAGCCCCATAAATTCCTATAAATTTGGTTCAAATAATCAAAAAAATAAAATTAACATTAAAAACGTTGCCAACCGATGTTGATGGCAATGCCTAAGCTTATAAGTTTCATATTGTAATGAAGTGGCAATTGTAAAAATTGTAATTGTAATACGAATTAAATTCAATTGCATACTAACCACTATAGAAGGACTACCATCTTAACCAGACAACTATAGCTGGTTAACTATTCCATCGAAAGCGCCATCATATTTTTTTTATTCGAAAACTAGACGTTTTAAGGATCCGAATCTGGGACCTGTTAATTGACCTTATTGTAGGGTGGGCGCGTGACCTGCTGCGCCACACAATCCACTGTTAATCTATACTAGTGCGTCATACATTCTTTTGCGATTACATTTAGAAAAAATATTATATTTTTTTTAATCTGAGCGAGATGCGGCCTTTGAATAGACTGTGATTCCTTTAGTAATATTTTTATTTAAGTATTATTTTTATTTATTATAATTTCGTTTTTGCACATACTACTTTAAAATGAGCAATTATGTATATGTACTTAAATTCTTATCTATTTTTTCTGTGATTATATCTAATATCAAGACCTTTCTAAAGCTGACAAATTTCCTACAAAATCTCTGCCATAAGATATTCTCGTTTTAACCAATTAACCAACCAACAGTTGTCAATGACTCATCCTTTTTCCCTTTGAATATGCTTGCGAAGCGATTTAATCTCACAATCCCTTTTTCACCGCGTCAAATCGACATGTTTTCATAATCTAGTTTATGGATAATTTAAGGTCGTATGGCTCACAGACCCACCCTCGCACCAGTCCTCCATCTATCTATGTAGGTTAAAAACAAATTGAATTACTCATTAGTCACAGAACGCCTCATCAGAGGCTCACATTCGCCGTCCAGCAAAGAAATCATACGCAGATGTCGAAAATGCTTGTCGTGCAGCAATTCAATATTTCGTTTCATCAGCCTTATCAGCAAATAGACGGGCAGGCAATTCAGAGAGCGCACCCGGTATTCGAGTGTAAACATCTTAGAACCCCATTCGCCATAAAGCCTTTCTATGGCTATCTGTTCCGAAGAACCTTCGGTTTGAATCAACAAAACAAAGTATCACATTTCGGCACAATAAAGCTCGGTCGGGCTGAAGAGCTCATCTGTCCGCGCCGAGTGCAGGTGTTTATGACGAATCAATCACGACTTAGTCACGTCCCTGCTGCAACCTATGTTTTCTTATTTTTTGCCGTCTGTTTTTTTTTGTTTTTTGCAAAAGATAATCTCGGACTGAATGTCAACAGAACCGACAAAGAGGCACTTGCGGCACATACAAGTGCTTTTGGGCATGAGTACAAGCTTGCTTAGTCGTCTTATTTCGCCATTTGCTCAGATATTATTGAGTAGGTTTTTCATGTCCAAGGTTTCACGATACATAAATGTTTTGACACGCATTTTATTGCTCATGACTCATTGCGGTTATTAACAGAAACAGAGAAGAGCTAGTTCCCAAGGCTGAGTTGTCGTTTAACTGGCGGTTATGGAAGCATTGAAAATTGGAACTCATCAGAATTGACTTAGGAACCGAACAAATTGCTGGGCGATTTTAAAAGCGTCAGCAAATAATGCTTGCATAATCGACGTGAGGGTGGATCATGTGGAGAGGGTGGGCAAAGGGTTGTCTGAATTCGTGTGTCAATCTTTGGAATGTTCAGCTTTGCCGGGTGATGAAATTCTTAGACTCTGTATCTTTTATTACAATTTACTCATCCCCAAGGGCTTATGACCAGTGTGACCATAAGCTTAAAATATTCTTAAGTTGAATATTTATTTATAATATTAAAAAAAGACTAGATTAAATAATATAATTTCTTCAATAGCAAAATTTAAAAACCATGTTTGGAAAAAAAAACAGTTTTTTACCCTCGTTTGAATATTTAAAAGTTTAGAGTTACGTGAGTCAAAAAGTTATAAAAGAAGTAGACTTAAATGTTAAAAATTTTGAAGTTAAGAAGGTTTAAAATCGTAGAATTTACAAAGAAAATAAGTTAGATACTTTCGAAACACCTTATCTACATATATATAACTTAAGGGTGGACTCTGAAAGTAAAATTACGTTAAGGATTATATACAAAGATTCGGTATTGAGCTGTTGAGGCGAATACATCAACGTCTGCCTAAAAACATGAAAGAATTAAACAAAATTAATTGCTTTTTGGTTGAAAACATTTTTAATTCAAAAACGCAAAATGAAATTATGTAATTAGTTACCAAGCATGAGCCACAGAACATTTTGAAAGCTTTTCAGGAACTGGAGAATTTACAAATTGTTACTTGGAAAAATACAATGTAGCATAAAATTTTGAACTAAAGTTTTCCATCACAAATGTTTGCTATCTTCCAGCATTTAAAAATTTGATCAAGTTCGGATTTTGTTTTTTTTATTAAATAATAATAATTAAATAATAAAAAAATGTTTGGGAAAATTCAAATAGCAACATAAACATTTGCCAGTGCGGCTTTGTGAATTTCGCAATTTAGAAGTATAAAAATGAACTTGGATAAAGGATTCAATTCTATTTAACGGAGAATAAATATTTATCTAAATATTTTTTTATATGCAAATATTTTAAGAAAAATATATATTTTCTGAAGCCCAAATATATTCCACAAAAGGAATATTTTATTACACTTTGGTCACACTGGTTATGGCTACCTTCATAATGGAAAGAAAGCAGAGGTTTCATGTGGAAAAATTGAAAGATAAACGAGTATTTTTTTTCCGTTTAGGGTCTCAATGGAGATGGACACCGACTTCTTTGCATTCGTTCAGTTCGCAGTATTTTATTTGTCTTGTATGTTGTTGATTTTCTAGCTTGTTTTTTCTTTTTTGAAGATTGTTTCAATATTTTGTTGTGTAATGGTTTTGCAGAAAAGTCTTCACAAACTTTTATTTTGATATACGGTCTTTGAGTTCCAGCGTGACAGTATCACTGGTCGAGCACTCGAGTGAGAGCGCTGATAATTTTATTCCGACTTCAAATGGTAACTGAACCAGATTCGAAAACGAGATGGCAGTTCAAGACTTAATTAAGGTTTCGAACTTGGAACGTATTAATTGGTCCAATTGAAAGGCAGGCGCGTAATCGACTACTTCATCTGACCAAATTGTGAGAATTTGAAGAGAGACTGTGAGAAGGGGCTTGAGACTCGAGAATGGTGAACATTACTTGTAAGGCTGTAATACTTAATTGCTGCTTAATTCGCTTAGCCAAAGAGTTCTCTACCCTTCAATACAAGTTATAATACCGAACGCACTATATCTAGATCAAGTGCTATGTCATCTACAAAAGCTTAAAATTACATTTAATCAATGTGGCCATGGCAGGGCAGATTTCTAATCATATTGGACCACCTTTTCTACGACGATTTTTTCGTTCAAAAGAACTTGCAGAAACAATGATTTAAATATCATCCAATTCGTCTCCCGACTAGGAAGTTTTTAATACTTCTCCAAATCTCCACTAAGGCGCCATTCGTTGAGTTGATGGTACGTTTGCTGTAAATTGTAAGACGGTAAGCTTTAAGCAACCGATGATGTCGATGGTATTTGTGTATCTAAGCAGCTAAATTTGTTGGCCATATTTGGCATGAGATTGGGGATGCCATACCAGAAAGCATGTTCTTATCGATATGGAATGTTGAAGTTGATAAAGAGGCTGATCTTTCCCACAGTTTGTTTTTGTGTGAAATTTTGTTTCTGAGTCGATGTTTAACGGTTTTTCTAAGCTGGCGGTCATGATTAAAAATAAATAGACGACCAATCAAAACAAACCCAGATTTGTATGCTTCAGCTTTCTATACTCTTCTGTTTGAACTTAAAATATTTAAAAAAAAATGTTTCGAAACAACTTTTTTAGCCAGCTGAAACGTTTTTTTTTTGTTTTGAAAAAAAGAAATCTGAGGAAATTTTTCTATTTCATATTTTTTGGGTTTTTCTTAGATCATCTAAAAGAGAATCATATGAAAATAAAAATTTTTGTTTTTTTTTATTTCAGATGAAAATTATGAGCTTCATCTTGGAGGCCAAGATATTTTTTAAGACTAAAAAAATATCGATTACAATTACTTGTAATTGTTATTGATATAATATCAATTTATTCTTACAAATAATTGAAAACATTTATTCGTTTTTAAAGTAACTGAAGAAAATGATTGCTTAAAATTTAATTCATTATACCAGATATACGTTTATCAACAAATACAACAAATTATTTGCAAACATTTCTCGTCGAAAAGATCAAGTTAACTCAAGAACTAAAGCCTGATTTTCAAATTTTATAAAAACACACACAATTCTTCTAAAAACCCAAAAAAATAAAGGGTCCGCCAAATAACTTTTTTTTTTGAAAATGCTATAAAAAAAAACTGCTGAATATTTTCTTAAATTTCTTTTTTTATTTGAAAGTACAATCCTTCCGGTTAATAATGGAAAATAATTTCATTCAAATGGCTGCCTCAGCTGGCCATGCAGTAGCCTACACGATCGGTCCAATTTTTAAGCACATTATCGATTGTGTGCAGCTGTATTTCACCAATGGCTTCACGAATATTGTCCTTTAAAGCGTCAATTGTCGCTGGCTTGTCGGCGTAACAATTTTACTTGAGAGCACCCCACAAATAATAGTCCAACGGTGTCAAATCGCAGCTCCGAGGTGGCCAAACGACATCAGCTCTGCGGCTGATAATGCGATCTTCAAAAACAGGGCCCAAAACATCGAGTGTAGCTTCGGCTGTGTGGCACGTAGAGCCGTCCTGTTGAAACCAAATTTTGCCAATATCCTCCTCTTCAATTTTTGTGAACAAAAATTCGTTCAACATGGCCCGATAACGATCGCCATTGACTGTAACGGCTCATTTTCGAAGAAAAATAGCCCAATTATGCCTCTGAACCAAAATCCGCACCAAACAGTGACTCGTTTTGGGTGCATCGGCTTTTCAATGTATGCGTGCGGGTTTTCTGTGCCCCAAATGCGACAATTTTGCTTGTTTACATACCCGCCAAGATCAAAATGAGCTTCATCTGAAAAGATGATTTTTTTTGGCAAAATCGGCATCTTCTGTAAGTCGATCGCAGGCCCACTTAGCGAAGCGAAAACGCATTGGATGGTCAGTTGGCTTCAACTCCTGAACCAATTGGACTTTGTATGGCGTCATACCAAGGTCTTTATGCGAAATTCGTCTCAATGATGTCTCCGAACGACGGTGAATTGATGTTGATGGCGCTTCACGCACACTTTCTGCCACAGCAGCAATATTCTCGGGTATACGCAATGTTTTTGGCTTTTCACGCTTTGGCTTATCGATGAGGATGCCAGTTTCTTTCACTTTTTTCACAAGATAACGAACATACGGAGCAGACGGTGCTTCTCTTCTTCCAAAATCCGTACGCAATTTTCGTACACATTCTGCAAAATTACCATGATTTTCAAAGTAATGTCGCAATATTTCCCAGCGTTGTTCAAGCGTATACTCAACCATATTCGTTCAGAGGGAGGACAAAACTAATTATCTGTCAAATCTGACATGAGCTAAGTCTTACCATTCACGAAATAAGCACTAGTTGAAACAAAAAACGTAAGATGGCGGACCTGTTATAAGAAGTGGATTGAGAAGATTTTACATAAGGTGAGAAGACCGAAGGGTATTAAACTGCGTATGTATTTCCGTTTTTTTCCTAATGAAGATTAGCTGAATAGTTTTTGAAACAAGTGCAATGAAATTCATTACTTTATGTGTATGCAATACTAAAAAATGTATTTAAAAATAATATATAAGTGCATTTTGTGTTATGAAAGCAAAGAAAAAGTAATCATTGCAACTTTGGAACAATTAATTTTATATCAATTACTAGAATGTAATCGAGTTAAAAGTAATTGAAATGTTTAAGACCATGTAATGGGTAATTGATGTTTATATATATATTAATATTTTTTTATATTTATATTAATACATAAATCTTACAGTTAAAAAAGTAAAATAAATTTATTTATGTTTAAGAAAAATTAATAAATCAAAAACTGCAACCAATGGTATACAAGGCACTAGAAGCGACAGCAGAAAATATGAACAATAAATGAAATAATGTTAATGTAATGTTATGGGGTCATTAATGATACATTTGCAAGGTTTTTAAAAAAAAACGAAACAGAATCATTTTCTTAAAAGTTAAATAAGCAAAAAAAACTTGGGATTGAACACAACTAATCAGATTATCAGATAGTAATGCCGAGAAGGACATCAATATCATCATAGCTTAAATTTAAAAGCCAGCATTTAACATTTAAATTTAAAAGCCAGTATTTAACATTTTTGAGAAATATGGAATCATTTTTAATGTTTCTTATGCTATAAGGTAAGCTGTTAAAAAGCCGAGGGGCAACCGGTTATAAAAAAATTAAAGAAAATTTTGCAAGTTGTGATGTGGTGTTACAGCAAGATTTTGACTATTTAATCTAAGGTCATATCTGATAGAACCACGATTCATTCTATAGCCAAATCTAACGAAACAAATTTTATGAAAATAAAATCACATCATCTACTTTCCCCGAAAGCTGGAAAGCTGCCAAAATAGTACCAGTCGCAAAGCAGCCTCAACCGACGCTTCCAACTGATTACCGGCCTATTAGTATATTACCAGTCCTGTCTAAAGTCTTTGAGAAAATCCTGGCTAAGCAAATAGTGGATCATATTATTCGAAACTCTTTATTATCTCCTTATCAGTCATTAGACAGGGTCACAGCTGTGCTACGGCTGTGGTCAAAATCCTTGATGATATAAGGCAACAATATGACTGTGGTAATCTGACCGTACTTTGTTTGCTAGACTTCTCGAAGGCTTTTGACAGGGTAAATCATAAGATTTTGTGTTTGAAGCTAGCTCACTACTTTGGTTTCAGCAACAGAGCAGTTCGACTTATCGAAAATTATTTGAAAAATCGCCCCCAAAGAGTTTTTGATGATAAGCGTTTCTCATTTGCGAAATATATGAAAGAAGGTGTTCCGCAAGGTTCAATTTTGGGACCAATACTATTTTGCATTTTCATAAATGATATTGTTTTAGAGTGCAAAAATGTTTTTTTCCACCTCTATGCAGATGACATTCAAGTCTTCCTTTCTAGGCCACTTGGACTGTTAGAAGATCTCATCCAAAGGGTGAATGAGGATCTCGCTGCTATTTTTAAATGGTCAGTTGAAAATGGACTAACCCTGAACGCATCCAAGACGCAAGCGATTTTGATATCGAAAACAAGCTATGATACGGGCTGTCTGCCTCCAGTATTCCTATCGGACACAAAAATTAAGTTTGTAGATACAGTTACAAGTCATGGTTTTAAGATAAATCGCAATCTTTCCTGCAGTGATCATGTAAACAACACAATATGTCGTATTTATGCTTGCCTCCGTAAGCTGTGGTTATGTGCTTGTTTTGTTCCTCGTAATACAAGTGTACTGCAAACTTGATTCTGTATCGCGAAATAAGTTACAGGTAGCATTTAACGATACGATACGGTTTGTTTATGGTCTCCGAAGACATGATAATGTATCTGCTTACCAAAAATATATACTAGGTTGAACGCTCCCAAGGTACCTTGATGCCAAAATATGTTTATTTATGCATAAGATAATACACACGAAAACACCCGTTTATCTTTATGAAAAACTAGAATTTATTTATTTATTTTTATTTCTTTTTCTTTTCGATCATTATCTTAAACTTAAGTTTAAACTAGTTTTTAATCTTACATAATTTTTAATCATTCCACTTTTATACACAATAACTTTGTTGGTACTCTTAAAAGACTGAGTCTTACATGAACTTAATTTTAAACATTATAATAAATTGAAAATTGAATTGAAAATGGCCCATAATCTGCTTCCTTACCAATCACACTTAAAACATAAGGTTGGTTTTATCGCTCAATACCATTTTGTGCCTCTGGAACAGCAAGATTTAAAGCGGAACTGTTGAGAAATGTACAAGCCATATCATCTGCAAAGGCAATACCTTTAATACGAAATGTTTGTAAAAAGAGCGAGTTCATAAAAATTAAAAAAAGAATTGGTCCCAATACAGAACGTTGAGGAATCCCTAAGGAGATAGAACTGATAGAACTCAATTTTCCATAAATATTAACCCTCTTTTTTCTAAAAGATTAGTAGGAGCAGAGCCATTTGTGTATTGATCCCCTGAAACCGCAGTTGTATAATTTATTGAATTTTTTTGTTACCATTTTTTCCCAACTCTGATGCAATTCGGCTACGTTTGAATACTTTTCTCTGATTTTTTTTAATGTTCAAATGTGCAATAAAATTTTGTTAAAAGTACAATAGGCTTACTTGTTTTTTGCTGTCCGAAAAAAATCCCCCCAAAAATATAATTTTTGGAACATTCTTAAGCAGGATCCTCCCTAAAGGATAAAACAAGTGATCCCATCTATGCCACATGAATCTGAGGTCTTCAGAGAATATATTATTTGTAGAAGTTCAAACCATGTTATTAACTCGTAAAAGAGAGTGTTCCTGGTGTTATTTTTTTCATTCACAGGAGAGAGGGATACTCGAATTCGAATTACTTCTTAGTCAAAAAGGTAGCCGATGGAGTTGAACAAGGCACCGTGGAACAAAAAAATACAAAAAATGTTAATATTATTTTTTAACACAATCAAAAGAAAAATGTTCGACTTAAAATCGCAAGCAAAACTTTCTGATGACAGTTTCCGACGAACAACGACCTCCAATTCGACTATTAAATGACCATCATTGGATGCAGATACTTTGTCTTAAAGGCCACGTCTTAAGGTTTATCTTATCTGCACTTCGATAAGAAAGCTATCCATATTCCAATCCCACTACACGCCACCTCCACGATTACCATCGCAAACAGTACTGGCGAAAGGCACAAAGCCAACAAGCACCCAAGGGTTGCTCAATGCTGAACGGAATGGTGCTCCGAACTATGCACTATGCTCCACGAAGGGAATTGTTTAACTCAAATTGAATTTATTAGTACCATTTGCAACGCGCCGCGATAGCCATCTCCATTTACAAACTGTAAAAGTAACAAATGATCATTTAAGTTGCCGCGCTCAGCAATATGACGCCAAGCCAAGCCAAGCCAAGTCAAGTAATGCCAACAGTGCGCCGCGCCGCTTATCATATTTAGCTAAAAGGTCCAAATAGACCACGGGCCGAGGGCTCTTCTCGAGTCTGCATACGAGTCTGTAAGCACCAACTTGGCGGAAGATTAATTGACCATCGCAATGACCGCATCAATCGAAGGAACACATCTGCCGCTGTTGTTGTTGCACTTGGACTTTGCTGATGCAGCACAGTTGCTGGCCGATCATACAACTAGGTTTCAGCTGTTCGCCCTCTCTGGTGGTGATGATGATGCTGATGCTGGACCAGGAATCACCTCCCGCATCTGGGTTGAGTGCACAGCAGATATGCAATCGTCGAGGACGACTACGACGATGACGATGACGTTGACCATTCCGATGAGAGAGTTTGCAGTGAAGCACTCAATTATCACTTTGGAACAGCGTTAAGAGGATTTTACCAATTAATTGCCCAGGCTCTTGGGTTGCGTGCTAGCGATGCTGAGGGCACTGCGCTGCTACAGCTGCATCTGCGATACCATGGATTTGTGCTCGTTCCGATGCTGTTGCTATATTTATGCGCAAAATATCATAAATCCACTTAGTTCGTGATTTAACAGCTCACGTTTATTTTTATGTGCCTATATCCGTTTGTGGTTGAGAGGCACCACTGCTGCCGTTCTTGCTGTTGTTTGTGGTGCTGCTCATCTGGTCTGACGCCTGCCCCCTAGTTGGTCAGTGCACTCACTTTCGGCCTCAATGGATGTCTTCAATTACGGCGCAAACAAAACAAAAGCAACAAGAAAAGCGAAAACGAAAGAACAGAAATAGACATTTTGTTGTCGGTCAACGAAATGGAAGGGTCATTGCATAAAGCACACAGTGCGAATGCACTCAACGCCGTTTTCATACAGTCACTTAGTTTTTTGTTTTGTTTTACCATATAAGGTGAACAATTTGATGTGAACTGTTTTCTAAGGGAAAATGGAAAATACGCCATAATGAGCCGGAAGACAAGTTCTTTGATGACAGTTGGGCTAAACTTTGTGATTTAGACAGGAATCTCAAATTAGGACGAGGAATCGGATGGTCCTTATAAATCAACAGCAGGCACTTTCAAGCTTTCACAGGGATTATAAAGGAAACGAAAAGAAATGGTCTTTAGAATTCTTGATGTCAACTGTGATCCCAGCTAGGGTAAAACATTTCAGATGACAGCTTTAACATTCAGGTACTAAAGGAGTTGATCTTTCTTATGGCAAACTTCCAAAAATGAAGAGACTCATCGTAGGCGATCAATGCTTCTTCTGTGCGTTGAAACAACTAGGATAAGCACTCCTTACCCGTAGTCTAGACTGAGCTAAAGATATGGACCAAAACGCTACTTGACGAGCTCTTAATCGAATGGTAAATTAAATTTACCTGCTCTTGTAAATAAAGCCTAAGTATGTTGGACCATAAGCAAGAACCGAGAACAAAATTTTAAGGGACTTTCGAAAAAAAAAATTCTCCGTGTGATACACAGTTCTATATACGAAGATGGCGAATTGTAGAGATGCATAAGATATAGTCCGGAAAGTAAAAATCCGTCGAGTGCAAATACTTGAGCCCATTAAGCAATAATTTTTCAGCTAATTATGATTTTGAATCCGAGCTCAAGGCTTATATCCTCTTAAACGTACTCTCCTACATTACGAGTTCTCAATGGGTCACAATGAGCGCATGAAGAATACCAGATGCTCGGAAACCAAATGTGGATATGCGTAGTAAACAAAAGGTTGCCGGTCGTATGACTGCCTCATATATATATTTGCTTTATCTCGTTTTAAGAACGGCTACTCGTTTTACGGACAGCTTTAAGATGCAAGGGCAAGTTCAAACCTTTCCTGGTTCCGGACTTAATTTAGTTTCAGAATTTGAAATTTCACGGTGATCAGCATTATTACAAAATAACCAACAACCAAATCGAGAATGCCTTAGAAGACAAATATATATGATGTAGTGCATCTTTCCTCAAGCTACTTGAACAGTTGAAGTATAAGCTACGGCAGGCTCTCCAAACAATACTGTAGGATGCTAAAATCCTGCGTGAAAGCCATACCTTTCCTCGTTAAACACGCAACCGCTACCCGGTATTTTAATAATCGATTTTAGAGTTGATTCCATAGCTTAATAGATGCAAACATTTTTTTTAAGGAAAGTTGTCAAGTGCGAGTCGGACATGCAAACCAAGGGTTCCATTCCACCAAATACAATATACTAATAGGACTACCGGTTGAAAATGTCGTTTTTTTTTTCTTCAAAAATCAATGCTTTATTGAGGAAAAATAGATTTAAATTCAATATTCAAAGTATTGCGGATCGCTAGCTTCACATTTTTCCCATTTTTCTGGCAATTCATGGATACCCATTCTGAAAAATTCGACCGGTTTGGCCGCAATCCACGAATCGATCCATTTTTTGACATCATCGAAATGACGGAAGTGCTGGTCAGCCAGGCCATGTTGAGCGTTTCAAGGTAAGTTTTGACGACATTTTCAACATGTGGCCGAGCATTGTCATGTATCAAAATAACTTGCGACGGTTTCCGGCCGTTTTTCCTTCAGTGCTCGGCTCAAACGCATCAATTGTCGTCGGTAGACCTCGCCTGTGATTGTTTCATTCGGTTTTAGCCGCTCATAATACACAATACCCTTTAGGTCCCACCAAATGCACAGCATAACCTTCAGGCCATGAATATTCTGAACGGCCGTCGATGTTGAGGCATGTCCGGGGTGTCCATACGTTGCCCGACGTTTTGGATTATCATAATGTACCCATTTTTCATCATCAGTGACGATTGGATGCAAAAAAGACTTCTTTTTGTGGCGTTCAAGCAGCATTTCGGACATGCAAAATCGGCGTTCGACGTCTCGTGGCTTCAATTCATACGGCACCCAATTTCCTACCTTTCGAATCATTCCCATTGCTTTCAAAGGATCTGAAATGGTTTGCTGAGCGACGCCAAGTGATTTTGCAAGTTCTTCTTGCGTTTGTGGCGGATCTTGATCGAGCAATGCCTCAAATTCATGGTCTTCGAACTTTTGTCACCTGGCCGGGCGTTCTTTGCCTTCGATGTCGAAATCACCATCTTTGAACCGCTTAAACCACCGCTGACACATTCTAACGTCTATAGTATAGCCCGGGTAAGCTTCGAAAAGCAATTAGTGCGCTTCGGTTGCTTTTTTCTTTAAATGAAAGAAGCATATTAAAACTTCCCGCAAATGTTGTTTTACTGGCACTAATGTAGACATTTTAGGGCTTTACAAAAACGTGTGTGTTTTCACTAATGACCAATAACCTAGACTGAAATAATTAGACAATGACAAGAAGTTTCTGATGTGACAGCTGTCATGGTCAAAATTCACCTCAGAGTAAAAGATATCAAGTTGTCTGCAATAACGACATTTTCAACCGGTAGTCCTAACATATTTTTCTAATCTAAAATTTGTCATTGAATAAAAAATGTTATGTAACTACAAGTTCATGGTTTTCACAATTTTCCCTTAACTTGTTCTATAAGACATGTTTTCTAAGAAATTTTCATGATTCCATGCCAACGGGAAGTACCTTTTAAGTTTTGATTTCCATGCCAATATCAAAAATATTCGTCAAAAATAACCGTATGTTTTTTTTTTATTTTTTAAAGCACTTAGGGAATGCAGTCATAAGTATTTGGTATTAATTTCAACGCGGTGAGAAAAAAAGTCATCACGAACAGACAGAGTATAAATAAAATTCTGCTTTTCCTTTTAAGGTACGGAACCGTAAAAATGAACAAACACATGGCGAATCATTCTCAATGTAAACCAAACTATTTTTGTCAGCTTTGCATATAAAATAGTTAAAAATTTATCTTTTAACTCATTCTTAGTTGAGTGTTTTTACAAGCAGCCTATTTGGACTTGAGGGTTGTTCGAAAATAAGTATTTTAAACACAATTCAGTTCCAGCTAATAATTTTTACGAACGAACATGTCCTTTTGAAAGACGAAACTTGGCTCAAAAGCTGACTTTAAAGGCATTGAAACAAAACAATCATCATGAATAGAGCACGTTCTTCGCAATAATAAAGGGTCCGCCATCTAACGTTTTTTTTTTCAACTAGTGCTTATTTCGTGAATGGTAAGACTTAGCTCATGTCTGATTTGACAGATAATTAGTTTTATCCTTCCGCTGAATGAATATGGTTGTGTATACGCTTGAACAATGCTGGGAAATATTGCGACATTACTTTGAAAATCATGGTAATGTTGCAGAATGTGTGCGAAAATTGCGTACGGATTTTGGAAGAAAAGAAGCACCGTCTGCTCCGTATGTTCGTTATCTTGTGAAAAAAGTGAAAGAAACTGGCATCCTCATCGATAAGCCAAAGCGTGAAAAGCCAAAAACATTGCGTATACCCGAGAATATTGCTGCTGTGCAGAAATTCACCGTCGTTCTCAACAATTGAACATTTCAGAGACATCATTGAGAAGAATTTTGCATAAAGACCTTGGTATGACGCCATACAAAGTCCAATTGGTTCAGGAGTTGAAGCCAACTTACCATCCAATGCGTTTTCGCTTCGCTAAGTGAGCCTGCGATCGACTTACAGAAGATGCCGATTTTGCCAAAAAAAATCCTCTTTTCAGATGAAGCTCATTTTGATCTTGGCGGGTATGTAAACAAGCAAAATTGTCGCATTTGGGGCACAGAAAACCCGCACGCATACATTGAAAAGCCGATGCACCCAAAACGAGTCACTGTTTGGTGCGGATTTTGGTCCAGAGGCATAATTGGGCCATTTCTCTTCGAAAATGAGCAAGGAGTGGCCGTTACAGTCAATGGCGATCGTTATCGGGCCATGTTGAACGAATTTTTGTTCACAAAAATTGAAGAGGAGGATATTGGCAACATTTGGTTTCAACAGGACGGCGTTACATGCCACACAGCCGAAGCTACACTCGATGGTTTGCGCCCTGTTTTTGAAGATCGAAATATCAGCCGCAGAGCTGATGTCGTTTGGCCACCTCGGAGCTGCGATTTGACACCGTTGGACTATTATTTGTGGGGTGCCCTCAAGTATAATTGTTACGCCGATAAGCCAGAGACAATTGACAATTGAATTTAAAGGACAATATTCGTGAAGCCATTGGTGAAATACAGCTGCACAAAATCGATAATGTGCTTAAAAATTGGACCGATCGTGTAGGCTACTGCATGGCCAGCCGAGGCAGCCATTTGAATGAAGTTATTTTCCATTATTAACCGGAAGGATTAAACTTTTAAATAAAAAAAGAAATTTGAGAAAATATTCAGCAGTTTTTTTCTTTATAGCATTTTCAAAAAAAAAAATTATTTGGCGGACCCTTTATTATTGTCGTTCTGACAGTTTTTTGGTCATGGACCATTTACAATTTCAGTTGCTTGACAAATTCAACTTCTTGAATCCGACGCCAAAAATTCTACATTCTTCAAGTATAGTATTTGCAACCAGCAAAAGACTAAAACCGTGTTTTTTTAATTTTCTTTCATTTTTGAGCCATGATTTTATCCACAAAATTTCTTTTTGTCTATAGTTAAATTTTTATTAACAACGGCTATAAAATTTTGACATTTGCAACTGCTCCGCCTTGTGGATGACACTTCAAAAACTAGCCCAGATTTTTTTTCAAAGATTTTCCGGAAGCTTAGAAAACTCTAAAAACCCAATGTTCACCCCGTGCACTCGAAAATTTAGTGTACCCACCTCGAGTAATTGGAGTAAGAATCGCTTTGCAGGCCTTAATAAGACTTTCATCTACCCATACACAAAAAATATTTAACACAAGAAACCTGTCATAGATATTGTTATGTTAAGCTATCCTGCATACAGGCCAAAAGATCCAATCACTTTTTGCTTTCATCGAAGTTTCGTGCTGAAATGATGATCTTCCTAAAGCTTTCTTTTTAAATATAATCGAAAGTAAAGAATTTCTTAAAAGTTTATTCGTGTTCGAATCTTTAAAAATCGCAGTGAACCTATGAAATGCTTGCTCGACTGTTCCACCTACATATGCATCCGTTTGCCTGCAAGGATTCTCGTTTTCGAACATTTATCACATGGAAAAGTTATGCGTCATTTGAAGTATAAATAAATGCATAGAGCACTGGAACGAGGAGCTCGAACGTTTTTCACGCTTTTCACAATACAAACACAGCGCCGTGAAAATGTTGTTGCGAATTGTTTTTTTTTTCGCCCGAGAGGAAACGTCAAGTACGTTTACGCAACGCATCCACACGTCGCATCAGAATGAAAGATAATTCTGAACAAAATGTACATCCAATGCGAAAACTAAGACGAAGAAAATCCGACAGCTGCGGCGGGTACAGAACAGTACAGTGGAAGGCAATGGCCACTTGGAAAACGCGCGCACAATAAACGCTGCACGAGGATGAGTTCTAGAAAAATAATTTCCACGCACTTAAACGTGCATTGCGATGCGCGGCACTGGCCGCATGAACATGAAAGAATCTTCAGTAATTGGTCGTCGAGGCGATTTTTCCGCTCTAAAGAAGGCGTACACGACGACGACGTACAAACAGCAGACTCTTCAAGCCCGTACGGCGGAAAAGTTTCCATTCGATGGCGAGATAAATCACGGACCCGAGGATATAAATTCTATTCAAGTGCTCCAAGTGAGTGTTACAATTTTATTTTTGGTAATTATGTTAACAGCAAATGAATTAATTGCCGATGGGGGTGGTGGTGTCGGCCCATTTAGGGGGGAGGGGGTGGAGTGGTGGCAATTTCGCTTTTGAAATCGTTCTGGAATTTGGGTCAATTTTGGAATATTGGGTGGAAATGACTTAATGTGGCGTTTGACAATAAGTAATGACTTGGCGGAAGCATGTTTGGTTAAACGATGAATGGATGACTATTGGGCAATCTTTGTTTTGGGAGCGGCTGAAGGTTTTATGGGCATTTAATGGTTGAATGAGGGGGAAGTAAATTCCAACGAGGACATACTCAAAGGAATGTTAAGTCGAACTGGTTGAGCGAGGCGATGCGGACAACTCTTCCTTATTGGATTCCTTAATTTTATAGATCCACGCAATTGCATTTCGGTATTTTGTTTAATGGAAAAACAATGTAGATTTATTTGCCTTGTCTTTTAATTCCTTAAAAAAAGAAACAGATTCTTTATAAGATTTAAGAAAAAAAAAATTAAAATTAAAACAAATGCACATGAAGTGAGCCAAATTATTTCTGTTCTTTGAATTTCGAAAAGCAGTAAGTACTCCAGTTTTTAAAGACTTTTGTAAATTGTCCCCAAAAAATAAATACTAAAGCCCTACGAATTGTTTTTCTTTTCTTTTTTTTGAATCTGTGAAGAATAAAGATAAAGTGGAGAGGAATCTAAAGATAGGAAAAGACTCAAATCACAAAATGTTGTCAGTTAAGACTAGTTTTATTGTTTAAGTCCTTCAGAACATTGTACCTTGTTAGAACGCTCTTGCTTCTTCATGAAGATATGTTTGGTTTCAGGCTTATTAGCATTAGCCATTAATTTCAAAAATGCGATTCTTTTCGATGGCCAAAATGTGAGCCAGCTACAGCTGCAGTTTTTTTGAACTAAAATTCTTGATTTTTCCTCAAATCTTGACTTCAAAATTGTGCAATCATTTCCCGGCATTGAATGTCACCCATATTACCCCAGTTCTTGGTAGAATGATCCTTTCGGAAGTCACTCAACCTAACTGACTTGACTTTAAGGGTCCCATATTGAGCAGTTTTCGTTATACAAGTGACCATTTACGTCAAAATGGGCCTGTATGAATCAATTTCGAAAAGTGCGAGGCCATTCTGTTCAGGACTCCGTTGTCTTGGGCCTCTAGAAATACTTAAAAGAAGTGGCGATCTATCGTTGCACAAAACGGTCATCTACTGGCGATTCGAAGTGTTGTTAGATACCTTTGGATCTGGCTAGATCAGTATTTATATTTTAACAAACATATAGATACTGCTATGACCAGAGCCAAAACGGCCTTTGCCTTGACAAAGAGGCTGTTTCACAGCAGTCAACTCGATGCCAAGGTAAAGGTGATCTGCTACACGGCCCTTATTCGTCCTGTTCTTGCCTATGGATGTCCCGTTTGGTTCAACGTGGGACGATCTTAATAGAAAAAAATCGGGTTTTCGAGAGACGATGTCTTAGGGCTTGTCTATGTTTGTATGAAGCGTTTTTCTTTCTAGAAAGAAATGGTCTTGTCCAGGATAGATAGCGAGTCAACTACGACCAAGACGTCGCAAGTAGCTCACCGGAGACTCTTCGGTTTAGCAGGGCGGTATCAGAACGCGACAGAGCTGATGTCGAAAGACCGACGCTTTTGCTGGCTGAACGGCGAGTAAAATTCTGTCGTTTTTGTTGTATTCAACTTGATTGCCCTTAAGGCAAATTGGAAAGCATGTCCTGTAAGCCTAGGCCGGGTTAAATATGTTTCAGGTAGTGTAAGTAGTTTTAATGTTGTTTTAAGTTTAGTTAAGATTTTATATTAAACATTTGTTGGTAGCATAGTATTTAGATCTAGTTTAAAAAAAAAAAACATAAAAAAGTCCATTTACCAAGTTTTTGTTAATAATTAATATTTTTTCATAGTTTTCTTATAATTTAATTATAAAAAATTTAAATCTAAAATTAATATTTAGTCGAAAGGCATATTTTTAATTTATTAGGTTTAGCTAAGAGCTAAGTAAAGTTAATTAAGCTAGCTTCAAGGGTTTTTGTTTAGCATGTAAGGAAAATGAATGAATCGAATAAAAATGCTTTGAATTAAAAAAGTGAATTGGGCCTGTATGAAGAATAAGGTTTTTCTTATCTTATCATTTCGTTATCGTCTCGAAGAATTCTTGAAAAAGCCAAGCATATTGTATGCTGAATGGTGGACCATTTCTGGCTCTCATTGATTGAATTGTTACTTTTTTTTAAAAACAAGAAAAACTTGTAGTTGTAAATTGTGACAACGTTGCCAATAAGAGTCTTAACTTATTTAAAAATAGACGGTACATTGAACAAGCATCCTTTAGTTGCTAGAAATGTTGAAACAATCGATAAGTTTTTGGAACACTTGGCGCATTTTGAACATGAAGCAAATTGAGAGATGTTTTTTTAGGCCAGAACTGGAGGTATGTGTGGGAGAGCGCTGGTAAAATACTAGCAAAACAAATGAGAGTTTCAAGCCATTTGGATCAGCACAGATAACGATGTATATAAAATAACACGTAATTTGTTTTTGTTTGTAAGAAATGATGAAACAGATATACAAACATATTAATGGATTTGAGAAGTCAGACGAAAATAATATTGAGCTAAAGGGTTTTCCAATAGGGACAACTTATTTTTAAATAAAACGCAAACCATTTGAGTTATTTCAAAAACTTTATGTTCGGCTTGAAATACAATCAAAACATTTATGAATGGAACTCGATTTCGTTCATATGGACACCGCGGGCACGTTGCAGCTGTCGATTCGTTGGACAAAATTTTCGATGACTCGACCACACATTTCGGCTGAAACGGCCGTCACTTCGCGTTCAATGTTGGCTCTGAGCTATTCCAACGTCATTGTCTTGTTGGCATTGACCATTGACTTAACGTAGCCTCAAAGAAAATAATCTAGAGACTTTAAATCGCAAAAATCGATGTCGTCAAGTCTATATCTTCCAATTTTGGGCCAAAAATAATTAGTAATCATGGCGCGATAACGCTGGCCATTAACAGTAACGTGACGGTCGTTAGCGTCGACGAAAAAATATGGCCCAATAACGCCGCCGGCATGCATACCACATTAAACAGTTATTTTGTGGTTGAAGTGGTGATTCGTGAAGCAAATGTGGATGTACACACGACCAAAATCGCATATTGTGCCTATTGATGAATCCATTGAGCCAAATATGAGCTTCTTGACGCATGTTGTCCAGAGCCCAATCAGAGTACGCCGGCTTAAATGGTCCATCGGCTTCTATTCTTGAGTCGGCTTGATCTTGTTCGGGTGTAAACCAAGATCCTTAAGTAAAACACGCCATTTTGTAGTCTGAGCGATGCCCAATTCATGAAAACGCCATGGAATTGACTGATTTGGATCCTTTGCTACGGACTCCTGAACGGCAGCGATATTTTCGACATTTCGACCGACCCTGTATCTCACTGATACGGCAACATCACACAACGAATAGGTAGACTAAAATGTTTGCACTAAACTTGTTATAACCTGTCTACAAGGCTGAAAATCAGGACCGAATAATGGAGTTAACACTCTTAGAGTTGCGGTCACCGATTCAGAATTTCTGTAGAAAATTTTTATGATTTGCAGACGTTGCTCATTCAAGTACTTTACCTGGATAAAAATGTTGAAGTCACTGCATTATTTGACACTGACTGTTATAAGGTTTTCCACGCAGGATTCTATGGCTAGTAGCTCGGCCTAGGAAACACTTGGATGCTTTCCCATAGGTATAGAGATTTTTTTGTTGGGCTCATAGATACCGGCACCTACCCTATTTGCCATTTCAGTGTACCAGAGGCCCTAATTGCTGCCTGACTGCCTGAAAAGTTTTGGATTCGAACGCCTTTAATACGCTTGAGGAGATTGTGTTTGGGCAGATCTCAATGACGTGGGATTCAGCTTTAAATACGGTAGGGCCTGAACCCACTGGTACAGTGATCCATGTGACCCCAGCCTTAACTCCAGAATCCATGCTTGATCTGTCTATGAACCATACCAGATTAATGGGGTCTAGTTAGTGCAAAGACTAACATTCGGAAAACGTTTACAAATCTTTGGATTTTTCTGAAATTCACGCTCTGTACTCAAAACTTACGGAGAACTGTGTACATCGTTCATCTGAACAGTCTTAACTGAACATATACATACATACGCATACTAATAAAATACGTTTTCTTACGCACACGGAAGAAGTTATCGCTTCTATAGAGTTGAGCTCCACAGAGGATTCAACTCCTAAGATCTAACTGACCATTTGATCATTGTTTTCGGCGTACGTCTGGTGAATGAGCTGAAAATTATCTGGAATTCAAACCAAATTTTTGTCGTCATATGACCTCCAATGATGAGACCAAGTTCTTTCTCAGTGCTCTTGGGTCCTTATTATATCCCATTGAAAAAGAAAATTGATGGTAAATTTTTATTCTCTATGTCCATAACATGGCAAATGCAGACGATATCGACATCATCGATCTCGCTCCCAGCGCGCCCCCAAATGGATTCAAAGCTCCAAACTCGGTACACGAAATGTAAGCTAAACATTACTTTGATCCTGCCAGTTCTGCTATACGGAGACTAGTGCTGAACTATCAGCAGGAAGGCGGAGCAGATTTTGAGCACTTTCGAAGGAAACATTTTTCGTCGAATGTTTGGTCCCGTATGCGAGGAGGGCGAATGAAGAAGAAGATATAACCGCGAACTCTATGAGCTCTATCAAGATGAAGTCCAAAAATCCAAAAATCCAAAAATGCAACACTGGCTCGGCCACATTGATCGAATGGACAATTATCCTCGAGCAAAGAGGATCTTCAGGTTCAAGACGACAAGGGCGACTGAAACTCCGTCTTTAAGATCAAGTCACTGCGGATGGGAGAGCGCTTTGTCTACATCACTGGGAGCAGCGTGCCCGGGATCGAAGAGATTGAAAGGCTGCCTTGTCTCAAACAGAGACTATTCACGGGTCGGGAGCCTGTTAAGTAACGCGCAACATGACATATGAATCATCACTCTATTGGGACAAAAATGTGGTAAGCGAACAAACCCGAGACTCCTTAAAATCAATTTTTGTGGTGGTCAGTCAAGTGGCTCACTGTGATTTGCATCCCCTGCTGAACGTGAACACATCGGACATTTTACACGGTCTCACCTCTCGCGAATGCCTTACAATCCTCCGATGGGTATAACTGATAAGATAAAGATTCTGAAGGAAATAAATTTCATCTAAGAACCCGACTGGAATTTGCGCAAAAAATATAACTCTCACAGACAAAATGCGAAGCTAGACCAGGGCCCTAAAAGTCACTCTAGTATCTAATTAACCAGGTACAGCTAAGCGCTGGAAAAAATTAAGCAAAATTGAACCGATAGGATGACCCCCATAAAAAAAAGTTCTTAAGTTCAAAAATGAATCAGAGACTTATAAGGAACATTGTAGCCTCTATAAGACTTCCCTTACGTACTTAAAATGAGCACTATCGAAAGTTTATCGAACTTAGTGGTCAGAAAGTAAGGTCAATGCCTAAACTCCAATAAATAATCAACCGAACACAAACTGATGAGCAATCGGCTCTAATTTTATTAGTCAACTGAAAGCCTTAGCCAAATCCTATTGCGTATGAAGATGCAGTTGACATCACTTATTAAACGAACCTCGACAGCCTTCTCATGTACTATCGAATGGACATTAAGTACTGCCTACTTCAACTGCCTTAAATGTCAACTCTATAGCCATCCAACAATATTTGCTCAGCCAACAATAATGTGTTCCGCTTGCATCGCTTGCACTTCTTTTGTCACTTAACCAAGGCACCAGAGCCTTAGCCTGAGATGATTGTGTGCGGGGGAGTTCGTCGTATGGGAACGGATCATGGCTCAAGAGCAAAAGTGCTAACACACCTAAATCCAATTCAAACAAGGCGGCCGGACTGGACCAGGTGAAAGAACGTTGAACGACTAAACAACACAAAAAATACTCTTGTTGTCCGCTCCATATTAGCTGGCTGTACCGTTACAAAGGCAACAACAATAAATCCACAGAAATTTTATACGTTTTTTGTTGTTGTTTTGTATTCGAGCAGATTACATCGCATCACTGCCCAAAGGAGACCCTCAAGCGGGCATTGCCGTCTTCTTCTTCTTGATGCGTGCAAAGTGTTCCCTGGACCGACGATAGACATTATCACTGTCGCCCCCCCCCCGTCTCCGGTCGAACCATCGGTCTTATCACGCAGATGTACTCACACGTCCATCATAAGTACACACATAATGTTTGTTATTTACCCGCCGTATTAAGACGTTTTACGGCTTTTCGGCGACGTAGATGGGCAAACAAGATAGCCCGCCAGCCACCACAGTACCGCCACCATCTGGATGTGATTAATTGGGATTCCGTTTTGGTGTGTTCCCTTGTGGAGTACGCACATACACTTGATGGTCCCTGCACCAAGCACCAAGCACCCATGCCCATGGCCAATCTCTCCCCTGAGGACCTTGCCAAGTCGAAAGTCGTCATACGGGGGTGTGGCGGGGATGTAATTTATTTTTGTGTACCGTTTACACTTTTAGCTACTGTATGCGTCCAAAGAAGGCACTTAAAAAAAAAGACCCTTCAAAGATCTTCAGTCTTCAGTCTTCACATTTCTGGCGAAAAGATTCTCTGAGGCGATTAAGAGGGTTCGTTTTTTTTTTTTTTGGTTTTGGTTTGCCAAAAAAAAGCGTACTCGTATCAGGACCGGGTTTTTATTTTTGGTTTTTTTTTCTCATTTTTTTTTTGTATTTACTTTTGGAGTGAAGTGCGTGCGTAAGTGAAGGTGAGGGAGTTTTGTTTGAGATCAATTAAGATGATTTCGCGAGGGGGTTGCAAGAGCTTTTGTTAGAAGAGCCTGTCTTGAGCAGAAGAGGTGACCTACTTAAGCCGTTTTTTTTTTTTTTTTTTGTGTATTGGAAAGATTTATTATTCATCTGCACACAGACGAAAAGAAAAGAGGAAATGGGAAAATGTGTTATAAATCATTGAGCATTGAAAATCAATGACACTTTAATTTATTTGTCACTTGAAAATGGATGCGAGTATTGGATTAACTTGAAAAGGGGGACATTCTTTTGTTGCACAAGCAATAAAAAAAAAAAACAACAATTTCACATCGTGGGAGGTAAATAAGCACCTATTAGTCATCAGGAATGGGGCAGATGCGCGCTCTTGTTGACTATTTTTTGGTTTATGCATTTTTATGGGCTTAATCGTTGGTTGGTTTGGTTTGGTGGTGTCTCCTGTTTCTGATGATTGATTCTGTGGTCATTAACAAAGAGCTTAACGTCTGCCTTTGGAATCTTTTGGTGAAGAAATGAATTAAATAAAGGAACGGAGGCGTTTCACGAGAAAGTGATAAACAAAGTGTTGGGTGTCGGTGTCATCGGGGGTATTGTTAACTTGTGAGGTTAGGAATTATTACTGCCGCAGGGGGAATCAACCGAAACTAATTTAACAATTCGTAAACTTTACAAAGGTTGGTTGCTTACTTATCAGCCAATCGATCTGAGTCCGAGATGAAGTTGCTTTTCATTTTTCATGGTTTAAGACATGTTTTTTCCAGTTTGTTGTGAAGCCGGTGTCTAGGATTCGAACACAATCTTAGCCTGAATATGGCTGTCCATTCGGTCAATGGATTTTTTCCTTCCGTACAAGATTAACGCCTTAGAACATCTCGTAGAATTGGCGTTCCTTCCTGCTCCTATTGCAAGTGCTCCAGAGTGCTCCCAAGAGCATGGTTTTTGTCCCTCAAGTAACTAAGACCAAATTCCCTCGGAACTAGCCGGTCGGACATTTGTCGCCTGCGTATCTCAATAGCTAGACAGGCTTAATAAAAGGATATTCCCTTCAATTGTGAGTCCCGTTCACTGAGTTTTCGTATAAAAATAAGGTTAAAAAAATCGAGTAGCAGAGGAGGTGTGAAGTCTTGGAGGTCTTTGGTTCAAACTGCACCGTAGATCGTGTATTTTTCAGAGCTGTCCGAAGAACCAGATTAGGAATCCTGAGTAGAACCATCACTGTGGATGAAAGCTGACATACTATATACGGCCTTATAATCGATGAGCATGTGGTGTAAAGTGATTTGAAATTTATTGATCTTTTCCATGATTCGGTGTAGTGTGACAATTTGTTCTACTGTCGATTGGTCCTGAAGGCAGCATCCATATAGTTGGTCATTTTATTTTTTGTGAAGATGCTTTGTGTTCAGACAATCAGAGGATTGGATATTTTGAGCGACGTTAAGAAGGGCTCTGAATATTCTTCTAATGCGTATAAGCACAGAGCGAGCGGAAGAATTAGGAGAAGAATGAATTCGAGATTATTGTAGTGGTTTGAGAAGCTCAGATGTTTTTATGTATTTGGTTCCAACTCACTTCTGTGGAAAGAGCCCGAAACGGACGAAGGATTTTTATATCGACCATTCAGCTTTCTCCTAATTTGATTTTATTCCACATTAGTTTATGTTATATGCACTTTGAAAGTTAGGAAGATCTAGCTAAACACCCGATGTCTGCCTACACAGCAGAGCCATCTACACACAATCTACACAAACCACTATTTTCACAACACAGACTAGGAATTAAGCCGATACAACAACCACTACAATAACGCCATCCACGGACTACTATCGCTGGTCGACCAATCCAGTGAAAGTACCATTAACTTTATCCCAATGGTCAATGGTGACTGGACCAGATTCGAAAAGCTAGACCACAATGGGAATCGAACCTAGTATCAATTGAATCAATTAAAAGGCAAGCGCTTTTACCAACTCCGCCACACAGCTGTTTTTTTTTTATATTTTTAAGCCTTTTTATGACCAAATCAACTTTTTCTACAATGAATGAAAGCATCTTGGTGATGCTGCTTGAATTCATCCACAGTACCCTGTTAATCTTCGGTAAGATTTCATTCAAAATTAGAGTGAGACAACAGCCGGCATCAAGGTTTTTTTTCACCTCTTAAGAAATTACTTGTTTTTGTCTCTAGACTCTGATATCCTTGAGTTGGGAGACTCGTAGTGTCTTTTCTTTTTTTTGCAGTAGCTTCTTCTTTTATCCTTGTCTAACTCGGTACTTCTCGCCTGCGCCACATCCATTGTCCCCATCTTCTGAAAATACTATCATGACACCACACATATCATGGCGGCGGTGGTTGGTAGCCTTAGGTGGTCCCGCTACTTCATACAGAATTCTGACACATATTGACTGCCTTACGATTAAATGTTCTCTATAGTCTATAGCATTCAACGCTGAACCTCTTCATTCTTCCAGCTTATTAGCACCGCACAGTCAGACTTTAAATCGATCTGCCACTACAAAGTGACCAGAGTCGACATTGGCCGCTCTGAGCGTTCACACATTCATTTTCTCACTGTACCTCAGTCCTCAATCCGTCTCCTCGGAATCTGTCCAATAGTTCGGAGTATTCTTGTTTCATCATGTCACCAGTAGCTCCGTGAATGGGAAGCATTCCCATCTATGATTCTGACATAGTAGAATTTGTTCTCATGAGGATCATAGCCGACTTATAGCTGATCAGCTTGAAATCGATGACCAACGTTTTAAGCCTTTTTTGCATGAGGTTTCCGCTTCCTACTACATTAAACCTTATATTTGTCGATTTTTTTCTTTGTCAAGGCTCCCGATCTTTCGTGGGTCGCAGTTCTATCCGCTTTAAGCTTCCAGATGCGAAGTTATTGGGTTGGCAACTAAGTAATTGCGAATTTCACTCATAGATGGCTTATGTTGAATTTTTAGGTTTGCTGACTTAATCGAAATGTCAAACACATTTTGTTATTTAATAGTTGGTACTTCAGCTGTCAATCAGTAAAAAAAAATTTTTTGATCGGTTGTGTAGTCTTTGTTTGGCGTCTGTTGAAAAATGGAAAATCAAAACGAACATTTACGTCAAAATTGGTTCGATAAATTTTGTTCTGGTGATTTTTCACTCAAAGATGAAAAACGCTCTGGTCGTCCAGTTGAAGTTGATGACGACGAAATCAAAGCAACAATCGATTCAGATCGTCACAGTTCAACACGTGAGATTGCAGAGAAGTTTAAAACAACTTTGCAAAGTACGAAATAACTTGATGGTTAATGGTGAAAATGTGATTTTTTTTTTCTTGTAGTGTAAATAACTCGTATTGTCTTATCTTCATTAGTTTTTATATGCCATTTGGAGAACCACTCTATTGTTTTGTCCAGTGTTTCTTGAAGTTGGCATGTGGTAGATTGAAGATGGTTTCCGGTTTTAAAGTCATCTGCAAAAGTTGCCACCATTGTGGTTTCTTTGCTTGAGTGAGGGATATGTGTTGTAAACAGAAAACAAGGGAGTGGCCCAAGGATGCTTCCTTGAGGCACTCCAGCATTTACAGGGTTTTCTTGGGAACATTTATCAGCATACCTGACATAGAAGTACCGTTCTTCTAGTTATCTCTTAAGTAAAAAGATATAATTCTTAGGGATAAGTTTACTGAGTATGTACAGAAGTCCTTTATGCCAAACCGAGTCAAAAACTTTTGCGACGTCCAAGTTAACTGAATGATGAAATTTGTTTGCCACTCTATGTATCTGTTCGAGAGTCGAGTGATGTCGTCTGAAGCTGATTTAGTTTGGGAAAATATTTTAGGTTTAAAATGCTATTGAATACGTTTCGAAGGTATAAACAGGCATTTCTGGATAGTTCTTTTAATCTTTTACCATCTAAGAGGTCACAGCCGGGCGCTCATCTTGCGCTTGTTCCGTTCATAATGCAAAACTCGATTTCTTTTGCTTTCATCTTGGTAATGCTTCTGTTGTCTTTAATATCGGTTTAATCCAAGATTGTTGGGTCGTTTACGGCATCAATGTTAGTAAAAGTTGTCTCGAAGTACTCGGCAAGGACTGTTGCCTTGTCAAGATTATCTCTTGCCCATGAATTGTCTGGTTTTCTAATTGGTGGTAGATGTTTTGTTTTGTTTTCTTTATGCTTCGTGGCCTTCCAAAGTGAATAGTTATTTTCGGAAGTCGGGGTCAGATTTTTTAAGTAGTTAGCCGAATTGGTTTCTTGAATAATTTTTAGTCCGTTTTTCAACTGCTTTGTTATCCTGTTTAGTTTACTTTTGTCTTCTGATGATCGAGTTATTTGCCACATTTTTCTTAATTCCCTCTTGGTGAGTATAAGTTTTTTAGTAGAATGCGTCAATACAGTATTTCTGGTCTTTTTTTGTATTGTAGGCATTGATTTGTATGCTGCTGCGTTTATGGTATCGTTGAAGTAAATTATGGCTCTTTCTATGTCACTTTGTGTTTTCAGGGGGACAGAAGTAGATAGGTTCATGCAAATGAAGTGACGAAAGCTGTCCCAGCCAGTTTTAAAGTTTTAGAGCTGCCTCGATTTGTTTACTCTTTGGTGAATGATCTGATGAGAGGTCATGAGAGGACTTAATTTGTTTGTTGTTTGTATGTTTCAAACGATTCAAATGTCAATCCGGAACTAACGTGCTTACAATTGTTTGTCTCAATTGATTCCAGGAAATTTTTACCTTTTTGTGATTGTTAATCTCGTATCCCGTTTTATGTGCTTGGCCTGCCACTAGGAATCGATTCCCTAGGGACCTAAGGTAGCAGTCATGTTGGGAAACAGCAATCGTATGCTTCGGAGGACAGTAGATAGATGAAACTATGGGAGGTCTGTGTGTTTCATCCAATTTAACAGAAGCAGATTGGATATAGTCAGTTTGAAAGCTGATCAACTCAGTACATTTTATTTGTTTATTTATTACGACTGCTGAACCTTCATCCGCAGTTCCATCTCATTTGTCTTTTTGAAGTTAAATTTGTTTTGGAGATTAGCATAAAGTCAACTTGGTTGTCTACTTAATATTGTTTGAGTTCCAGATAGTGTTGGTGTAGTCCGTTTGCATTCCATTCAACGATTTTTAGTTGGTTATTGTTTGAAGGGTAAGAATACTGAGCATATTACTCATATGTGAGATAAATTGTTTCATCATTTCCTTATGTTCTTTCACGTCAGATGATTGATAGGAGTCGGTAATTTGATTTTGAGGTGGAGGCAGAGGTTCTGCCGGTTTGTCTGGGCGAGCTGGTCTCGTTACTTCATACAGCATTCTGACAGATATTGACAGCCTTACGCTGGAATATTCTCTATAGTCTATAGCATAGGATTCTGACATTGTTGAAATTTTTCTCATGAGGATCACAGACAACTTTTTGCTGATCGGCTTCGAATCGATGACCTACGTTTTAAGCCGTTTTCCCATGGGATCACCCATCATCACAGTCGAATCTGTTCATGCGAGTAATATATTTTTTATGGGTCCAATTAAATAATTAAGTTCCACGGAAACATCATAAATTTTGCCCCATTTAAACCGTTATAATAAAGCATCACTCGAAACAGGTCCGATAGCCGATTCGGAAGACGTCACGTCATCCGCCGTCTGTCGTCATCCATTAACTCAACGTTATGTGACTTAAGGATCTTTGGCTAGTGTGCCGTACACGTGTGTCATAAATAAAGAAACTTAATCATTAATATGACGTCACGCGTATCAGTGACGTGAATCTGACACTTAAAATATGAAATGTCGTGTCCTTATCGAAAGTTCGTACGTCATAACCTTAAACAACAGTCCATGCCGGCATCCAGTTCCATTCTATGATAGTAGTAGCCACCTCTGGCGCAGGAGCAGCCTTGCATTCATAAACAGTCATGAACAGCAGGAGTAAGCCGGACGGACGTCGACGGTGGCGCTGGCGGAAGGAAAATTGATAAATTGTGCAGTCGGCAGCAATTTCACGACTTGTTAGCACGTAATTTTGTGCGAGGAGGTCTGTCCGTCCTTTCTTCGGTTCAATTTACCTATGGAGAGATGCAAAGCCACCACCGCACCGGTACAATGGGTTAACCAGAGAGCCAACACGCTACGGATCTCATCCTTACGTCCCGTTAACGGCGCGGCGACTGACGACGACGACGACGCCGGGACAGCAGGGAAGGTTGGGTTCTTTGGTTATGAAAAGGTCACTACCCCGTTTGTTTGGGCTCCACTGATGCAGAGTATCATTTCACCCCGAAGGAGTATTAAATTTAATTTGAATTATCGCGTGATCACGAATGTTTTTAAGTTAATAGGAACAACAACAAAAAAAAAGGAAAAATTTGCAAGACTATGGGTTGACGTATGGTCCAAGCTGTGTTGCTGTACGGATACGGGTACACACAACAAGTAGAGGCAAGCATATGGAGTTTGACAGCCCTATTAGGCTGCCTATTTGGCAGTGGTCTTTTTTCTGCCTTTGCATGCAGACACGGCATCTGATTAAGGTGATTATTCGAGAACACCAAATGGGCGTTTGAAGGTGCACGGGATTGCGCGAATGTGAACTGCAAATAGGACTGCTGCAAGAGGTCATGTGCGGATGAGAATGTGCAGCAGTCGCTGCATAAAACTGGAAGAATCATTCAATCAATTTCGAACAAAACTGGAAAGGTTGTTTTTAATACTCGGTGCATAGTTTTTGTCACTGATAATCGAGGTTGTAAAAGAATGATATAGTTTTGGGATGCATCCTTGAAAAAGGATTGAATTAAATCGATTGGATTATTGCGTTCAGTGCCTGGACTTTGTGACAATCATTCAATTAGTTGAGCTCTCTGGAACTGTGAGGATTTCGTTTCATGTGCTCAAGATGCTCGCTAAAACGGAGCTTTGTTGAACAGTCCTCATAACTCATGACTCAAATTTTCGGCACAGATTTACTATGCCAACTGACCAGACGACGTTAAAAGCAATCGTCCATTGCAATGGATTCCTGCAAGAAGATGCACTATTAAAGTGTTTCTCCAACTTGACAGATAAGGTTAGGTAAGGTTAGAATGGGAGTCCTGAGACTGACTTAGATCGCATTGTAACTAGGGAAAGCCGATAAACCGTCCAAATAAAAAAAAGGCGCAGCATTACCCAGGTTGTCCAGCCCATCAAAAAAGTAATTGCCAAGAGTTCTCAATCATGTTGTGGCCAGATCGGTACATTCTCAGAGCAGATGACTTACAGATTCTATTTCTTCGACGTCTCTGCAGCTTCTGCAAAAGTTGTTACGTGGTATGTCGAGTCACACTTGTTATTACGCTTGAGACGAGACGGATGTCCTTTCGATTTATAGTAACGAGATCTTTGGAACTATGAGCGTCGATATCTGTCCACAAAAGCTTGACATTTGTTCATGATTCAATTTGATTCCAGTGTCGCTTGACTGTCAACTTAGACGGTTATGACCTTACCGACAAAATTATCTCCAATGATCATATCCTTGGCTTATAGTGTGGCTGAAACCTCGGCCACACCTGTGCACCTGTTTTTACAGATAACACCGGGTCTTGGGGCTAGGGCAGGTTTGGATCCATCAGTATAGAAAGCTAGTTCCGCATCAAAACAGACAGCATAATTTTCTCCACTCCTCCCTACAAGGAATTTTGATACAACATTTCCTGTAAGAGTCTTTTATTCTGCTTCCCATTGCAGTAGGATAGAGGCATGTCCTAATGCATTGTCTACCCATAAACATGCTTCTCTTGATCTGGGCGCTGTCCTAGCCACTCACTTGCTGTAATAAGGGCCTAGTGGTAGCAGATTCAGCATTGTCTCCTGTACGGTTGATGGCGATCTTATTGATCCGGTCACCCCTAAGCAACCAAGTCTTTTAACCCTTGTGACTTTTGCAAGATAAAAATTCTTCTCAAGTGCCTTCCACCAGACTAGTGAACCATAGGTAAGGATTGGACTCATAATCGCGGTGTATAGCCAGTGAGCCAACTTCGGTTTGAGTCAGTCTATCTGGTACTGATAGAGAACGAAACCACATCAACAGCGGATTCGAGGAAGCTGAAACCTGCATATCGAGGGCCGTACATGATTACCCGAGTGCTTCCAAACGATAGATACGCCATCGAGGACGCGATGTTGAGCGCAGAGAAGCTGAAACCATGGTGCGAATTGCCGAAGGAAGGACTGGCTGATCTCGAGTGCGAAGAGAACGACAGTTCGGAAGACGAACCGACGGGTTCAGATCGTGAGGACACGATCAGAGTGTGTGATGGCCGAATTGTTACGGCAACACTTATGAAGGTAAGGGTTGGCCAAGTCAGTGGCAAAATTGTATGCGCAGCGAATTAAATGATGATTGAATAAAGAGCCTTAGAACTAACCTGTTGTGTTTTTTTCTTTCTTCTACTTTTACATTAATAAATATATAAATGAATTAGTAGATAAGTAATAAATTGATTAATATGAAAAAATTTCTAATATAACTGAACATGATATTTACAAATATAAATGTCGTTATATACATGTATGACTCTATAAATATATTATTATTTACATGAATTTTAAACATATAGCTGAACAAAAGATACAGAAAGCTTAACGCAACGTTAAGCCTTCTTTTCGTGTTTGAATTGACGCAACAACATATTTCACATCCGTATATTTGCCGAGATTTTTGGCCTTACTCACAAATTCAATTGCCTCACTATCCAAGAAAACTTTGGGGAGGCTTCCAAAATCAAGTTCATTTCTGCCGACTAATAAGCACTTTGATTTGCTAGGGTTGGTTCTCAAAAAAATTTCGCTAGACCAAACAAGAATATTGAGAAGGTCCTCGTTAAGTTTAGTAAAAGCAGTACCAATGTCACCTCAATATCATTGAGTTATTTATAGAACTAGGTAGATCGTAAATATATAAGGTGAAGAGTAATGGGCCCAAAATTGATCCTTGAGGTACACCTGTTGTTGTGTCTACAAACTCAGACATACCATTTTTAGTAAAAACTGCTTATTTTCTACCATCGAGGTACGAGTTAATAAAATTCGATGCAGACGAAGAGAAACTACACATAGATTTGATTTCTGTCCATGGCAACTCGTATCTCATCCGCAACTTTGAAAACGGAATCCCGATTGATAAGCACATAAAAACTTGCTCCGTTGCAGGAAAGCAGATATTTGTTGGTGTATCAACTTCTCCAACACCTTGGACAGGAAAGGTAATATGGCAATCGGCCTGTATTCCGCTGAGGAAAATTCATCATTATTTTAAACAATTTGTTTTTTTTGACAATCCGCACAGTTTTCCCATCCTTGACTTTCGTACAGGTGAATTGATTTATACACGACCTTGTACAGTGCGATTTTATTTTCTTAGCTTGGCGAGAAGTTTCTACGAGGGGATAAAGCAGCTTGCTTATTTTTTAAATAGCCTTATCTTTATGGCCTTTAAACAAAAGGTTTTTTATTGAGAAAAATCCCGAGATATCTTACGCAGTCCTCCTAATATGTATGTACTCCATTTAATGGCAATAGTCCGGATGGAAGATAGCAATATTTTCTTTTTCTACAGTTCCACATTCAGTTTAACCTATTATAGATCCTTGTGGAGGACCTAGAAATAGATAAAGTTAGACTGAAACAATTTAGTCTAAATGCCTGTCTTTTATAACCATTGCAAATTCTTTACTTAGGCTACTTAACAGACTTATTGTGCTATAATTACCAGGTTATTCTCAAGCTGCACCTGCCTAAGGCGTACGAACTACTTTAGCAGTTTTCCAAGCCCTTCTAAGTCACAGGCTTTTAACAACCTTAGCAATAGTTTGTGATGTTTGACAAGACTGCAAAACAGAAATTTGTTCCTTATTTTGAGGAAGCTAAACTGTGGCGAATTCTATGAGCTGCAAAATGTGTTTGATCTACTTAGGGACCCAAAAAACCCATCGACTGGGAGCCTTGGCCAAATCTACCGAGTGGATCAAAATACTCCAAATCCAAGTTTCCAATGCCAAGATCCCGTAAAGAATTCAAACCAGTTCGTGATAACGTGATTAATGAGTGCTTAATGCATACTGAGCAACAATTAGTGACCTCTATCAACACAAAAAAGAGCCTGCAGAGGATTCTCCTAAGATGTAGCATGCATAAATGTTGCAGAAGTTTAGCCAACGCGGACAGCGAAAGTTACGATTTTCGCCAACCTCCCGAGACATGCTATCTCTGACTGTGCACTGATTGAGGATGTAATCAAGCCAAACGCAGGTTAAGGTTCTTAGAAATAAGCCTTTGGACAACGCCTATGGAACCCATCGGAGATTTTATTTCCCTCAAAAATCAAGTTCTCAAACTCTGTTTACAGGCATTTTAAAATCAATGATCAATTTGGAAATTGCTAAAAGCTCGTTGAGAGAATCATTCTGGTTTTGGAACCTTCTACATTCCCCTATATTCTAGGATCATAGCAAATTTTTAGCATCGGGGAAGTTAACAATCAAATGAATGAATGCATCTCGTATTTAAAAAAGGCTGCTCATTTTTGGGTTAATAAATGACCTAATCTCCCTTGCATTCCCAGAAAATTGCCTATCTTTCAGTTGGGATACGTTTGGACTAAAGTACCAAGGATCCAGGTTTTTGGCTTTTTTGGAAAATTGGATGGCAAAGCCTTCTTTCGTGAAGAGAGCGCCTTGAGCTAAGCCCCATTATTTGTAAGCCACTCCTAAAAAGATCAAATGGTAACGTAATCAACATGACCGCTTGTGCGTTAAGGTAAAAGTTTAAGAAATTTACGGAGCCGGGACGATACCTGCAATTTCGTCCTGAAACACGGTGCAACTATCCCCTTTCCATAAGATATTTGTGGCCAACATTCTCGCCTTCATCCACGTGGAAGCTTTTAAGACCGAAAGGAAAAAGGGTCGTCCCTCATCTGCTATGCGAATGCTTTGCATAAACTGCAAGAAGAAAGAGTAATCCAGGCTCTAGCCCTAGTCAACGAACCAGATGAGCTCTTTAGTGCAATATCTGAGATTCCTACTGATATCGTGTTGTGTCATGTGCTGATGAATCGAAGGCACACATTAAAAATATTCCACCATACCCCATACAAGAAGGTCGTCTGCAAAAACTTCTTTTCATCAATTTTGATGCTCGTCATAATCTGCTTATTTGGACATGCTGTCAATGGCAGAGATGCAAAGCACCCTGTCAAGAACCCTTACATTGATGTAGAATCAGTCAAACCCACCTTGAAGATTCTTTGACGTCTTGATGACATCAAGTAACCTTACAGTGTACTCCTCCTCCAAACAGCCTTTCTATGTCACCAGGTAATCAGTCACACTAAAAATTAAAACCGAAAGCAACTGTCAGTGTAATCCTGGACATTTGTCTCTTACAGACAGACTTTCCCCAAAAATAAACTTTCTCTCGAATTCGATATCAATGATGTCCAGAACCTCTATGGCTTAAAAGCTCAATTAACACTGATGAAGTGGCTCCATTTGTCATTCGAGTGCAACAAATACGAGTATACTTACACTTGGTCCGAAGAAACCCAACTCCTCGGCTCGTTTTTTAACGGATTAGAAACTTTCTTCAGTCGTCTTAAGGTACTCAATTAATAACAGATGTTTGCTGCTCCTCCTTGCATCTGATTCCCCGTCAGACACTTCTTATCAGAGACGACACGCCAATGCCCTCCTGTCCCAATTCCCCAATGCTGGACTCTCATTTAATCCCAAGAAATTCGTTATAAGTTTCCCGTTTCACTCGCATCATTCCCGAGAGCATCATCAATCGAACTTAACCACAACAACATCCATTTACAATGCCAGCTTAAGCCCTAAATTGAGTTTGACACAAAAAGTTTGATAAACAAAAAAAAACAACGAACAAAAATATTAATGACATGACAATAATGACGCCAAGTTGTCGTCTGTTGCATCCAGCATCAACGGCTTAATCTCTGGATGGGTACCGAGTTTCCGATTACCTTCGTTCTCCGAAGACCTATTTATCCGCTTATCACGTTTCGCATAATCCCCCCAAACGAGATGAAGAGTTCCTGCTCGTTTGCTTACATGAGCATGTGTCCAATCGACTTGCCAAAAGGGCAAGCAACTCGAAACGGTGCGGTGCTGTGACTGGGCCACCGATATCAAGAAATGTCGCAACAAATGTGATTTCTGTTCAACACGAAGCCACCGCATCCGGCACTGACGCGACGTCCGGGCCTATGCATGACACAGTCATTGGGTTCACCCCTGCACTGATGGATTTAATTTGTGCACCAATCGCACATGGCGCTGAGATCTTCGCCAGAAGATAAGATTTCGAGTGCAGAGTGTGCCCACTCCACGGAATCATTTCGTGCAGCGGAATTGTAACCTTTTATGTTACGGGGGCTGGTTCGGGTTAGGTTTGAGACTCTGGCCCTGTTGCTCGTTCACCTCACTCGATACGGCCGACGACGACGGTCGCGTAGCGTCGCGACGATGTCTGCATTTATCGTAGTGCGGCGTAAATTACAGTCGTTGGGCATAATTCGACTAACTTTTGACGCCATCTGAGTGTACCAGGTGAATGCAAATTGCATCTTGAGATCCTCAGGCTGGCCGTGGCAGGGTTTTCGGAAATAACCGGCAGGCATGAGGCTGGTAAATGTCATGCGATGTTGGTTTCCATATATGAGGAACGCTCTTTAAACACGTGTAGGTGTCAGCGCGGTTTTCGTTTTGGCGGAACACACGCGACATCTCCTTTCGATGGTCATGACGTGGAGTGCCGCGCACGGGGGAAAGGTGGTCAAGTGGTGGTTTGTCATGTGTGTATGTTGGGTTAAGGGATTAGTGCGTTGAGGCGGAGATTACATGGGCAATATTTTCATATTTAGTTTTGCACTCGACAGGGGGCAAAGTGCGCACGTTACAGCTAAACAAATAGACGGCGGCGGTGATTGGTGGGTGTGATGTGTACTCTTTTGCTTTGCTATGACGTTTGTTTGCGTTATGGCAGTTATTTTTGCTTTCTTAGCTGTTTGAAGACCGATGTTTTTAAATCCTTGAGCGCTGAAAGGACCTAATACACTTCTTCTGTTCTGGCTCCCATGGCATAAATATATTTGCTCCAAGATGCGTGGTTAAGTGTCTGTATCAGTTGCTGGAATTCTTACTTCGTTTTGTCAAAAATAATGGTTTGTGTAGATGATGTGCCATTGTCTCTGCTGTGAAGGCATACAACTGACAGCAGAGTGATGAACCAATTCCGAAAATACACAGCTTTAAAATTTCGAACAAAATAATGTGAATTATGTGAATGCAAATTATTATGCAAAGCAGTTGAAACCAAAAATACGTCCGAGTTTCAGACGGAAGTATGTTGGTCTATGGCCTCCTATAAGAACTGAAGCCGAACGACCTTACCCTAGTAAAAGATCCGATTTTTGTCATAAAAAGTATGTTCAGTGGAAAAGCCTAACTCTGGAGTAAAATGATTATATTTATCAGTTAAACTGACGTATTTGTTTAGGTTATATAGGAGCTGCCAAGAACTTGGACAAATGAGCCAGTGCAGTTCATTGTCTCCGCGGAATCATTGGGTCGTATTTTAATTTTTTTTTAAATGACCGTGCTATCGTTCAATGACGGATTTTTTTTCTACCGAAAGTCAACGAGCTGAGCCTGGTCGAAATTTGGTTCCATCAAGACGGCGCTAATTGTCGCATAGCCCGCCAATCGATGGACAAATTGATAAATAAGTTCGATAGGCAATCAGTATCCATCTAGATCGTCAGATATGATACATTAAGGCTCGTCAGCGTGCATCAACTTCAGCCTTGGAAGACATTCTTATATTCTCGTAAAAGTGGCTCCAAATTGGACTCACCCAATGGGCATTTAATAACGTAGTCGTCGTAAAAATGTACATGAAATAGTCTTTTAAAACCAAATGGCAAGCATTGATTTATTAATTCAAATTCAAATTTTGTACAATATTAAAAAAAATATATGTTCCAAGGTTCAAAATCGAATGATAAGCCCTGTAGAAGACCAAAATACTGTAAAATCAATTGACTCAAATCAGCTTCGTCGCAACGTTTCCTTTTTCCCCGTCAAGTACATGTTCATCAGTTTACCCTCAATCACGACTTCGGTCGTACTGTACAGAGATTCCTTCTTTAGCCGAACAACACGAATGAGGAATGCTTTCTCGCGCTCTGTGTTTCGTACTCGTTACAACAAGAACCAATTCAAGAACAATGTGCCTGGTTACCTCTTCCCCTAGTAAAATATATTAAATTATAGCAGAAAAAAAGATAAGTTTATGGTCGCCAACAGTGCTCGATGGAACCACAAAATCTTCAATAACAGCGAATAATCATAGAGTAATCGGAGATGAGGAGAAAATGCTTCAAGAAAAAATGAAGGTCCAAAGGCTGTCTTTTTCGGCATCACTTTTTGTCCCGGAAATGAGAAGATCTGCTTTTTAGGGGAATCGAAATTACTTGTAGCTCTGAATTATCTGTTTTGTTGGTTGGTGACTACCTCTTGTGAATTCAGCTAATTCTCATAGACCTGAGATTTCAAGAAATCCGGAGAGGTTCAATCGCGCAATCTTGCTGGCGTGCGCGGCAGTATTATCTCATTGATCATGGTTCTTGATTGGTCCCAGCTACAGTAAGCGTGTTGCCAACAGCATCATCATAAAAATGGGGCCCTCCACTCTCTTTTGAGTAGAAATAATGGGTTTTCGTTTGGGATTCTTCATCTTATCATTTAGGTTGAACTCGGCCTCGTCGCTCATGCTGAATTTCAATCGGAAAGCATTCATTACGTCGCTTTGGTTCAAAAGTTAAGTTTGACCGATCAGCAGTTGGCTGATGCACTTTTTGCTGTCTTTCTCGCCGTGGTTAGATCATCAGCGACATCTTCAGGATTTTTTTTTTAAAATGTGTCTGTTCTCAAGAGGTTATGACGATTCGTATGATAAATGATGCCCAGGTAAGGTTAGGTTAGGTTGTGCACGGTCATGAAGTGCTTAATAAGACACTAGGTACCATGCTGGGCCCATCGCGATCCCTGATGTGGACTAACAGCCTAAACACTTTCCTCGAGACAGTTTATTCCCCTACAAAAATTCAAAATTTATTTGAAGTTGATGCTTAAGGGGTTTCAAAAAAGTAGTTTCCCAAATGTTTTCTGCGGCTTCTACCTTTCCTGGCATTCACATAATAAATGAGTAATATCCTCTTCGAAACTCAAATCACCGCAGTACCTGCATTCGTCCGTGACAGACAGACCCAGTCATCTTGCATGACTCCCTCAGTGCCCCGATAGTACGACCACCGCTATTCTCAGTTGCTTCCTGCTCAGCTCCAGAATTTCGTTTGTCTTTTTGCGGTCGAATGTAGGCCAATTCCGTGGGTAGAGCCCGAAATGGGAGGCAGAGTTTTACATCGATTTTAAAGCTTTCGCTTAGTTTGCAGAATTTTTTTTCGACATAAGTTTGATGTACTTGAAAGATTTTAGCTTGGGTCTCATAGCATCCCATGTCCCATCGAAAGGGGATCCTGCATATGTTTACTTTACAATAATCTGGATAAGTCTGACCGTTGCCGTCAATAGGAAAAGTTTTATCATCTTCCCACAGGATGATGCATTTTAGGTCACGTGGTATTAAAGAAATACTTTTTATATCCCTGAGACAGGACCATACGCCTTAAATGAAGAAAAAGCTTCAAATTTAAGTTGACTTTATTCAGTTAAAAAAAAATTCCCTCGGACATAGTCAAAATCAATACCAGCGTCATTTGTATATGCAAATCCGAATAAGGACATTTCAAAATCGCTTCCCTCATTATTCACCTGGCATTCGAATTGACTAAGCCTTCTCCCAATTGTGTAAGCCAAGACACAAAAGCGCCTTAACCTGCGGGCTTTTCACCTTCAACAATGACACACTGTACATGAAATGCGCACTCAGTGTCCACACACCCAATTGCATTGGCCTTCGATTATTTTTCGAACACATTTGAATGCATTGGAACTCTTGCGTCACCAACATTATGCACCTTTGTCTAAGCCGTCAGCATTCAGCTGTGCGCCTGCCGCCAGAACCAAACAAAAGCAAACACCAAGCAGTCCCTCCACCTTTCCCAACATGCCCTAAGCGTTGTACATTGTAAATTTTTCGAAATTGCATTTTAAATCCATTCCCGCTTTTGGCTTTGTTCCAGTTCCAATTGACGGCCCTTCAAATGGGACGCAAAAATGCTACGCAAATCAAGCGCAACGAACACTTGGCATACTCAAGCCAAGTACTATCTAATCCCAAGCCGAACACGTGTCCTTTGAGATCAGTGCCGCAAACAAAGAGGGTTAAGAGGTGCCTCCGGCCCGATAGGTGACGACGGAAGCTCATTAACAATAATTAAAACTTAATCAAATTTCAATTAATCTTTGATGGGGTTGGGTTAGCAACCCGCTCCAGCAGTCTTGTCGAAGATCACCAATCGAACTGCGCATTTTTCAAACGCGTACCCCTGAGACGATCTGTCTGTGGGTCTGTGGGAAGACAGAGAAGCCATATTCATACACCCTTAGCGGGCGATCTAAGCAGCTCACCAGGCTGGCGGGATCAGGGAGTGGCGGAACGCTGTAATCTTGGTGTGATGCGGGAGGTGGTTGCATTTATTTATTGTTTAGTGCTGTTGTGATTGATGTCATTTGCGTTTTCGTGCTGAGTGATAAGATTCTGGACGGACGCGACGGAAGGGGTGATGTGACATGTGTGGTACGCGTCGTTCGCCTTGCCGTGGAATGCTGGCAAAGTTGGCGGTTAGACGTGAATTACTCTTAATTGATTTCCTTATCGCAAATGCAACAATTAAAATTATTTGCGTTTGTTTTTTCTGTTTGTGAGAACGTGCAGCACATAATTGCGTTTTGAGGTCGCACTTTTGGACGTGGAACGAGTTATCAGCTAGGACAACAATAGATGATGTCGAATGACCTTTTGTTATGCCATATTGAATTATCATTGATTCAGTCAGGATCTTTCGCAATAAATAATGATTTTATTTTTTTATTTTTGGCGGAGAAACAGGTCACAAATTCCAGATTTGAAAATATTAACATTTCATCAGGGACAAGTGTCTCGATAAATGCGCATTAATTTTGGACAAATTTTTGTTTCAAAAAGCCAAGTGAACTCATTTTAAAGGTTCCCTTCCTCAAAAGGAAAAACGCATGTTCACTTCAATTTCCGTCTGTCTTTTTATCAAGAATCTTTTTCTCAGGAATGTGTGGATGAAACAAGTTGAATAAAAAAAAATTGACGCAATTCAATTTTACGACAAGCTGGAAGCTCTGAGATATTTACAATTAGAAAATAATATTCAGAGCATTGTATTGGGATACGGAACCCTTCGTGAGCGTGGCTGACTCGTACGTTGCCATTTTTTGGATACGTTATGAATGTACACTGCGAATTACTAGAAAGTGGCCTTAATTTTTAAGACTGAAGTAGTCAATGCTCTCAAATGCAGAAATAAATCGTATAGTAAATGGAAACGAAATCCTTCTTCCCAAAACTGGTTACAGAACAAGACAGCGCGAAAATTTTGCTACGTCCATAATTCGTACTGCCAAGCGTAACTACTACTCCGCTAAACTGAATACGTCACTGCCGCCGAAGAAACTGTGGCAAAATTTACGCCAAATCGGTATTGGAAAGCGACTTAACAGTCAAATCTGAAAATATGATACTGATGAAATGAACGATAAATTTCTTTCTCACACTCCCTCAGGAGGTCAACTACAGTGTGAAGATAATAAAGAAGATGAAGGCCTTAATCAGTTTGATTTTCAAACAGTTACATAATTTGCTGTTGCTTCCAGTATAGCAGCAGTTAAATCTAGCGCTGTTGGGGAAGATGGTATATCGATACAATTAATTAAACTAATTCTTCCCTATATAATAAGTCAGTATTATGCAGTCCACTTTGCCAGCAAGTTGGAAACTAGCAAAGGTCATTCCTGTTGCTAAAACTACAAACACGACGATCGCAAGCGACTCTACACCAATCAGTATTCTTCCAAGCTTATCAAAAGTATTTGAGAAAGTTCTGGCTAAACAGATTCAAAGTTTTTTAATATCAAATTCATTGCTTTATCCAAATCAGTCTGGCTTCAGAGCAGGGCATAGTTGTTCAACAGCTATGGTCAATATTCTGGAAGATATAAGACGATTTTATGGTCAAGGATTCATTACTCTCCTCGGTTTGCTCGATTTCTCAATATTGCTCTGCTAGAAACTAAAAAATCTGCAGTAAAACTTGTTAGAGGTTATCTATCTGACAGGTTCCAGAGAGTTGTGGTCGGCGAGAAAATGTCTGCATTCAAGTTGGAAAGCATGGGTGTTCCTCAAGGCTCTATACTTGGCCCAATACTTTTTTGTATATTTATTTATGATCTTCCTTCTCTATGTGGAAATGTCCCCATTCATATGTATGCTGACGATGTTCAGCTTTAGATATCCCGTCCTAGATTTGAAATCGAAGAACTTACCGCGCTTTTAAACTGTGATTTGATGGCTGTTTATAACTGGTCGATTGCCAATGGGCTGCTTTTAAGACCCGACAAATCTAAAGTCTATGTCTCGCTAATCAGTAAGCAACGATCATATACCCGAAATTAAATTGTTTGATACTAGACTGAAACTTGTTGAACAAGTAACGGTATAAGGCTTTTCAATCAACTCAAATTTCACCTGTCACCATCATGCTAAATCAATCGTTGGGCGAATCTACGGATGTCTCCGTAAATTATGGATTTCAGCATACTTTACTCCAATAGATACCAGGTTGAAATTAGTAAAGACTCAGTCCCAATTTTGAGGTATTCTGAAATCGTTTTTTGGAAACCTGAATCCGAATCTCTAGATAAGATTCAGGAAGCATTTAATGACGCTGTGAGATAAAGTATATCTTTCAGTTATCTCGATATGAGTATGTTTCGGAAAACACTAAAATTGTCCTCGGTTGCTCCGTTCAGAATTTCTACAATATTAGATGTTGCATTTTTCTCTACAACCTTATTTGTAATGAAACGCCCGAGTATTTGTATAAGACACTGCAATTTGCTCGACCTCATAAGTTTTATTCTCGTTTCTTTTTTATCCATGCTGTAAGGATATGGAATGCTTTGCCTATTCGCATCAGGAGCTCGCCAAATCTTCCTTGTCTCAAGTCTGCAATATTAAATTTCTACTCAACTCAAGAAGAATAACACAGTTCTTTAATCTTTTTCTCGTCTTTAACTTTTTCTTACTCCGCCTATTTTCCTCTATCCATCTTCTTTTACTTAAACATAATTTAAATATTTTCTTATAAAATAAAAGTAAATTATATTATAATATTTGTTAGATTTTTATATTTAAGTTTTTGTTCTTGGTTTTGTATTACATACTTATGCAATAACTATCTAACTACCTCTTAAATATCTAGGCTTTTTACGCAAAAAGACAAAAAAAAAACCCATACAAATTTTCTTAACTCAAAAAATAAACTACTGACAATGGGCATAACAAAGTTCGCCACTTGGATGGGGACTAAGCGAGTATTGCAAACCTTGCAGTTCGTATCGATGATTTTTTTCAAATAAATGTTTAAGTATTTAAGAAAGTGCTAATAACTTTTTGTTTATAGGGTTCCGTACCAAAATGTTCAAAAGGAAGTCGGTTACTGAGCAACCGCTGTCTGTTTGTTCGTCCGTCCGTGTGTTACAGAGTTGTATCTGCTAAATCGAGACACTTGCAATTTTCACGGAAGGTGTGAACCGGTTGCAATTGTTGCTACTACAACAAATAATCAAAATGATACAAAGCTAAAAGTAAATGAAAGTGTTCCAAAAAATCACAACTCAAATCAGCACCTTAAAGTAGACAATGATTCCGTTTCATGCAGCTACACAAAATGATATCGATCATCTTACACAAAGAAAAAGCTCGAATTAAAAAAAACATTTTGGAAACGATCATACGTTGGGAATTCGTGTAATTTTGTCAAAATATGCAAATAGGATGTTGTATAGTTTTTTACCCAACCAAACGAAATGTCACATCAATGTAAATGTGTATGTAACTTAAATAAGTATGTGCTTTTGATGTGTGCTTGAGTTATGATTGTCCCAGCATTTCAATAAATCATTTAAAACACAGAGTTGGAAAATAAAGAAAAATGTAAACACTGAATGACGCTGTGCGTGTTGATTACGCATTTAAGGCACACAAATATATCCAATGTGTACATGTTTTTTTTTAAATTTTTTCCAATTCCTTCTTTTAAAGAATTTCTTGGATACGTTGACAACTTAAACATGCACCAGAATCACATCTTAAAATTGTCTTAAATTATTTATTTTCAAGAAAATACAATTTTAATCAATATATTTTGTTGCGATGGCAAAGCACACGCGTTTGAGTGAGAAATTGGATTTTACACCAACTAAGAACTCTATTTTGACGTTTTTCAACGAATTCCGAACGAATAATTTTCGGTAACAACAGGCATTGCACAAGGAATCATTATAGGTCCGGACTTATTCAACATATTCCTTCACGATTTTCCATTTAAGAACCCCTTGGTAGCTGAGCCAGGAGCAATTGTATATGCGGATGATACCCTTAAGCTTGCTTCTGATACGAGACCACCTAATGCTCTAAACAAAATTAAAGAGAAGTTACATGTACTTAAAAGTTATTTTGAAAAGTGGGGGTTGAAAATTAACGCAGAAAAATGTGGCATCACGTGTTTTCGTAACGCTAGTGGAAGGGGACTTCGACTAGCATACTAGCATACCTCTGCGTACCCAAATGAAACACTTAGGCATTTATTTTCAGCAGATTTTAGGAAAGCCAAGGCAGTTACCGCCACGCTAAAGCCCTTACTGCACTGTCAACTGCTACAAAGCTTCTCGTGTACAAAACGCTTATAAGGCCCATCTTAGCATATGGAATTTGAAAACTTTGAACGGAAAATTCTATTTGTGGGAAATTTAGAAGAACAAACAAAAAATGGGTCCCAAATAGAGTCATATATATTTCTTGCAAAGTGATTCCTCTTATGACATACCTAATAAATCTCGGTCTAAAGAAACTGCTACGCATAGAAAACCATCCGAATGCATTTGTAAGATCTCTATTGGCTTCAAACAAAATCGAAAGTCTGGAGGACAACTATTATCTGTCTCCATTTAATTTGCTAAATGATCGATCTACCAAACCGAAACAACGGAGCCTTATTACTTTTCTATGAGAAAGCCGCAAACGGTAATTTACGAGGTTAGCTGCTTGGTTCTTTTTTAAAATAAAGGGAATGAATATGCATCTACACTTAGGCATGTATATTAAATTATATCCCACGTAAACTTTGAATTTATTCCACAAAGTCTGCTTTTGTATACTTTTTTTTTCATTTCCCCTTTCTAGTCATTATCTATAAGTTATAAAAAAAATAAAGAAAAATGGAGATTACGTCGGGAGCGAATATACATTGTTCACTGATTCTATATAATACAAATATGTATCTAGACATTTTCCCTGTTTTGTAAACATAATTTGCAATTTTTAATATTTTTAGCCAGGCATAGTTCTAAAGCCGGCTACAAAATTGTTTTCTTGAGAATCAAAACAATAATGATGTTATGTTAAAAAAATGTCCCAATAAAGAAATGAAAAAATAAAAATACAAAAAAAAAACGAATTTCCACTCGGTGATGAAGTCCACTTATGCCAAAAAATATCAGAATCATTGATTGATATTTAAATTTTTTAATTTTCCATCTGGAAGCTCTTGGAATTACAAGTAAACCAATGTCGAGCTTAAATGCGTCTAGCTTGCTGCTACATATTTATGATGCTATGAGAAATCTTACGTTCTTTTAGGAGGCGCGGAACCCTTCATGTAAGAGTAAACTCTCACTTGGCTAGTAATAGGGTTCCTTTACACTCTTTGGAAACGGAAACCCTTAAAACACTTGGCAGACCTTCACGGTGGAACATTCATTACCAACAGAAATCAAGAGTCTTACTGACACGGATGAGTTCAAATGCTAAGTCTTACTGAAGTAAAGATGCTCCTTGGCATCGGAGAAGTCAAAACAGACAAACTAGGAAATGGTTCCATGCTTGTCTTAGAATGTTATTGTCGCATCCTGTCCGTATCGGCGAACTTGACTCGATTAAATGTTTCGATTGACGGCCGTTAATGGAGGTGTGGTCTGAATTTTCGTTAAATAGCTTAGTCTTTACATGCACAAGTCTTACTTGATTTCGCTTAATGAATGATAAATCTCTTTGCAAAGAATTTATGCGAAAAATAAAATCAAACGCAGAATTCTTTATGAATTTCTTTGAAAGAATGTAGTGTCCGAAAACTTATGAACGGCAGTGTAATAAATAAAAAAGGAAAAAGCGAAAAGTATTTATTTATGCATGTGTTTATCTGTCAGAAAAACTTTTTTCATTTCATTAGTTTGTTTTCAATTGAATTGAAGTAAAATTGTCCCTATTTTTTTATAACTTTTTGTCGTTTAACCAAAACCACCGAATCAAATTTCGCCAAAACCTTTTCAGGTGTTCATTCCGTTAATACGCTTCGAAAGACATCAATTTGGATTTGATAGCTTGATTTGTTCTCGAGATATGCGAGACGAAAAAATTCGCACAAACGTATGTACGTGACACACACACAGCCATCCTTCTAAAAACGATCGAAACCAACTTCTTGGAACTCAAATCATGGAGACACATACGCTTAAATTGTGTATCCCGAAAATCAAAGCCATTACAAGAATTTGAACCTACTCTAAATTTTTGACCAATTTTGAACTCTCCGCTAGACTTAAGGGCGCCGTCTGCGCAACATAATCACCCGGAAACTATTGCGTGTGCTCGCTCGCTCGTACACCATCACCAACGCCATTGTCGTGTGACCAAAGATCTGAAATTGTGCGAATGTAACACTGCGTGTTACCAGTGTCACGCGACCCGCCAACGAGCCTCGCACTCAGCCAACTTAGATATTACGACACATTGCATGGAAGTTATTTATAGGAAGCCGATGTCCTATGACATGCACATTCATTAAAGATTCCGCTGCCAATTGTCAGGAGTTCCCTTATCATGCCAATGCAATACACAGCCAAAGCAGATAATTAGTTATGTGGTTCGGGAATGTGATTTATCACGTGCGATATGCCATGAAAAGCGTAAAACTTCGAAACAGTGCGAGGGCATACACTTGGATAGTTCCTGTGCTCTTAAGTAAGTCATTAATCACAAAATCGTATACCTGGATGGAGATGGTATTAGTAAAATAGAAGCAGACTAATAACCTCGTTAAATGCACACATATTCATCTGTGTGGGGGTTGTTGAGGACTTTCGGGGTTGAAGGTTGTTTGATATGAGCAGCCCCAACTTGAGCCTTCAATACGATTGTTATGGAAATAGCCTAATTTGTTGATTCATGCATGATAATAATTGTGCTTTATTTTGTTGTAATTAAGGACATGCAATGGTTCTCATATTACCTTGAAAAAAAAGAAAAGGCAGAACATTTGAAAAAGAACCTAAATTAGAGTTATTAAGAACAATGATTGAATATCTTCGGCAAATATGATTGGAATTGAGTCCTGATTTGACTAATTAGAGGCACTGGATCTATTCATGCGATAAAGCATAAGCGACATTCCCGGAACTAATTTTACTTTGTTTTTTTGGAAATCGTAGAAACGTTTTAGAACTCAAAAAGGCTGTTCGACACCCACTGACACCAAAGACTACAACTTGTCGAATCAATGTTGCTTTAAAGGCAATTTATCAATGAGCACACAATTTCCGCGACGATAAGCAAGCAAAATTACCAGATTGAAATTTATTTTAAAAATATTTTTTTGTCATATTTGAAAGATTTGTGCACTCACCTTAATGTATAGAGATATGTTATCGCGGACTTTTTTGTAGAAGTTTTTGAGTTCTACAACTTTCATACAGAAAGCAAATAATTATCTCTTACCGTTAAGCCAGTGTTCATTAAAAAACATTCGTCGATGGTTTTTTCATCGACTTAAGTTACAATATTGGGCGCCACGAAAGACGGAATAGTATTCGTTCACGCTGAATGTCCATTCTTAAAAGATTTAAGCAGTTTAGATTACTTTTTGCATTTAAACCTACCTCTTTATATTTTTGGTCTAGATAAGCCTATTCATGAAACTGCAAAATTTTAAACATGAATGCTGAGAGCTTACTTATTCCACTTTAAATTGTTGTGTTAAATTTATTCCCAATCGATGAGACATCTTTTTGGGCTTGAAACTTTTCAAATCAGTGAAACCAATCCCCTTATTACATATTTGATCCTTCATCAGTTTCAAAACAAGAACGACATTCAGTTGTAAAATTAAAAACTAATTAAATAAACAAAAAGGTTTTGTTATTAACTTCCCATCTGGAGGTTCATGTAATAATTTCCATCATGATTTCGAAATTCAAAGTTTTGATGCATCTCTACTTTTGAAGTCTTTTTCAATTCAAAATGTTATTTTATAAATAAATTTATAATTAACAAAATGCAGGACAAAAAAACTTTAGGCTAGCTTAATAAACTCAACTGAGGCTAGACTCTTTTCTTAACCTATTTCTTAAAATAAATATATTTTAGAAAGTATATTGTATAAAGCTTATAGCATTTTTTTAACTTAAAAAAAAACTTTCAATCAATTATTGAAAGAGAAGAAAAACTAAGTGAATTGGTTATAAGACGATCTTAAACTTAATACCTTAAGATGTATACAATTGTACAATATTTTATTTCTTTGTGTATTTTATTATTTTATTACTTTTCCAGTGATTTTAAATATTTTGTTTTCAAAAAAACTTTCTTAAGAGCTAAGGACTTTATCTAACTTAGCTTATGTTACACGACCCGGCTGATAGCACATGCACATAAGGAAGCGACGAAAAAAGTTCCCTCGTCACTTTCAAGTTGCTCGACACCTGCTCTGTCGCGTTCTGATACCATCGTACTAAGTCGGAGATTCTCAATAAAACAATGTGCAGCGTCTTGATCATCTTGACTCGCCAATACACAGCTTTTTGGGCTTCATGAAAGATAATCTGGACCGCTACTCTATCCTAAACCAAATATTCACGGTCGAAATAGAGGAATTCCTCGGAGTACCATAGCTCTTGCTCATAAGGTTAAACCCATCCACACATCAAAATGCAAGCATGCCCGTTTTAGCTCAGGCCAGTTGATCTTCAACTTCCAATCATCACAATAGCGTTTAATCTTGTCAAAGTCACGTTGCAAAAGGCTTACGATCAAGTCATCAGTGCTCGCGAATCAACTTTACCCTGTTGGAGACCGTTATTCACGGTTCAAGGTCCTAGGAGTCGGATTCCACTATATCTGATTATGTGTGTGTGTGCGAACGTACTTTTGTGCGAATTTTTCGTCTCGTATAACTCAAACAAATAAAGCTATCGAATCAAAATTGGCGTCATTCCAAGCGTATTTAAAAAATAAACAGCAGAAAAGGTTTTCGTAACTGTTAACAAGTTTTTTTACTTTTATAACCAAAAAAAAAACTGCCAAAAAATCTGCAATTTCATTTGTCCAATTAATCAATCAAATTGGTCTTCTTACGAAAAAAGTTTTGAATTCATTTTACTTACAGTTTTCAAGTTCCTCATAAGATATAAAAAATTGTGTAAATATATACACTGCGGTTCATGAGTTGCTGGAAGGTAATTTTTTCGCACACATTTTTTTTGTTTTTTTCATTATTTATTATAACAATTAATTTCAACTAGGTTTTAAAATATTAGTCATTAAGTCAAATGACGAAAAAGACTTTGATAAGGTTTCAACCTCATTTTCTTCTACAATCAACTCCATACATCAATCAATCGATGAATAGCTTCCGATGTAATTAAGCTGAAGACTACTTGAAAGATCTCCCAAAGTTTATCTCTCGATATTGGACACTGTCTTACGAACCCTAATGTCAAGTTCGTCCCAAAAAATTGTCTATTGATTTGAGGCCATTTCACATTTTAAAGTGCTCCTTTCTCTACTTCTTGATCCACAATCCACGTTTCCACGGCAAAACTTGAAAAAATTAAATGTTCTGGAAATTAAGAACTAAACACATTTCCCTCGTGATTTCGGAAACATATTAAGATCATACCTAGATCATTATGGAGCTGCCGCCATGCTTCACTGTTTGTATAGCACACCTATGGAGCATCTATGACAAAAGTAAAGTAATAAGCCGGAACTGCAGCTATTTACCAAAATGATCCAGCTGGGAAGGAAGATTTTCCACCTCTTGACTGAAACTAAAATCGCACATAAACCAACTTTTTTTCAACTACTTTACCATAGAAATTGGGATTCCGTGATATGAATGACTTCAAACTTTTAACAGAGATAGAGTTTCTGCTTCTGTCCATGGACATAATTCAAGGAAATGAGTCGTGCCTGAAAAACAAGCGTGTAAATGCGACATCAACATCGACTTGTTAGATGGTGCAAAGATGGTTTGAATACGACGGCGATCCTCGTCACACAGATTATCATTAAGTTGGGGCATTAATACAAGTACCAATAAGAGGATCACTCATAACGAACTATACATTGACAATTTTTTTATTTTTTATTTTTGCTCTGTACAGAGTGAGCTGAGATATTAAAAGACTTTTAATTGGTTTAAAACTAATATCTATTTAGTTTTCAATTCCTACATGGGTCGAGGAATATAGCAACGAATAATTTGCATTTACTTAATTCGCAGTATTTTATTAATAATACTAGAAAGTTGGGTTTTTGGTTCATGTTCAGGAAATATCTGGAATTGCCAAACTAACGCGGACATATTTTGTGAGGCAATTTTTAGATTTTGTGTTTAGTAGGAATTGTAAAATACTGGTTTGGGTTCGTTTGGAATTGACTCCGACAGTAGCTGGTCAGGCAATATTTGCCAATGGAGACTCTTTTCCAGCAGTAAAATATCTACCTCTCTGCAATTTTTGAAGACCCTCTTTATATTTTCGGTCACACGCTGTTCTTTATTCTAATTATATTCGCTGAAACACTGATGTCCCTTAGACCCAGAAAATGACACATTACTTCGGGTGCGCTATCTTTTGGGGATAATACGCTTGCAAGTGTTTTAGGATCGCCAGCTAGATTAATATTCTATAGACTCAACCCTTATTTTGGTTTACCGGAGAAACACAAATTTTCGGAATGCAGAGTCTTAATAAAAAGTTTCCTATCCACAGAATACTGGACTCCGCTTGAAAAACAGAATAAAACCTGAATCTTATCCAGGTCGATCCAATCAAGAATGCAACTTTAGTACAGGTTGTCCAATTGTAGATTTATATTTTTAAGAACAAATAAAAATTATGTCGCCCAAATGCCGTCCATATATTTTTGAAGCACTTTCGAAAACGAGTCACAGTGTTTGACACGTTCTGCAGTTGTTCTGGCTAGGTGTCGTGTGTTTCAGGCCGAGTACCTGCTCCTAGTTTTGTGAGAAACCGTGAGTTATTGGCATACAATTTTTTTCTTGAAGTACACGCATTTAGAAAAGTTCATGGTGGTCAGGTCTGTTGAGCTAGCTCAGTGGCTTATAGCTGGACGAGTACGATGGTTGTGATGCACATTTGCTAAGAAAATTGAAACATAAAAATGTATACCGTAATTTGTCAATGCTCCTCACATTTCTAACTTGTCACTAGAACTTTCAGTGCGAACTATTTTAATTGTTGGCATTTAGCGTTGCTGTTCGATATGCGAGTATTCGAAAACCGTATTGGGATTGTCTGTGAAGGAGTTCTTTAACGCGAGATGTTGTATTTTGCAACAGATTTTCATTCCCCAGATCCGGCAGTAAACTCCATCTTACGTCTCTTAAATAAAGATACATGAAGGCATCTCACCTCTTCCACATAATTGCCGTGAGGTTGTGGAGCACTTTGCCTTTCCACATCAGGAAAAGCTGTAACTTTGTCAGGCTCAGGTCTGCAGTGCTTCAGCACATTCTCTCCTGGCTCTATACTCTCCCATTCCTATTCTTATAATCCTTCTCCTACAATATAATAGTTTTCATCTTTGTACTTTAACAGACTTGGTTGGTTTAGTTTATAAAGCTTCCTTTACTTAAACATGAGGCCATTCTTGGTAGATCAGGACTAATTCAATTTAAAACTAAAAGTAGTTTAACATTTTCAAAACTCACAGATTTTTCTGTCAGTAAAACTGCTCCTGGTTCCCACTTGAGCAGTATTTCTAATCGATTTTTTTAATGACATTCATACCCCACGTATTTTCAAAGAATATTTACACTTCCAATTTTCTTTAGAAATAAATTTCTATTCGATTCGATTCGACAGCAGCACTCACTCAAAAGCACGCGTAATTATGCCTAAACTGTAATCAAACGGGGGCACTTCAATTGCAAGGAACAGGAAATCCTCAATTCATTTGAAATTCAATTCAACTTCCAATGATACTCTGCCCCCTCTCCAGCCAACCAGCCAACATGAACCCATTACATAACCAAGCTCTCGTATTTTATTCCGAACAACCGAACACTGCAATCCTTTCACCTCCTGCCAAAGAGGATTACATAACCACCACGAGAACCCAACTTGGTTATCAATTACCCATGACATGAACTAGGCACACTGCAGAAACGCCCACTCACTCTTCCCCTCTATCACTTGGCGGGGGAAATTTTTGGGCCCGGCCCAGATTCTTCAAACTCTTCGAACATAATCACAGGTGTGGATCTCTTATTTATGTTAACTTGAGTCCCGTACCGTGGCGTATCGTATCACATTCGCAGAACTGTTGCACGACCAGTGTCCAGAGATCGTTGCATGGAACCTTATATGGGTTTGCCCGACACTAAAATTGAGCCCCTTCCTGGTTGGATGGGATTGCTAAAGAGAAACTATACTTTGCCATGTTATTCGCTTTGTCACGGTTCGGAAGGCTAACTCAGTTGTGCCCTTAAAACAAAAAAAAACCAACAAGGCCCTAATGTGTGTGAAAAGAAAAACGTGTTTATGACTGCTTTCGGGAATTACGTGTGATGTGATGGGTCATCTGAAGATGGCATGAAATGAAATTGTGTAACACACTTAAAGATGAATGAGGACAGGCAAATAGTGGTGCAACGTTTTCTTTCTCCCGCGATGGATGGAGGACGATGCGGGTGCGAATCGTCTAATCTGAAGTTTTGCCTCTTCATCTGCATAATGCCGCACTGCTACGAGAAGTCCCTAGGCCAGTTCACGTGAAATATTCGAAAGAGGGATTAAAAACTTAAAAGGGGTTCTTGGAACATGTTTGACCTCCTTCAAATTGTGTTTCGGGCCAGTGTCCTCGATTTAAAATTAGAATAGATTCGCGTGCACAAAAATCGTCCTTGGCAGTGTGGTCTTCATCCGACAATCGGTTTGCAAATTGCATGATGTCACACTTGTGTTGTTTTTGGATGGCAAAATCGCCAAATCGATGGCAGTGCTCGAGAACGACACAACCTCGTCGCGGCTGAGAATCTTTAAGTGGATAATGTGGTGGATGGTCAGCGTATGCGTCATGTCATTTCATGGATGACATGAACTATGAATTAGAGGACGTGGACTCTACGTCATGTACCATTTTGGTTTATGGTTTTTCCTTGTTTCAAAAAACAGCGTCCGATGGCCGAATGAAAAATAGAATTCGATAGTTTTACCAACGTGTCTTAGTTAACTTGAACTCAAAAACGGCCTAATGCCCTGCTATGGTGATGGAGAAGCCAACTATAAATAGAGGAACAAGGCTTATCCAAGTTTCTATTGCACATTAGATACTCAAAAATCTTTTCACTCGGGAACGCCTCTTCCCCAAATTACTGCGAAAAATTTAAGATTCTAAACTCTCTTAATCTAGCGCTTTGAAAATTTCTTCAATCAAGCATTTCGAAAGTTAAAGTTTTTAAAACTTTCCCGGAAAATAGATCTCTAGTAGTGAAAAGTCACTCAGAGATAGAGATAGTGGATTTTTGTCGCTTGACCATTCAGGAGCCCTGAACTTCTAACCAAGTTGTGCTCTTTGCGAGAATCTCTTTAGGCAGTGACAAAGTTAGCTTGATTGTTTCAAAAGGACTCCCCCAAAGCGGAGTTGTGTAGTATTCTAGTCCATGAACTACTAGCATTGTCTGTCATTTACGGCTTCTGTGAATAATGCTAAAAGGATCATATGCCATTTAAGTTGGAAGCAAATTTAAGAAACAAGCTTGCAGAAATTCCAAACAAAGTGTCTTCTAATAAGGAGTTCCGAACTTTGATAGTTGATCGCATACTACCGAAGATACATCTGTCAAATAAGCTTTTAGTCAGTCAGTTGTTCGGGCAACATTAAACGCGCTTGGCCAATTTTACGGTGGCCATAATTGTCCTTCCGAGAGTACTATTCGCACTGTGATGAAACTGTTCCAAAAAACGGCCAACCCGCACACGTACGTAAACGAAACGTAAGATCTGTCGAAAAGATTGCCGCTGTAAGAAACAGAGTGCACGAAAATCCGAGGAAGTCGATTTTGCGACGCTCACAAGAACTCGGCCTTTCGCAGACTTGGCGCATTTCGCGACGTAATTTGGGCCTGCACCCCGAACAAAATTCAACTGACCCAGCAGCTGAAGGTAAACGACCATGGACAACGACGTGTGATCGCTGAATGGGCTCTGGAGCAGTTGGAAATGGACTATAATTTTCATCGAAAAATCATCTTCAGCGATGAAGCCCATTTCTGAATGAATGGGTATGTCAACAAACAAAATCCAAGAGCGTCCAAAGTTTCTCGAGAAAGTCACAGTTTGGTGTGAATTTTGGGCTGGCGGCGTCATCAGTCCATATTTCTCTGAGAACGACGTTGGCCTGGCCATCACCGTAAACGGCGAGCGCTTTTGGTCGATGATTACTAAATTCTTTTTGCCGGAATTGGAACATATCAAGACCAACGACATGTGGTTTAAAAAAGGATGGTGCCATGTGCCATACAGCTCCCGGCATATTGGAAACTCTAAACGAGCGATTCGAGGGCATCGTCATCTCACGTGGAGGTGATGTTAACTGGCCAACGAGATAGTTCGATTTGACCCTGTTAGAATCTTTCTGTGGGGTTTTCTGAAGTCGCAGGTCTATGCGAATAAGCCATAAACCAAAGCGGCCCTCAAAGCCAACATAACTCGTGCCATTGGAGAAATTCAGCCTGACCTACGCGTCAGAGTCATGGAAAATTGGACATTTCGGATGCACAAAAATTGTTATGATATCTCACGATACTTTGTTTTATTTAAATTTAAAGGTAGGAAGTGTTTGTTGGAAGAGCCTTTATTATATTTGGAAGTATAGCTTAAGAGTTAAAATATATATATCCGCCATAACTAATTCCTAAGTTAAGTTAAGTCGAAGCACAACAATCGGGAAATGCTGGAGGCGAGTATTCATTATTGATAAATGTATCAATCGACTGCTTTACCATAGAAATGATCACCCACCGGATTGCAGATAGTTTCAAATCAGCCCTGAATGCAAGGCAGGAAAAAGCTTCTTAAATCTCCTTAAATCAAATATCAAATACAAAAAAAAACCATCAAAGCTTAACAACATGTCTAGCGACCATCCTGTGGTTTCATAAAGGAGAAGACAAATAAATTTCCACGGATTTTCCTTTTTACAAAGATTTGAACATGGGCTTGAGAAGCTTTCCATCTTTTACCACCAGCATCCTCGCATCCAAGAACCGCCTATTTTAGCTTCTCTGTTTTCGTGACCGTGGTAACTGTGATTCGAAGACATTCTTAGCAACGCGATTTGTTTCCATTAGCCCAATGTAGCCGATTCCACCTTTTGAACTATGACTATGACTGCATCTCTGTTCAGCTCACGGAGCTCGAGGATCGCAAATAGGACGAATTTATCGCACAACATATGGGTTCATTCGTCCGATCTCCACCAAAGACATCTTGGCTTTTAAAGTAGATATATGTCCCGATAAGCTCTTCTCCAAATTATAGTTACTGTGGTGTTTTCTTCTGGCCGGTGTTCGATTGATAGTATTCGTTTCCTTATTAATTTGAAAACAAACTGTTCTGGCCCCTTCTACAACGGCCTTGAAGGTTTAAAGGATGATTCCTTCGGTGCGCGGGATGTTGTCTTCGTGTTTTGCGTATCTAGGCACCTGGACAGGTCTTCCCGTCGCATTATCTGCCATACATAACTCTGGTGCGAGTCTTGATTAAATCATAGGTTCTTGATTCAAATTCGTATGTTCTAACGAGTAATTTCTTTCCGTGCGGCTTGCGACAACATAATCAATTTACCCAGAATCCGGAAACCTGATGTGCCCTTGACTAACTCTGCGCAATGAATGCTGTCATATACGACTTGTAAGTCGGTAAACAGGTTGTCACTACAGACTTAAAATTCAGTGGTCATTCACAAAATTTGTCGCACTGTGAGAATTAAGTTAACTGACGACTTGCCGGGCCAGAAGCCAGACAAATTGGTCGATTTTTATTTGGAAAGGGCTTTGGACAAGATATGGTTTTAATGGCCATGACAACATCTTCTGACGTGGATTTTAGAAACTACTTCATTATTGCTCAGAAGAAGCTAGAAAAGCTGCCTGAAAACGCCTGCAATTTTTTCCCTGTTAGTTGCCGCGTGTTCTGAAGCCTGCAGCAAGGCTTTTGGCTTTTTCTTGTGGAAACAACGCGTTAAATTTCTATTACTAGACGCTTCTGCATCCTTGAGTTGGGAGATCCCATATACTATATGTTGATAATTTGCAGAAATTTTGACTTTGGCTCACCACAACTCTGCACTCTACTGTTTCGCATAAGTTTTTCTTTGTAGCTTCTTCTTTTTAAACACGCACTCGCCATCATTCCTCACATTTCTTTTCAGACTATCGGAATGTGGTTTTGGATGCTTCCTGATGTTCTTTCATTAAGCGCTTCCTATCTTTAAACTTAAGTAAAACAAAGTGCGTGTGAGTTATCATTGACATTTTTTATTCGTTTGAAAGGCCTTTCGATGAAATTATGTGTCGAATATGACATCGTTTAAATATCCGCCGTGGCTCCCTTGGCTGACGTGCATCTCATATGTCCAATTTTCCATGACTCTGGCACATAAATCAGTCTGAATTTCATCGATGGGATGGTTTTTGTTGGCTTTGATGGCCTGTCTGGATTATGGCTTATTTGCAAAGACCTGCGATTTCAGAAAACCCCACAAGAAAAAGTCTAACGGGTCAAATCGCAAGATCTCGGTGGCCACTTCACATCACCTCCATGTGAGATGACGATGCCCTCGAATGGCCTTGCTAACACCAAACAGTGACTTTATCGGGATGCATTGGATGCTCTTGCATCTCATGTGGATTGGTGTCGTCCCAAATTCTATAATTTTGTTTGTTGACGTACCTATTCATTCAGAAATAGGCCTCATCACTGAAGATGATTTCTCGATTAAAATTACAGTCAGTTTCCAACTGCCCTAGTGCCCATCCAGCGAACACACGTCGTTTCTTCGGTCGTTTACCTTCAGCTGCTGGGTCAGTTGAATTTTGTTCGGGGTGCAGGCCCAAATCACGACGCGAAATTCGACAAGTCTACGAAAGGCTGAGTTCTTGTGAGCGACGCGAAATCGAATTCCTCGGTTTCTCCTGCGCACTCTTACGGATCTTGCGTTTCGTTGAAGTACTGGTTACTGAACCAGTGGACTCAAATTTATCCATCACACTGCGTATAGTACTCTCGGAAGGACGATTAACAGTATTCCCATTTTGATAAAACAATTGTATTATTTGCACGTGTTTTTGAACGCTATTTCCATGCGCGGTGATATGGCCAAAAAAACTTAATAAATGACAGCCAATTTGACAGATGTTGCTTCTACAATATGGCCGCTATTAACTGTCTCTATTGGAAGACCCTTTATACTTTAAATGTCAACTTTGAACATTTAATTTTACTTAAAAGCAAACACTTATATTGAAACAGACTTATCTTATTGGAAAGTAAAACCTAATGTTTGATTGGATTTCCTTTAAATTCGGAAACTGTTTCCAGTCATCGAGGCTTTGATTCAATAAGTTTCCTGCTTAAACTAGAACCCATTTCGTGGTTTAAGCATCCCGCTTCGAATTTGCTTAGATTTTCAGTAATTTTCGAATCTGCCAGTCTAAATAATCCCACAAAAGCTCAACTGAATTCAGATCCGGTGATTGGGGAAGATGCTCCTATAGTTTTGGGGTACAAATATATCAACCATTATACGATGTATATAGGCTCAGGGTCGTTATCCTTGGACACTTGTGGAAAAATTTTGTGTAAAATATCCATGTTCCCGTTCTAATCCCTTGCGGAATCAATGAAAACCCAGTTTTCGACTTCAAAAGCTTCCTATTTTAAGAATAACTTTATGTGAGATCGAATTATGTATTTCGATAAGCTTAGAAACATGCCTTCCTCAGAAATTTGTTTCAAATTTACATGAAATCGATAAAAAGGTCAATGAGTCTTCGCCTTCTTTTTTGCAAAACTCAATTACAAATATTGTAGGCATAAACTGCACGTTGTTCATATCTGAAAACGAAACTGTTATCATCGGGTGCTGTACTACAGATAAGACTCAATTTTAAACCAAATCGTAGACTTCTAGACTCCTAGAGAACGTGTGCAATCCATCGTACGCTCCGTTTTCGAACTGCTCCTATCGGCTACTGATAAGACTTTCCTATTTTGTGGAGTACTCTCAATTAATAAATAAAAAAAAAACTTTAAGCCGGATTCGGGTGGCACTGAAGAATACCACTTTAGACACTCCTGCCACCAGCGCAGAATTATTACAGGGTTGACGTTGATGGAAAACGACCTTGACGTGCGGATCCGAGATGATCTCAACATGAGAGTGTGTATTTGAATGGATGATGAACCCCATCGTGGCCCTCACACTTGCGATTGTCTTGGAAAATGTATTTTGTTTTCCTGCGAAAGATATTGTTTTGTTTTTTTGTTCGTATTTTTGTTTTGCTTTGTCTGTTTGGCACTTTTTAACAAGAGATGGACACCTGTCCATTGGACTGTGTGGACAACGGACAATGTCTTCAGTTGACAGCTCATTGATGATTGATTATTATTATTCATTGGACTTGGAGTGCACTGCTGCGCAGATGATGTAAATTCATATCTATATTGATGATGGGACGTTGACAAACGGATGTGTAAGTATCTCAGCACTTGATGCAAACCAACGAGTGGTTGACTGATGAAAAAAAACCAAACTCTTTGAAATAGCCTGTGTATGACAGACGGTAAATGACATTTAAAAGAATTTGTAAAGATTTTGAAAATAGAGAGTACAATATTTTTTTTTTTTTATTGCAATTCGACTATAAAACATTTTAAGACTTTGTCTTTTGTATTCATGCAATAGTAATTTCATTAAGAGTTAAAATTACACAAAGAATCTAACGTACGTTATATCAACAATTAAATTAAATCTTAATAAATAAAATAAATAAGAAATTTATATTTAACAAAATAAAACAAAATATGGAGAGACATGTTTACTGCAAAATTTCGAGATCGGTTTAAATTACTAAAATAGCGACGTTGTTCCTTTTCGTAGCTGTTCCTATTTTACAGTCTTTTAATATAAGAGGGGAGTTAGTTCCTTAGCTTAACAGAGTACAAGAAAAATTGTTTTTGAGTTACATTCATTGATGAGGGTTGAATTTGCTTTTACGAGTCTGTGGAAAATGTTATGATGCTTTTCACTTGACTTAAGATCAAACAAGAACATAATAGTCCTCAGATCCCGATATTTCTTAAATTGGATTTTAAAAACGATATTTGTGTACTCTGAGGCATGGTCGAACTTTCGTAAATTTTATGCAAATCACACGGTGTTACTTAATGTAAAACATGAACTATCAAGGTCATAAAAGACTGGTTGCGCAGGAGATTTGATTAATATCATTTTAATTTTCATTGGAAGGCAAGCTCCAGCTTGCGGTAAAGAACCCGCACATGGTCAGTCCAGAAATAACTTATTTGATCACAATTAATTTCAATTTTGGGAAACAGTGACTTTGCGAGAAATTGCTTTCGCTTGACTTTTCTTCGAATTCAGTTTAATGTGGTTATTCTTATACCATTGAGCAACTAGCGATTGATCAGCATTTAGTCGGGCTGTCGCATCATCAGCTTTACTAACAAGGTGGCTGAGAAATATTCGAACATCATCTGCGTACATTTGTATTTTGCAATGCTTCACAGCATGAAGAAGATCGTTATTAAACATAGAAAAAAGCAAAGGCCCAAGAATATATCCTTGAAAAACGCCAGCATTTGTTGTTCGAAAATCTGTACAACTCCCGCCTGGACAAACAGCCGTTCTCTTAGGTCGGGTTTTTTTAACTTCCCATCAGGAAGTTCTTGTAATCGGTCCGATTTTCGAAATTCAAAATTTTTACATTTCTCCACGTTTGGCGGTCCCAGGAGTCGGATTCCATCATTTTTAGAAAGATGTCTGTGTGTGTGTGTGTACGTACGTACGTACGTACGTACGTTTGTGCGGATTCTTTCGTACAGCCTAACTCGAGAACAAATCAAGCTATCGAAGCCAAATTGGTTTCATTCGAAGCGTGTATGCATAAAGATCACCTGAAAAGCTTTTGGTTAAATTTCACAGGGTGGTTTGAATTTTATGACGAAAAAACTGTCAAAAAAAGGGACATTTTCACTTCTTCAATTAAAATCAATTTAGTTTTCCAATAAAAAAAGTTCAAAATTAATTAAATTTATAGTTCACATCTACCTTATCAGATAAAAAAATATGCATAAATATATACACTGCCGTTCATAAGTTTCCCGACAAATTCATATAAATTTTTTTTTTTCAGTTTTAATGCCAAAAGTTTCATCAATATTATGTTCATTTAGCCAATTGACTAAACTTAGGAAGTTACTAACTAAAAAGACTACCAAAAAGACTAAAACAGTATTTAATTGAGGCCATTTCATACATTGATATGCCCCTTTCTCTATTGCCTGATCCAAATTTCCACGGAAGTTCTTTGAAAATTGTTTCAGAAATGTGAATCCTGTAAGTCTTTCCCATTTTTCAAGACTCAGAGTGACGTCTGCAACACTGACACATGAAAACATCCTTAGAAAATTATGGAGCCACCAGTTTTTTTGTTCAAAACCTGCTCGGTTGTAGCTTGACGCTTATCGTTATACTATAATATATAGTATTAGCAAAAAGAAGCTCATGGCGCAACTTACATGAGGCAATTGACTTCAAAGAAAAAGCATCGAGAGAAAGCTAATTGACAAAGTGAAAACACATGGATAAAACTGCATTACTCGTATATTGCAAGGAAGACCATAACATCCGATTTAGTTTGTTAACCACTGCTTTGGTTTCTTATCATGAACGCAATTCAATGGTCTTTCCAGAAAATGACACATAAATAAAAAATCTCTCGAAACCGGCCTGGGAACAACCATAAAAATCTGCAAAGAAAACTGGACTGAATGTGATCCTCATAAAGCCATATATTAACCAGAAGAAAAAGATCCTGAGCAGTTCCCAGCTCGGAAGGAAGAGTCGATGGAAATCTTGGGACTGAAATTATGTACCTTTGAACCCTTTCAAAATGGACTCGCCTTTATATTCCAAGCAATGGTTAATAGAAAGGAAAGCAATCTAACAAAATTTGATTGATTAGAAATAATTCCGAAAATACATAAAGTTGAGATAAACGGCCTTTCTTAATGTTTATACCGAAACAATTTAAATTCTGCAAACAAAAAAAAAGCAAAGTCTGAACACCAATTTCCCTTTGATCATTTCAAAAAAAACTTTTTAAAATTCTTATCCCTATAATAGCATTAGTAACAGTAAAAATTTGTAAGTGATGTTTCAGGTTTCAGCGATAACTCAGCACAAGTTTTAATAAAAAGATTTCTGATGAACGGAAAGTTTGCAAAGAAATTGCAGAGTTCAACCGAATCAGACAAATTTGAATTCCAAAAAAAAACAGTTCCAGGCGACCGAGGCTTTGATCATGCTTGAAATTTAGTTTGTGTTACCATTCAACTGGTACTCAAACTTTTAAAATATGAATCCCTATAAACAGAGTTCTTACAAAATGTAATACTTTTGAAACTAAGCTATATAATATTTGATAATTCTGACTGTCTGATTTAAAACACTTTATTGAAGAAGTTGAAAAACAACTGCCAAAAGAGAATACAAATTCAACTTCCAATGTTAAAGTTGTTGAAATCAACTCTAAAATTAAAATTTTAATCTTCCAAACTTTGGATAGGTCGATATCAAATCAACAGTCCCAATTCGAGCTCCACCCACGGAATTCAATTGAAACCAAATACATCTGAGTTTCTCAAACCACTACAAAAATTTTTCGTTCTTCTCCTAATTCTTCTACTCGTTCTGTGCGACTTGCATTAAAAGAGTATTCATAACCTCTTGAGAGCGAGCAAATTATAAAAAAATATCTTCACGTCGAGTTGGATATATTAGAGGGATGGCCGTGTGCTACTATGTGCCTACAGAAGATTGGCTAAGATTTTGGGTCGTTGGTCCTTTATTTTTTTGTTTTAAACAGGAAGAGATGCTTTCTTTGAGTCGTGTAATGTAAGCCATGGACAGCCAGCCAGCTTCAACATGAAGCTCGACAAGGTAGAACTCGTACTTTCTCCAAAATACTTTTGCAAGCCATAGTAATTTCTTACAGCCAAGACGCAACTCATAATAAGAGGTCACAAAAGTTTTAATCTCATGCACAAAATTTTCAAGCTATGCGATGGTCGCAGCGTCTTTGGTAGAGCATGAGAAGCGCCCGATTGAGGATGTTTAGAGATTAAGAAACAGGAATAAGGTTCGAAAATTCTACCACCAGAGAAAACAATTATCTCAAGCTTACAGACAACAAACCGAAACCTGTTAAATTCGAAATGGAAACATCGTAGTAGAATTGCGAATAGAGAGGAGAACGCATCTTGACGTCAATAGTTCGTTTATGAGGATTCAGACAGTAATGGCAAAGATGGGTTCGGCGGTATACGAGGGCACAAGGAAGCATATGTTGTCATCAAAAAAAGACACCCAAATCGTTACCATAGACAGCTATAAATTTGAGGTAGTTAGGGACTTTATCTACCTATGCTCTCCTGTAAACATAGATAATAACACTAGCGCTGAGATCAAACGAAGAATACCTCTTCTTAATCGCTGTTTCTCTGGGCTAATAAAACAATTATGTAAAGTCCTCTCTCGTAGAACTAAAGTGTCGCTCTATAAGACTCTCATCAGTCCCATCATGGTATATGATGCAGAAGCATGGACAGTTTTAAAAGCGGATGAAGGAGCGTTAGGTTGTTTCGAGAGAAAAGTGTGATCTGCATTGACGGTGAGTGGAGGAGAAGATTCAACAATGTACGGTACGAGTTGTACAGCGAAATCGACTTAACCAAAATTATAAAATTCCAATGCCACGCAGACTGGCGCTACAGTCCTCAAGTTATTAATTAAAAAGCTTATGACGAAAAAAGTGCAATTAACTATCAATATTAAACAAAAACGCAAAAAATAATTTTATATTTTATTAAGTAATTTTTTTAGTAATATTATCAAACTAAAAATATTATAATATAATATAATATATATTATATATATATATATATATATATAATAATATTATTAAACTTAATACTAATTCCTAGTAGAAATGTTACTTAATCAAAAAAAAAGTATTTCCAAAGTGTTGTCCTGATCACTCGAAATAATTTATTCGAATAATCTATTAATGATAAATACGCAAATCGTATTTTAAATGATTCAAAAAATCTAGTCAAGAACATATATATGTATCTTTTTTTTTATTGCAATGTATTTGTCTATGGAATGAATGATGTTAACAAAACGAAAATGGAATTTGATGGTGGTGGGAAATGAAATTTCTTATCGAGATGGGAAGTTCATGGTATGGGTAGACCTACTCGCACCCAAACCAATTTTTTTGCTTGCAATATGCTAGTTTTCTTGTGTTCCTCCCAGTAAGGAATTATTGAGGAAACAATAACAGAGGAGCGTGAATACCCCACTGTCAACAGAGAGTTTAAATTTAAGAAAACACGTAGCATGCTTAATTTTTTTTTTAAAGGTATGCAGGACTCTCTGTCATTCACATAAATGTACAAAGTCAATCCAAACATTTAGTGTTTCAGAGACGCGGCTTCACAGCAAAATACACAGTATTTTAATTAACGTTGACGGATTTAAATTATTCAGAGCTAATCGCGATAGTATTCAAGGGGGAGGTGTTGCTATTTTTGTTAAACAAAACATTTCTTGCAAAAATTTTCATGCATCAGTTGAAAGTGACAGCATTGAATATATGTTCATTGAAGCACATTACATTATTACTTCTTCTTGCTTCTATACGAGTATGGGGTAGCTATAAGTCAATAGTTATATGAAAAAATTGCAGATTTCTCAAAACAAAGTGTTAAAAATGATGTTAAATCTTCCCTGGCATCACTCTACTTCAGATCTTCATGATAAAGCCAATGGTGAATTGATCTCTGTCAGAATTCGAAAATCACCGATACTTTCTTGGTCAGATGTGATTTCCCTGTTAGTCCATTGATAAATCAGTTGAATAACCCTTCCCTTGAGTTGCACACATAATTCATCATGTTTCTTTCACGTTTGTCACAATTTTTCATTACTTTTCGAAATGTCAAAATTTATATATTTCGATTATCTATTTATTTATTTATTAACATATTTATTTATTTACCTAAATATTTTGATTTTTATTTATATATTTATCAACTTATTAATTAATGTTTGTATTTATTTATTTATCTTTTTTGTTTAATTTATTATTTTATTTTTAAATTTGTCAACTATTTACTAATTCAATTATTTAGCTAACTATTTATTTATCTCCTTATTTATTTATATATTTCTATTTATTGTTCTATATTTTTTAAAGCTGTGATATTAATATCTTCGTTGTTTTTTTCTTTATTTTTTTTTTTTGTACATAGTGGGTTTTTCTCGTACTTTCCCACTCAAGTATATCGGGTAAATTGCAATTTGGAACATTGTAAAATAAGTTGTAAAAATAGTTCAGTTGAAAGGTAATTTAAAATATCGTATCTCTGAATTGTAAATTGTGCGGTAGCATGGCGGGCGTAAGATTAAGGAAATCGATATGGGAAAATAAACGTCAAATGAATCTGTGGAGACTGATTTAAATGACTTAAACAATGCGTTTTCGGCAGCCTCGTCTTCGAATCAAACTACCGACAACTGCATGGACGAATTGTATGGCGATCTAAATTCAAAATGTAATCCTTTTTCTTTCCATAGGGTTGATGGAATGGAAATCCTAAGGGCCATTTCCGACGCAATTGAGATCGATGATATGCATTCAAAATTTCTCAAAAAACCATCCCAAACATACTTTCCTATCTCACCCGTATTTTTAAAACACCATTATTATGACATTTGGAAGAAATCGAAAACTGTGCCACTTTCACATCGACCAACATCGACTTTGCCTTTTTGTGTCAAAAGTGCTCGAGAAACTCATGAGTTGGCCATTTTCTGATTTCTTGAATTGAAATAAACTTCTTTCAGAATCCAAGACAGGATTCAGAGTACACTACAGCTGCACGACCGCATTGTTTAACTTAGTTGAGGATATGCGCAATGAAATAGACAAGGGTGACACAACATCTTTGGTTTTGCTTGAGTTTTCAAAGGCATTTGACACAGTCAAACATCACGTAATAGGCTCAACAAAGAGAATTTAGGACATAACAAAGAAACTTATAAACAAAAAGAAAAAAGACCGGACCAAAGACCAAGGCGGAAGTGTTGAAAAAATTTTGAAATTTTGGTGACATTTTGTAAAGCTCTTAAGGTAGTGTTAGAAGAGAGAAGAGAGAATTAAAAAAAAGTTTTTTTTATAAAAGTTTTTTTATAGTTTAATGTATATTGCGCTAAAAATTTTAAATTCATTTTCTTAGGTTAGTTGTTAGTTAAGTATTATTTTTATTTTTTTATTTTTAATAATACGAAATTTTGGATGGAACAAAAGAGAGAAATAAATAATAAATTTCAGTGCATTTACCCACAAAATTCGGGTTTGATTTTTCTAAGAGAATTTGCAACAAGATGTGCGAGTGAATTTTTTTTTTTGGTTGTGAGTGTGTGTGTGTGTGTGCCACAATGGGAAGGCCGTCCATTCATTAGACTAGGATATTCCCAAAGGACAACGTTGAGGACCAAACTACGAGAACGGATGGTTACCTTTTTTTTGGACTATGTCGTCTTTGGGGCTATCACCCGAAATGTCTGGCCAGGGAGATAGCAAAAGCCTATCCAGAGATACCATCTCCGGACTGGTCAATGGGACGGTGCGACCCTGAATGATGGTCGAAGTGTAAGAATTGGGACAACTGAGCTAGATCATCTAAGGTAGGATTAAGTTAGTTAAGGCTTAGCTTAAGTTTATTGTTGAGTTCGCCGATAGGATAGGTTTAAGGTAGATTAGTATAAAGATAGTGTTAGAATAGTTTTAGTTTAGCATAGGGATAGTCTAGGACAGCTATGTTAAGTCGGTCCCCGGTTCTTTTATTACGATCCCCGTTCAGAAGGTAACCCTTAACATCCCTTTTTCCGCTTTCGCTCTGTAATCTTTCTCTTCACTCTCTTTTTCTCTCTCCCTCTTTTATATTGGCACGACTCTTATTTGCTGTTGAGCAGGAGATGTATGGAAAGGAGAACAAGGACTTACAAGAGCTTACCGCCGTCCTCCTGACCTATTTCAAAGATGCCTCCGTGGCCTTCCGTAGCTCACAACAAATGGCAAATGGGATTATTTCCTTATATTTTCTTATCTTTATCGTAAGCCTTATCTTTGTGATTAAGATTTATAATTTATGGTTGATTAAATCACACACAACACATACTCCAGCTGTTCTTATACCATTTATGGTATGTTATGAAAGAATTAGAAATATTATTCGACCTGGTACTTTAGCAGTTCGATTGACAGGTAATATAATTGCAGGACATTTACTAATAAAATTATTAGGAAATACAGGACCTTCATTATCATCTAATAGGACTACCGGTTCAAAATGTCGTTATTGCAGACAACTTCATATCTATTACTCTGAGGTGAATCTTGACTATGACAACTGTCACATCAGAAACTTCATGTCATTGTCTAATTATGTCAGTCTAGGGTATTGGTCATTAGTGGAAATACACAAGTTTTTGTAAAGCCGTAAAATGTCTACATTCGTGCCATCAAAACAACATTTGCGGGAAGTTTTAATATGCTTTAAAGGCTATACTATCGACGTTAGAATGTGTCAGCGGTGGTTTAAGCTGTTCAAAGATGGTGATTTCGACACCGTTGACAAAGAACGCCCCGGCCAGGTGAAAAAGTTTGAAGATCATGAATTGGAGGCATTGCTCAATCAAGATCCGTCACAAACGCAAGAAGAACTTCCAAAATCACTTGGCGTCGCTCAGCAAACCATTTCCGATCGTTTGAAACCAATGGGAATGATCCAAAAGGTAGGACATTAGGTGCCGTATGAATTGAAGCCACGAGAAGTCTAACGCCGATTTTGCATGTCCGAAATGCTGCTTGAACGCCACAAAAAGAAGTCTTTTTTCCATCGAATCGTCACTGCTGATGAAAAATGGGTACATTACGATAATCCAAAACGTATTAATACCCCGGACATGCTTCAACATCGACGGCCGTTTAGAATATTCATGGCCTGAAGTTTATGCTGTGCATTTGGTGTAACCAGCAGGGTGTTGTGTATTATGAGCAGCTAAAAACGAACGAAACAATCATAGGAGAGGTCCAGCGACGACAATTGATGCGTTTGAGTCGAGCACTGAAGGAAAAACGGCCGGAAACGGTCGTAAGACACGATAAAGTTATTTTGCAACATGACTATGCTCGGCAACATGTTGCAAATGGGATATCCTTCCTCACCCGCCGTATAGTCCAGACCTTGCGCCATCCGATTACCATCTCTTCCGATCGATGCAACATGGCCTGGCTGACCAGCACTTCCGTCATTTCGATGATGTCAAAAAATGGATCGATTCGTGGATTGCGGCCAAACCGGTCGAATTTTTCAAAATAGGTACCCGATCCATGAATTGCCAGAAAAATGCGAAAAATGTGTGCCTAGCGACTCGCAATACTTTGAATATTGAATTTATATCTATTTTTCCTCAATAAAGCATTGATTTTTGAAAAAAAACGACATTTTTAACCGGTAGTCCTATTATCATTGTATTGTATCTTTTTTACTAATAACACAAATTTTATTATTCATTGCTTTTTCAGAAATAAAACGATTATTTTTAATTTTAGCCAACAGCACGTAGGCTTATTGTATGTTATTTGCAGGCGGAATTGGTCAGATTTTCTAACAACTAATGCAGGCATTCCTCAAGAATCTATTCTTGGGCCTTTGCTTTTTACTATGTTTAATAACGATCTTCCTCATCAACTAAAGCAATGCAAAATACAAATTTACGCAGACGATGTTCAAATAGTTCTCAGCTATCCTGTTAGTAAAGCTGACGATGCGTCAGCCCGAATAAATGCTGATCTATCGCTAGTTGCCCAATGGTCGAAGAATTACCACCTTAAACTGAATTCCAAGAAAGGTAGGTAGGTAGGTAAAAGTGGTGGTTCAGTGAGAACCTAATTAGCACTACGTGCCGTTTTAATACCACAGGTCTGTCACCTTATTTATGAGATGTATTTGAGATATCTCTAAATCCAGCCCGAGGTATTTAAGAAGGACATTAATTCCTTAATATCCTTAGCAGAAATCTCATTAATTGAGTTGAAGAAGGGTCTACCAAGCGCCCGTTGTCTGGCTCTAGCAAGAGCCGGACAGTCGCAAAAGAAGTGTGTTAGGGTCTGCCTCTCAGCTGTGTTTTTGCAGCTGCGACAATGTGTCTGACCCATCTGAGATTTGCTACTTCAAGGAAGTATGAGGATATATTAGCCTTAACTGCTTGTAGTGAGATGAGAACCTCACATGCAAGCGAGCGCAAAGGCAAGGGCAGATCCCTTTCTAGCAAGTTCATCGGCCTTCTCATTACCAGGGATGGCACTGTGGCCGGGAACCCATATAAGGGAAATGAGCTGACCTTCTAACGACGCTATTTCAGCTCGGCAATCCTGTTCTAATTTTGAATGTGAAGTAAAGGAGGCAATAGCTTTGATGGCTGCTTGACTATCAATGCATATGGCAACCTTCTGGCTTGGCAGGATATTTGGATGTAATTTGATTTGACGACATGCTACCCGGATTGCAAATAGATCAGCTTGGAAAACGCTGGAATTGTCGGGCAGCCTAAAGGCTTTACAGATGTTCAGAGATTCTGAGAACACACCCTCACCGACTCCGCCGCCCATCTTAGAGCCAAGCAAAGTCAAGCGATAGCAATTTTTCGCAAAGTTACCCACACGTCACTGTTCCCCAAAATTGAAGATAAAAGTGATCAAATAAGTTATTTCTGGACTGACCATGTGACACATAGAATTGGAAAAATGTATGGCGGACTGCGTATTCTTTACCTCGCTGGTGCTTGCCTTCCAGTGAAAATTAAAATGATATTTATCGAATCTCTCTTTATTCCCATCCTGATTTATGCGCCACCAGTCTTTTGTGAACTTGAAAGCACATGTTTACCGTTTAACAACACCGTAAGATTTGTGTACAATTTACGAAAGTTCGACCATGCCTAAGAGTACACAAATACCGTTTTTTAAATCGAATTTAAGAAATATCTGAATCTGAGGACTATTATGTTCTTGTTTGCTCTTAAGCCTCAAAACCTTTTTCACAGACTCGTAAAAGTCGCATCAATGAATGTAACTCAAAAACAATTCTTTTTCGTTTACTCTGTTAAGCTATGGAATTAACTCCCGTCTAATATTTAAGGACTCAACAACAGGAACAGCTTCGAAAACGAACTACGTCGCTATTTTAATAATTTAAATTAAACGGACCTGGAAACATGTCTCTCCATATTTTGTTTTATTTTGTTTAATATTATTTTTTTATATATTTTATTAATTATATTTTAATTTTAGTTTTGATTTAACGTTGCAATAAATACAAATACAAATATTTGCACTCCATGCTCTCATAAGCCAATTAGTTACGTTTCGTGCCACCTTTGATGCAGCATAATCTGCCCGCTCAAATCGCACCCTCGTTTTACGCAGTTAAGCAATCGATCGTCTTTAGAAATTAATTGAAAGCCATTAATCGATTTTGCCACTTGGTTGGCTCCTGGTCATGCCACTTCTCATCTACTTATCTGTGTTCGCTTCGTCTTCCTTTGCAGCCTGCAGTTGTGGCGGATTCGCATTCAATTAGTCGCGCTTTGCCTGGCCTGGATTAATGCCCACAATTACTTCCATTAAATTGTCAATGCGTTTTATATGCTCTCTCTTCTCGGCCTCCGCCCCTACAGACTATCGAAGTTAAAGCTGATGACAACTTGTGGCACCAATCAACATACTCGTATCTAATCCCGAGCCAGCGATTAATGATTCCGCGATACAAATTGAGTCCGGCGATGGCTCCCCCGTAAACGATACGAATACACCGGCCAACCATCAATCGATTCCTCGACATCACAGTGCATTGACTCTCCCATTGGCCTTTGGAGTAATTGTCCTCCTTGTCCTTTCACAAAGTATCTGTGGACAACATCTTGGCCATCGTTCCGCAATTAAATCGCGCAACTGCAATGCACTTGCTGCAAAGAGTCGCAATTGTCGAGTGGCCTTACAGTACGACCCGCTTGTTCAAGTGATCACTGCTGTCAACGTGTGTTCTGTTGTTGTGTGTCGCAAGTCGCAACTTACAATACCAAACAAGAAACAGGACTTGTGAAGAAGTTGCAGTAGGACCTTACACAGCTAACCGGGGGAAAAAGGTCAATTACGGTGAACAAATTTATGTCCGCCAGACCGTCGTCTGTCTGCCACCACAAGCAAGACTTGGACCATAAGTGGCATCATGAGTCGAGAAGCCCTGTGGCTGCCCACAACCGAAACCAAACCAAGCCAAACTATCCATCCCAGCCAGCCACATTGTGTCTTGCTGCCAAAACAAAAACAAAACAAAATGTTTCTTCCGAGAGGAGCGCAGTGGCCATAACTCAAGTGGTGCCGTGTGTTGAGAGGATGGACCTCTAGACCTAAATTTATACACGGCCATGGCTTTAAGACACTGAGCTGCCCATAAAGTTGGATTCATTTTGGATTCAAAGTCCTACTATGTTTGGCCGGCTCAAGATCATGATAGCGCATGAGCGTCAGCTTCAGCTTCGGCCTCGCAGTCGTCGTCGTTAGATGATGGAACCGGTTCTGGAATTAAGCTACACAGCACATTAAACCAAATCAAATTGTGGCTACTGGTGTTCCACACTGCATTAATTATCAACGAAGCCCCCTCGAGCAGCATCAGATGGATAACCAGTTGCCAGTGAAGCGAGTGCTCCTCCGTTTCGTTTGCTTCCCTTCTCAGGCTTACCATGGGTTTTGATGGTCTTGTTGGGTTTCCTGAGTTTTATTCCTTGAGGTGGTGATTTGTGTTTCTTGGTTTTTTTATTTTTCTGCTGCTCAGGAACCTTCCGTCTTCGTCGTCGTCTTCATCGTCGTGGGGCAATCAACATTTTGGTGTGCGACTTAGTTGTGATGATTTTTTTGTTTTTTTTTTTTTGCGTTTGTAACTCGCCTTAGGTGATGAGTGAAGGCATTGATGTTGATCGTAGATCGTGCTTTGACCAATTTAAGCATCGCACACGATCGAATGTGGCCTTTGGATGGAACAGGCGCAGCAAATGTGTGTACGAATATTTATCGAGGGAATATGGTGTCAACCGTTCTTTGAGAGTTTTTGGCATTCATTTGGGACAAAATGTTTGCACTTAAGGAGCTGCGAGGGAGCGACATCACAGAGGCGGAAAAGTTCACCTTCCAACTAGGCAGCAGAAGGTGCTGTTTTAGGTGATGGCACATTTTAATTCACACAGCGATCTTAGACGTATTTTTCAAGCCAAGTCAGTAGTTTTTTTTTATTTCAAATTCAAATAAAAATTCAAAATTTCATTACGTTCTTAAATGGAATCAAGGAAGATATGAAATGGTGCCTTCAAATCCCAGACTTGAACCGAACTCCGGTTAGGAGTTGCGCTGTCATCTGATTTATTCAACCGAATTCTTGAACCGATGTTGTGACGATAGGGAATGGTGACATCGAAGGATTAATCTTTTCCAGGTCTATCCAGCCAGACATTATATGAATCCATTTGCACAAACAATATATACAACTAGGGGATCCGACAGACGAAATGTCCGGACTTGTCCGGCTTGTGCTGCTTTCGTACAACGCGGATCGATACCGCCCTTCTGACACGGAGACAATCTTCGGAAATGCGTGTGGTGTCTCGATTGTAGATGCGTGGTCTGTCTTCCAAGTAAGTAGAACGCTTCTAGAGGAACTAAGCCGAAAAGACACACGCTGTCGCGGAACAAATCATTGGGTAAGGTTGCCCCGGAGATCAGATTCCTATTTGGTGTCATTGCTCTTGCAATGTGTTTTCGAATAAGCTTTATCAGAAAGTTATCCATTCGGATGAGGTTAGCTTCGTTGTACGGGACGTGATTCGGATAGTTTTTTTGTACTGAGACTCTGGAGTTCTATTTTCAAAATCCTGAATCTTTTCCATCAAGCTTGCTCCAACGTTGAACAACACGTAGCATCCATATGGAGCACAGGCCAAATGTGGGCCATGTAGCAGATTACATTTACCCGAATTGGCTGATTTGAAACAGTCTCTTTGTCATGGCATAGGCCGTTTTGGCTCGGGTCAGAGCAGCATCTACTACTGTGTTCAAAAAAATAAGGTGACATAAGAATTTAAACTGCGCGCGTCGAAGGATTTGGAAATTTTTTTTTCTTTTTAGGTTGGTAGTACTGTCAGTGACATCTATGTGAAATTTCATGTCAAAATATATTCATAGTGTTTGAGATACGCGTCGTTTTGTGAGCTGCTAAAAGTGAGTTTTTCGTTTTTTGCGATGTCGAAATTTATTGAGCAAAGAATTTTCATTAAATTTTGTTTGCGGAATCAATTTTCTGCTGCGGATACGTTGAGGATGGTGCAGAAAGCCTTTGATGATGAGGCTATGTCTTAAAAAAAATGTTTACAAGTTGCATAGTGATTTCCAAGCCGGCCGTGAACGTGTCGAAGACGAAGAGCGTTCTGGGCGACCATCAACCTCAACCGATGAAGCTCACGTCCAACAAATCAAAGATTTGGTGTCGAAAAACCATCGATTAACGATTAGAGACCTTGCTGATGAAGTTGGCTTATCGAAAGGCTCAGTCAATACCATTTTGAAAGATGCTTTGGGCCTCAAGCGCGTCAAATCTCGACTGGTACCGAAAACATTGAATTTTTTGGAAAAAAGGCGTCGCGTTGAAGTGTGTGAAACAATGCTTTCCGACTACCAGGATGTCATGAAACGCATTATAACTGGCGATGGGACTTGGATCTATGCTTAGGACCCCGAAACCCGATCAGTCGAGCGAATATCGTGCCAAAGGAGAGCCGAGACCAAAAAAACCGCGCCAAAGTCGCTCAAAAATCAAGGTCATGTTGACTGTTTTCTTCGATTATCGTGGTGTTGTGCTTTATGAATTCCTTCCAACCGGCCAAACAGTCAACAAGGAATATTATTTGAACGTTATGCGTCGTTTGCGTAACGCTATCCGCCTAAAAAGGCCGGAATTGTGGAAAGACAATTCTTGGTTTTTACACCACGATAATGCACCATCCCATACCGCACTCGTAATTCGTGATCATTTCGCCAAAAACTCAACCCATATCGTTCCGCAACCACCGTATTCACCTGATCTGGCGCCGTGCGACTTCTGGCTGTTCAACAAGCTCAAAAGACCGCTCCGGGTTCACCGTTTTGATACGATAGAGGAGATTCAAGTCGCAGCGAAGACGGAACTGAAGGCCATCCCGGACTACAACCAGTGTTTCAAAGATTTGAAAATCTGTTGGCATAAGTGCATTGCATCGGGAGGGGATTACTTTGAAGGGCATGAAATTGATTTGGAAGAATAAATAAAGAATTTTCAAAATAAATACAATGTCACCTTATTTTTTGGACACAGTAGTATATGTTTGTTCAAATATAGATACTGATCAAACCAGACCCCAAGATATCTGACCCCGCTCCGACTCGCCAGTGGCTGCTTCTTTAATTTCCAATCGTCACAATATCGCTTAATCTTATCGGAGTCACGCTGTAAAAGACTTACAATTCCCTCAATCTTTGGATCTGACTTGTCAAGCAATCAAGTCATCTGCGTACGCAACAGCGTGGTGAAGAGAGTCTATAAGATCACTCGTGAAAAAAGTGAATAAAATCGGCGGATTAGTGACACCCTGTTACAGACCGCTGTTAATTTCAAAGATCCCAGTTGAACTTACATTACCATCCTTCACAATAAACTTTTTCCGTTCAGCATACTAAAGAGTTTGTTCAACAGTGGTTTTTTAATGCCCAGGTGGTCTATCTTGAAGATGAGCCTCTGTAATCATGCTGTGTCAGAGGCCTTTTCCGTGGCAATCAGGCAGGTTCTTAAGGGAGGTGACTGAGGACAATGTTCGATATACCGTCTATTCCTACAGATTTTTGAACTTCTCAGTGAACTGAGGATAGCCAGGAGATCTTCCTGCGATATATGTTTTTTTTCTGAAGGCGTTTGTGCTGTTCGTCCACTTGATATCAATGGGTAGAAGGTTCCAAAGTTGAACTGCATTATTAAAGCAATGTCGAGTCGTTGTGGGATAATTTTGTCTAGGCAAGATAAGTTGTAATGTTCGTTGCGATTTTATAAAATTTTATTTGTTCCTTTGTGGTCATTATTTTGTGTCCTTACACAAAAAAAGTATGGTACGAAATTTCAGTAGAGCTATCACGGAACATTCGAATATTTTTTAAAGCGAATTCAGAGATGTTGTCCCGTCTACTGATTCTTATACTTCGTGCAGCTTTTGTAGGTCACAGTGAGCTTTCAATTGGATTTCATATTTGAGAAAAACTCACAGCGATAAAAAATGATGGGTACAACGAGCGAAATGACAAGTTTTCGTTAAACATCAATCGGCAAATATTTTGCGGTGGGGCTTAGTCCTCGAAGGGTCCCATAAACTACTCTTTTTATCTTCTACTGAAGCTTTTGCTGATATAAATATCTACGTTTCTTACATCTTGCACATATTTTATTACAAAGTTGTTCAGAAATAGTTGTAGTAAATTAAGCGTTAACCTTAGTTTCAATTGGGTATAGATTCAGTTTGTTCTCAACAGACGGTTCAGCTCGTTATGTTGATTAATTTGATTTTTTAGAAACGACATAAATTTGAACATCATCAGAGTATATGTTATATGTTGTTGACAAGATATGAAACATTCTGGAATATAATTAAAAAATAATAGGACTACCAGTTGAAAATATCGTTTTTTTTCTCAAAAATCAATGCTTTATTGAGGAAAAATAGATATAAATTCAATATTCAAAGTATTGCCCATCGCTAGCCACACATTTTTCCCAATTTTCTGGCAATTCATGGATACCCATTCTGAAAAATTCGACCGGTTTGGCCGCAATCCACGAATCGATCCATTTTTTGACATCATTGAAATGACGGAAGTGCTGGTCAGCCAGGCCATGTTGCATCGATCGGAAGAGATGGTAATCGGATGGCGCAAGGTCTGGACTATACGGCGGGTGGGGTAGGACATCCCATTTGAGCGTTTCAAGGTTGCAACATGTGGCCGAGCATTGTCTTGTTGCAAAATAACTTTATCGTGTCTTGCGACCGTTTCCGGCCGTTTTTCCTTCAGTGCTCGGCTCAAACGCATCAATTGTCGTCGGTAGACCTCGCCTGTGATTGTTTCATTCAAATGCATTGCATAACCTTCAGGCCATGAATGTTCTGAACGGCCGTCGATGTTGAGACATGTCCGGGGTATCCATACGTTGCCTGACGTTTTGGATTATCTTAATTTAACCATTTTTCATCACCAGTGACGATTCGATGCAAAAAAGACTTATTTTTGTGGCGTTCAAGCAGCATTTCGGACATGCAAAATCGGCGTTCTTCTTGCGTTTGTGACGGATCTTGATTGAGCAATGCCTCCAATTCATGGTCTTCAAACTTTTTCACCTGGCCGGGGCGTTCTTTGTCTTCGGTGTCGAAATCAGTATCTTTGAACCGCTTTTACAACCGCTGACACATTCTAACGTCTATAGTTTAGCCCGGGTAAGCTTCGTTAAGCAATTGATGCGCTTTGGTTGCTTTTTTCTTTAAATGAAAGAAGCATATTAAAGCTTCCCGCAAATGTTGTTCTGATGGCACGAATGTAAACATTTTACGGCTTTACAAAAACTTGTATGTTTTCACTAATGACCAATAACCTAGACTGAAATAATTAGACAATGACATGAAGTTTCTGATGTGACAGCTGTCATGGTCAAAATTCACCTCAGAGTAAAAGATATCAAGTTGTCTGCAATAACAACATTTTCAACCGGTAGTCCTATTATAAAAATGAGTGGTCCCAAAATAGACCCTTGAGGAACACCAGATGGAACTATATTATAAAACATATTGCACCATTTCGACATATAGGTCGACAAAAGGCGACGCAACCAGCTACCGAATGAAATAACTTTCTTTTTAACTTTTCTATAAGTACCTATGCGATGATCAACACAAAAAAAAAGGCAGCTATCGAAGCTTTTGCAAATATCCTCAATCACTTTCAGTAATGCTGTAGTGCAATTATGCTTTGCTCGAAAGCCGGAGTGGTATTTGATAACATTTTTTTTTATGTTTTAAAAACTCGTTTGTTTGGTGGCTTATTCTGAAAATAGTTTCGCCAACACAGAGCTGATCAACGCCAGCGAGCGAAAAAGTATCGGCCTGATTAGTTGTCCGCGTTGTACGGCTAAAATGGTGAATAAATGACCTGTTCACATCATTCATGAGACTTCTTCGAACAGATCCCATTTCAAGTACATTTTTTGAGAACTTGGAATTCGACTCACTACTCCCAAACATGTTTTCAAAGTACATTTTTTGTTTCTTCTGGAAAGAGAAGTAACTGAATAACGTGCGGCTTTAAATTTATCCATTATACAGGACGTCATTGCAATAGAACTTTTTGTATTTGGATTCTGCAGTTTGGATTCTGCAATTCATTATACATTCATACAAAGACAAGCCCTGAAAAATTGTCTTTCAATAACCCGAATCATTTCCATCGAATTCCTTGAACCACTCAGGGCAACCATCAGTAACCATAGATTTCATGAGTGAAATGCATCTTAATTTAAATCTAAAATCACTCTGCAGAGCAATCGGATGACTTCGATCTCTGGACCTGACATTTACAAAATCAAGTCGTGTGAGTACGCATTGTGAAGAGAAGCTAGAAGGCCAATCGTTTCAGAGAATGAACAGCACCCTGTTTTAGACCTCTTATTAACTCGAATAGTAACATTGCCTTTGGTCATACCGAACTGTCTTTTAAGCATGTTTTAAAATATGGCTCGGTTTCATTGAGTGAATGAACAGCAATACTCCAGCAAAGCGAGTGTTCAAATCCCATCTACCAGGTTCACAAAAATGCCTTATTTCTGTCTTAAAGATCAACAACACGAATGCAAGGAAGCTTGGTCTATTTAAAGAGGAAGCAACGTACTTCCGGCAAGAAAAATTGAAAGCAGCTTTAGCGGAGGCTCAGGTCGTCTAGGAATCAATGCCTTAGAAGTTTATTAATAAGATCCTCCTCTTATTCTTCCACTCCAGCGGAAGAGAAACGTCCTCAGGTGATTATGGCACCACTGCAACGCTTGACTGTTTGGACGAAACAGTTAGGGAGCATGCCACCTAAGAAATTCAAATTGCGACTAATTCGTCCATAAGATTTTCGACCGGACCGGTTTTATATCACTAAAGCAATTCGAAGTTCCAAAGATTTTTTTTTTCAAAATGCCAATGGTTTCTTCATGTGCAGTTTGGCAAACTCAAGTCTCTTCTTTAGGTTCATTGCAGCGGTTGCAGTTTTTTGCTTCAAAAGACGACGCTTTCTAGTCCTGGCCGAAAGGTTTCTAATGATCTAATTTTTGTGGACGTCAAATTATAAAAAGCTCTACTTGTTCGGCAAATCAGTTTGTCTTCCTTTAGAGTAGTTTTCCATGCAATCCTCATTTTTTTGTGGTTCTAAAACCTTTCAGGGCTTTTAGGAAAGCTCAATTACTTGGCAAACAAGCTTGGTTGATTTAAATCGCCTGGAGTCGCAGAAGCAAGATATTTATGCCGCGATTCTGCCTGCAGCGTTTTGCATTGGTCTAATTGTGACACCGATTCTGCATTTTAATGCGCAATAAAAGCTTACCTGCTGGTGGAAGTGGTCTTAAAAAAACCTCATCTTTATAAACTTCCGACGGTTACAATCTCATTGGAATTTGTTTTGCACTTTTGGCTGGCCTTACCTACATTGATTTCAGCTGATGGACCTTGAGTTTCCGTGGATACAAAATCAGTGTCTTCCATGAAAACATCGGGAACGGGTGCATAATTAAGAGCCTCCACACACTCAATTTAATTAGTAATCTCCCCCGGTGAACTACCCCGAGAACATTGGTCATGAAGAAAAGCAAGGCTATCAAAATCCAGGAAGTCTGAGACCCATCGTCTCCAGAACCTGACTTCTTCAGTAATTTCTTACGGAAAGTATCGCGAAGTGTCTTCTGAATCTGGATGTTTGATGCCGCCGATGACTTGTTTCCAGGAACAGGTATTTAAGCGCCCCCATGTTATCTCCCAATGCCAATCCACTATTTTAACATCGTGGTTTGACGGCTGAACATTTCAACATGCGTCTTTAACGTGCGCATGTTTTTTTTTGAATGCGCGTTCGGGATACTGAGTGCAAAATTTCGTATCCTATGGAAACCAATGGAAACCTCAACGCACTTGGTGGAAAAATTCACAAGCAGCCACTCACTCATACAAGTTCTACTGTCAGAAAACTTCTTTACTTCAGTGTTGATTCTTAAAACAAAACACTCAACAAGTGGCATCATTTCAGTATAGCCACCTAATACCATACTGTACACGATTGCCCGACCCTTATCAGTCATAAATAAAACTTTAGTAGGTCACATGTGGCGAAGGCGTCCAATCCAAGACCAAAGCGAGTCCCGACCAGCTGTCTATCAAATTCTCACAACAACAAATTTATCTCGTCGCAACGCCAACGAGCTGCCAGCACACCAGTACACAAACACACCAGATCTCCTATCGTGGACTTTGCGCGCAAATTCGAAGATTCGAATGCGAGGTCAAAGGCCGACATCAACAAATCATAGCTAACGGATTCGAGTCGGTCCCAATTGCAATCTACAAGCACTCATGCTCGTGCTCGTGTAGGTACTGTGCCCGCCAACCTGCCAAGTGCATCTACCTACGAGATGGAAACGGGTAGACAGAGAGTCTTTGGTGTGCAGCCCACGCATGAATTTATCATCTTCTATGCGCCAGATAGAGTCTAGAGATACGGCGAGCGACTAGAGTTCGCTTTGGGGTAAAGTGTGCCCGCTGTCAAGTGCTGGCCTTACTGGCAAAGATTAAGTGCAGTCAAATGGAGTCTTGACGTGAATCTAGCTAAAGCCGGTGCTAATATACTATCTCTCTCTGCCAAGTAAGCTTTTTCCGCGGAATTGCCATTAAATTAACAATCGGGGAGTGTTGCCCGCCCCTTCACTTGCCACTGCTTTCTCCTGCATGCTAGAGCCCGTGGAGCCTCCTTTCGGTGCGGTTGTGTGTGGAAGAAGAGAATTTCAAGCTTCTCCAAGCGGAAAATTAAAAACAAACATTTGACGGGAACAACGAGACTCCTCGTTCACAGTGTTCCAACTTCGCGATAACGCACCAACAACCAAGGTGTGGAATAGTGCCAGAAAATTGCTTCAATTTGACCTGCAAAAGCACACCGTCGACCGACGACCCAACTCAATTGACAAGTCTTTAATGTACTCGTAGATAGAGTGGAGACGGGCCACTTAAGGATGTACGGTGATTTAGGATGTGAGAGGTTGTGTCAAGACCTCAATCCAAACACTATCAGCAACCTCGATAGAGACATCATCGACCACCAGCCATTGACCCTGCTCTCGAAAATGCAACGCGCATTCGGTGCATGCAGTTCTGTTTGTTCGTACTCCCTCGGGGCAATCGACGACGCCGCCAACGTTCCCTAATTTGTCTTCGGGGAATTTTGTCGTCCACAATGAAGCTCTCGCTGATATCCTTTAATAGCTGTCATGAGTAATCTCCAAATGTGCATCGGAAATGACGACCATAGGGAGAGGAACGACCAAAAAAAAAAAATAAGCAACACCGTTTACGAGTGAATGTCGTTTCTTGTGTGGACGACTGCAGCGGCGGCGGGGACTGTGGAGTCAAAGCGCAGCCAGTCAGTAAATTTTTGATTAATGTGCTCCTCCAGAAGTTGGCATTCCATGATGATTATTGTTTTTTTTTTTTTTTTTGTGGTTTGTCATTTTAATGCACAGGAAAGACATGTTGCCTACACAGCATACGGAAATATCTTTTACGTCAATGAACAAGCGACCGAGCGAGCGCATGTGTCATTCGATGGCTCGTGGGGTGGCTTAATGACATTCTAAGTAGATGAACTTTTGATTCGATAAAAGTTCAAAAACACTTGTTAGGAATTAGTCGCCATTTGCGAGGTGCTGGTGGGAATGTTTTTGTTTTTTTTTGTTACTTTAATTCTCCCGAGGCATGCAATGCGGATATGGCCGACTTTCATATTTTTCTTTTTTAAATAAATGCACTTGGAGGAGTTCAATGCATTTTTTTATCTATGGATAAAAGGCACTTTCGAACACATATTTGTCTACTTCAGACAAAAAATTTGATGAAAATCGTGTTGAAAACATATCTTTCGAAAGGTTGGGTATAGCATTTTTGAACGTACTCGTATTTTAATTAACATTGCGTCTTTAAAGGGTGATTTGTATGACATGCGACAGAAGGCAAGAGCATGGTGGAGGTTTGAAAAACACATTTTCTGTTGGGATAAATAATATCTCTCAATTTTTTTCGAGAGTAACTTAAGCTTTCTATCGTTTCGTGTTTACGATTAGACATGAAAAATTGATGTTTGTTTCCGATGAAATGTTTCTTCACATTTGTGTACTAAAAACATATTTTGTTTTTAAGGTTTACATTTTTTGTTAAATTTATTCGATTTTACAAAAACTTTTTTCAAAACCAAAAAATATCCAAGAAGATAACATTTTTGTAATGAATAAATGAGCATCATTCTTTAGTACTAAAACGACTTCTGGCGAATGATACTTCTATTAAATTATATATATAAATTAATTAATTATTTATGTGGGGAACCTAGTTAAACATTCATCAATGAATAAGTATATTATTAAAAAAATTGAATACTAAACAAATAGTTATCGTCGTTTCGTCCTCAGCGGGATTGAGGACTAGGGTTGCCGACTGCTCAATGGAGAAAAGTCAAACCCTCGGAACTGCAACCACAAAGCGACCAACCGAAAGCTCCAACCACCTACCCGATCTTCAGGCCGAACGATGCAAGAAGGAGAGTCACTGTTTAATTTGGTCTAAACAATTATTATTTATTTTCAATGAGTGAAGGATAACAAAAAAAAACTGCCCAACAGTAACTGGGTGACCTAAATTCAGATGTTCCAAAAATTGTTTTTTTGGGTCACGATAATTTTTTTTTGGGTTTATGTGAAGCACTTTCCAACTGTTTAAACTTAACAAGGGGGTTTATGGGTGTCTAACTGGGTCTTATGTTCGTTAGCCCCGAGCACCTGACTAAACCGTTTGCCGCTTTCCCCTTACGATTCAGATTCACATTAGCCTTAGTGGCCGACGCGAAAGGACACAAAACAAAACCGGATATCAGGATTAGTTGCACGCTGACTCAATTAAGAAATTTTTAAATCAAAAAGAAAAGAAAAATCGAACTGTAAAATCACTAACATACATATTTTTAGCCGGTTTCCACTTTTTTTTTGTCTATTTCTTGTCTATTTCTTTTTATTTCCTTTTTTTTGTATTTTCTTTTTAACTTTGCATGTTCCCTAAGCTCGTTTTCCCCGGACCGACTTATTTTCCCGACTCGTCTGGCTTGCTCCGTAGCTCAAAGTAGCCCGGTATCTATTCCCTAACGCGCCCCACTATCCATCAAAGCCCGTTCGATGGTCAGTTTATTTTAATCACGCGATCCTTGATCATTACAACTTGACCCACCGCACACAATTTCCCCTGCCGCCGACTGAGCTGCTACCAAGCCTATTTTTCTACATTGATCTCTCTTTCGATTCGACCAAGAAAACAAATTCTCTAGCGGTCCCTGGGCTCGAACCGGGAGCCTCTCGGCTAACAGGCAACATTGTCCACCATCGAGCCACTCGGTTGCGTTGGGGCTTGAAAACAAAATTGGGGGGACACCATGCAGGAAATGCGAAAACCTTTTAAATGCAATTTCGAAACCATAACAAAATTTCTGATCACTAATGAAAATAAAAAAAAAATTATAAGGAGCACTCCGGTAGTGCCGACAGAAGTGAAAACTTAAACAATTACGGCAGTATTTTTTGAATCATCAGTAAATATTTTTAAATGAAGTGTTTTTTATTCATTATTATGAATTACTGAAATTGAGTTACAATTTTTATGAAAAATAATGTTTATTATTGTTTCACACACAAAATTTGCAATCTTTTGTTTAAAACGTAAATTTACGAATAAGAATATGCAAATTATGCAAAAGTTATTTTTCTCACAGGTATCGACATATAAAGGAAATTTATTACAAGAACTTGAATGTAAAGAAACACCACAATCAAGTGGACAATAACCATTTAAATTACAAATTATTAATTTCGTTTTTTCACTTATATAGTAAGTAACTCATGCTTGGTGAACTTTTGTCGTAGTATATTTAAATCCATTTGCAGTTTTACTAATGAGTCAAAGAAATTTTTACTATGATATGTGAAGTTTCTATCATCAGCAAAGGCGGTTTTATTGCTTTTGAAATTTTGTTTAAATAAGATTGGCCCCAGAATCGAACCTTGAGGCACGCCAGTAGTAGTTTTTAGATCATTACTTCGATCAAACTTAACTCTCGGACTTCTATCTATCAAATAAGAAGCACTTCGTACTCTTGCTTTGTACAATTTATCTAGAAGAATGTCATGATTGACGTTTTATCAAACGCTTTTGTTTTTGTCATTGAAACAATCATAGATTTCAACACACAATTTAAGTATGGCACTAATTGTACTTTTAGCATTTTTTGGAATAGCTCACAAAACGTTGGAAGTACGGAGGTAGGCCTATTTAGCGTCATATAGTTGCGGTTTCATTTTTTAAATAAAGGAATGACTTCAGTCTTTTCCAAAGAGGAAGGAAAAACCAGGCCAACGAGAATTTATATGTAATAAAATTACATAAATATTGTAAAGGAGAATAGTACGAGCTAGCAGGGCTTTCGGCTAGAACCTTATAATTGGCTTTAAAAGATAGGCAGATCGACGTAGCAAGATGAATTTTATTTAATTGAATAAAGGTTAAAAATATATAAATCCAGTTTAATTTTTATTACTTGCTAAAAAAACGAGTAGGTAAGAAAAAAAAAAGAATAAGACCTTAAAGACGAAACTTAAAAAAGTGTTTTTTTGGCAAAAAAAGTAGCTTTCATTTTTTTTAGTGTTCCCTGACTCGAAAGGCCACTTTGTTGTCCGTTCGTCCGTCTGTCTGTCAAAACCCTATTTCTCAGGACCGCGTGGAGGTATCATGTTGGAATTTATTACAAATATTCAAGTCTACTGTCCCTTGGAGGTGTTAACTTCAAATTTCTAAGCCAACACAATCAAAAGATACAGCCGACTCTCTCAAGGAAATCAAAACCTACAGGTTACAACTTAGGGTGAACTTAGAATCTTGAAATTTAGTAGATGCAACGTCTTATAGCACAGATAAAGGAAAAATAACGAAAACCATAAATTTTAAGTTACGTCACATAATAAAAATATTTTAAATAATTATTAACTTACAATTCTTAATCATTCATCTAATTCATGTCAAATACTCAGGTCTATAATACCTTTAAACTTTAAAAAAATCAAACTTCTGTGTCAACGCAATCAAAAGAATCAGCAATTTAAGCTGCTTATTTTCAACCTCGCGACTACTCGCTAGGGCATCAAAACCTTAAGGGTACTTCCAGTCGACCTAGAATTTTGAAATTTGGCATAAAGCAATGTTTTTTTTTTTTTATAAACGGTCGTGATGGGTGAAATTTTAGTTATACACCGACAGGTTTGTAGGGAATCCTCGGTGCACTAGTCAAACTCGAACTTGGACGGTTTTTATTTTCTTAAAGTCGAAAATCGAATTTCATAGATTTTGTAAAAATTCAATATTTTTTATAAAACCGAGGATTAAAGAGTTTGATTTTTGCTTCAAACTTTTGTTTGTTTTTTTTTTAATTACTCTTACATTTTAAGTCAACTGTTCATTGAAATATATGTTTTTTTTTCTTGTCTTGATCTAGCCTTCTCGCTCTTGACTTTTGTTGAATCTTATGCAAATTACCCTGTATACTGTCCACTTGGATATAAGCTGAAGGAGAAAGATTTCATAAGTCCTTTCGAATCAGCCATCGGAGGAGGACATATATTTCGAGGTTCAAAACGTACCTTTTTTTTACGGCAAAACCTATTTTGGATTGGGTTTCGACTTTGGCAAACTGACAGAGCATAAGTCCCTGATCTTTAAATTTTTTTTTTCGCAAAAGGCCAGTTGCAGATTACATTTGGAAGAGATTGAGGATTTTAAGGTTGGCGAAAATCTGAACAGCTAAAAAGGTTCCAATATATCAATTTGTATGGCTGTGAAACGCATCAAAAATCTCGAATTGGCTCTAATTAAAAAGGACATTTGCGAATCGGCTAAAGAAGATATGAGGACGATCTTAACGAATCGGTAACACAACGTCTAAGATTTCAAAAGAAAATTAGAAAAATCGTGCGCTCTAAGCAACGATTTAATCACTGAATACATCCTATAGAAGTTACTAGAAAAAATGAAGTAAAGTTCTGAATGTTTTTTCATCGCTCGAGCTTATGAAAAAGTTGTCATAAGGGTTTGATTTACATGCGGCAGGTTGTTTCAATGCAATTGTTTAGATTACTTAAATCCTATCTAGAAAATAGACTCGCTCGAGTTAGTACGACTCGTTTAAAAGCACGAGTACATCCAGAATGATTGACGTGTGTCTTGTTTCAATGAGCATGTTAGCGGGTTTGTTGGCAATTCGATAGCAAAATTGTTCTGTGGAGCTCCTAAAGAGTTCCTAGCATTCATAGTTACCGTAAGGTCAGTGTGTCAGATAAAAAGTAAACCGAATGAGTCCAATTGATTCCTTGTCGGGAACTGAGCGAACGCGTTGGAGTACCGCAGGGCTCCGTTTTGTCGCCGACACTCTTTTTTTTTATTGATGACTGGTGTCTGCCGCATCTTACATATCCGCTTGTTTGTCTTTCTCTCTAATCAATATCCCTCATCACCGGGTAATTAAAATGATAGCCATCATTTATCAGGCTCATTAATTCCGACAAAAGTAGCATAAAAACTGTCTCCCGAAACCCATCTTGAACACTTTCGCTGACAAAAACAAAAACATGCGTAGCCGTTAAAGTTTTAATTAAGATGGTCTAAACTTGGATCGTTTTATGTTCCATCAAATCGTTTAATATCGGTTAACTAGGCCAATGTTTGATTCATTTACTCTTCCATCGCACTCTAATCGATCCGATGAAAGGCGATTTAGAATTGGACCTGACTTAAGTAGCAAGAGAAACTCACCACCATTAAATCTGAAATGGACGAGGAGCATTAAACCCAAAAAAACAAAAACAAATTAAAATCAAACCAGTCGTCTGTTTCACTGATCCAAAACAAAAAGCAAAAACGACTTTTATATTGGACAAGAATAACCTAGTTTTTGGTTTTTGTTATTTTTTCAAGCCCGTTAATTTGTGTGACAAAGTATCTCTAAGCTATAAAAATGCGCCAAAACACTTCCTCCTATCCACTTGTAATTCGCTCCCCCTTCTCCCAATAAGTTTGTAAGCCAACTTAACATCGACCACATCATTGCGGTTCCTTATTGTCTTGACCCCATTGCGAGCCATTGCACTTAAAGCCAGTCTTAACAGTCTTAAAAGACTAAAAACAAGCAAATTAGTACACACAATAACATAACGTCGTCCGAGTACTCAATGCTGATCACAGTCTCTCAAGCAGCCCATAAAACCGAACCCAACCAACTTAGAAGCCTTAATTGCTTCTAAGCACTCCAGAAAAAAAAAACTCCACTCACTCGATCCCCAGAGAGTCTGAGCTGGCACTTCACTGGTGTGGTAGAAAATTTGTATCCGAATCATCGATTGACACCGCACGACAACAACGACGACGACGACGACAGCGAGCGGCCATAAAACGATCGAATTCGATCCTCAGTTAGTTACCACACAAACTCGTGAGACTTATCCAAAGTACCCCAAAGTATGCGCGAGGAGCTCGGTTGGCCAAAATGACACAAAAAAAAGGAAGTCTCACTCAAATGGCTAAATGGCAAATTAGAGTCAATGAAATGGTCAATAAATTCCCATCCGATACCATCATTCCGGCACGGTTGTTCGTGAACGTGATACGATAGAAAGGATCCAACCCAACGGATCTCGTGGCCTTTTTTCTCTCATCCGCGTTAGTCGCACTTTCTCTGCCAATTTCAGCGTTCTCTTAAAATCATGAAAACAATTTAGAGCTTTGAACCTGATTGGGAGCTGGCGCACCCGCCTCTAAACAGCCCCAATTCGAAGTTATAGCCCATTACTGTTGAAAGATCGTCCGCCCTTCTAGCTGCTGCTCGAGCGACAGCATAATTGAGTTTATGCATAGGCGGCGAAGGACGACATTTTCCAGGCCAAAGCTAACACAAAAAAACGTAAATGTAAGCCGCCCTTATTTTTCGAAAAATAAAACAACAACATTAACCACCCTGTGCACCGCTTTCGTGCCACAGCAACAGTAGCAGGAGTGACGTGCTCCAGGCAAATGTATTATTCATTTCAAGAAGTAATCCTGACTGTGTTTCGTTTCCTCTGCAGACACACCACGGTACATAAGTGAGTCCTTTCGCCGTCGTTGCCATTGTCAAATCCCGAAACGGTTGTATTGGGAGTCGAAATTAATTTGCATACACATACAGAGGAGCACACTTTGGCTGTCGCTGATTCTGTCGAAGTACCGACCGGCCTCCGAATCGGGTTCAAAGACTTTGTTATGCGAAACCAGCTTTGGCGGTTGAATAGTGCAAGAGAGCAAGCGAGCGAGCAAGCGAGCGAGCAAGCGTTGCCGTCATAATATGAAGGATTTTTGGGGGATTCAAAGGATTCAAATGAATTCTCTAAGGGTAAGGTACTCCTTCGCTACATTCACTTCGTCATCTAAAGTTCATTAGTCGTCGTCGTCGTCGTTGTCGGCACCACAGAAACCCAGACCGAAAATACGAATTAATTTTTAGGAAATACTCCCTACAGGATACACAGGACTAGACGGTGGGTAGGTGGGTATCTCGTGTGAAAATTTGATACGCGAGCAGATTGAGGGCTTTGCTGTTGGTTCAACGACTCAAGCTCCTTGTGACTCAGAAATGGGCCAGACGTGTCGAATTGTGGATTCAATTTTCCAAGGAACCCTCACTTGAGCGAGGGGGTTGAGTTCACTGGAATTTGAATAGTATCTACGTAAAGAGGTACTGGCTTGGAATGGTGTCATTTCTAAACAAATAATTGGTAGTGAATGGGATTCGGGAGTCGGTGGCACGTGAAGTAACAATGTTGACTGACGGTGACAAAACGAGAATGGTTTTATTGGCTTTAATCGATTTGGTTGGAAGGATTTATTGGCTTCAGGGGAAATTGTCTGCATTTAGTGGCGGAAATTCAATTGGTTGGTGACTCTTTCGAAATTGAACACAGTGCGGAAATGTTAAGGTAGCTTCAAATGGGGCACAGATCATCAGCCTGAACATGATCATAATGGAATTTTTGGGGAATATTTTGAGAACTTCTGGTCCTTTAGAATTAAGATTTTAATCGTGAATTTGAAGCTACCTTCATGGCATTATGTGTGGAATAGGACATCATTTAGATCCCTGCTTCGTCTTCGCTGGCTTCAAGCCGTCGTTGCAATTTTTGATGAACGGCATTTTCAATAGCGCCTCGAAGCTCGTGCAAAGTGGTTGGCTTGTTGGTGTTGATAAAGGGCTTGACATTCCCCGAGAGAAAATGATTCAGTGGTGTTTAGTCGCATGACCATGGCGACATTTCTCGTTCCCTTGTTTGTTTGGCATGTAGCGCCATCTTTTTGGAATCATAGTCCTTAAGGTGCCGTGAAGGCCAAGTGAAATAAGGCCAAATTCAAAAATTTGGCCTTATTTCGCTTTGTGAAAGTGAAATAAGGCCAATTTTCTACGTTATAATAAATAATAAAAGCCAAATTGGCCTTATTTCACTTTTATAAAGTGAAATAAGGCCAATTTGGCTTTATTTCACTTTCTATTAGTTTTAATTTAGCTTACTGGAGGGGTTTCCTGTATACATATGTACATATGTATTAATATTAATTTATGCTTACTGATATAAGATATATTTCAAACCAATTTAAAATACAATACCTTTTTCATCCATTGTTTTTTGAAATATAATAAAAAGTACATAGGCGCCTGCCAGGCAAAAAGCAGGTATTTGTTACCTTAAAGGAAGACCACTTAAATGTCACAAAACAAAAATAGTAATTTTCAATTTTCTCAAAAACTAGAAGACATAAAACCATTCGGTTTTTTGTGTTCTATTCAGAATTGATACAAGCATTGACTTCAAAAAGCAAATTTAGCACTTCATTTCACAATTTTGACAAAAATTGGTCTAAACTTGTTTTTTAATTTTTTTTATCAAAATTTTGAGTTTGCATGCGAATTTTTCAAAAACTATTACAGTTAACTATATAATTTAAACGCAGGATTTAAGAACATGTTTCTGGCTTTCAAAGCCGTTATACTACTTTATTGTAAGTGTTTTCGTTGTTGTTTTTTCCTTTTTTTTCATTTCAAGTCATTTTTTACACGATTACACGGCGGATAAGTTGATTTGGCTTTATTTCACTTTAGATTAGTGAATTCGTTTGGCCTTATTTCACTTCCATAAAGTGAAATAAGGCCAAACGTAGAAATTTGGCCTTATTTCACTTTATGGAAGTGAAATAAGGCCAAATTCAAAAATTTCACTTGGCCTTATTTCACGGCCTTAAATGTCGGTGTTGCCGAGTTCTTGACACAGAAATGCGGTTAACGTCGCTCTAAACCTGAGACCAATGACGATTATGGTGCCTCCTTTCTCAGTCAGTTGATGCCGTCATACCATTAACTGCACCATACAGTCAATCTTTGTGTATAAATTGATGCTTCCTAGAACACTTGTGGATTGTGTTCGCTCCAAAAACGCTGAGCGAAAAATGGCTTCGCCCGAGAGGATTTTGGGGAGAAAAATTAAAATCTCTGGCCAACATTTTTAACGTCCAACTCACAGCATTATTGCGTCAGTACAATCTTGTATGGATGGAGGCTCAATCCAACTGCAAAAGAAGCCGGATTGACTCCCTGGCAATGCCGAATGCAGCTTATCGGCACCAAATTAACATTTCTGGATCTGTCTGGATCTGTCTGTTTGGCGGCTTAAGGACCAAAAGAGTGCAAGCACGGAACATAAAAAATGGAAAATTTATCATTGGTATATGTCCATACTTATAAACTAGCTTGTCATAAGAGTCCAAAAAAATTCACGCGCAGGGTACCTAAATAGAAACTCCGGACAAACAGTCTCTGCAAAGGATTTAAGTGATGAAAGAATTTTCACGTCTTCTTAGGTTCCAATAAAACATCTCTTCAACAGTTGAAACAGAATGACATTTTAAGGCCGTTTCTGTCCATATTTCACGAATAGGTAGTTAGGTAAAAGTGGGAACCTACTTAGCACTATGTGCCGTTTCAATGCCACAGCTCTGTTACCTTATTTATGAGGTGTATTTGAGATATCTCTAAATCCAGCCTGAGGTATTTAAGAAGGAAGGTGAAGGTGTAAGAAGGTGTTAGGGTGCGACAGTGTGAATTATGTGGAATGCTTAGCTTAACGGCATGATCTTCAATCGGCCAGTGTCCTGTGCAGAATTGTTTAAATTAAGGCCATATTTTCCCTGATGTTGCATAGTACGTCAAACTGGCCCATCTAAGCTTTGCTTCTTCAAGGAAGTATGAGAATAGCCTAAACTGCATGTAGTGAAACGAAAACTTTGATAAGTGCTTGATAAGTGCTTGACTATCAACTTGGCAGGATATTTAGATGTATTTTGTTTTGAAGACATGGAGTGGGAAGCTGGGTATCTTGGTTTTGGTATTGACGATCATCAGTTCCGTTTTGCTTGAGTTCACAAATAACTTGACCGATATTTAAGACTTCATTGTCATTGAAGTTTTCGCATAACACCGATATGCTATCCTCTTTTTTAAATGAATTATTTTCCAAATTCGCACTGTTTCAGGAAAAAAAGGGACTGCGTACGATAACAACGGATTTGACACCCATTATATCAAAATGGCTTAATGCCTGTTTGGATGGTTCTATAACGATGATTCACGACAGCTATTTTATACCGGATCAGCTATGGTCTCAGATATCAGGAAGTAATCACCAGAATAAGGTATCTCTGGAAACAATAACAAAACCGGCAAGATCCGACCAGTCGTTCGTTGAAAAGTGCGTGCTGGGTTAAAAACGGTGACATCTACTATGGTGGATCTGTTATCAGAGACAGACTTTGACACTAGGTTATAGTATAAACTTTAGCTTTATGAGCAAACTTTTGGGAATAATTAGCACTAAGCCTTGATTTTTATACTCTAACATCACTCTCATCTTTGCCCATGCTCCAATTGAACGATAGTTGGTCTTTCAAAAAAACCTCGACAAGACCTTAGAATAATGTCACAATTAAGTTGCAAGCCAAGATCGCCAAAGGAAATAAATTCGGAATTCATTCCAAAAAAAACGTCACTGACAACGGACCAGCGCTGATGGATTTCAATGCAGAATGTATGCATTTCGTATAGCTCTCTCCAAATCAAAGATCTTATAACCAAATTAACCACGTTGGACAAAAGGTACTCCACAGATATTCTCTACCGACTCCGACCACTGCTTGGTTACGGCCATAGTTCGAATATCATCATGCATCATACAGAAGATGGACTGCAATCGCAAGACATTGACAAAAACTATGCCGATTGCGTGTCCCTATAGTACTTGTCGAGTCGTCAAGCCGCCAGCTTCAACAGCGAAAGCTGTTTGCGTGGCTTACGAGCAAATGCAAAGCTATGAAAATCAAGAGCGCTTTCGAATTCAAATAGAGGCATCACCCCTCATAACGTCTGAGTCGGAGTCAGTATTGACATTGGTAAGAAAGTGTAAACACAAAATAAACAAACTGGAAATACTTTTAAACGTCAATTTTACATGGGTACAGGGACACGTAGGTGAAACGAAAAAGCTAACGAATTGGCAAGGAAAGAAGCAGGAAATAGACTCCAAAACCCTGCAAAGGAAATAGGCGTCCCGCTGGTAGCTATTACAAGATTCGGCATACCACGAACTCAAAAATCACTGGTTCAACCTAACAATGTACAGAATAACAAAATATATAACAGGCAAACCGACTAACAAGGTAGCTCTGAAATCCCAATCTGCGGTTAATGGTGGGATTTTTAATAGGACACATTAACCAAAATCTGCCCTAAGATAATATACAAAAGCTGTGGGGAGAAAGAGGAAGAAAACGGTCGAAAAGATTTTCTAAGCCCACAAATCAAGCTGCTACATTAAAACCCCTTGGCACATCTCCTTTCACTTCGACCCCCACTTAATCCTTATTTTTTCCCTACAGGAAAAAGGGGAACACAACGGGCTCATACCGAGGCCTAGGTAAAGAGCAAATAGAGCTCATCCTCATGTGTACTAAAGCCTGCTGATACTGACAGACTTCCAAATTCTCCAAAGCAGCAAGGGATGACCTGGTCAGGTTCATGCACAAAATTATCTCCAAATTATGGTCGAATTCAAGCATGTCCTTTTGACATTATGGGTGGAGTCCGAATAGGGACAGAGAGGTCTATAACCAATTATTTGCATTCGCACAATTCGCAGTATTTTATTCGCTAGTGTTGGCACTGTTAATTCAATCCGAAAAGGCAATGGTATTTTGATATCACCATCAAGATTTATTCTGGGACCTATCAGTTGATCCCATTGAAAGCTAGGCGCTTAACTAACACAAAAGCATCTTAAATCATTTGGCAACAATGTGAATAGACAGCGGCTCCAACTGACACAGCACTTCAAGATGGAAAGTTTTGATGAGTGCTACCATCTCTGACATACAGATTCGATTGTGCAGAAAAGCGATGGAGATGGTTCTTTTTGGTCGGTGACGATCTCAATACATGACGTCCCGCTATCATGTGAAACTCATTCAAACCAAAAAATAAACCACCACGATTCCAAAGCGAGTCTTGTCTTATCTAACCACCTATATCTCGAAGCTTTATTTCCCCCATAAAATTACACCTGCAAATTTATAAATTAAACATTACACAAGATATTGACAAACTTCCGTCATCATAACGCGACTTCCCCAACGTGAACCATAACACGAGAAAATCTCAACCAGCGCCAGCGGATGGGAGGTCATGAACCCACCTACTCGCTCCCTCGCATGATGTGCTAATGACAACTTCAGTGACCGTTGTCGTTTCATTCCTCACTCCAAGTGACGGTGTGTGTGTCTTCATGTCTATTAACGACGTCAATTTAATGACACCCTAACGGTAAGAATAATTTCACGGCGTTATGAAATTGGTAACAGACCGCAAAAGTAACTTTATTCGCAACAAGGCACAATTGAACCCAAGATGGCCGTCTCGATCCCCAATGGGGTGTGTTCGCAAATCGATGGGAAAATTGAATTTTTCAAAATTTCACCTAACAACAAAAGCCAATGTCCTGGTCATCTGTCAGGCATGAGTGCATGCAATGACGGGCAGCATTTTGGTGTGTGTGGGATTGGAGTGAATTCATCGAACGGAAACACAAGCTAATTGGAGGGCCTAGGCGGGGCGAAGTCTGTTGCATGGTGGCTCCCTCTCGAAGAACCACGCGTTACCCACGGTGACGAAGTTTCATCACAAAAACGAAAGAAAAAACATACAGTTGCTGAGCTGTGCTGAGGCAGGACAGCGAGCTGGCTGGATGAGTAATTACTTGAAGTTGTGCGGTTGGTGGCGAGCGTTCTCACGACATTCTAGTGTCGGAAGTTAATCCCTTGCATGACGCACACATGTGCCTGCTAGCCAGTCTTATGATTCATACGTTGGAATAGGAAAAGAGACGACAACGGCGACCAAGACCCAATCGGGCTAGCGCAATCGGTGATATGTCAAGGGGAACTGTGATGACGACGATTAAGAGACGCTTTACATGCGCCGTGTGCGGCCACTGGATGACATCTTTGGGTTTCTTCTGGTGTCGCGTCGCGGCGCGTCGTCATGTACGTCTTCAAAAGTATAATCGCAGTTGAACGCTCGTTAGAATTAATTAGCGCGTTGTTAGAACATCGTCTGTCGGTGTTAGGTGGTGAGCGGTTGCGGACCTGATGCTGACGATGATGATGACAATCAGAAGTGTGGTTGACAGCATTGACCGGATCAAGTGCGATTTACAATTTTTTTTTTTTTCCTATAAAAGTACTTGCGGGCTTGATCAAGAAGACAAGTGGTTGGGGACGTCTAAACGATATGACCTTCGACGCCAATGTTGTCAATCATCATTGTGGTGGCAATGTGTTGATTTTCATTTTAATTGAGACGTCAACAATGTGTTAATGAACTGCGGTGCGCAAGGGTTCCCCGAAAGCAATTAGAAACACGTTCTCAATAAGTGCGGACTGCACACTACCTACAGAGACATCGAGGACCTTTCACTTTGCTCACATGTACACACACATCACATCAGAGGAGAAGAAGATGTCCGTGCATTCATCACAACTAGAGCAGCTTATTTTCTTAAACAGCATACTTGTTAGTTGAGTCTTTTGAAACTCATTTATAGCGGTGTGATTACAGTCTCATTTGGCTAACAAGAAAAAAATACTTTTCAGTCTAAAAGTCTAAAAGGACAGGCATCACCAATCAAGAGCTTTACAGTTTCTCATATAAACACAAAAAAATAGACCATGCAGTCGCATTTCTCAATCTTGTGAGGATACATTCTATCCTTGCACCTACCGGGATGAAATGGGGCTCCCGCCTTCTTATCAGCGTAAACGATATTCAGATTTTTACTGATGGATCAAAGGTGGAAGCATAGAAAGGAATGGGAATAGCGTCTTCTGACTTATATCTTCGCCCTTAAAAAACGCACGAGATCGCCTCTAAGGAACACAGCAGCCTGAAACCATTAATCGCATTCTGTGTACATAACTGCTCTTATCTGCCGTTGGGCTGTCGCTCCTCCACACGGAAACAAAACGAATGAAGCACTCGTGACATTTGTAAAAGCCGCTTGAAAAGTATGTTAGGGGGAGTTAGAACCCCTTAATCAATTTATCTAGGGAGTGCATCCCCTCAAACGTAACCCGACAAAATCTGACCTAATCTGCTTAAAGTCAAAATACGTATATCGCTAAATTGAAGATAAGCCTCGAGCATAAAAATATGGACAATTAGTTTAATACACAGGGTGGGCCACTCGTTGGTATCTTTATAAAATTGCAATAAAAATTGTTGCTTTCTTTAAAAAGAGTGAGCCTACCGATTATTTATATACATAGCTCCTAGGAGTATTCATGTTCAATCAGATAACTAGATCGGGTGTCTTAACAATCCTGTCAATAAGTTTTCGCAGCACATTTTCAATGCTTTGGTCCCAACTTCACGATAAGCTTGCCCGACACTTGGTGCCTGAATTGTCTCTGAGGATTCGCATAGCATTGATCTTTGATGATAAGCCAGAAAAAAGTCCATAACTTCAAGGTATAGCCAGAAAATTTGGTCATATTACTTCGGTAGCACTCTCGATTGGCTGTAACATTCTCCATAAACAACTGGAGTTCAGTTGCCCAGGTCTTTAACAAGTTGAGGTTGTTGAGTTTAGGTCACTTATTTCGCTTACGGGAATAGATTTAGTTCACAAACAGCAAATGAGTCTCGTGAAAATTGTTTTCAAACAACTTGAGTTGGTGATTAATTGCGATCAAAACTTCTTTTCGAAATTCGCAGTGTTCAGCTAAAAAAGTATTTGGAAGAAACTTTGTAATATTTCCTGGCGTTGCTCAAATGTAAGTCTTTTATTTTCGTACACTGGAAATAAATGGCCCACCCTTAACATAGTGGCCCCAAACCTATCACCTCATCGAAGGCACAAATGTTTCAGTTATATTATGATATCTGTGAGTGAACAAGTCGACATGCCATGGAATGCTTGACACCTCAAGATCGCGAAATACTCGTGTCGATATATTTTACAAAATAATTTATCAAGGAATGCGGCACAGATATCTGGATCATCCTTTGCCAACTGGCCAAACCTTCAGGCATTGCTTAGTCGAAAGCCTCTTGGTACTGAAGAATATAGCCTTTTTGACTAAAAGTCAACGTCGAGAAAAAGAGGTATTCCGGAAAAGACTATTTCACATTCGTGTGTGCAGCGCATATTAGTAAACGAGCTAAGGATGTCCCTGTACAGGATCAATGGCGTCTAAGCAACATAAGCGATGCGGTTCAGTCCCGCCATTTTGCGGATGCTAGGCAAAGAAAAGTTGTTGACAAGATCAACAAGATCGTTTGGGGGTTATTTTGAGTGAAAACATATCCCAGTTTCTGAAAACTCTCAAAGGAAATATCAAACAAGAATGCGAAGACTGTTTACCGGAACTCTTTAAACAATGATTGAAAATGCTTAAGAAAGTGTCCAAGGCGCTTGACCAATATCACATTCAAAAATTTTTTGAAAAGTCTTAAAGATCCAGGCAAACATAAAAAAAATGGTTAAATTATTTCGTACTTTTTTTTAAGCTATAGCAAAAAAACGTCGAGTATATATATGAAGGAAATTAAGTCAAGCTATGTCTAATTTGTCACTACCTCGACCTAAAAGAACGACGCATTCAAGCACTCGTTGACAGGTTCACAAATTTCTCAAATACGTAAACAGCCCCAATTGGTTCCCTTACTATTTGGAAAACGTGGGCAATGTGGTCTCCTCCTCTGACCCAACCTATTTGCATACTGCAGACAATTGGGACGTTAGGGGTTCAACCGATTAACCTCCAAGTGATTATGACTTCCTTTATAAATCATTTTGCACAGAGCGAGCAATAGGATTTCGGGAAAAATTCCAAGTTTTTATTAAGCTCTCAATCAAAAGTAACTTGCTACCAATTGAGACGGAGAATATGATACGTTCGTAACAATATTTTCATCGGCTCATAGTCGCCTTCACCAAATTATATATATTTTAAGATTTAATTGTGCGTTATAAAGTCACAGTTTGACGGTGAACTGATTTCAATTTAAATTTATAAAACTAACACGAGGTTTACGCAAGAAAACAATTTAAGGGAGACTTTGTTCTTGGAGTGCCATATTTTAGGTGTTTATATTTTAATTTTCTAAAGGATTTGAGTAAAGCTTTTTGAGTGCGGTTTTTTGTTGTTTTTGTTCATGATATACAGAACGTTAAAAAAAAGTAATCACAAAAAAAAAAATGGCGGCGTTGTAGCTCCGCGAAAACAGGTCCTTAAATCGCGGGAGGTAATTGGCTGACATCACTGCCCCCTCTTTGGTTGATCTGAAACACAAATTCAAAGCCTATTATCAATCTGTGACCCTTTGGTCATGGAATGTTGGATGGACTTTTCGTTTTTTTTCGCATAAGAGATAAATGATAAATGCAAAAATGTATCTATCGAAAAAACGATCCGTCATTTCGTGAAGACATATTTTCTGAGTATGCTCTGAAAATTTTAGGTCGATATTAGTTAATTACAGCGGTCAGGAGAATTTCAGTCATTTTTTAAAACGTGTTTTCGAGAAAAATGTGTTTAAGTTTTTGTTATGTATTTACACAAATGTGTTTATAATAACCGCTTATCGGAAATACCTAATCCATAGAGGCATCCCTAATCTTCTTCTATCTGGTCATGTTGTGCCGCTTACATCTCCCATTGCTAAATCCGGGCCTTTTTTGCTGCGTCGATTACCTACCTCTCTGCACGCTCGACCCTTGCTATGTCCCGTGAATGGTCAAAGCGCGTCGACTGTGTCATACGCTTTAAAAATATCGGAAACGTTCGAAATCCGGGAAACGCTTCGAGTAAATTAAGAATCCGTTATAAAAAAAATTGATTTTTCTTAAACTTTCAAGGACATAGTCTTGCTAAATATAATTTGTATATAGGTTGATGCCAACACACGCGAACCCTACTGAGATCTGACGTGACCTCAACTAAAGCGCTCACAGAAAAAAATTCAGATAGCGGTGGAGTTAACCATGAAATGTCGAATAAGCAGCTTAAAATGAAAGTGAAACAATTGAGCGGGACACTATCTACCCCAACCTAGCTGTGTTCGGCAACAATCATACCAACTCACATTTATCAGAGCGGCCTATCTCTGGAGTCCCTCGATACAAGGCTTACAACGCACACTGACGCTATTATTTCATCCTTCAAAGATGAATGGGAGAAAACGCGGCACGAAGTTTCACTTCTCATCCAAAGTATGGAAAAACAATTTTCGGAACGCCTGAAAAAACTCAACTCCTCGACCACGGTGCGGGAAAAGGAAGAGATTGCTGATCAACGAAAACGTTGCAACGTGCTCTTGCGTTAAGAATTTTTCACCGAAGCGAATGCATTTGGCATTTCACAGGTTTCCGATGAAAAATTAAAAAAAAAAACATTTTCAATTCATCTTGACGCCACCACCATTCAAAAATAGTTTCCGCACACAATGCCGCAAATAATATAGTACTGACGAGCCACCTGTTGTTCTCCAATTCAATAGCGTGAGAGAAGTGGAAAACGTACTGAAAGCCATCGCAAGCCAATAAACTGCTCGATCTGTATTCGTGAGATAGGACTTGAAAGAAAAAAAAAAGAACTCTTCTTCAGCTTGCAACTCGTCTCAAAAGAAAAAAACCCGTGCTCTCCGTGTACATAAAGCTTGGGTCTATTTTTGTTAAAACTTGTGCAAGAGGTGAAAGCCTTGCCGTAGAAAACACCATTAATGCTGCTGAAGGGAAACCTGAAACGAGAGAGAAGTTTATTGAAAGTTCTTTGCATCAAAACTTATTTGCATTCAGTTAATTCGCAGTAATTTATTCGCCATGCCTGCAAGCTACGTTACTGGGTTTCAGAAGATTGCGTAATAAAAAGGCTGCCAGAATTATGCTTTCATGATAAGATTGTCATCATCTTTCGTTTTGACATCTCGAAATTGAAACTCCAAAAGTAATCAGTACATGATTCGTGGATAACTATAGATTTGAACTTAGGACCTATCAGCAACTCTGTTGCTCCATGAACTTTTTGTATACAAAACTTCAACAGCAAATCAAAACTAATACCAACAAAAAGCTAACGCTGTCAACTTAAACCGTACAACACCTAATCCGAATTCCAATCCATAATCAAGAATTCACTCAGCTAATTGACTCCACCATAATCCGCAGTGAACCGCAAATAAATTCCATAAAAACCGTCTAAACTCATTCCACCTTTCTAGGGACTTGAAAAAAAAAAAAATACATATAAACATAAAAAAAAACACTTCAATGAACCTTGTGCGTGCCGATCATGAACCCCCCCAAAGCCAAAGAGCAACAAACGAGCAAAAAGCAAACACACTCACACGCACACACAGGCACAGCCATCAACAGTTATGGCCATTAAAAGACAAACATCAAATGAACTCCATTGGACTGTTTGTCGTCCGCCACTTTAGCACAAAATCATCAACGCCATCAGCTTGTAGTGGCTCTCGCTCTCAATTGGACCGACCGACCGTCCACTGGACACATGCATGGACAAGGAGCGAGTAGCACACAATAAAACTCCCCGCATTTCCGTCTCTGTCGCATTAGTCGCATCATAAAGTTCAATTGGCGAAAACATTTAATCATTTTTTCCCCCCGCACACCGATACCATATCACTCACAAATCCCTCCCATCCATATCGACGTCATCGCGGTCTAGCAACCCTGCAGATTAATTCGAGCAGCTCATCTTGCTGTCGCGTCTTAGGTCAGTGCCACTTGAAGCTCTAGAAATATTAAACATAAAAATCAGCTAACATAAGGACGTGTGACCCGCAAAAGGGGAGCACTAAAAAAAACAATTCCAATGCCATTACGAAATTTACGACCCCGATGAGTACACCAGCCTTTTGGTCACCTCCGTGGACAGGACAGTGTATCCAACCACCCGCATCACTCCTGGCTTGTTTGTGTTTGTCATAGTCTATGACGCTTGGAGGGAATTTCCAACCTAGAAACGCACCCCAAACCTATTTAGACGGGACCATCTTCGATGCCAGCTATAAAAGTCTAAATGGCCTCGAAGAGAAGACAAAATAGACGAATCTTCCCGCACACATTTACACACCGACCGACCGACCGACGGACAATCTCCGGGGTTGTTGAGCTTCTGATGAATTTGATGGCAGGGAAGCGGTGGAGCAGCACCAGACAAAGGTCCTTAACCTTATCTCCGTTGTGAAATTTCATTCTGTGTAAGGTTAATAACTTTGTGTGTGTGTATGATGTTCTGTGTGCTTACTCTGGTCTGCTGCGTAAGAGTGTCTCTCCTCGTCGTCGTTGCTCATGGATGTACTCGTATATTTGAGTGAGGCAATTGTGGGTGTATGTTTATTTGATGGTTTGGCACTTTTGTCTATCCCTGGTTTTGTGGAAGGTCGCTCGATAAAGGTATTCGCACTCGACATGGGTTTTATGACCGATGATGTTACAAAATCGAAGGTTAATGACGGAGTTTTTTTTAGGTTCAAATGTGGCCTTTGCCCCAATGGTGATGGAGTATTCGAGACCATAGACTGGGGGTAATCTTTCATGAAAAGGAAAACATGCTTAACACAACGGTGTGCATGGACTTTTAACGAGCTTACATCGCAGTTTATGATGTTAGTCGGGCCAGAAAAAATTTCCTTATGAACGAAATTTGGGGTACCTTTTTATCCTTCAGCGCCATTCTATGGAAACACTGATAAATTGTCACTGGTGATCTGATGTAACCGACAAGTGGAACCACGGAACTTTCAGGGATTTTTGTATCAATAAATCTGTTCTAGAAAGTAGTCAACGGATTCAAATCTGCAGTTGACCATTTAAATACTGATGTGCCTCAGGGCTCTACTTTAACAACTTTTCCCTTTTTAATTTTCTTGTTTGTCTTCAATTTGCACTTTCAGAATCCGTGCGGTGATCTTGGGTCAAATTCGAGGGTATTTTTGTAGGACTTCTACCAAAAAAATTGACAAGGCTTCGAACAGAACAGGTGCCATGCTTAAAAGGAAACGGCAACAAATTGTAAGTTCAATATAACACGTGCACACAAAGGGTGAAATTAGCTTCTAAAAAAGTTTTGGCACCGAGTTCGTAGTATTTACTGTCAGTCATGATCCTTATTTCCGGCTTTCGAATAACAAGTGACTCTTCTCTAAAATGCTGTCTTATTTAACTTAGGCTTATTAAAAATTGAAGCCATTATCTGCGCTGCAGACTAAAAACTTTTCTGTGTGTGAGCATCAAAAACAGTCAAAGTTGGAATTTCTAAAAACAGCGGAACTTGCTTACTCCATCTGCTATCAGGGTTTATAGAGCTTTAAGTCTTTCCGATGTCTTTACGGTTATGAGTTGTTTCAAAAGGGGGTATAAAGATCTGGCCCATTTTTAGGACCCAGTCTCTCACTGATCTTAAAATGATTCCGTATCCATTCGAAACCCCACCAATATTGTGTGTTTGCGCAAATGGTGAAGCTAGGTGGGACTCGACTTTTCGAGTTATGAGATTCCGCTTATATCTCCAGAGGTCAATCAACTGCCTGTGCTCCTTCACTTTTCGGATCCAGGTCCTTTAAAGCAGTCCTTTTCTGTGACTGCACTTAACTTTCGAATATTTCAACATTTCGACAGATAATTGAACTTTTCCGACATGGGGAATCACTTTTTGGATTATAAAAAGGTGTCTTCTTGGCCAAAATGGTGCAGCAAATTCATTGACACAAATGGCATGGAGATCGAGTACGAAGTACCTTGAGCGCATCTGGACACAACATTAACCTTTGGCCTACATGTAGGAGAAACTATTAGGAAAGTTAATATATTAATAATACTACTTTATTTTTTTTTTTTGTTAAAATTTTATTTATTAGTAGAATGCTAGTGACTTAAAAATTTTTTGCTTTAAATATTTAAAATGCAAGTACATATCTAACATTTTTAAAAATAAATAATTAAGCATCATTCTTTAGCACATATACAAGTAAGTAGAGGCGAATGATCCTTCCATTTGATTTTACATACTAAGCAGGTGTGGGGTAAATCCATGCTTCACAATACAAAAATAAATAAATAAATAACAAAAAATCATAAATGAAAAATTCAAATGCTTAAACATACAAAAATAAATAAATATATAAATAAATAAATAAGAGAAGACAAAAATGCTTAAATTTCAATCAAAATTATTACAATTTGAAACATTTAAAAGAGAGGTTACAAATTATAAATCCGAGCTTAAGTATGCTTTGACCGCTGAACTATCCATGCCAAAGAGAAATTTTTTTACTTCGCTTAAAAATAAAGAAGGTTGCACTATTGACCTCAATACAAGTGGCAATTTATTGAAAAGCCTAGGTGCTTTCGCAGTATAAAAGTTTGAAAAGTGCGTTTTCTTAGATAGAGGAGAATTTACAAATGCCACAATATACTATTATTAATCAAAAGTGTAAATCAAGCAATTCTTATGAACTAATGATTCCAAAAATTTCTATTTAATGGGTTCACTGTATGGCCGTATTGTGCAAAAAGCCAGATTCACAAAGTGCAAATAGCCCAAAACAAGCCTAAGAAATGATTTTGAATTTACCTTTGTATTTTTAAACTGAGGAGCTGTATTTGATCGCTTTTATTGTAGAAGTTCGTAACAGACTGTTTAAATTATCCGAACGCTATGATTGGCCCTGTAGTTCATCCGACAGCCACGTGATTACAGGATTCATTTTATAAACAAGTACATATTTATTTGTTGTAAATTAATTTATTGTTATTTATTCTTATTTGATTTTTATACCATTTTTTTATTTGTTGCATATTTGTTAATTAATTTTTGGTAACATTATTCGTACGTGCTTATTTATTTCTCTGTTTATTTATTCATTCATATATATATTTTTTTTCTATTTTATTTATTTATTTATTTATATAAAAATTTATCTTAACAATTATTTATTTATTTTTCTATTTGATTATTTATTTATATCATTTCATGTTAATCACTTTTTTATGCAAATTCTGTGCTAAATGATCTTGGGTCAAGAATTGTTTGTCACCTCTCTCCTCTCGAGTCAACATTTATAAATATGAAGGTTTTTCTAGTCGCTGTTTCTTTTAAATTTAAATTAAAATCTGAGATATTCTCTTTTTAATTAAAATTTCAGTTGTAAGGTAGCAATTTGGGCGATTTCGGCGAAAATCGCAAATGACTGTCGCCATGGTTTTGCTCTTTAGGATTCTAAAAACCCCCTTCAGAATTGTACCGTCTAATAAGTGACCATCCCAAGTTTCATTGGCAACATACAGAAGATTGGAGGAGGCATTACTTTCTCAGAAACGATAAAAATTCGACCAAAATTTCCACTCCGTCCGATGTCGCCGGTAAACTGTTGAAAATTCAATTACAAGGCTAACGCGTCCTTACCTACCGTCTTGATCGCATTCCCGAAGAGTTTAAGCTTGGGAGAGTTTTTCGAGCGCTCTTTAAGATGCTTTTGACCGAAGTTCATAGAACGAAAATTATTGAAAAGAGGTACGCTACAAGGAGTTTTGTCCACTCCGTCCAGAGTTTTCAGAGTCCACCAATTTAAATTAATGTGGTGTTAATTTTATTGTTAGAATGAAAAATGTTTCATATTTTCAGCAAAAATGGAAAACAAAATATATTTTGCAAGCATAACATGTGACTGATGTCTCTCACTAAACTCCTTTGGTTGGAGTTTGAACATCTCTTCAGCTTTAACTAAATATGACCGTAACACACCGCTGTAGTACACCGCTTATGCACATAGAATCGAGTGAGCAATGCGTTCACGACATCAGCGTCGGAGTGAAAAAATGAAAAAGTGTTTTTTTTCTTGTATTGACAAACACTTTTTTTATGATCTGCGCCTTCTTGGGAAAATACTTTTCAATGCCGAGAACCAAAAAAAAAATTTTAAAAATATAGTTATCATGATCTTTTTTATTTCGAAAATATCCCCTTCATACTTGTCCATAACCACTTTTTGGTAGGCCTGTGGAGCTAGTTATTTTTTAGCACCAAATCACGATATTTTCAATGACAATAATGACACATTAAATTGCGTCCAAAAGTCAGAAAGTGTCCTCTCCGCCCAATCACTGTTTTATTGTTTCAAGTCCCTGAGCTGCTTGCCTGCTACCTGAACTCTCATATCGAATACTCCTTTATAGTGCGGTACGACTTTACAGAGACAAGCCGGAAAAAACCCATCCCGCACTCAGACTCGTTAACATTTTTGTCATCACCTAAGGGAAAATATTAAATGAGCCGCAAGAAGCTGGCTTAAAGTTCCATGCCATGCACATGACTATTATGTCTCCACTGGGAGAACGTCATCTGTTCCCGGTGAGTGATGCATTCTGCTTAAGCCTTACCATGCATCACCAACGCGAGATGAACAGCACGCTCTTTGAACCTCTACAACTCTACTGTGTGTGTATATTAAATATTTCTTAACGCCTTACATAAACATTCTTCTTTTACTCTTGAAATGGTTACCGATTATATCGTGTCAATATGCGTCTCCTGTATACACGTGGGTAGTTTTTAACATGCCACCTATGCTCAGGCGAGATAACCTGCAAAAATCGTCATTTATAAATTTAATTATCGAGAGAATCTCGTACAGTATGCATTTTCCTAAAAATTTATATTTTTACTGAGGTTTTGCAACGAAAAAATCCGTCAACATTTGCAGCCCGCTAAATCGGAAACACACCAAATTCTCGTCCAAATTCGTCACTTCGTTAAACAAGAATAGCGTTTTTCAAGTCAATTTTCTCCACAGATCGACCGACTTAAAAGCCGCATAAAGGTATGAAAATGTTCCCAGTAAAACTGATCTGATTTCAATACACAAAATTCGAAAACTCTTTATATGCTCTGCAGCTTAGACCAAGAGCCTTTGAACTATTCCGAACTGCACCAGATTCTGGCAAGAGAATTAATTGCCAAGTAATTTTCTCCACAGTATTACTGAAGCGATATTGTGACCGCTTTTGACCAGCAAATGAAATTACGAGCCTGAAAAAAAACGTTATCTTAGAAGATACTGGACGAAGATTGATCCTAGCCGATCGAAGCTACTTAAGCTTGACCACACGACCTTGATTAATACTCCTAGTTTGAAAGAACAAATATTTCTCTAAAAAACACTCACCTAACCTTGTTCTTCATAAGCAGCTAAGTTTTGGACGTTTTTCAGCACAGCAGAGCGGATTTTAGGGACCTTCGACCGAAAGATAAATCGGTCCTATTTGTGATAAAGGCGAATAGAGAAAGAAGTGGATCTAGTTTGGCCCTCAAATTCGTCTTTATCAACTCAGCCACATTAGGCGCATGGACAATTTGGTCCAGCTAGCAGGCTCAGGCCAGTAAGCTCGGATTATGGCCCAGCCTCAGATGCAGCACGGATCAATGGCGTTGCAAGTGATTTAGTTTACGTGCAATATTTTAACCCACTTTACATTTAAAAAACATACTCTGTTCCAAATCCACAAATCCTTCTTAAAGCCTCTCCTAAATCCGCCTTCAACCAGCTATCCACATATAACTGTATCACCCCGATTATTTAGAGGCCAAAAGCCTCTTTTTCTCGTGAATTTGAACTTTCCCAAGTCAATGCCCGTTCACCGCCTACCAAAAACATAAAAAATAAAATAAAGGTCATACGCATTAGATGAACTCATTCGACGACCCCGACGAGAATCGATGACATAAGGGATGAGTAAGCCGTTTCTGTATTTCGGTCGGAGACAGCCGTCAGCCAAAAAAAAAAAAAAAGAAAAAACAAACCGGGACAGTCAGTGACAGTCAGAGAATCCCCAAATCCCCGACATCACAAGCGTGTCGCGTGTGTAGTAAAAACGCACACGCATTTGCGACTGTTTTAGAACATAACATGGCTCTTCCGAATGAGCGAAGGTCGTTGGCTGGAACTGCTGAACTGCTGGTGCTGGTGCTGGATTCAATAGCCCCCCGAAGCATCATCTCAACCATCACACACATACACCGACGAAGCGAAAAATAAAAAAAAAATTAAACAACAAAAAAGCTCCAACAAACAGGAAAGCCATCGTAAGCTTCGTCTTCTCTGCTGTACATTGTTGTCGATGGGGGTACATTGGACAGCCTGCCACCGCCGCCGCCGCCGCCCGTCCCATACACAAAAGGGGAGTGGAGGAATCAACTTTATCCGATGGATTGACAGAGGCGGGTCGGCATGCAGTGGAGGCGGCTGCGGGCTTCCCTGTTGCCTGCGTACCCGGGGGGTTAGTTGTGTTGGTTATTTGGACGGTTGGCTGGCGTAATTCGTGCTCAACTTGTATAAACACAATGAGTCTGGTGGACTGGAACTGGATTCCCTTTACTCCAGCGCAGCGCTTTCCTGGGAGTGGTACACACGACCAAAGTACGTGGGTATGTTTTTGATTTGTCTGGATCGTTTACCTCTTGGCTGTTTGTTGGGGCTCGCTGGTGCCGATGTCCGTTCGTTCGTTCGTTCGTCCGTTCGTCCGTCTGTTCGTCCATCCGTTGGGGCTTAATTTTTGTTCCTGTTTTTTGTTAGTATTTCGGTACGTTGTCGTAGGTCAGTAAATTCATTGCGAGTTCAAGAACGGACATTTCCAGAGAGTAAGATACTTTTGTATCGTGTTGGCTTGGTGGTGTGCTGAATGGTGATTCCGATTTCGATGATTGGGATGGAGTCATCGCCTTCTTCGTACATAACATAGTTCTCAGAGTCTCATCCATTTCGCATGAATTTTTATTATTTGCTTCGCCTCTATCCGTGTGCGCTTTTGGATACCTACAAAAGATACATCACTTTCAGTGTCTGCGAGCTTAGACGACTCTACTAAAGCAATGATGATGATGATGATGATGATGAGGAGGGTGAAAAAAAAAGTACGAACCCAGACGCGTCTTATTTGTTGGGAGCAATTTCTGGAAACAGGTTTATGTCTGGCGCACACAGCTCTTAATATTATTTTTGACTTACTACGACCGGAGTACGGGGAGTGTCAGTTTTTTTTTTATTATACTATTAAGGTGGGGGAGAGATTTTAGATTTGCTTTGGTTGGAAGTTGTTTCATTCTTTATGGATACCTACACGGTTTTTCCTTTCCTTGGAGCACCTTCTACAGAATGGTGGTTATTGGCTCCTGCTCTAGACACGGTTACAACGATGACGACGACGACGATAATGATGACAGTGATAAGACTAGTTTCCTAGTGCTGTGGCTGGCTATGCCGGTGACTTGAAGTTATGAATTTCTTTGGTTGAAGAACCTGATTGAGTGGGTGCGGTTGGATAGTTAATGGCGTCCTTGGCCATTGAATGCGTGCGTGTTGTACAACCAAAGGCCATTTATGATGACTTTTGCTGAGGGCAATTACTGTTGGAATTCCGTCAACATTTCGAGAACTTCAGAAAGAAAATTAAACCGACAGGTTGTAAGGTAGGTTGCGATATAATCTCTGGCAATGCCCTTTTGGTCGTTGACATTTGATTCAATCGTGGGTGTACTGTGACAATTGGCAACGTGTTGATTGAGCTCTGACTGAGAGATTGTCATAACGTTTAACATTGGTTATAAATCAAGTTTGTCAAAGGAATTTATGACATTGGATAGTAAATTTTAAGTTGACAGCTTTTTAAATAATTCGAAGTGCAACAAAATGCCAAATGGTGCAATTGTTGCGCATACAAATGTCATCGTTTAACATTGTTTCTAAAAAAAAACACGTTTTATTTTTCTACAATTGTGGAAACTTGGGATTGGAATACAATCTTTAGACTATTTAGTTATGAAATTGTTAACCTTTTTTGTGGTTTACCTTGTCAATAACTCTTTACATGCAACCAATTCAAAGCTTTCGATTGGATTGTTGAGGAATGTATTTTATTGTATATTTAACTGCTCTATGGACCTAGTGAGTTCAAGTTATTATTATTCCAACTGGAAGGGGCCCGTAAGTAATAATTTTCTTGTTTCGTTTAATCATTTCGATTTTGTCATCACAGACTTTTTATTCAGCCATCTTTGTATCAACGGATACGCTCCAGGTTAGAGTCCTTGAGCTAGTCTTGAACTTATGCAAAGATTTAAAATATGATTCGGACATCGTGATGATCAAATCAACTCTTCCAAAAAACTAAATAAGTAAGTTTGTCAACAATATACAATGACGACTAAAATACTGCGAATTGTGTGAATGCAAATAAATAGAAATACGATACAAAACGTTTTGAACCATTTAACAATTTTTCGGTACTTTTCTGTGTAGTCAATTCTCCTTGAGAGCAGCAAAATATAAATAAAAGAGATTCGTTTTTTTTTCGAATAGTCCGTCATACAAATCTCCTCCATGGAGTTTTTGCAGGCCTCCTAACCAGATGATTTTAGAGTACGTAGAGTATGGACACATGAATTTTGTAACTTGACGAGCATGCGTTCTTCAAGCGTCGTGCATCCGTTTTCATGTTTCCTCATCCAAGCCAGCGTACAGCGTATGAAGTAGTTCCACCACCCACCTTAAAAGAAGTCGGTGCAGCTATCAAAAACTGAAGAATAATAAGGCCGCGGTTTCAGACACATTCCCGTTTGAACTTGATGGCGATTTTTTGGTTGTGCAGTGCAGCTTCTGGACCGGCAAGTCAATTATGGACCAAACTTTCATTCAACGCCAAATCCTGGCGAAGACCAACGAGTTTCGAGTCGATACCAATCAATCAAACATCGACTTCAAATCCGCACATGACAGTTTACATTGCTCCGAGCTCAACAAAGCGATGGCTGAATTCAGAATTTTGGAAAACTGATCCAGTTGTGTCATACAAAGCTCGAAAAAACGCTATGCACCGTGCACTGTAATGCGATTTCTTCAATCTTGTCATTGAACAGATAGTTCGATTATACCCTTTTCAAGTCTATTCCGCTTCTTGGATAAGCAGACGATATCGACATCATCGCTTGCTCCGTGCTGTAGAGGGAGCATTCGCGGCAATTGAAGAACCAAACAAGTCGGTCTTAGAAGAATCAACGAGGACACGACAAACGTTACTGTTAACTGAAGGACAAGCATATTTTTCTACAGCACAACACTGATTTTGCAAGTCGTGCCTTAAGGAGCCAAATACTGGACTATAAGCAAAGCTGTTGAGCACATTTTGGCATCCTTCGAAAGCAAAATCCTTCATCGGATATTTGGTCCTATCTGCGAGGAGCGTGAATGGAGGAGATGACAAAGCTGCATTCTCTACAAAGATGTGTTTATAGTCTGGAGGGCACAAATCCGTCGACTAGCTCGGCCAAATCGAGAAAATCGACAATAATGCTCCTGTCATGAGAGTCTTCGAGTCGAGTCAAAGCCACCAAGTTCAAGAAGACCGGAAAATCCGAACCTTCGTCTTAAGGATCAAACAATTGTGGACGCTAGAGAGCTTGGTCGAACCCACTAGCAGGACCGTGATCAGGGCCGTCAGAGCTGGAGGGCAGCTTTTCTCAGACTCTGTTCTTGCATAGCTCCACACAAAAAAAAAAAACGGCGACATATCACTCGATTTTGATGGTCAGTTTATTACTCGGGCAAACTATGTAATGTTGTGTGAGATGTGGCACTTGCCTTCTATACATCTATACCTTCGATTTGAGGTAAATAAATCAGTTCAGATTTGGCTTAAGCGATAAGAACTAAATGCGTCGGTGTCGCCTTCCTCATTTTCGAAAGAAAGGTTGACACCGCAGAGTAGTTTTTAGATATATGGTCTTTGGACACAGTCGTCTGATGTTCGACTGTCTAATCTGCGACATCATGCAAACGCAAAAGATGTTTGTTCTAGGCTTTGCGTAGCCAGCTGGCTTCAATTCTGTAATTTTTCCAGGTGTTGATGATGTGCCCACAGTGCGTGCATTTCGACAACCCTCAGGATTCCTGGATAGACATTTTGAATTGTATTCAAAGCCTTGGGTTTAAACGATTGTGTTAAACAAAATTTGCTCGTAATGCACAAAATACGTCCCTACTATAGAAGCACTGAAGTTAGTTCTCACAAATTTGATTGTCCAGCGGTCCTCATTGTAAAATGGCTAAATACACAGAGCCTCGGATGACAGTTGAGTTTGACGTCTGCGATTGAAACAGAGATGTCAATTCCAGTCTGCTTTTAGGAAGTGACTAAGACTTTCTTCAGGGCTTTGTTCAATTCACATTTACGGGTGGATTCATGAACAGACGCACTCTAAGCCCAAATGTATAGAACTCCGGAGTAAGGCAAAATTTGCTAAAGTCAGTGCATGGGAAAAGAGGATGATGCAACCAAAAAAAAAAAAAAAAGTCATACGAGCGGCTCGACAAGAACTGCATTGAAAGTGCCTGTAAAGAAAGTTTGTTTGGTAGGTTAATTGGACAAAACAGTCTTTCAAAAATGGAATAAAGCTAACAAATTTCCCTACAAGACTTTTCACATACCTTAGCATCGACAAGAGGACCTGGTGGGAAACTACCGGTCTCTTACCAAGTTGATCATGGTACGATCGGTGCGAGACACTCATTTAGAATTGGTAATTCTAATTCCCAAATGGTTAATTCGTTGGAATTATTGGTATACGCGCGATCAAGACATCCTCTGCCTCGATGATCTTGGCCTAGATGACGTTATATAGTATATAAACTTTTTCACAGCCAATCTCGTTCCAATACACAGGCGAGGTGGACTAAGGTTACGCACCATGATCTTAACTGATCCTACTTTTGAGTTTACGTTGTGAGATGGTAGTCCAGGCAATTCCAGTGAATATTAAAACTCTGTGGAAGTCATCCTGGTTTGTAACTTAATCATCTCATTTGTAAGAAAACATTTCTCCTGGAAGAAAATTTTGAATGATCACATTTGAGATCATTGACATCTTTATTTTTGGCCGGCAATATTGCTCTTTCACTAGGCTAATTACGGGTATTGACGTGTTGTTCTATGTCCAAAAGAAAAACACGTTGAATAAGCTCCTGTTTTGAGTCGGTGAAGTGACAGAAATCCGTGGCTACCATTTCCAATATCTAATAAAAGCTTCAAAAATACAATCGCAGTTTGATCTTGTTGCAAAAACACTCGCATGTTAGTTGTCAATTAGAGTGTCTTTACATGCCGCCACAGAAAAGTTCGGCAGCAACAGTTGATCGGGGAATAAGAGGAAGAGACGAAAAACACCTGATAACAGAATAATGGCTCCACCAGAAACGTTTTGGTTTTCACGAAGATCTTTTAACGTTTTGTACAGTGCCTCCAGTGACCTCTCTTGGGCCAATGTGCATTAATGCAATTGTTGTTTTTTCCATCTTCCATGAAAATTTTTTAAAATTTTTCTCACTGTTGAAAGGGGGTTTCTTGTCTGTAATTTTTGAAGTGTCGTTGAAAGTTTAAGTTGAAAATTTCAAAAATTAGCAGTTGATGAAGTGGGGGTCTCAAAAAATTGGCGCGTTACCTTTCACACGATTTCAACCCTCCCAGCAATCTGAAACCAAAAGAAAAGAAAAAGATTATTAATCAAGAATGACGCAATGTCTGGAACTACAGAAAAGTTGGAAAGATTTTTTTTTCACAAAATGGCGACTGCCTGAAAAAAAAACAAAAACAATTTTTGTACCACTTTTTTTGACTGTTTCGCTCTTAAAAAAAAAAAAGAAACTTGGGGATGGGGATAGTTCCAGACAGAGATAAGTCTATAAAAAAGACCCTCTTAAAATTTCAAAATGTCAGGTAAACCGGTATTGTTTTGAAAAAGACAGTTTCGAGAAAACAGCGTTTAAAGTTTCGTGTAAAGTTTTTCGCAGTCTAAGTCATGAAATGAGATTGTAGACTTACATTTATTCAATCTGCCATTCCTACTGCATACATCGGACCTTCCTCAACTTCGAAAAAACTATTTTCCGCGTTTCTCTCTTCATATCGAGCAGTTCTGGCCTCCTTTGATGCGTTGGAAGCTCGTATCTCGGAGCGGCCAATCCGGGCGTTGTCTCGTTTCACAGCAAATGAATGAACTTCCGGGCCAATTTTCATTCCTTTCATTAAAAATATTTCACAAAATTTTTAATTCACTCACAGCACATATGTACGTCCATGTGGCTTGCAGGTTAGAATTCAACTGTTAGCAGCTGGACGTAAGTGAACACTAAATTTAAAAGATACAAGTCACCTTGGGTTCCTGTATTACAATATATACAATGGACAAAAGGTTTCACAGAGAAATATGGATTCAGGTAGACGGAGAATCCCTAATGTCTTTTGTTCGATTAGTTCCGGTCGATACTCATATCTCCGAAAATAATTTGAATTTTGAAAAATCCTCTTGTAGATATATTCTTGAATAGTCAAACTTTGAAAATATAAAAAAAATCGATTTTTTTTAAATTTCTAGATTAGAATACCCCCTTAAACCTTCCCTTGACTACGAAAAACATTTCAAAACCAAAATCACCTAAATCGGTCAAACCGTTTTCGAGTTTTAGCGAGACAAACAAACGAAATTGATTTTAATATATAAAAAAACATAGATTTAAAATTGCAATAAATTCTTTAAAAACATTAAGAACACGACTCAAATCCGTACAATACGCATTCCAGTACTTTTGAAAGTATCTCTTCTCGAAAAAATTAAAATAAATTACAATTAACATCATTTAAATAGCAAGTCCGCACGATTGACCTGATATGAAGCTCACTTTTATAGAAATCACGTAACATGCGTCCGATAGCATCACAGTCCTCTTATCATGAATCTAAATACAGCTGCTGACAGCCATTATTAATTTACAATTACAATCACAGTAATTGCCGATAACACTCCATTACTCCAAGGTGCACCCAAGTAATTGATTAATAAACTCTATCACTGCCGCAGCTTATCTCAATTTATATAAATATAGCTTCTGACCGCCGCGCCAGTCGCATCAACATTAAAAAAAAAAAAAAAAAAAATCAAAAACAATTTCTTATGCCTGCTTTGGCGGTCGCTGACAAACGATACAAAAAAAAAAACAACCGTTTCGCCAGTCGCATCTGCGAATGAAGCTTCCAATTAACGCTAACTTTCATCGGCATCAAATGATCCCGTCTAATTCGAAGGTGGATAACCCCGTCCGACTTGAGTCAAGTCATCAAATCCGAATGCTAATAAACCTCACTATCCGGAGTATCTATTACAAGTATCTAACCTTAAGCTGAGTCAAATCACAGCTGCCAGCAAGCTTATATTGAATCCAAGCCTATCCCAGCCAAGACCTATGGACTAATCATGAAAAGCTCAGCTCTTGTCCTGCAGATACTTTAATCAAATGAAATTAACGATGCGGTGTTTCTGTTCACCGCAGTTTGCATTTGAGTTGATGTTACATCAACAATGCACCCCGGCACATGTGTGTATAGCGGGCGGCCAACCCAATTGTCAAACTTATGATCCTTTGAGCCTCGAATCCCCCTCGTGAGCTGCGGCTACGGTTGTGTTTGATGCGCGCATTTCGGGTTGGCTGGCGAGGCACTGATAAACCATTTATCAAAATATTGATTGCGGTTTGGCGATACTGCTTTTGAGGTCGAGCTTGTTTTTTATGTGATGATTCATTCGGACGGAGTAACAAATCGTTTGGCAGCATTTGTATTGGCATACGCACAGATATCGGGCTGAGTCGCTGAAAGCCGCAGGCGGGATTTCAATTAAAATTGATTGAAGCCACTTTTAACGAAATCTCATTCGAAACAAATTGAAATCATTTTTATTGGGTGTGGATGAATTATTAACATTTTTTTTTTTGAAGAATGAAATAAGCATATTTTAATAAATGTTTCTGATGACCACGGAACAGATTTGACCTGTCGTGAAACCAGGTTCTTGAGTAACGAACGCAGAGATTGATATTTTGGGACGTTTTTGGGCTCCTGAATGTGTTTTGAAAAACGCGTGTGGAATATTTTAAAGTAGTTTTAAATTTAGAACACCAACCACAAAATCATCTGAATAATTGTTTCTTATGTTGTGTCAATATTGAAGTCATAAGTGCTCAAAATCGAGGTAAATTCCAAAAGACAAGTATCACATGAGTCGGCATCCAGTGCAACAACCATCTGACTCTTTATCGCCTGAAAATGTATCTGAATCCTTTGGTCTCATCAGAAAATGAAACTGATTTTGAAGGTGTATGAAGACATGGTTGGCTTTAGTGTCTACATTGACGATGTTATTATATCCGGGCTCCACTGAACAAACTTCGGGCTAGTAACGAAAAGTTTGAATAGGGTAAGGAACAGCAGCATTCATTCGACTTTCAGCAACAAACGCATCATCCCACGGAATAGGGGCAGTAATTTCTCAAGTAACGGGTTTTTCAACAGGGACGCTACAAAAGTAGAGCGACAGGGACAGCAAACGACGCCATATTTCTTGCCGCTCTTTTGACTTTTCTCTCCAGTAAGGTTTGCCATTTCATGACGGAAAGATAAACGAGCCAACAACGAGTCGAAATTATAAAAATTTACTACCGAAATTCGGAGTCAGTAGCCTCAACGTTAATCGCATCGGTCAGGCAGCAATCTACACGTACTCCATGAGTCATCATTGCATCCCGAAAAAATTACGGTTTGGTGTGGTTTATGGGCCGGCGGCGTCATTGGGCCGTACTTCTTTCGTGATGATCAAGACCAGCACGTTACTGTGAATGGGGATCTCTACTGTTCAATGATAACCGAATATTTTTGGCCCCAATGGGATGATATGGTTTTGGAGGATATGTGGTTCCAACAGGACGGTGCCACAAGTCACAAAGCGAATGTCACAATCAATTTATTGGAAACCAAGTTTGGAGAACGTGTTATCTCATGAAATGGTCTAGTCGCTTGGCCGCCTCGGTCGTGCGATTTGACGCCGTTAGACTATTTCCTGTGGGGCTACATCAAGTCAATGGTCTATGCCAACAAGCCAGCGACGATTGATGAACTTCGTACGAATATCGAACGTGAAATTGCAGCAGTATCGGCCGATTTATGCTTGAAAACCGTCGAAAATTGGGTTCAGCGTCTGGACTTCTGCAAGCGTGCCCGTGGTGGCCGTGCAAAAGAAACCGAGTTCCATACATAATGGCATCGAACGTTCTTTCACAGGAATAAAGAATTTCATTGATATCCAAAACCGTTTTTGTTTTATTCAAAAAAAACTTTTGTAGGGCTCTTATTGAAAAACCCGATAAATACATATGGAAAAAAGAAACCTATTGCATTCGCCTCAGAAACTTTAGACGAGGCGCAGAGAGGTTACAGTAAAATAGAGAGAGAAGCCCCTTCTAAAAAAAAGTTCATCAGTATCTCTTTGGGCGCCAATTAGAGTTGATAACAGACCATCAGCCATTATACAGCCAGTAGACAGCGTCTTCAACGGCGGACAACTATCCTTATGGGATATACTTAAGCGATTCGATACCGGCCAAAGAAGCAACATGGAAAGGCAGACTGTCTGTCGCGTTAGCCCGTTGGTCCTGATAGCGAATTTGATCAGTCAGAAGTATCTTGTCATCAAGTTGATGAAGTGAATTTGGATGTGGTGGAGGAGTTTCCTATCAATGCAGGAGTCATCGCTTAGTTTTCTCAGCAGGATGCCATTATAAAGAAGGTGATCGAGTATGTGCAAAAGGATTGGCCAAGCCACTTGCCAACATCAGAGAACGAGTTTTCACCATATTTTCGTAGAAAGCTTTGTTTAGGTGTGTTTCTTCTCTTCCACAGTGAGAATTCCAGAGTAGTCATCCCAGCGCAACTGCAGCAGAAGGTTTTAAGGCTTCTTCACCAGGGACTTCCAGGATGAAGCAAATGGCGAAAAGGTATTGCTGGTGGCCACACTTAGAGGATGTCATTGAAACAATTGTTGCTCAGTGCACCGCACGTCAACTTAATGCCAGTCAGTCACCACAAGAATATTCCAACTTGCCTCTACCAGAAGACGTGTGGGAACCATTCCAGTAATCCATTTGGTTGATTGTGGCTGATTCCAAGTCAAAGTTTCCTTTCGTGGTTCGGATGCCATCTACCACAACCCAAGCTACGATCCACGGCCTTCGATCCATATTCGCTTTGGAGGGATTGCTCACAGCCGTAGTATCGGACAATGTGCACTCTGTAAATCAAATAGAAGTGATTTCCAACAGTTTTGTAAGAATCACTCAATTCGGCATTTCAAGTCAGCTCCGTTCAATCTTCAGCCTAACAGCAAAGCCGAGAGGATGGTGAGAACTTTTAATTTAGCTTTTTTGAAGATCATGGAAGGGACCAAGAAGACTGATGATGCCCTGGCAACGTTCTTGTTCTTTCGACGCCAGATGCGAGCGGAGCATCTCCAGCAGAACGATTGCACGGTCGACAGCACCGAACAGTGGTCTCTGCTATTTTTGCAGAAATTCCAAAAAATGCTTATACCGTGGAGTTGAAACTTTCCCCCTAATGAGGTTGATCGCATGACAAGTTAAGAAGAGATTGGATCGAAGCATGTTCCTGGTTGGTTCGGGCGTAGACACCAGAATCAAATCTGAAGAAGATCTTCACAAGATGGTGAAACTAAAACCACCCTTGAAGATGGCGACAAAGAGCTTCAGCAGGTAAGTTGTCAAAATGCAACTACTCCCAAAGATATCCTGGTCAATGAACAACGAGAAGAAGTTATTTCATAATCTGAAGCCAGCACACAAACCTTGGACTTAGATTCGACATCAGAGGCAAAGTCCTCAACCCCGATAGAGTCATGGTTCTGGCTCTTGTTCCAAATTTGTTTTGAGCCCTTTACATTTGTTTTCATTCTGCTATTCGACACTGAAGGCATGCTATTTCTAAAGGTCTTGTTTTTTAACTGATATCTGCTTTGAGTGCGAATGAAAAGCCTCAGTACAGCTTCCTGATACCGTAACCCGCTGATCTGGTAATCCTTCTCAAGAGTAGATGATCACTTTAAAGAATCATCATGTTCATAGTCATCATCAATTGTTGAGAACAAACATCCGAGCTCTGTTTAACTCACTTCAATAAACACAAACGATCCCTGTTGCTGACATCAATCGTCTGTACAAAAGAACCCTGTCAATTCTTCAGGTATTGGTTTTAAAAAAGAATCGATCATTTCAATCATCATCATTCAATTACAGGAAAAAAGAATTGCTTTGTGAATGATTGAATTAGTTTGAACGTGATCGAGGTGAATGAATGCTCTTTGAATGATTGAATTCATTGTTTTGCATTCAAGCAACCAATATGATTTTCTTAAATTGTAAATGATTGTAGAGAAAATATTGAGTTACGGAATAAGCTCTTACGAATGATTGGAATGAATGTTTCTGAGGAACTCAAGAATTAAGAAGTTTGAAGATTGAGTTGGGGATTGAAAGATGCTGAGCAAACAGATTGATTTTACTGAAACGTTGGAATCATAAAAGATTTTAATAGAACAGGCTGAGAAGAACAATTCAATCGCGACTGACACAACTCCTTTCATATCATTTTATTTTTTCCACTGTTCATTGCATTTAAGAAAACTATGAACAATTTCGACAATGAAGAAACTTGTAAGTGATTTCGTCACTGCGTTTTGTCTTACTACAAATGCTTTTTTTTCGAGGCTAATCAAACCAGATTTTTTAATCCAACTTCCCTTCCTTGAAAGTCCGAGTGTCCCAGTGGTCAGAATTGAAGACAACATTTTGCCATGAAATGTTGCTGGAATAGTTCCAAAAGTATCTTCTCTAGAAATATTGTGTGCCCATCTAGTGAGCTGTATTAAAGGCATCTGATACTGACTTGTAGGAACCATTTATCAGAATACTGGCGAAAGTCCATTCAAACTGGACAAGCAAATTAAATGAGTAACTTAAGCCTTGACTCTGTCAATAGATTTGAAAAGCGAGGCCCGAGGAGTTATCGAGAATCACGCCAACATTAAAAACATTTATAGATTATGTAATAACAAATATAAAGAATATTTCAGCATATGCGAGTACTACTGACAAAATATCAGACCATGAAAATATTGAAATTGAAATAAAGACTGAAAATAGTAGAGAGATAGAAGAAAACATGATACAAACGTTTACCTACAAGAGAGATATTTTCAAAAATGAGCTAAGGCAAAGAGTTGTTACATATAGTATAACAGAGCGGAGAACTTACACGAAAATGCTAAACAAATTGATGATATATTAAGAAACACAGCAATGACATTTATAATTAAGAAAAAAAGCAGAACAGAGAACGAATCAAAGAAGTGGTTTAACTATGAGCTTAAACATTTAAAGAAGAATAAAATGGAAACTTATCACAGAGCAAAATGGATTAATAGTAGCGAATGCTGGCAAGAATATAAAACAACAAGAAACATATACAAAGTTCAAATAACAAATACAAAAAAATCAATACATTAACAACAAAATAAGAAGAGCAAGTGGACAGAAGAAAATGTGGAAGGAGATAAAAAAACTTAGTTTTAAGACAACAAAAGCAAAATACAATCAAAAAGGTAATGTTTAACGAAACAGAATTTAATAATGGACACGAAATTGCCAACAAATTCAATGAATATTTTATTAAAAGTGTAAATCAGATTACTAACTCAATTGAAGATGTTGAATATAAGAATAAAATATGTCCAGTTGAAAGTAGATTCACATGCCGTCTAATAACACTAGACGAACTATAAACAATGTGTAAATCATTAAAAAACAAATACGATTTTGATAAAATAAGTCCTAGAATGATTCTAGATAATTTGAATTTAGTGGGACACAGCATCTTGGAGATAGTTAACGAATCGCTTTCAACGGGAGAATTCCCTAAATCATGGAAGGACTCGATGGTCACACCAGTGGACAAAGTCCCTAAAACAAAAACAAGTGAGGAGTTCCGACCCATAAACACATTAAGAACTAATGAGAAAATCAGTGAATTGGTGCTAAAAAAAAACAACTAATGGATTACTTGGAAGGCCAAAACATACTCTCCGAATATCAATCGGGTTTCAGAAAAAACTATTCATGTGAGACAGCTGTAAATAACATTGTAAATGAATGGAAAGGTGGCGGAAGAAAGAAAAAAAAAAACAATGGCCCTTTTTCTGGATTTCAAGCGAGCTTTCAAAACCATTGACAGGGAAATATTAATAAAAAAAAATGTATCTATATGGTACAAGGGATAAAGAAAGTAGATGGTTCAGGTCTTTCCTAACAAATAGAACACAGCGGACAAAAGTCAACGGAAATATATCAAGGTGTACCCCAAGGGTCAATATTAGGGGCTGTGTTATTTATCATATACATAAACGATATGCCAAAAATAATAGAAAGCTGTAAGATTGTGCTATATGCGGACGATACACTCATTTATGCTGAAGGAAAAGACGAAGATGAATGCAGAAATAAACTAACAGGAGGTATTAGTCGACTAACAACATGGCTGAAAATGAATAAATTAAAATTAAACGAACAAAAAACTAAACTAATGAAGATACAATTGAACAGCGAAACGGTCCTCAAAATAAACGACAAAAGAATTGAAAACGTCAAAGGTATAAAGTATTTGGGAATGCTATTAAACAAAGAGTTAAAAATGCATGAGCATGTAGATTACATTTGCAAAAAACTTGGCAAAAATATTGGTTTCTTCAAAAGAATACGCAAAAAAATGGACATATTGCTCCACAATATTATTTTCGTGTTGTAATCAGGGACAAATTGAAAGATTACATAAGTTACAAAATAAAGCCATGAGAAGCATCTTAAGATGCAGCCGATACACATCTATTAAATATATGCTGGCGACCCTGAGATGGTTAAATATTAAGCAGCGATTAGAACTGAATACACTTAAAGCAGTATTCAAAATAAAAAATGGGGATGCACCAATTTACTTAAAAAGTGGAATAAGACGAGTAGGAGATGTTCAACCATACCAACTTAGGAACGCAAATGATTTCAGGCTAAGTCAACAAAATTGGTCAGCTGCTCAGAATACTCTTTTATACAAGGGATTCAATCTTTTTAATATGCTTATAAACGATATTAAGGATGAACCAATTTTTAGAATATTTAAGAGAAAGTGTATAGAATATACTAAAGCAAATAATAAGACTGAATTCAAATAATTATTTAAATGTATATATTATTATTATTGTTATAGAGTATTAAAAATACTAATAAAGATTGTACTACCACTACTACTACTAGGAGTTAAAATAAAAAACAAATCAAGACGCATGGAATACGAGCTATTTAGTCTAAGAAAAGATGACGCGATGCACCTCCGAAAAACAAGGATTTTGCTATGAAATATTGAAGCTGCAACCTGAATCTTTACTGACGATCTTGAAGCGATTGTTTTGATTTTAACTTCGACGTACTTATCTGTATTTTAATACAGGAATACTTGCACAATTTATTTCCTACTAAGCCAGAGCAATTTATTGATTATCTGAATAAAAATAGTAAAAGAAAATAAAAAAGCTTAAAATACAGAACTGCACTTACCCAAAACGAGCAGTGAATCATTGGAAAGTTCTCCTTAAATATGACCAGTTAGTTCCGTATGCCACTGCAACGCCGACTCTAATGCAACTCTCGAAAGTATGCACAATTTGGACCAATTATCAGAAATCGCATTGCAATTATTTCTAAAAGATACTGTCACCATTGCGTACTTCCATTGCGACATTTTTGATGACTAACCAGCCTCTAATCAAAATCCGCCTTGATTTCCACCATTCTCGGTGGTCTTGCGTTGGCCCCAAATATTCGTGGAATAATAATTTCTTCAAAAAAAAAAAAAATAAATACATTTATTCTTAACGATGCGTAGTTCGTTTCAACTTAATTATCGTTGCTGATATAAATCTCTTAACTAGCGTCAAGATGAAAGCCAACGAATTCATACTAAATTTGTTTTAAATGTTCGACAAACCACAAAATGACCTCAGCTGACGATTAATAAATACATATCTAGCTTTGCCATAATTCTTTTGGCTTTTTTTTCTTTTCTTTGGTTTTCATTCTATTTCAATTCCAGAAATGAGCTTCTCGGAAGTAGAGGGTCAGTCATTCGCATGAAGTGAGAATTTATTTGGATTGTAAAATTTTCGACTATGGGTGTATGAGTTGCTTGAAAAACAACACAACAACAAACAACTTTTGTTCGAAAACTAGGAATCTTTACAGCCTTTTGAAATGCTTGGGTGTATTCACAGTTCTGCCTTAACTTTCTGACAAAGTCCTAGCTTGAAACTATCACAAAAACGAGGGCCACCAAAGGCAAACTTAAATTTCTCAAAACATGAACAGCCAGCAAAAATATTGCTTACAAAATAGGAAATAAATATCTTATAAGCTTAACTGACATTTAAAAACATTTGTGTAAAAATATGACAAAAAAAAATTTATAATTAAGTGCAGCGAGAAAAGCTGGGGACCAAGAATCGAGCCCTTTGGTACTCCATGGTTTACTTGTGGGAAACAGGAATATTGTTCAGCCACTAAAATTTCTTGGTGTCTTGTGCGAGAAGGTAAGAGAGTCTAAAAGAAAACTTAATTACGTTCCCAAGTCTTGGCTGAATAATAAATTGGTTGACTGCGTTGAGTGTTTTCGAGTAGTCGAGTAGACCAGTTTTTAAACTGTTTAGCAACTCCGTTTTGGGACGAAACCACGACAGATTATTGCTAAGTAGTTTTTGAGATTGATATTGGTCTACCTTTCGCCATATTAGCATGATATTTCTTAGGGTTGGGGATGACTCTAGTTTGTTTATATTGAGAGGCAAAAACTGCTTTATGAATGGCAGTAAGTATGGAAGCAGGAGCTTAACAGATTTCGGATGCATTTCGTGAAGTCCATTAAAATAACATTTGATGATTTGCGTGTCATTTTCTTTACATATTTTATGGGAGTCAAAGTATGGCTCACTGAAACTCCTTGGTGGGTTATCAAATGGCTTCCAAATTGTTGGAGAGAGATATTAAATAACTGGAAGGATGGCACCTTGAGACAGAGCAGCCCTCCAACTCTGACGGTCCTGACCATCCTACTTCCAGTTGGTTACACCAAGCCAGCTCTTTACAATAAAATGACATTACTTCTATGTTTTTCTGTTCCAAATCTTTATTTGGACCTTTGAACTTAAAATGGCCTCTAATAACTACAGTCTTTTTTATTATTTGGACACAGACTTCAGGCAATACGTTCTCGCAATCTTGATTGATGTCCTCTTTGAAGGCTTCAAGAGTCTCTGAATTTCGAAAAAATATTTAAAAAACCTTAACAAAAAGAAATCTGGGAAATTTAATTTGACTGGCCAGAGCAAATCGTCAAAACGAAGTATTTGCAGGGCTTCAATGGCTTTTCGTATATAAAATGTGGAATCTTAGTGGCCTAGAAGTGCGCATATTGTTTTATTACGTATCCATTCAAAACGAAATTAGCCTTAATTCTCGTCCACTGGATCCTTCAGGCTCAGGAGCGATTTATTTAAAATGGACAATTGCATAACACGTCGTATAGCTGACGATGACACATCATCAATGGCATCTTCAGGCACAGTGCCAAACTTACTTATGAATTATTCCGGAAAAAAAGTTGCGATTATTCCGCGATCTTGAGGAGAAGCATTACACGGCATAGTGAGGTTTATTTTCTATTTATTCCCTTAATTGATATCAAAACCGAACTAAAATTTGTCGCCATTTGCAAAAATTAAAGTATCTTCTGATAGGATGATACATTCTGAGCCACATATAGAGGGTTACGAGGCGCAAGAACAACAAGCAATCTAAAACAATAGAACTCAGTAATTCATCTGAAGAAACGTTTTAAGGGTTCCGTACCCAAAATATGCTCACGGAAGCCTTTTATTAATGCTCCGCAGTTCGTCCTTGCGTCCGTCTGTCATTGGGCTGCGCTGTATCTCGTGAGCCATAATAGGGGCGTCCACATACAAAAACTAATTTTCTTAAATATTGCAACTTTATTTGACGCCAAGACATAGGTTATGAGAAATTTTGAGTTGAAAGGTAAGGCTTGTACATTATACACTGTTGTGCAACCCTCCGTGTGCATGTCCGAGTGGCACTCGGCAATTTCTTTAAAAATAAAAAATAAAAAATAATTTGATTTCTTCAGTTCTTTTGAACCAAATTGGAACAAATTATGACAAAAACTGTCTAGTTTTTATACCTTCTAGAACATTCTACGGGACAATTTTATTCTTCTGTAGATTCTGGAGATCGTTGATTTAGTGAACAAGTAGTCCATATGTTGTTCCCAAGATATAATTCTCGTTTATCTATTCTCTATGCTGTTACATTGCAATTCCAGTCCACCTACCCTATGCAAAAAAAAACCTAGCTCATCTGTCACAACAAACCTTACAGCTCCCTCACATTCTTATCTATAGCCAGCAATTGGGGGAGCCCGAGCACTTAACTCATGAAGGTGAATTCTATGAAAATGAAAGAATAGAAGCAACCAGGATGACAAAGTATGTCGCAGCGAATCCTTTCGCAAATCCTTTGAAGTACAAACGAGCTGGCGAGGGTGGATCACGTCGAATTCGTTTGGAAATATCTGGAAACGGAGGGAAAATGAATATCTTAGGGTTTTAGACAAACAGTCGTCGTTGGGGTGTTCCATGGGGCTACCCTTGTTTTTTTTTTTAATTCTGAAGAAATACCATACATCCCTTTTCTGTCCCAGTCTCCCCCATTTTTGTTTCCCTACAATAGAAACGGTTTTTAATTATTTTGCATGGAAATGAAACATTTTTTTTTTTTTGCTATTTTTCAAATGAGTTGAGGGAGGAATGAATCATTTGTGCTTTATAACATGATACGGGCTTGGGGTAGTTGCTTTATTAGGGATAGCGGAATGCATAAGTATGTCATTGAGTTGACACTAAAATTGCGGAAAAGCGAATAGGGGGAAGGAACTCATTGGATTGTCTTCCTATGATGACCTAAAAATATATAAAAAAATATAAAGGAGAAAGATGAGCAACATCGGGTAAAAGGTAAATGATACATTGCTTTGGGGGGGTTTCTTGCATGTCTTGAGATTGGTTGGCTCCCCCTTGACATCATGACAGGGTACGTTAGTAGATATGTATGCATGAAACATTGCAAAGGGTGAAATAATGAACGGACTTGAAAAATCTTTGGTTGCTATGAACATTTTTTTTTGTTAGTTTTCAAATCTTCAAACATATTTCTGCACAGTGTTTAGTCCAGCTTTAATGTTGTAACGAGCAGGCTTTTTTGGAGTGTGTTTTTTTTAATAATATTTTTGCTTGTCTTCAGTTACCGCCATAATATTTTTTTATTATTTTATCGCTTTCGAGGGATTATTTGATACCGACTTATTTCCAATCATATAATTCGCAGTATTTTTATCATAATTCTTACAAACCAGTTACAATGCGGTCTTGGAAAAGACTGACAGAGTAATCACTACAGCACTTCCACGCACTTAAAATATACTTGTATCGCTGGTCGAACACTCCAGTTGGTTCTAACTGTGACTGGTGGCTAAAAACTTGGACTCTAATAATATAAATAAATGACACTGTTGGCCGGTTCGAATATCTTCTTAAAGAAGACATAGATATCGATGCCTCATAAGATTTCTGATAGAGCAGGTACTGATTTGTTCGGCGTACGCTGAAACCTGATCATACCTTTTAAGATTGTATACATAGCATTCGATATTGTTGTAATTGTCGTTGAGCTTTCTTTGACCGGCATCCGGGCGAAAGAATCGGTACAAAAATTTTGACATACAGATGCGTATATTCCAGGTCAACGATCTATTAAATGTTATGCCTAGGTTTTTATGCCGACTCGACGTACTCTTTTTTTGAGAGCTGGAAAGCAAGACAAATCCAATTGTCTCTTACAGATAAAAACTATCTTAGATTTGGTTGAATTTAAGGAGAGGTTTTTCCTTGCAAACCAGATTTTGAAAGATAAAAGGTCCTCGTTCATTAGCCTTGCAGCTTCGTCAGCCATGTTTAGGGGATGACTTCAGATGAGTTAAACATAGTCGGCTTACATATGCACAGAGCTGTTTTTGATAAGTTCAGGTAGTTTGTTAACTTACAGGAGGAAAAGAATTGGTTCGAGAATACATCCCTGTGGAATGCCACTAAATAAAGTAAGGGAGCCTGATATTTAATTGCTGGTTACCACTCGTTAACACCTTCCACTCAAAAAGGATAGAGAAGATTGCTCGATTTCGAAAAAAATTTAATATTTCTTCTGAGCCTTCGGCCAAAGATTCTGTGATCCACAGTGTGGAACGCTTTGGAAAAGTCTAAGAGGATTAGGTGAGAAACGCTGTTTGTATCAATAGCCTTTCTTGGTTTTTTCAACAACCAACAGAAGTTTAGAAGCTTATCCCGAAACCCAAAAACCTTCATCATCAAGTGACCCAAAAGGAGAATCTTCCGTCGATGCTTTGAAAGGAGGACATGATGGAACGATTAAGGCAAATCGCAGTCAATGCCTTCACGAATTGTTTTTAGTTACCCTTTTCTGATCTTTCGAATAGAATCCGAAAAACGCTTTACGAATGAATTTCTGATTTTTTGCAATGACAAGATTTCGGAGTATATGTGTAAAATGTGCTTAAAAATTGGACCGATCGTGTAGGCTACTGCATGGCCAGCCGAGGCACCCATTTGAATGAAATTATTTTCCATTATTAACCGGAAGGATTGTACTTTCAAATAAAAAAAGGAATTTGAGGAAATATTCAGCAGTTTTTTTTTGTTATAGCATTTTCAAAAAAAAAAAGTTATTTGGCGGACCCTTTATTTCTTATATGCAACGTCACGTCGTTGCATTTTTAAAATTATGTCAATTTTTAACCACTCGGGTGAGTCGAACTTAAAAACCTTTTTCCTTATGGGTACGTACTTGTCATTCAGAAGCAATGTTTGGTCTTGGAGGATTTTAACTTGGTTGTCTATATGCGGCATTTAGTATACGCTTTCCCATGGATGGAGAGCAAGATGATCGATGTTCTTACAATCCCAATAGTTGATTGCTGATTGTTTATATGCTAAATTTGTAGGTTAAATATATTAGATCACCAGACAGAGAGCTGACTATATAGCTCAGCTTTTTCAAGACTTCTTACAAAGAATAAGTTTATGAGGCTATTCGAGTCACCGGAAAAGTGGGTGGGTGATTGAAGTTTTACTGCGTTTCAGAAACATTACGTTCATGCGATCTAATAATGACTTGGACTCACTTTTGTACCAAAGATAATGATTTAGATTACCGCAAAAATTAAAAATTATTTCGAAAACTAAACAATATTTCAAGTCTTATTCAAGGATTCAAACTCGGTGGAGCATTACTGAAAACCATTTTTTTTTTTAAAAGTTGTCAAATAAAGAACGGAACTGAATGGAAGACCAAACTTTCGAACTTTGTTGCACTGAGTGAAACAACACATCTAATTTAGGATTTTTTACAAAAAGTAATTTTCAATGATATGTCGAAAGGCATATAAGTATAACAGCCAATGGAACGGTCAATTTAAAAAGGCAGGCAATAAATATTTATAGAGGAGACTATTGATCAGCAGGCTCATAAATTTTTCAAAGAAGAGCAAAAATAAATTGTTTTCGTCCCATTTTTATACGCAAAACCATATTAAACGATACTGAAGCGCAACACTTTTATCGACTAGATATACGGACGTTACATGATTTTCCTGATGTGATGAACTGATGAACTTAATGGACTGTTCTCCCAAGAGAACAATTGAAGAAATGCTGGTAACATGAAGCTCTTCGATTTAATTTGAATGCACGGTTATTAGCCTTAGAATGAAAATAGTGACGACTTTATTCGAATTTCGTTTGAACAATATGATGATCGAAAGTACAAGCGGCGAAATCCAAACTCAAGTCAAACAAGTCTCAAGGTGCCAACAATTTTGGTGTAAACATGTTGAAGAAGCTGGCATGATCAAATGCATAAGGCAAATATTTTTGAAAAGTGTGCCTCATACGTTGAGCCTTGAGGGAAACAGAAGTGATATTTTGCAACTTCCTTCATAGGGATTAGATCTCTTCTGCCATACTATGTAAGCCCCTTGTCAGCGTTTTTAGGCCAGCAAATTCTCACTACGATCAAATCTTGACAGTGCAACAAATATTGAAAAGAAAAAAAAACAAATAAAGGAGCTTCTCTTCATTATTAGAAAGTGCTCTGGAAAGACCACGTCAAGTCAAAGCAAACAATGGGCACCATTTCTAAATTTAAACAAATGCCAAGGTTATATAAAATCAGAAAGAAAAAATGGTATTCATCAAATAAGTCTTAACTTCTCTTATGCGTCACCCTGTATTTTTAGTTCTGTCACACAACGCGCATGGTAAAGATCAGCGAGGAAGAAGAATCAGATAATGATGCACATTGCTTTTGAACAATTACACATACCAGATTAGCGTTGTGCTGATAAAAAAGAAGCCGGATTGGGCGAAAGAGTGAACTGATGAGCGGATGGTACTGTGAATATTTTGAAGCACTGCTTATGAAAAAAAAAACAAAATATGGGCTGCTCCATTTCCTCAGCCGAGGAAAATGAGGGGCGTGAATTCGAGAACGAAAATGAAAAGCTGAGTGTTCTGTCATCAGCAAATGAGTGAGTTTTAGAAGAAAAAAAAAATTAAATTAAAAAAGATAAGTGGAGACAAAATAGAACCCTGTGGCACTTCAACATTAAAATGGAGGAGGAGGATGATGAGAGTTCCTTATCTATTGACTTCGATAGGTATACATCAATAAAAATTGCACTCATATCCGAAAAAAGAGCCTGATGACAGACTTTTTCAGATTCCAAGTCAAGGCTCACTCTACTCATCAAAAATGCTAACGATCACGCGTCTACAATTATACATTATTATTTACATATAAAAAGAACATTTTTTAAAAGATTTTTGCATTCAGGTAGTTATATTTCTGCAAAACAAATTTGCGATACCTAGATTGAAATTGAGACGAGACAAAGGGAGAAACAGATACAACCCTCTATTCTCAGGGTTAGGGCAATCTATAAGATTAAATTTGCTTATATGAGGTGGGAAGTTTTACCGGCCTTGTAAATCCAGTCATCTCAGGGCAAATCTCAAAAATCTTTATTAAATCGTATCACAACATTTGTAGTGATTAAACTAAACTTTATTAGCATATAACCAAACATTGAGTTTGCTTTAGTACTGCTTTTAAAACAAGCATTGTAAGTGACAGTGTTACTCATAGAGTAATACCCATCTTGTCCCATAATCATTCAGCGTGGTGTTAGTTGTTAGTAAGCACAAACAAATAAAGCCTAACACCATATACAAATACACAGTTTCACAAATATTTAAAAAAAAATTAACCAAATGTTATATAATAAAATTATAAGTCCTTTATCAGTTTTTCTATGGGCAGCACAGAACTATTAACAGTGTAATCAGAGGAGAGAGGATGAAGATTTCTGGAAGGACATACCTAAAGATAAAGACATGTTTAATAATAAACAATTATTGAAGCACCATTTTGCGAAAGAATTAAGGTCATCCTGTAAAGTGCTTCAGTCGGATAAATTGTGGATACACTTAAATATTGTTATATCGTCGGTATAAATAAGAACCTTTCAGTTCTTGAGCACATGAATGAATAAAAGAGGACCGAGGTGGCTACCTTGAAGCACACCTGAGGTAGCGTTAATTGTTTAAGAGGTTCATCCCCTAAAAAAACTGGATACGTTCTTCCGTCAAGATACGAGCATGTCCACTCCACGAAAAATAAAGGGAAGCCAAGAAATTTCAATTTTTTAAGCAATTACCTTATGAGAAAGCTTATCAAAGGCCTTACTGAAATCAGTGTACACGTAGTCGACTTGATTTTCTAGTGTTTTATTGGTAAATGAAGTTCACCCCAACAAATTTGTTACTGTGGATTTCTTTTTAACAAAGCCGTATTGTTTATCAGTTAGGAAAGGCTTACAACTAAAATAAACGCTGTCGAAAATGATAGCCTCAAAGAGTCAGGGTCTGTCATTCGTAACGTCTCCCCGGAAGCCCTCTTTGTGCACCAAAATTTCCAAAATTTTGGAAAAACTTTTTTGTTAAAAGAGGCTTGAAGTAAAGAAGTCAAGGGAGCTGCAAGAGAGCTACAGTAATACTTTAAAATTATTGGAGGTATCCCATCAGGTCCGCAGGTGGTGTCAATTCAAGGCGAGTTATTGATATTTGACCCATTGAACTGCTGTCAGCTGGTTTTTTACTTGAATTATTCAAAAACGAAAGAGTGGAAGGATATCCATCAGATTTTCGCAGTTGATAAATTTTCAAAACAATTTTGGGTCATTTAGAAGAGATAAACGCATTCTATCAATAAAGTTACTATAAAGTCGACATGAAAGTAACTGAAATTCCATTTGAATGGAATAGTAGCGATCATGGTCTTTAGAATTATTACTTAGAAGGTACTTTTTCATGCCTTATTTCATCTACTACGTAGACTTCGTAATTCATGCATCATTCATGTTTATATGTTGTTGAAAATCAAGTGTTTGATCCAACACAACCCTAAAATGGAGATGTTTTCAACATTACACATTGTCGAACAATTTAAATTGCATGCGAAAGATACTGGTGAACGTTTCCATATAAAATCAATAACATTGCATTTGTTGATGTTTTAAAACATTCAATTTTTGGTACAGAATAAAAAAAAACTCACCAATGTTATGTTTCTTCTTAGGGATAGTTTCGTCATCATAAAAGAGACATTTTGAGTTCTTTTAAATAGATGGAAAATCATTTTTAAACAAGATGAATAGCAACGGACCCAAGTGGCTACCTTGAGGTACCCCCGAATTAATATTGAATTATTTCGAGCAAACACCATTATAAATAAAAAAACAAATAGATCTTCTATTTGTCAAAAATTAAGAACTTTGTGCTGCAGCCAATTTTGTTGAACTTTGAAAGTAAGTTGCGATGGTGAAGCTTATCAAAAGCTTAACTAAAATCGAGAACATACGATCTGTTTGATTTTTAAATTTAAATGAGTCGACGTTGGATTGTGTGAGTTCAAATAAAAGAGAAGTTATACGACCTTTAAAAAAACCATGTTGATCAGGGACAGTTAAAGATTTAACCAAAAAATACATTGATTCATACAAAATAGATTCGAACAATTAAAGAATCGCTGAAAGCCTGCGATCGGACGATAGTTGTGGATGTCAGCTTTGCCGGACTTGTCAGGTCCTTAGACTCTCAGCTTCTTACCTCAAAGAGAAGTGACAGAACTCGCTGCGGAAGTCCCGCAGTGATTTTTCCGATGAGGCTATCGCTACTGTGTCCCAAGATGTCGCAAATATGCCATCAGCGTTGAGCTTTATGATGTGTTCCGTCCCTAGCAATTTTTTTTCTGCATTGAAGAATATTTTCATAAAAAGAATTGTAGACATTCGAATCGCATCTAAACTGCACCCAAGATACAGTTAACGATTTCCGACAGTCTTTCCCGATGTTGGTTATTAAAGCAAATCTGTAAGCACTTATAATCCCCAAGTCTTTAAAGGTCTTACAAGAAACCCGATAATTCTATCAAAAGTACTTCTTCCAGCAAAGAGCCACTTAAGCTAAACGCAGTTGATTTAAGCATTAACTTAAATTTTGACGCAGTTAGCTAAGAAGTGATATTGCACTCTCGAATTGTGGCGCCAGCAAAAGCAAATATGTACGAGTAATTCCCCTAAATTTACAATGACTCAAACAGAAAAATTTGGATCATTATCTCGTTCTTTCTTACGGTGGCTTGTTTATGCGACTTGTAATAAGACAACTCCGAATCCATGTTACATAATTTAACTCACGACAAGTGAGTATTCATTGTGGTGGTCAACATGACTTAATCCAGACAAGAGATATCATGACACATCGAACATGGATACAGTAACCGAATTGACGCCTCCACATCTGCCCTTCGGGGCTAAAGCTCACTCCTCTCAAGCGTTGCGTGAGTTTCTATTTTTATTTCGGATCTCAAAAGTCACCGGAAAGATCTATGACACCATTCATCGCCCACCTTTTTGCCAGCAACCATAAAGTACAAGTAATTTGTTCACCCCAAATCCATTTACTTGTGTTTACACGCGGACATTGTTTCCCTTCACTTCTGCCCCATCCCAACAGACAACTTGGCAAAAACAGAATACAAATCAATTACCTCAAAAAATTATTGTTATTTTTTCGTCGTTTATCATCGTTCCTCTTTGGATGTGCTAAGAATAAAAAAAAAAAACAAAACGCACACCATTAGAGAAGAGAGGGCAACTTAAAAAAAAAGCACCCCCATTACCCCACCCAGCTAGCTGGGCTGGGAAGCCCCAAAACAACACTCAAATCTCAAATAAACTTGATAGCAGAGCGCTAAATGGAAAAGCGCGAACAGCAGATAAAGAAAAACAAAAGAGAAAGAACAAAATAGAATTTTCGATTCCCATTCTCACACTGATTACGCACGATCTCACCTTGCAGCCGGCCAGGGACCTGGCCTTGAGAAAAATGCTTGCTTTTTGGGGGTCAATGGAACACACGAGTGCAATGCGCACCACCCCGTGACAAGATCACCAATATCGATCGGAACCTCGTCGTCGTCGTCGTTAGAGAGGGATAGCAATAAGTTGGCTAGAGCACGACCGTTAGAGTCTTAGGACGAGGAACTGTACCGCGTGGCGAGGCTAATAATAGACGTCAGCAGCTGAAAGTGCTTCACTGAGTTGTTGGCGGTTCGCTGTTTGTTTGGTATTTGTGAAATTGGCATCTCGAAAGTGACAGTACATAGTTGGGCAAGTGGTGGAGGCGGGGTGACATGGACTATTTAGCACTAGCAGTGCAGGCCCATAATATGGAGGGGTGTTGGTATATTTTTAGCCGTTGATGGATATGATTTATGATTGCTTCATGGCAGACGTGAAGGCAAGGCGACAGGGTGAGACTTCCTTTAGGAAAATTTATTAATGCGGTAGTAAGGAATGTGCGCGATGTGCGAATGGCATGGAACTAAGAATAAGTTTTTCGATGGGAAAGTGGAATGTTGCCAATGGTGCTGAAATGGACAAAGACAACTTAATCAATTAAAGGTTGATGAATCTAGACGTTTTCTATTTTTTTCCTCTGACAGTCGATTTATTTTTTGTCATTTTTCTACAAACAAATATTGACAGAATTGACAATGCGAAAAATCATAAAATTGTAAATTTGGATGTCATCCAAAAAGTCGGTAACTGAGGCGTATGAGTGATTTTTTTT